>OY720636.1:22405647-23613871 GCA_963169105.1 Ceriagrion tenellum
CTACAAGTCAGGCGTATTTGTTTAGCCGTCGTGCATCGTTGTGTGTTATAGGAGAAAACAACTTCGATTATCGCATCGGTGATTTTTGTTTAGCTTCGTGGATGTACTGTGAAGGTGTCTTACTTGGACGATGTTAAGTTTTGTTAATTACTTGATGGATAGATGTTTCTGTCTTTAAACGTCTAGTTTGTATTTTGTGCGTATTCCTTTAATTATATACAAAACAATTGTCCGTTACTTCATCGTTTTCGTACGGAATGCGGTCTTCCGTCGGAGCCATGACCGCTTTGAATCGAAAGCTTCCTCCGAAATGGCCTTCGACGTGGGACGCAATAGAAAATCACTGCTTCATTTTGGCGACGATTCAGTCTTTCTGCTTCATTTTGGCGACGATTCAGTCAATCACGCTGGATTGAGAGAAATCATTCATCAGATTTTAAAGTCATCGCACTCCATACTTCTGGAAAGGGTTCTAAGTTAGATTTCATTGAAAATTTTGAAATGGCATTTGGAGCATTTTATAAAACATGTCCGAAGAAATAGGTGAATTATGTTGTTTCGGTGAATCGGTAAGCATGGAAGGATATGATTTGATGCAAAGTGATAAAGTTGGCGATGATTTTTGTTTCACGCTGACTTCTCGTTGCATTGTGATCTATAAAGTGTTAGTTGTGGGCTGTACACAGGCACTTGATGAGATATTGCACTTCAAGGACTTCCCTTCGCAGCTCAGCGAACTTACCCTTTTCATGATACGCAACGTGCTCTTTATTTCAGCGATGGGTAGAAATATATCGCTATTGAGAGTCTTCCTTGGAATAGCCGTTCTTAGATTTCATGTGTTTCTAGCGTGATGACACTGCAGTCGATCTGTCAATGAACTCCCAAAACTATACCTCGAGATTCTTTCCTTAAGATTGAGGTGCTACGTCGCTCCGGTTAGTCCACACCTCGAATCCGCTGCGAACGGGATCCTGTTAGAAGAATCTTATCAGAAAAATAAGCACAACACAAACGAAAGCTGCGAACTACGTCGAAAACTGCTGCTAGTGAACCAAGAGTGTATCGCAGCTTTAAGAGGAAGTAGGTTGGGAGACGCCAGAGACTGGGATGCTACACGCTGGCAATAGTTTGCCGGAGAAATTAAGAACGGGCGGCATTGAGATCATCGTTTTCACTCTGCGCTACAATTCTAGTTCCGATAGAAGCGTTAAAATAATAGAGATACATTCCCGAACAGAAAGGTACAAAATTTCGTTTGTCCCGCTCACAATAGGAGACCATAACTAAAACTAAGCTCCAGTCCAAACACTCAAAACTCCCAGAATACACTTCACCTTTTCTGGTCCCTTTAACCTTTTCCTTTACATCTTTACATGGCTGGTGTCTTAACACCCCCTGCCATACGCACATGCGGCGGCCCGCAGTGTTACATGTAGATGTTAATCTATTATCTTCTTCAAAGAAACACGTGACTGACGAAGTAATGGATACCGTGACGACCTTAAATTCGAGCTCTTGCTTCCCTCATTTCCATATGGACATTAGTAATCCTAGGACAAGCGTGTGCTTCTCGCGCCATTGTGCACAGACAGCTATTAACGACTTCTTTTCAAACTCGGCGCCGACATCTTTCTCATCCTTCGCGCACTCCGGCAAGTAGTGTGCGGCGACCGCGCGAGGTGGCGGCTCTGTCCTCACGCGGACCTCGTCTCCTCCGAGTCGTCTATATGCCGCCAAAACGCTCGTCGGTAACTGTTTTGTCGGCATTCCGTAGATGTCACTGCTTTGCACTCGTCGTTTAAAACTTTACTCTCGTCGTCGTTCCAAAACCCCCCTCCTAACGACATTACCCCCTTGTCCCTTGTACTATGCACGCTAAACCTTTTGATTGTAATAAGTGTGGGTACTTATAATTTGAAGTAAATTATGATTCATGACTTATGAAATTTCTCTATTGATACTTGTATTTTAGGTGTAATTATAGTGATATGTAGGTTATACCTACTTCAAGGTTTATTTATTGTTCACTAGAGCAGTGTGCCTATATTTTCGAAATCACTGTAATTGATACTCATAAGATAAAAGAACTAAAGAGTTAAAGATAAAGGTTTTAGGACTTAACTCTACCCGCTCCATTTCCTAAGCGAGTGCGAAGAACGATGGATGAACTTTGCATTTAATTATCACATGATATTTGTTGACACAGCGATATTATTGCAGTGGAATTAGATTTATAAGTTTCGTATCCGTCTATGTTTCTTACGCAAGGTCACTTCATGATCGGGGAAATAACCTGCAGAAGTTGGCTGCTAACATCGTCTGAGTCACCCGCTACACAGGCAATCAACCGGCTAACTGTGTCATTTGGGGATTATACACGGCATGAAAACATTGTTGTGTTATATGAAATTGCCACCGTTGCTGGCATCAAATGGCCCAAGCTCGCTTAAATGATTTGCAATAATTTGTTCTTATCCAAGCATATTTACTTCTCATGTACAACCTTAGGTCTGTGTTGGCGTATCTCGCTTTGTTGCCCGTACTTATTCGTAACTAACCAAGAGCTTTAATATACATTTTACGTGAGCGAATGGTGAAATGTCATCTTCACTGGTGGTGGCAATAAATACGTTATTTACGGCAGTGGGATACTGTCATGGCACCCTCATCATTTGGATCGTGGAATGCTGTTATTTTCTCCTCAGTTTTCATTACTTTCCGTTATTTGCGGCACTCTGTTGACGGCGGAATCTCGTGGCCTCGAACATTGCGACCATTTTCGTTCAGTGCGGTTTTGTGCAAACTCCATTGAAATCAAAAGGTAATTCCTAAAACGTAGATTCCAATGGTGAGCATTGGTGCTTGATATGGTGGGCGGGGAAAGTAAATTTCTGGGTGAGAGGAGGAGGAGGATGCAGGTCAGTTGAGGTGGCTGGAAGAGGTGATGAGAGGCGATGGGTCGTTCAAGAGTGTGCTTGAGGGAAGGATGCTGGGCGAGCGGTGAAGGGGAAGAAAGAGAATTGGTATCGGGCGACGCATCGCACCCGATCGGCTGGTCACATTTCGTCATGATCTTCCGACCTCAGATTTCTTGTCAAAGATTTTTTTTTCAAAGAACTACGGCGTAAGCCGCGCAGTAACTTAAACGGAATCATCCGTTAGTGTTCGCACACTTATGTTGACGACCTATGTCATTTACTTGAAATTTTCGTAGTATAAAGTATAGGCCTTTGCCACGGGACACCAATATCTCAAATATGACGATTTTATCTCGGTGCATGAAAAAACAACCGGGAAATCGGCAAGATATCGAGCATATTTTTACAAAAACCGGTATCTGTATCGAAAAATCATAAGTGTATTTGTTATAATAACTTTTACAATCCACTGTGGTCAAGAGCAACGTGCACGATCTGGATTAGTGTCCGCGAAGACCACAGTGGATTATAAAAGTTATTATAATAAATCCTTTTAAAATGGAATTCCACAAATTTCCACAGATCGCATTTCACTCGAAAAATCGTGTACTTAGGGAGATATATCAATCCTTCTTTTATCAGAATGCTAAGTAACAGCCGTCTTGATTGCAAGATAAAATCTCTAATAGGCAACGGTGTACGGGATGAAAAAGGGTGGGGCATATGCGGATGTGATGAAAGATATTACATAGGTGGATTAGGCCCTTTGTGTGAGAATATCAGGAGGCCTTAGGAAAGTATGTTTTGTGACGCAAAGCAATTCTGGAAGAATAATTAATCAGCTCGTGTCCAAAATGCAACTACATATTGAGGCTTATCTTTGAAAAATACACCTGGCCATGGCGGCATAGATTGTGATGTCACGCTGCAGATTGCGTCATTGTTTAAGATTTTTGGTTTTGCTTAAGTGCCAGAATATCGACGGAGTTAGCATTTTCATTGTGCGATAAGTCTCGAAGGCGCGAGATCAGGATAAATCTATCTGTCGCTGCTCTGTGTAACTGTTCAAATTCACTCCTCAAATCTCGACGACCTTCAGTACTTCTCCGTGGTTTTGAAACTCTGTCTCAATTTCTCTAACTTGGAATTGGTATAAGCATCTCCTCTATCCTCTTCTCAGCCACCATTCTCTAATGCTAAGCCATCGCCCTAAATTCTCATGAAGTTGTCGTGTTTCTGGCAGTAACAAGGCTGTGAGTGCTCTACCTTCTCGTTTACTATGTCTGATTAATGCGTTGGTACGATGGACCTTAACTGATTCGATATCATTTGCAGATGTTTGGCGCTTTTTACGTGATGAGCACTTTGTTCAACCCTGGAAGCCGATTGTGGCGAAATTTCTATCGAACAAGAGCATGTTTACATCAGTTATTGTAGTGTTCACCTATAGCATAACAAACCTTGTGCATTGGCGTCTAAACTTTGTTACCTATTAATTCGCCCGGAGAATCTGCTTATTATTTCCAGCTATGGTGAAAATGGCATTTATATTAGGTGGAATAATATACCATGTTTTCACTCTTAAACGCCTCTGGCCATATGTAACTCTTAGCATCTATTTTTAAGCTCAGTTGGCGAAATAATACCGTTGAAAGGAGTAGTTTTGGGCTCATCTCTGGTAAACAAAAACAGTACTTGCGATCCTAATCTGTGCGCCGTTTGCGGTATTAATAGCGACTTTAAGATAGCTTTCGATGTGGCCGTCCTCAAACGGCTCATGACGTCATTTGCTCGTACCCTTGATGTTCCTCGCTGTAGAAGCTCAATTCTCGTCACGTGTCCGCGGGGCATTCCGCCTTGGATACGAGTAAATTATGCCATAAGGTATCTTTCGCACCGGTGGTATATTTGATATTTTAGTGATTTTTTTTCATCACACAGTATTACAATTCATTTTTCAAAACAAAATACCTCATTTTTCGAAATACTCGTTCAGTTCTCACCTCAATTGTGCGGTTTTATCGTTAAAATAATTATGCATGGACCCCGTTGTTTTGAGATGATTTTGTGAACATGGTGACTTGCAGACTGATTTTTATCTTTGTTCCTTTTCTCTTTCATTCCAGGTAAGTTGGTGTCGCATTTTGAGTGGATGGTGTCCCGCCTTCCCGTTGATTGGTGAGTGGGAAATGGTTGACGTGTGACGGCGTGACGCAAATTCGATTCACGTATCAACCGAGACTGCGCACGAACCACGGGATGCAATCTTGCAGAATGCGCAGTTTCTCATTCGGCGGACTTTGTGCTTATTTCGAGAAAGTGTGAAGCGCCCGAGTACAGTTATGGCAAAACTTGGTGGCAGTCGCCTGTGTTATGAGCGGTGTCATGGTGGATGGGTAGGTACGCATGTAAGTTGGTGGCAAAGGAGGGTAAGTGATAAGGGAGAGGAGATAGCTAGTGGCACATACGACGCAGTTAACGTACAAACGTCTTACGGCACTCAGAGTAGTCTGAACGAGATATCATTTCACCTAAAAATGAATTAATACGTTGTCATTGGAAGAAAAATATCTCACCACTCAAATTATCTGTCACTAAATGTTATTCTTTTCGAAATATTTGCGAAAACTTCAATCCGTTTTCTATGAAATGTGGACCGGGCAAGCCTTCCTTATAGAGCGCCCTTCATTTTAAAATGAGGAATGTATAACTCCTATATTTCGTCAGAAATTTATTGGTGGGTAGTTTGTATGTATTCTTAAATATTATAAAATAAATCACACGCTGCCTGCAATAACATTTTCATAATCGCCAAAAATCCTCCCGTTGTGAAGGAGTTTCAAACGTTGAAGAGAATATGCTCTGTGTATATAATGGTCCGGAAAAGCTTTATTTCCGTGTGAGAACTCTTTTCTGATTCAATGGCCGATGGATTGGTAGAGGTGGAGAAATTCCCTGGCCTCCGGACCAAAAATCGCCAGACTTTTATACGTGGGTGCATTTGAAAGCTCTAGTGTGTCGAGCCCCGCTACAAGATGCAGTTAGTCATCGTGTCCGTATTGCGGGAGGCCGCGAAACTCTTCTAAGTACTCCAGGGATACCACGGCGTATCCAGGTTTCATTGCGACGGTGGTTTGGTGCAGCTATCAATGCTGAAGTAGAGGGATTGTGTATATATCGGGAGTAGCCATGGATTGACTCCATGGAGTTCCCGCAATGCCCAAATGTGCGAAATTTCACGGAGAGAAAAATCATTCGCCTCGACCGGAACTCGAATCCGGATCCCTCGATTTCCGGACGAGTGCTTTAACCAGTTCAGCTGCTGAGGCGTCGTCTTCCTCTGCGGATTTGAAAAAAATAACTTTTTTTTCAAATCCGCAGGGGAGGAGGACGCATCGGTGGCATTGATGGCTAAAACACTCGGCCGTAAATCGAGGGATCCGGATTCGAGTCCCGGTCGAGGCGGATGATTTTTCCTCTATGGAAATTTCGCGCTGAAGGAGAGCATTTTGAACATTTAATGTAAGAAATAGTTACGTGCATTATGCTGGTATGTTCTATTCCTGTGTGTTTCTCATGATTAATGTACAATGGAGAGCTGTAGAGAATGAGTTCTATCATGGAAGTAGTGTTTCCAGACCCATGTAACATATGTTTCTTCCTCTTCGTGAGAGGAATGTGTCCCGAAAGTTTGGCCTTCCCTTAGTGTTAAACCCTGTATATGTGTAAGGGGAAAAATTTTCCTTGAGAGTCTCAAGTCCAACTTAGGAGTCGTATCGTCGGGATACACGCTCGTGTGCTCATGCGAATAGAAAAAATTCTTTCAGTCTACGGTCACGTGGTTCACCGAAATGAGGTTCGCATGGTTGACAGCTGCATCGCAGTCCATTTTCTCTCGCTTTTCTCGACACATTGGACTTTTCTTTAATCCAATGGAGTGGAAGTCGCTCGTGGGCCTATATGGTATATACTTTGAGCAGAAAACCATTTCACCTTGAACTCAAATGTAATTGGTCTCATTTTGTGGAAAAATATCACACCGTTCCTAAGATACCAAAACATCTGCCACTTGCTGCGCTTCATCTCGAGGTGTTTGCTAACAAATACGAGGCATGTCTATGTGGGAAATGGTGCGGTTATGCGCTGCTTAGAAACTGTTTAAAAAAATAAGGAATTTCTAACGCCGTTATCTCCTCAGAAATTTAGGAGTAGATAACTTGTATGCTTTCTCGAATACTCCTAAATATAATTCGGTTACACCACGCTGAAATGTTTACAGAATCGCGAAACAAACCTTCCGATTGTGAAGGCTTTTCCCCGTACGGCATGAAAAAAAGTCAGATTTATAGACATTTCAGTTATGTAAAACAATACTTTTGCGCCCTATTTATAACATTATTTACTTCGTGCTTTTTAGAGCTGCTGAAAAAAAAATCGAATATAGTATCTATTTTGACTAGGGAGAAATCTCCCTTAAACTACCCTTTTGGATTGGTTTTTCCTGGTGCTGTTAATGGCGCGCATGTTTTCGAGCGATGTGCACAGAGAGAGAAAGAAAAGATTAATGGCGTTTCGAGGAATGCTATGGCACGCATCCCATGAGTGGTAGGAATCAGTCGATGACGTCTTCCTTTCGGTGAGCTGAGCGTGTGAGATACGAATGTTGATCGTCGGAGAAAATAAACCATTATCACTGTGACGGACTCTGTCCCGAGTTTGCGCCATTCCTCATTTTCCCATTTGTCGGGATTGGATGGTTAAGTATTGACTGGACTTTATGTCCCGTCGAGTTCATCTTTTTAGGTCCTCTACGCCTCAATTGTTTAAAAAACAATATTTATTCGGTGCGAACAAAGGTCAGTCGGTCACTTAGCCTACGAGCGATAGAGTTATTAAGTTTTGAAGGCAGGGGCATGGAGGATGTAGTGTATTCCGAATGCTACTGCTTCCCGCTTAAATTCGTGGATCTTATGACGTGAAACTGAATGTATGTCAATAGTGTATGATTCCCGAGCAAATCTTGCATTTTCTTATCCCTACAGTTTCCATTAACGTGAATAAGCAATGTAGGATCATGTGATTGTCAATCGCACCCGTTGCTAAATCTAAATTTAATATGCTTCACATCTAAATGACTTCGACTTGAACGAAGTTAGAACTCGCTCATTCCTAATGGCGGAGAGATGCATCTCATCGACGATTAACAAGTAATTAATTCTTCTCATGTAATACTCGGCAAAATGAATGGTGGATCGTAACGATTTTTTTTTAAATTCAGCGCCATCGAGACTGCCATTGCGCAGTCAGTGCGTGGGGCCTCCTCCTCCATTTTCTTCAGTACTCTGCTCACTTGGCTGCAAAACAGCGAAGTTGCTTTCCATTTGTTTTGTTTCTTGCGTACTTCATAGCGTAACGAGGCAGTGATGCCGATGTGCAGTCAGGAGGCGGAGGAAAAGACGTCGACCGACAATGGCTTCAGCGTTTCTTGATCATGCGCCAAGTGCGCAAATAAGTAAATTGGTATGTCACTTATGGGCAATAGTATGTAGGTTAACGTTTAACGGTAAAGAGCTCTCTTTCTTCGGAATACGCTTTGAATGACCGTGTTGATATCATTTGAACGAGAGTTTTCACTCGTCGTAATAAAGACTGCATTCGAGATTTATTCTTTTATTTCAGTAGCTGTAAGAAGCATTATGCGAATGTGTACATAAATTGTACAAACATTTTGTTCAACATGAATGAAATCCCCTGTAGTTAACTACATGTGTACGCATTATTCTTTAATATGGCTCATTTTATTCACGCCGTTTGGAGAGCTATTCTTCCCATCGGAAGTTATTTTGTGATTCTGATAAAAAAATACTGCTATTAGTGTTTGATTTATTTGTTTAAATAGTCGATAACACAAACAAGATATCATCTGTCTAATTTTTGTCCAGCTCTAGATGGTAGAAATGCCTCATTTTTCTCTCTGGAGTGCAAAGCCTTACCATTTCCCATGTAAAATGGCTGATATATTTTGGAAAATATCTCGGAAAGTAATGCGGTAAGTGGCTGATATTTTGCTCTCTTGGGAAGGGTGAAATATTTTTCTTTGAAATGAGACCAAATTTATTGATTTCTATGAGAAATGATATTTCGCTCAAAATACCTTAAACACAAGAGAGAGAGTCGGCCGTGACTATTGCGTACCTACAGATTTCCGCCCACCGACAGATAACCGTACGTTTCGCACTGCTTACGTCGTGGCTTCATTCATCGTCTCCCGTGTGCTACAGCGTGATTTTATAAACCCATACAAGTGTCAACGTCGCTGTGTCAAGTTTTCCTCGAAAACTCTCCGCTTTCAGTTACTCCCTCTTTTTGTTACGCCAGATTATGTATTAATGTTTTTATTATTGTAACAGATCGTACATTAGGTACAGTTCAATCAGGCAACCCCTCCCGACGAGACAAATTTCCTTACTTAATATTACTTTTGTATTTTTTTAGTTCAAAATTCAGATTATGCTGCTCAGGCTCACTATCAAAACAAACTGCACCTAGAGTTACTGGAAATATTAGCCTTACATTCGCATTGACACGTCTCATTTCACTACAGTTTTATGTCAGTGGATATTAGCTTTGCTTCAAGTCTCGGTCTTTTCTTTATTCATTCAGTAGTTTTGGGAGATATTACCACAGACATGACGGAAAAGAAAAAATCTCTTATCATCAAGAGATGTTTCTTTTCCGTCATGTATGCGGTCACATTCCACAAAGTTGCGCCTTCAACCATTAAGTTTAGATCTTACCCCTTATCTTTCACCATATGTCGTTAACTTTTGGCATTACAAAATTCCTTATCCTGATATTGTAAGTGTTGTACAATTTTTTATATTTTTCATCATCATGGTATTTGCATTACAGTGTTGCAATCACGCAACAGTGTTAGATTTTAATGTAATTTATTTCAGATGTTGACCCAATTTTCGACTTTTCACGCTCAGTCATAGATTTCCGTATTAATTTGAATACCCTAATTGCAATTTTCGCGCGAATCAATGGAAGTGACGCGTCCTCGATGCTCATTGCATCACTCCCGCGAGGCGAAGGCGGTGACCGCCAAGTGGTCGAACGAAGGGCGCCATGGCCAAAGATTAAGAGTGCTCTGAGTGTGGTCTCCACTGTGACACCGGCGAACCAGATCGTATTGGTGCGAAATTACGATCGACGTATATTGAAATGACGGGAACGGCCGGTAGCGTTCACCAAGTAGTTGATTGCTATGCAATGGAATGATGGCTGGGCGTGCACGGCGCCGTCGGCGGATGATGAGGGAACCTAGTCGAAGTGATACTTTCCCATCATCCCACGTCTGTTTCAGCCGCTGTGAGGGAAGCTTTTGTTCATTTGTCACGAATTTGTATCATAGAATAGGGAATGAAATTAAAATTAAATGTCACTCGCTGCTTTTATTGCTTTATTTCCTCATTACTTGACATAAATCTCTCAAACATAACTTGGTGCTACCAATCAACTACGATATTTACATAATTACAGCAAAAAAGGTGTGTGTAGCAGGTTTCCGACATCAGTATCATTTCCGGGATCTCCATATTACTTTTTAACTTTACAATGAAACATTATTAACCTTCAAGTAGCAGTATTTGCCGGTATTTTTTCGGATTATATGTATTTTATAAGTATAGAAATAAACAGCTACTTTGCTACCGTTTACAAAAATCGTCAAAAATTGCAGCTGATACTTTCCCGTCAATTGTGATACATATCTCCTCGACGGGAGGGCGATGGGAAACTGAACGCCTCGGTCCATTTCCGGCACTTCAGGTAACGTCGATCGGAATCCTGACCTTGGGCGGATCAATGCTTGGCCTCCGGGCGGCAAATTGAGGCCCTCGCTTGCAAAGGAGTATTGTGTAACTTAGAGTCGGCACTGTCTAGTGGATCGCCTCTGCGTCGTCATTTGTTTCCCAAGTGTGTCGCGAGGGGTCGAAAGGAGAGAGTGCTCGTATCGCAAATGGAATTGCGTCTCTCGCGGGCGACGTGTGACGAAAGAGACTATTGGTCATTTCAGGTCTATCGACTTCGCTTCGGACGTTAAGGCGACCCCTGTGCTCTCTGATTTTGTTGAATTTTGAGGAGTGTCATTTGTCACGTCAAATTTTAAACTTTTAAATCGGTTTTCGAAGACGCGGAATATCCTCGGATACATTTTTGTGGCGCAGAGCAGTGTCTTGCCGGAAATCGCGCTCGGCAGGTCAGGGTGACCGTTGGACTTCTGTCCAGCCGAGGGGAGGGAAAGTGGCGGTGGGAGATGCGAGCAGATGGCTGTTGGATGTGGAAAGTGCTGGCAACGCATTCCATCGGCAGAATCACTCTTTGTTCTCGTCATCATCT
The DNA here is from genome assembly GCA_963169105.1 of Ceriagrion tenellum. Lineage (NCBI taxonomy): Eukaryota > Metazoa > Arthropoda > Insecta > Odonata > Coenagrionidae > Ceriagrion > Ceriagrion tenellum. The sequence continues at coordinate 22,416,972 of OY720636.1, forward strand.
CTATTCAAATCGAACTTGAAGATAGGCTGACTGCAGCCCTCCGATCTATCCTGTCCCATTCGAGTTCATTTATTTTCTTGCGATCCTTATATATGTTCATCAGTCTTCTTCTTACTGAGGATTTTCCTTCTGTTTCCTATTCTTATTTGCTCCTTTCAAGTCCGTCGCTTCTCTTGAGTATGGCCTATTCTTTTGGACCCCGTCTCTTGATGAGTGGTCCATTCGGTCCTTTTCCATAGTTCCACCCTTCCTTGTTTCTGATCCCATGTGTCCATTTCATTTTCGGCAATCTCACCGAGCACCAAGTTTCGGAAGACTTTGTTCTCTTCTTTTTCAGCTTCCCAATTATCCATAACTCATGAGGCCTTGAGCGCAACACCCAGTACGAGTGTTTTCATCTTCTGCTTCAGTATTGATTAATCCTAACTCCTTTTGATTCATGGAAGCTGCTTTTTCATAACGAATGCTTTAATTGTAATAGCTGTTTTCACTTAACCATTAAACTTGCCCTTTCTCATGCTTCCGCGTATCTTGTACCGTAAGTGGAGGTTTAGTTTCTTGGCTAGGTATTACAAATAAGCGGCTTAAGGTGCCTGTAGTGATAGTTTAATACATGTATCCAGTTTTACGTTCAAATTCTCATGTGAGTATTTATAAGCAATATGTATCGATAAAAGCGAAAAAAGTGCGTTATTGATTGGGTCTTTAGGCTTTTAATGATAATTCAACTCGTAGTCCATTGGCACTTGGCAAGTATTTAGTACATAATAATTTGATTACCTGTGTACAGATTATCTCCTAAACGGAAAGTAATACGTTTCATAGTATAATAAAAGTTGGTGACAAATATCAAGGTTCACGCCGAGTTAAAATATGTATTTACATATGATTTTTTTCTTAAATTTCGAATTCCGTGCCGTAAACCCAAGTCATAGCAATGCTTTAAGTTAGAATAACTTTTAAAATGTAACTACTCTATAAGCATTTGATTTCGAGCTCAGTTGGCGAAATATTAAACCATAGAAAGGTTTGGTTTATATTATGAAAAGTTACTTCTGAAGACAACCAACATCTGAATGAGTGGAGAGATATTTTTCTTAACATCACGTGTCAAATTGCGCGATTCTATACGTACAAATGTTCTCACAAACTCGAAATAATGCGTTCCATATCGTCATCATGGTTGCTAACATATATCAAGCTGTCACGTGGAGGAGAAATCACACTTATTTACGCATGATTTTCTCTTGAATATCGTATTCCGCGTCTTAAACCCTAGTCATAACAATAAATGAGGCAACTTAATTAATTATTAAGGCGATGAGTAAATTTGTAAAACATAATTTTTGAATCGTCCGTATTATTACAAGCATGGTGATTTTCTACAAAAAAACTGATGTACATACTTAAGTAGTATGCTCCAAGAATTCCTTTCAACTGGCTTGAAAAGTAATTAAAATGTGCTCGGTGTTCTTCAGTGAAAGGTTTATTTAAATGTTCATTTATGTGGTTGGTGTGGACGGAGCAATAGTTCGCTGCGCTCTTCGCTACGCAACTGCACAATTTATGTCCATCCATCGGACACAGCTCATTAAGTAGAGAGCTTCAAATCAGATTGGGAGCGCCAGTGGATACGCCCCAGATAAAGAGAACGGCTTCGAAAACAGTTTCCGCGATTGTTGTTTTTGCTGTTTTTCAGTAAATGCGTCGAATACGGATTACGTTACCTTCTTAAAGTAGTTTTAGCGAAATATCCTTTTACCTTGAAATCAATAAATTTGTTCTCATTTTAAAGGAAAATATCTCGCCCTTGTAATGACACCAAAAATTTAACCCCTTACCACATTACTTTCGAAGTTATTTGCCGAAAGATACCAGCCCTTTTACATGGGAAATGGTACGTGTATGCACTCCAGAGAGACCTTATTTGCAAAATGAGGAATTTATAACACTTAGATGTAGTAAAAAACGAACGTAGTGTATTTTTTATGTTTTCTCTACTTTTTTTGAAACTTATTGTTACCGCAATAAGTTCTTGGGTATCACAAAAATCTTCCGTTTTGAAGGAGTTTCAAACGCACCGCGCGAAAAAAATGAATCAAATTGAAGACTTATGCTGATATTTTTATTTAATTACTTACCATTTATGTCATATAGAACTATATTATTGCACCATTAATAATGCAATATTTAATGCATGTGTCCTCCAGCTGGTGAAATTAAAACGTATAATTCGAATATGGTCTCTATTATGACTAGTGAACTATCTCGCTCGGACTACGTTAAATCACTTTTGTGAAAAAGGGCTTTCCTTTCTTACCATTTATATCGCGAACGAAATCCTTTATCACCTTAAAAATATTGGCCGTTTCTGCACAGCGTGCCTTCAAGAATGGTATTGCCTATCGCATGTTTTCCGCACGCCGTCGTTCGTGTGTTTGGGTGAAGTGCGCTTCTGTCAATTCATCCGTTTCTACGCTCACTCTGAATATCACGCGCTGTACCTGAATGGTAAGCTTCTCTCGTAGCTTCCCACTTTGACCGTCGCCTGCGTTCGCTAGTATTTCCTCCCTCTCCGCGCGACAGTGATTCACCTCTATGGAGTACCTATAACGAAATACGGAGATCGTTTGTCCTCGACCGATGTCGGAAACCATGGCAATTTAGGTTTAAGGCAATTTCACAAACTGTCTTCCCTCTAAAGGCCTCTAATTTTGGTGATGAAACCTATCCGAAAGGTTGTGTTGAAATATGGCGAGAATAATTGATTTTATTCAGTTTTTGGTGTTCCGGTACTCAATTACAAACAGTGTCTCAACAATCATTTTTAGAATATAGCGCATGCATAACGAATAGTAAAGGGATGGAACCATGTTCATTGTGGGACTCATCCTTCATGTAATAAATAAACCCGTGCTTTCATGAGGAAATTAAAACATTTAAGGAAGTTTAATTGGAGCAATTGGATTAGAAGATATATCGCATTAAAACATTATGGTTTTGTACCTAAAATTTCTCTGATGATGGAATTGCTTGGCTCAAAATCGTTTGAATACTTGGCGATATTAGAAGAATGTTGACTCGCCATCTTTCTCATGTACTGGATGGGTCTGTTTTGCTGGCGTTGCCCATTCATTCATGATCTAGGGCAGGGGTCTCCAAACTTTTCAGTCCGAGGGCCGCATTAACTATCAAACAGCAATTTGGGGGCCGACAACACTCTCGAGGTCCGAGCTGCAAATGACCCGAAACAATTTTTTTTAATTCTTATGATTTCTTAAGCTAAACTTACCAGAAGGTATCCACTTATGGTAATGCAAATGTATCCACTCATGGTAAAGAGATTGTTGCTTTTAATGTTTCCTCTTCAGAATATTCAGAAAACTTGTTAAATTTCTTGTTAAACTAACGACTGGAAAAATTCTTGTTAAAATAACGACATTCCCAATACTTTATACAAATTGGCAAGTAATTAAGCGAAGGAAATTATCACTAAATAAAATAGAATGCAACTTGTTTCGCAATTAGACGCTAACTGACACCAACACCTCCTCATCGCAGCAGTTAACCGCAACTGGAAAACTGTCATCAAAATGATCAAGTCTTGAACAAGCAGCAAACCATTTAAAAACTCTGTCACTAGATAGCGTTATATCATCTCCTTGACTGTGAACAGAAGTAGAAAAAGTAAGCAGCGAATAAGGTTTTGCGATGTAGTGATCGGTTGGAAAACATAACGTACTACTGCGCGCCTCTATTTTAATTCGGTAAAAACGTAACGCCAACGTAAGCGGCGGCTGATCTTGGCAGGATACACATAAATTTCCGTAATTTTTTTCTGCAGAAAAAAAGGTCTCCGCGGGCCGGATGAGAGGGCCTCGCGGGCCGCATCTGGCCCGCGGGCCGTAGTTTGAAGACCCCTGATCGAGAGCATTCGTTCATGAGCACTCTTAGCGCGGCGGCTCGTATGAGGGGGCTGTACCCTCTCTCTCTCTCTCTCTGTCTCTCTGTCTTTGGGAACCCCCCCCCGTTGTGGATGGGTGGGTGGGTGGGTGGGTGGATTGTTTTTTTGACCCCTCCGCCCCCAATCAGCGATAGCGACGGCGAACTGGTTTAAAAACGAAGCAAACAAGGAAGCGATAAATAGCGCTGTGGGTGATCGTGTCTGCGTGTGTGTGTCATCATCACATCCTGTCTCCTCGTCTGCTCTCTTGTGGGTCGTCGATGCGGAAGCGATTCGAGTCGACTGGACCCTCCCGAGGCCGAGCAGATGGAAGGGAAACGGCTCGCGTGGAAGTCGCGGACGATTGGACTCAGGAGTCGACGAGTATCGCCCATTATCTGCTTTTACTCCCTCACTTCCCGTCTTCTCCACAAAGAAATTTTGGTGGAAATAACGGAAATAAACATCCTTATGAAGTGCGTGCGTGAAGAATAAAATGGAAAAAGAATCAGGCTTGAAGCAATGGAAATGTGGGCCTGAAGAAAATTGACAAAAACAAGGTGGGAAGATAGAAAAAGCAATCAACAGGTGCTAGAAGAAGTAAATGAAAACAGATGCCTTTTAAAAACAATTGGACAAAGGAGAACAAAACTGATTGGACATGTAATAAGGAATAATCAGTTCCTGACCAACATATTCGAAGGCAAAGTGGTGGGGAAGAAAACAAGAGGTCGACCCAGGACAGCATACTTAAAGAGCGTTGCACGCGAGATGGGAATGACATCACACGCCCAGCTGAAAGAAACAGCGAAGAACAGGGACACGTGGTGGTTACGACAAAGCACTGCCTTTAGAGCTTGATGGTGATGATGAAGTGCGTACCGAGGTAATCATGCGACCCGTCACCCACATCATGTTGCATGACTTTATTATTGCTTATTGCATTCTTCATGGATTATTATGAAAATAAAAAACTATGAGAATATGAGCTTCCTAGTATTTCTGCCCTTCAAATGTTTCATCTGAGCCTCTAATCCAGTTGTTAGCAACAGGAAATCAGGAAATCTGGCTGAGCAATGTGGTATTTTTCTATTATAACACTCGTGTTTCATCTGCATCTTATGGATAACTTATCTCTCAGGAATAAAGAAGTTCCACAGAGGTGAAAACTTTCGCGGAACACGAGCCTCGAACCCGAATTCTTTGATAATGCTCTGAGTCACGTAGTCAGCTCAGCTACCGAACCGTCTTCCTCCCATGTGGATTTCCTTGGAACTGATCATGATTCCGAACTTGCCCCTGTATTCCCAAAAATCTCAATCTCCTAGTGTATCATATTTTCCTCATATTTCTAATTCGCCGCTGCGTCCAGGTACACAGTATCTCCCTCTTGAAATAAGTAATAACTCCTCCGACATCCAGTGATTACTAACCATCTCAAGTTAAGCTACAGTCAGGAATGCCGTCCAAACGGACCTTGTGCTAAACGAACTCTTAGGTGAAGCCTTCCGTCGGCAAACAAAAAGATCTCACCGTCGTGAAATATTCACTGAGGGGAACGAATAGGTGGAGTCGTCTGTGGTGGAAAGTATTTCTCTTATTTGAGCGAGAACTATTCACCGGACAAACTAAAAATGGTTCCTCCATTCAGCTTAGTGATTTCATTGCCTGGATGGAGTAAGTCCTCGATTAACTTCGGAGATGAGTGCTGAAGAAGTGCGTCGTAAATCGAAATTACGTAAAACGGAACACGCCTTTCGTGACCACTTTACTTCAATTATTTACCCAGGCGTTAAATTTCTATTTTCGTATTTTTTGCTTTCATTCAAAGACAAATTTTAATGACCACTTAATGTAGGATTAATACACAATTGCACCATTGGACTAAAAAAAAGTTTGTGTTGTGACGAAGCTCTCCGATCGGTCCAGAATATTCGAATGTACTTGCTAGCGTGGTCGTCACATCGAACCAGAACGGGACGACGTAAGTAGATGTGTTTCTGTACTTAGGCCTCCAAGCGGTGACTACGGCTGTGCTGTCGGCGAGCTGATTTTAAAAGCATTCCATGTTTATCTTGAGTTGGTGGCGGGTTATCGATTTTCGGTTCAAAGTGAACGATTCTATTTCTAATACAGTAAATAGTTCACTGAAGTATGTAAATAGCTCCTTTTGAATCGTTCGTCGGGAAACTACCCATCTCTAATCGGAGAACGTTTTCAATGTTCCGAAGAATTTAAAGGAATATGGATACTTCAAATGTGGAGTTGGATGCAATAACAGCGTAAGAATATTTAAATCATTTTTGAGAGTTGAAAGGCGAAGTTTGAATCATGTGTAGCTGAACCATAAAACGGAGTTTAGTACGATTGTGGTTTGATAGTTCGCGTACGTCATTTGAAAACGATTTGGTTTTGATTGAATGTAACATTTTTGCTGTAAAAGTTTCAGTCAACTAACGTTGCTACTGTATTTTCCTATTATTTCTATTTGCAATTTAGGTACCGCACTGTTTTAGCGACTGTCGTGTTTTTCAACCCGAGGGCCCGGGTTCGACTCCGGGCAGTGGCGAAGTAAAGGTTCCAAACCAGGGTGGGAATCGGCCGTTGCAGTCGAGGGGCGTCGCCGTCGTCCTGCCGTTTCCCTCGTCCTCCTCCCCTCCCCCCGTTAACGAGGGATCGGTAGAGAGACGTTGAATTCTCTTGGCGACCTTAAATGACTCCTATCGGAGGCCTACTTACTTAATTGATCCACTTAATGACGCAGTGATGCCTCTCGCGAACATTAATAGCGACAGATTTTGAGCAATTGCCATGGCAGCCGTAAACATCGGCCGACCTCCGCGGGAGGATGAAGGGGGAGCGGAGCGGGTTCCGAAGTAGATAAAATTCGCAGCCTCTCTCTTTAGAAGATAGGAAGCGCCGCCTAGATGTCGGAGGTCGCTGAGGGGTCGCGAAGAGACCTCTCAAGAGGTTGAAGGGAGGAGGGCGAGGATTGGCTGCTTTCTCTGAGCTGCGCAGATGGATGAGTGCACAGTTCGTGTTACGCTGGAGTGAATCAATCTAGGCCCGTATTTACGATTGATGTCTGGTTAACCGTTCGGTAGCCTTATCGAATTATCATTTCACTTAAAAAATAATGAATTTTTTACACATTTAAATGCAATATACATCTCAACTTTCCAACGATACATATAACAATTTGCCACTTAAATACTTTTCGAGATACTTCTGCCTAAAAAACTGAAGTTATTTTCCTTGGGAATGGAACTGGTGTGCACTTTGGAGAGACTTTTCAATTATTTTTTGCGAAATGTAGGCGATTTTAGAAACTTCCTTATTCATTGAATACCTCCGTCATTGATTTATTTAGGAAAAACCGGAAGTTATATGCAAGCAAGATGCTCTGCAAGTAATGATACGATTCGAGATATCCGTGCGCTTTTTATCCATGTAAGTTAACTTCCATTTGAGTAACCGCCTTTAGGTTTTTGCATCATCCCATTGCTCCGTTGCTAATATATCGGGTGTGGGTGGAAGGGGTGCGAGTCAGTTAAGAGATGCTACGCCCGCCCCCCTTTGCATGTCCCCTCCCTCTCGCCCCCCTCCCTCCCATTCCCTTTCGACGTTGTCTCCCCGATGGCCAGCCGCTGCGTCGTGGACGCGAAGGGCGCGATAGTTCGCGTTTGTTTTCAAAACAGCCACTCTGATGTAAATATTGTCCTCCGCCACGTCGTGTCTGCCCCTCTCTCTCTCAACACGAACGCGCCTCGTGATCACGCGGGGCGGCCACGTGACACGCGAGGGACACGAAAGTCGCAGACACCCAGAGCCTAATCATATGTGCCTAAATGTACATATACAGGGTGTTTCATGAGGAAAGTTCGAAACTTCTGGAAATGTTCAAATGTTCTTATCCTCAAGAACATTTGTTGCCTCGTTGTATTAACATCATTTAAGTTACATATCTTCCGTATTTTAAAGGATAGAGATGTGATTTTTACTGCAATGAATTAAGAAATAAATTTAGTAAAACTTTTATTCATACACATTTGTTGATATACCTGAAATTAAGAGCGATATTTTGCATTATTTGTTTTTGGAGAATTAAATTTCGACGAATATTCGAGAGCCATCTTGAAAATAAGATACCGTCAGCATTGATGATAGTATAACAAGAATAATACATATCTTATGCACCACTGTGAAAAGTTTCAAATCTCCTTAATCGATACTAGTCATTGAAATTGGGTGTTTTCATTGTAATTGCAGAATACTCCTGAAAAAAATTTTACGTTGCCATTGCTCGGTAACTGAGGATTTGCGACCCCATGTTGCTATGATAAAAAAATGCTTAAAATCACCTCCCCTACCTCCTCCAGAAGTTTCGAACACTGAACTCCTGAAACACCCTGTATATGAAATAAGGGAATCTAATGTCTCCGTAAAGGCCGCGAGTGTGTATGTAGTTCAACCGAGGTTGGGTGACTAATCTCAGATTAATCCGTCGGCGCCGCGTTGAGAATATCTCGAATGCTGTGACTGCTGTACGAGATCGAGGAAGGAACGGGTATTATTACGACATCTACTTTCCCGCTTTAAAGTAAAATATTTATGCTTTTTCATTTGGGAGACGCAGACGATATGCTTTTCAATGCTCTCACATTCTTATTTTTCCTAAGAATTGATTGTTGGAGATGAAAATTTATTTACTTATCAACTTGAGGGATATTATCTCAATTTCCTAACAATTAAATATTTTATCTAATTAGTGTAAATGTTCTTTTATGTCTCTTTCGCTGTTACGCTTACATTGATAAATGACGGACGCTCAGCATGGCGGAAGTGGCGTACGTAGTTCGACGGAGATAGGGCGACGAACTTCAGGTGAACCCTCTTTCCGCCATATTTGAGAATCCCTAGAATCCTGTGATTGTTGTTCGAGAGGAACATGGAAAATATTATGTGGTCTTTCTAAAAAAACATATTTCTGAAAATGATGCAACAAGAATACAACTTAAGCCTACTGTGGGTCAAGAGTTAGTCTGGGACCATTTGCTTCTAATGCGAATGCCCACTGTTACCATTTATGAGACCATACTTGTTAACCATATGAGGCCCCTTGTCGGAAAAGATACCGCTGGCTCTTGAGCAAGGACGAATCGTTCCGAAAAAGTCGACTTTCGACTTCGGCTTGGGACGTTCTGACTTTGAAGGTCGACTAGTCGATACAAAAGTCGACTTTCGTTCTAGTCCGCTTTCGCTTTCTAAACTTGGATAAAGTCGGAAAAAGTCGACATTCGTCTTTCGAAAAAGTCGACTTTTTCCAAATTTAACCCAAGATTAAGGCTTTCCAAATTCCACCCAAGTTCCAAAAACTGAATTAACAGGCTTCTATATAACAAAAGAACACTGAAACAATGTTATTTGATGATGCTTAGTTAAAGTATTCATGTAGTGATTGCATTGCGACTAAAATAGTGAAAGCCAACGTAAAAGGCACAGATATTGTACGTGAAACAGTTCTTTTATTCTAAAAAAACAACATTCAGACTAGACTCGATGCAAGTAGCTCTAACTACGTCATATTTAAGAAAAAAGAAAATAATTGCTACGGAGCGAACGAAGATTTTGAAATGTTAAACCCGAGGTTATATCTGCAGTTATAAAATTGCCTACTCTTCTCGCAACCGATAGGGGATATAGCCACGGAATGGCCACATTTGCATTGTACTATTTCCCCTCAGGCGAGCGTTATCTTTCTTAAATATGTGGGTCATTCCACCCAAATTCAACCAGAAAATTGGCAAAATTGACCCTTGGGGTAACTGAAGGCGATCAAATTTGGCAAATCGTCTTCATTTGATTACAAAACGAAAACCCAAAAGCCATTTTGTAATACATGCAACGGTTTACGAGATATTGCAACGTCGTAAAACTAGAATTTTACAAAAGCGTCGTCGCATTTGACGGCATATATCCGGAAATAAGGAAGATAAAAATATGTGCAATGACTCATTTTGAAGGTCTTGAATTGGGAAAGATAATTAATGGATTATTTTATAAAATGTAAACAATGTCCGCACTTCAGCACGGGTGCTGTTGGCTGCTCTTAACCTTCCGGGTGAACACGAGGATGCAAGTCCCATGAATGAAGTCCGCCGGAATCTGTAAAAGTGTCTTGCATCTTGTGGTGGATCTGTCAGAGCAGACGAGGAAGGAAACAGATTTATGAAGTAGAATAATTGTGAAGATGAAGGACCTGTTCGATGGGAAAATGATAAAAAAACGAAGAGTATTCCTCGTGTAAGCACGAGCAAGCCAAAGGGCAAAGGACTGGCGAAAGAGACAAGAGAGGGATTTTGATGAAGTAATAATAGAGATATATAAAAGCGTATCAGGCTCAACTTTGTGGAAATAATTGATATTGGTGTCCATTTCAAAATGGATATCAATATCAGTAGATGTGTTGTTCTCAGCCCATTGGTGGCTCAAACGAAACGACAAATAATTATTAGAGAAATTTTTGGCGCTCGTGGATCCGGATCATTTCCTTTCTCTTGGTTTGCTTGCAAGGGACCCTCGCTTCTCTGACGAGTTCTCTTGTTGGCATCGCCGTTGTTCGATGTTTCAACCACAATCTTGTGCGCGATCCTCATGTGAGCGAGTTAGAGATTTGTAGTTCTACCGTTGTACCTAATTCTCAATTACATACCGTACTCTTTCCTTTTCCGTCTTTCAGTTTACTGAAATATTCCCCGATGGCACCTTTGCGCACCATTGTCGATTTCATATGCCACGCGACAGGACAGAAAGCCACGTACCGACGTTGAAACAAGCGAACGTACGCCTCATAGCTGTTGAGATTGAAAAAAGATGGCGATGTGCCTTCATCTAGCTCGTTCTGCTCGTCTTCTCCTCTACTCTTAACCCCTGGCTTTATATACAATGAAAATGAACTCATCCAGACGATTCTCGTGGTCAGCACATTAGCTACTAGCTTCAGTTCGCGATAAACACCCGGCCAGCCACTGCACCGAGTTGGCGCCTATGTGTTTAAATAAAGGCTAAAATTGCTGGGTGAAGCAAAGCGTAGCTGTTTTCTTCATTGAAAGGGAGATTAGGGTCCATAGATAAGGCGGCGGTAATATCTACTGTGCAGTAAGATGCAAAAACTCGACTTGGATAAACAATTTACGATTTTATCGCATTCCATCCGATCCACGACGAGGGAGGTTGTGGTTGGAGCGCGCCGGCAGAATGGACTATCTGCATCACGATCCGGTAAAGTGGAATAAATGTTACAGACTTGGTAATGTTTTGATTTTTTACAAGAGCATTATCATTGTTACTTCTCGTGATTGCTCATTCTATATTCCACAATTATTTACGAGAAAGGTACTCTTTAAGTCTAATGGATATGCTTATGATAACTGATGTATAAGTTTTTTTGCAAAATGTTGAATGATAATGTATACTGTTTTGAAATCATTTTAAAATTGTTTAGATTAACATCATAGCAACATAAATGTACAAAGGTAAATAATGTTCCTTAGTAAAATAAAAAAATATTCAACTTTAATCTCAAAAAAATATTTATTTAGTGAAATCACCGTTAACTTCATCCTTACGAAGCCAATTCTGACTTTAAATAAAGAGGAATCTGAAATATATCAAATAAACATACTCTTTGGTTGGAAAAATCAGCATTCGCATCTCCTACTCGAGTAATAAACGCGGGATATTACACTTAAGCGTAGTTTCCACGCTTCTTTCCATGCTAAGGTAAATTTGGCAACGTTGATGCGCTGCTGGAGGAGGGCGTGGCTGCTGAAAGTGATTTCCCATGGGTCTAATGGGAGTGAGGTGACTGTTAATTTAGACAGTGCGAAAGATTAGCTTTCAGTATAAAATTCAATACTTCGTAGTGATCCCAAATATCATCTCATTTCGGCTGCGCGTAAAATTCCGTTCGTGTTGTCACGCCGAAAGACGCTTCTCTTCTGGAATTCTAACGAGGGTAAGGCGTTCTTTGTTTCCGTTATTGTCGCATCTCATCTGTCCAATTTCGAGGAATGAGGAGCATGTCTCGACGACTCACAATGGCGCTGATGTCCCACGCACGCACGAATCGAGTCCCTCGATTCACTTGGCGTGAAGCAATTAGAAGCAATTGCCGACGTCACGGGTGCGCGTGAATGGAACCAGAAGTGAATATAATGTTTGATTCTGGCCGCTGAAGTGATTCACTGCTCTCTTCTGCCGCGCGAGGCGATGCGATCGTATGACGACAGCGGAGACGGAATTCGGTGGGAGGGGAACGATTGGGTGGGGGAAGGGGTGCGTTGGTTGGCTGTCCGCCGGTGGGCGGAATGGATATGCATGAATTCGCATCCTGTGCTCCTAAACGTGCACTACTAAAAAAAAACTAAAAACAAGCAGTGTACGCAACAGCATGTATGCAATTTATCGAGAAAACTCCCCAAGCTGTTTTGATGAGACTTAGTTTATTTAAGAATCTATTCTTTATTCGACGTTAATTTATGGCTGAGAATATTGTATTTTTGGAGTGTCGGTCAATTTTTAAAGAACTTGAGCAGCCTTTGCCAAAATATCGTCGATTTTTTTTGGCATCTGCTGGACTTTGGCCAATTCAGAACTTGTCGAATAAGGGTTTACAAAGAGGTATTAAAAAATCAAACAGCAATGTTTTTTTATAATAAATGATTGAGTTTGGTTTAATGTTTATTAAAGGCTGCTCGAGTTCTTCAAAAATTTACCGACACTCCATAAATTCCTCCTCCTCTATTATTTATTTATTTACCGGTTACATTTCGGATAGGTATCTACCGAGCGGTAATGTAGAGACAAATAAAATAACGTAGTAGCACTTTAAACGAATTGACACGCATGAATACACTTTTAGGATTAATGTATGAAGTGTTTCAATCTCCCACTCATAAAAGATTTTAGAGAAATGAGAAAGGACTCAAGCAGTTCATCTGGTGGGCAGTTCCAATATTTTATACCCCAATTGAGAAATGAGTTGGTCTTTTTCATCCTTTATTTTATTTTTTTTTGCTATGGAAGATTTTAGGTACGACTAATCCATTGTCCAGATAATTTAGTCTACAGCTCAAGGTTTTGTCAACTACAGTCGATATTCAATATTTGGAACGTCTATCAGTTGAATTTATTATTATGCTCAATAAATTTGTATTCCGTCGTAGTTTAGCATACTTTATGTAGAAATTTATTCTTAATGTCTAACTCGATGACTCGAACATTTCCTTAATTCATAAAATGATTCTTTTCAAAATGGTCGACAACTATCTCGTACTCGAGGTCAATTTCCGTTGGAGCTTAACCATTTTTTTAAATGAGTTAGAGCTTCACATCCTCAGGAGGATTATCTTTACCATTTGTCTACCGGAGTCCTCGGCTACCCTGTTGGAGTTGCTTTCCTGTTAATCGTCTGCGATTACCCCTTCCCAGAGACCCCTCTCATACATTTCTCTCTTATTAGCCTGTGTTGGGCCCCTCAGCAGAGGTTTTGCGATGCCCATTCGGCACAAAAAAAACAGAAAAAACTGACCTATTCGCTGATATAACAGGGTAATTTTAATGAGTTTATACGATATTAACAGTCGCTCATGCATCCGAGCATTTCAGATCGCAAGAGTAATGTAGTGTCATCGTTCTCTTAAAGAGTCAAAACATGGGTTAGAATAAAAGTGTGTTGAAATCCTTGAGCATTTAGTGATGAAATTAAAGGTGTGAAACCATAAAAGGAGTGAAATTAAAGGATGATGTTGCGGTGGATTTTAAAATTCCTCCGAGCCCACTCCCGACGATAATGATGAGCAAAGAGAAGAGTGTCTAGACCGGGGGTGGGGAACCTATGGTACGCGTGCCCAAAGTGGCACGCCGAGCTGGGAGGGCGCTAAGGGATACCTCTATCTCACTCGATGGGTTGGCACGTGAGTCGAGCGAGTATACTCTTATTTCATAAACTTTGGCACTCAATCGCCAAAAGGTTCGCCACTCCTGGTCTAGACCAAAAAAACTTTGTTTTTCGCGAAGCAGGAGAAGGCTGAAAACCTAAAACCTTCCGCACTTATACTACGTTATGTTTCAATGGAGGAAGAATGTCAGAGACGAAGACAGCAGTGATGGCGATGAGCAAAATGTTATTAAAGAGGAAACCAACACGCGTGACACAGAAGAGGCAGGCTATACATTTTTACTTCGCAAATATTCATAGCGATTGACCCGTCCGGTCTCCCCTCAGTGCATGTGCTCTCTCTGCACTGGGGGGTCAAGGTTTTGGGTCACCAATCGTAAAAGATAACGGTTTTCGAAGTTGGAAAACCCCTCGCCAGACGGAATATCCATCTGCCGACTTCCAAAGGTGTCTTTCTATATCGATTCTTCGATACAGATCTTCGCAACATAAACAAGTGTCCATATTTTGATATATTCTCCATGAGCATAGCCCAGGATACCGCTAAAACGCTACCTTTCTCAACCAAGGCCATCCCACGAATAGCAGAATGTGTGTTGTTTACTTTGTTTTTGTGTATAAATACTCCATCTCTTATTATGCAATTTGCTTGAATTAATTTATTCATTCCATTAGTTCGAATGTAAAAGGCTGTTTTGAGCTAAAAATTTGCTTAGGGCTGTTTTGTGATAAAATTGAGCAAAATAATTAATAAAATCAAGTTTTGAAGAATATTTTGGGTAAGTAGAGGGCAATTGTGTTAATTCTTTATAGTTTCCAAGGGTGTGGTGATATCGCGGTAGATGATATTGAATATGTCGACGGATCACTTTCCGCCACCGTTGATATATTTTCCGTCGCGGTTTGGTAATTTACTTGTGCTTGCCTCTCTTCCTCCAATCCCCCACTCCCTTGCGGACCCCTAAACAATTGAGTGCGCTGTCCTTATGGGTATGCATTACCCTTGCTGTTAACGCCCTGCTACAAGAGCTGTTTAAGGTCGATGTCACCAATGAGTACATTTATACAGAGTTTCACGCGCATGAGTACGTCGAAAAATCGCTCCAAACACTTAAAGACTTGTGGGTGGATGCTGAGTGGTCGGAAGTGTAAGTCGTTGCATTTGCGAACGACTTGAACCCTCGAAGCACATCCGCGTGTAAAGGTCTGCTCATACCGGCGCGGGTCCCGCTCAGCGGAACGCGGGACTGCCGCGATTAATTTCAGTTCGCTGCATGCAGCGTTTCCCGCGTCCTGTGACTCCAGTCGAGATCTAAGTTTCAATGACAAATGACGATCCAAGAGCTTATCAAAGTGTCAAATGGCATCCTCTGTGAATGGAGGCCTTATTTGTCAGACCCAAGTGTCCCGAAAGCCCTAAACTGGGCCGTTCGGGTTTTAGAGAATACCAGCATACTAGCTTTTTGTACTCCGTTATTGATAAAAGTGCTAAACCTTAGAGGCCCTAGCAACGCCCTAGATTTTAGAAGCATGGGTGGTGATAGACCTTCGGGATAGACCCAGTGAATTTTTTGGAAGTGGCTATTACTCCCTCCAACAACCACAAATGTTCCGCGCGAATTTCGCTCCAGCGTCTTGCTCCTGTGTTTGCAGACCTTAAGGTAGTGCGAGCGAAATAGCTCCCTAATCATTATTGAGACCCTATTCAATATACACATTTTAATTTCACCAACTGTGAGACACACGAATTAAACATTACATTATTAATGGTGCAATAAAATGTTTTAAATGACAGAGATTGTACGTATTCAAATGAAAATATCTAAATAAGTCTTTAACTTGACTATTTTTTCACGCGGTACGTTTGAAACTCCATGAAAACGGATGGTTTATTGTGATCCCGAAGAATTTTCTGCTGTGACGATATGATTAATTTAAAAAATAGTTGAGGATACACACAGACTACACACTGTTGATTTTTTGACGAGATCTAAGTGCACGAATTGCCTCATTTTTAATATAAGGTCTCTCTGGAGTGCATACACGTGCCATTTCCCATATAAAAAGGCTGGAATTTTTGGCAAATATCTCCGAAAGTAATGTGGTAAGGGGTTACATTTTTGGTGTCGTTAGAAGGGCGAGATATTTTTCTTTAAACTAAGACCAAATTCATTGATTTTTTGGTAAAATGATATTTCGCTCTAACTACCTTAAGACAACCGTCGCTCTCATTTTTCCGGGCTTGTCGAAAGACAGTCGACATGGGCTGTCAATAAAAAAACCTATCGAGAAGACTGCATTCGAGAGATTTTTCGAATGATTCAAATACACCGAAATCTCGCGCCCCTTCGAGATTACACCGCGTGACGACTCCTTAGTTAATGCGATCGGAATGCTCTCGAACGGTTTAAATACCTCACATACACACTAACATATCCGGCCCGATAGCGGAACGAGAGGAGTCGGCGGCGACGAAGCACCCGGGTGAGGGGGAGCGGCACGTGGGCGGCCATTGAAGTCCCCGTTTCGGTGCGCGGCTCCCGCACCCGATTTTGCTCTCGAAGAAGAGTGGACTTGCGGC
The DNA here is from genome assembly GCA_963169105.1 of Ceriagrion tenellum. Taxonomy (NCBI): domain Eukaryota; kingdom Metazoa; phylum Arthropoda; class Insecta; order Odonata; family Coenagrionidae; genus Ceriagrion; species Ceriagrion tenellum. Next base: position 22,433,457 of record OY720636.1, read on the forward strand.
GTGGAGGGGCGAAGGGAAAGATGAAAGAGTGTGTGCTCTTTATGTGTCTCCCACTCTCGCCCACTCAGAGAGACCGCTCTCTGCAGCTGTTGCCAGCAATCTTCTCGCTGTCGTGAGTGGTTGGAGGAAGGTCGTTTAAGAAGGGGTCAAGGGGGGGAAGCGACGGAAGGACGCTCTCCTCATGGACCCTCGCGGAAATCGGGAGATCATTGTTGAAATATCCCGGGATTAGACCTTACTTCTTGCTCTCATTGTAGAAATCATAAGTAATCGGCCCAATAATGTCCCTGTACATTCGTTCTTGGTTCTTTATAACATTTTTTCATGGATGACCTTTGCCACTTTCTGTCTTGTTCATTTATATTTACATATTTATTCTTGTAAACTTAAATATTTCTCAAATACATATTTTTATATGTTTGGTATATGATGGTATAAAGTGACATTTGATCACCATCAACCTTCAGAGATCAATTATTACGCATTTTAATTCAATCGTCGATCGAACTCAGTTTTAATCAAATTTTAGAACTCGAACCGCCCATTGATTTGGAATACGTAATGAATGGCGGTTTGGATTACGCAATCAACTGACAACCCCGCAATTAGTTCCCGTTGGTATGGTGTCCTGGAAAGGGTATACATTTTAGTGGAACATCTTTGCACTTTTCCACAGTTAATTTATTTCTGAGATGGGTTTCATGCTTCGACGGGCTATGCGTTGTCTCGCGTTTTTATTTAAATGAAAAGCTGAGGCTTCGGCGTTATTACGAAACGGCCAAGATAGATGTTTCTCATCGAGAGATCGCAGATATAAACAAGCTAAAACAAAAAAATGAATGTTTTGATTGTTTTAGGCTTGAATTTGTTGGGGCGAAAGGTAACCATTTTGACAATAAGAATGAAATGGAAAAAGAATAAAAAACTTTTCCAAACTTTATTTAAGACTGCGACCGAGTGACTGGAGTGATAATCTTTAGTCGGTGTGTGCACGTTTTATTACATTTCAAATGAGTGAAAACTATTCTCGGACCACATTTTAAGGAAACGCATCCGTTTATTCGGTGTAAATCACCACGCATGTCATAATATACGAGTCGTATTTTAATGCGTCCTTTTGTACGATGGCATTATACCTTTATATTTATTAGTTACTGTTATAACTATACGAAACTAATTATTTCGCGCATAAGAGAAAATATGTTCCTGTGTAATCGAATTATTTGAAATACATGTCATTTACCGTAAGGCTACTCGGTGAAATTGTTTTAAATTGCCAAGAAACCAATTTGGTTAAATGCAGTCTTTTTCGCTTTCATCCGCACATATTACTAATGAGAACACGCTTGCAAAGTTTCATGCAAATCTGTTTTGTGAATGAAATTCGCTCCCACCTCCTTACAGCATTGAGATCGAGTCGTTGGCAACCTTAGTGTGTTATAAGGGGGTTGCGTAGTCGACCTCCGAGGTCCAACCTGGAGGTGGCAGAGGAGGAGATTTGCGTGAAGTCGAGGTGGAAAGGGGGAGTGGGGGGTGTAGCGTCTCGTAAGGGAAACGCAGTTTCCATCCCCCTTTTCCCTCCAAGGGGAATGGGGCGATTTCTCGCCCTTTGCCCCACTCGCACGCGGCCTTCCCCTCGTCGCACGAAAGACGACGTCGCCCCGCTTCGCTTGCGTGTTTATGCAGGCAATGTTATCTCGGGCGCAAGGCCGTAGGCGGGGGCGGGGGGTGGGGGGATAGGGGGCGGGAAGGAATGGGGAGAGAGACGCCCCCCGTCTTGGGGCGGAGGATCGACGGAAAAGTGGAAGACGAGAACCCTTTCTCCGGATTATCATTCAGTTTGGACTGAGCGCGCATTCAGAGTAGTTCTCCCTCGCTCTCTCTCTCTCTCTCTCAATCTCTTCTTCCCGCTTGTCCGTCCCATATCGCATCTTCTGATTGCTCCGGAGTCGACTCCTGCGCTTCCTTCCCGTGTCCTCCTCTCTTCTTTGCTGCCTCCCCCCTGGGTGTGGTGCGCAACATGCCTCAACAGGCGTCGCCCCGGCTTGGGCACCGCCGGGGGCCCGTCCACGGGAGGCGACGTCGCGGCGACCAGGGCCTCGGCGACGACGGGAGCATCGTCGTCTTGTTGCTGAGCTTCTTCTTCGTCGTGATCGCCTCGAGCTCGCACGACCTCAACGCGCACACCACGCACGCCCCAGGTACAATACGTGCGAGTGGCCGACCGTGCATTTTAATGTGCTTGCTTTGAAATAGGGCCGGCCCCAGGGCTCTTGTCGCTCCGTCTGAAACGGCGCCCGGTTGATAGATACGTCTGCATGTCAATAGACTGTCCTCTGTGCATCTGGTGGAACCGAACCCGTATCGGTGCGACGGCCGCATTTGCTTATTTAAGTTTTTCATTCGAACGAGTGGACGTCGCACTTTAGTGCCTGGGGACATAAAAGTAGTGAGGTGGCTGGGGGGCGATTGCTTCTTACCCCGATGGCTTGGGTTCGAATCCCTGGATGTCTGTGTTTGAACCGTTTGAGATAATCCCGGTCTGGTATCTAAGGAGTCACTTGGTATATACAATCACGAAGAATTCGAGATTGTGGTGTATTTAAACCTCTGACGAGCGGGGAGGTTTTTAGCCCGAAACACCTGTATTTAAACCTGTAGTAAAGATCTCACCCGGACGACTAGATCGAGTTTTTCTTGCGGGAATATTGTTTATGAAGTTAAAATCGCCAATGAGAGACCCAGTAAACAGCATATGATGCAATTTGGTTATTCATCCGAGTGGATGAAACTCGCCAAAATATCGGACCGTTCATTGTTGTACCTCATGACTCCCTAGTTACGCGAATTGGAGTACCTCGAACGGCTCGAATAAACCTTCTCTGGTTGTGGTTGCTTAGACTATAGGGAGGATCGCGTTCACAAATGAAGTAGATAACAATGCCGCCATTTTTAAAGTCTCCGTTGAAAAGTCGAGTCGCGCACATGTTTTCGCTGCTTGAGAGAAGATTGTAGTGTGATTGCAATCGCTCTCTGACTCTGCCTCCCCAAAGAGAAGCCGTTCTCGGCAGAGGATGGAAACAAAAGCGCTGGAGAATGAAGCGGCTTTCGTATATTCTCCAGTTTTCACTTGAAAACGCAGAAGTTAACTAAGCATTCTTCTGTAAATCATCCAATATTGTACGGATGAACCTCGATTAGTCGAAATTGAGGTGCGGAACCATTTCGCATAACACGTTTTTTCGAATATTCGATGGTTAATATTCGGAGGTTAATTTGGTGAGAATTCGAACAACTTCATTTTTTAGGTTCCTATAGTAAAATCGTCAAAATAATTTATTGTGCTTCACAAGTAATCTATTTTATGTGATGATCTATAATTTCTTTGTCCACTTTTTCGTCACCACAGGCAGCCTTATCTCTTCAACTCTTGCCGTGTTTGTTGATAGTTTCGGTTAACCCGAGTTCCGTTTAGTGACGTTTCCTTTAAAACGGGTTCTACGGTGTTCAATTAAAGGCGTTCGAGTGAACCTCGAATATTCCATGTGTAAGTTAATATGAATAAAGATTCAACGGGGTTTGCGAAAGTGGTTTCGAAAATTCATCTTCGACATATTTTATGGATTTTTCGAAGTTCTTAGCCCGGCTTACGGTCTCAAATATGACGATTCCGAATGAGGATGCCGCGAAGAGTTTAAAGCTGCTTTAGGTAGTCCGAGCGTGGTAGTTACCTAGTCATAACAGAGACCATATTAGAATTATACGTTTTAATTTCACCAGCTGTAGGACACGAATTAAATATTGCATTATTAATGGTGCAATAATATAGTTTTATATGTCAAAAATGGTAAGTTAATTAAATGAAAATATCTTAATAAGTCTTTAATTTGACTCATTTTTTTCGCGCGGTGCGTTTGAAACTCCTTCAAAACGGAAGGTTTTTGTGATACCCAAGAACTTATTGGGGTAACAATATGATTAAGTTTCAAAAATAGTTGAGAAAACATATAAACTACTCGCTGCTAGTTTTTTTTACGACATCTAAGTGTTAGAAACACCTCGTTTTTAATATAAAGTCTCTCTGGAGTACAAACAGGTACCATTTCCCATGTAAAGGGCTGGTATTTTTCGGTAAATAACTCCGAAAGTAATGTGGTAAGAGGTCAAAGGTTTTTGGTGTCATTAGAGGGGTGATATATTTTTAATTATATTGAGACCAAATTCGTCGATTTCTAGGTAAAATGATATTTCGCTCAAACTACCTTAATGTGGCGACCCTTAGTGGATCAGCTGAGACAATATTGTTCTCTAAGACTGTATGCCATAGGTTCTCTAAACTTTCTGCCAACGAGTTCTTTTCAAAGCCTAAGTTTATTGTGGAGTCTCAAGAAATATTTATTGTCTAGTTATTTGTATGTTCCATAAGACTTGTTACACGTGGAAGCATGCGAAAGTGTGACTTATAAGGTGTCTATTTTGATGAAGAAAACTTGAGTAAAAAACGTGAGATGGAGGAAGCAATATAATTTTCGTGATTTTATTCATCTTCATAATTTCCGCGGACGGAGTCCGAGTGAATCACTATCGAGTTGAGAAGCCGTAAACACTGGTGTATAATAAGAAAGCGATCAATATATTGAAATTCAAAACAGCTTTATCAATCCTCTTACGTTATTCCAAAAGGCGTACAAATCAGTAGCAACTACTTCTGAGTTTTCTAATCGATTGACTGTCCTTTTACACCATGGACTAATGGAATTCTCAAAGGAGATGTGCACCAGTGCCAATGATTGCCAGCAAAATCATTTGCAAAAACTCCGCGATGAATATTGGATTCCAATAAAAGCTTTCACTTTATTATTATCTATTATTATTTCCACCTCATATTAAGGGCATCCTAGTCCCAGGTCTAATATCCCCATGAATTCGTTAACCTGTCGGCTGTGACTCAATAATGGCGGAATGATGAGGGAAAATTAAAGTCTCCCGCCATCCTGCAAAAATACAAAGAAAAAGAAGCCTAGAGTTTTCTTTTACATCCGTAGCCTTTGGTGGCATGCGTGAGGGAAAATTTGACTTTTGGTCATGGCATTATTCCCTTTTTTCTACGAGTGTAATCATCTTGTGCGCCTCCTCCAGAATTGCATAAGCCGTACAATTTTCACCGCATGTTATCTTAGATCGGATAAATAAGAAATATTTCATTAACATGCATTAAATATTGTGAATAAACTGAGGATTTTGTTCGCCCTTTTCGGATTTTACCCAGAGGCCCGGTTTTTTAATGCCTGGTCAACTTGAACGACAAAGTTAACGCAACCTTTTCATTTCCTTGATGTTTACTGAGTGATAGTTTGGTTTTTATGTGTTACGCCAGATTTCCTACTTATTACCGTGGAATTTATGGTTTTATCATTGGGAAATCAATTTAATTAGTTTTGGTGCCAAAATTAGTGTTCATATACATGAGTCTCAATAAATTCGTGTTGCGAGAGGATGAGTTGCCGTGGATCCATGGGTGGAGTGTGAAGATTCTGAGTATAAGCAGCATGAACTGCTATATTCTACCACTCGGTTGAGATTGGCTGTCGGGTGTCCCTAAAAACCCACGAGCTAATTGCCACTCTTTAAAATAAAATAATTTCTGAACCTAAAAAATAAAAATCGGTTAAAACCGAATATCTGGGGCCACATCTCAGGTAGTCTCAAGTTGGGTGGGGCCAACCTCGCGGACGGTCCTAATCCCTAACCCTTCCTCGGACGCGGAGACCCATCGCCGGCCTCTCTCCTCGACCCACGCAGCGGGGGTCTCCCTCCCCAAAATTAACCGTGCTCACTATTATTTAAACTTTTAAAACTACGTCATATAACAACAAATTAATTTTTTCATCGTACTCCCGATAATTGTACGAGTAAGTACATCTTTTAATCGTCGTCCTACGATGAAAATGAACAATTTTGCGAACATAGCTAAAAACGTGGTGATCCACTGCCGGAAAAATGGCAACATCGTAGCGGTAGGTGACTGGCTGCGGGAAGTTTGAATGAGTTTAGAGTATGATTTTGTCATTTCCTCACTGTCCATATCCTATTGATGAAGTTTGAATGAGTTTTGAGTATGATTTAGTAATTTCCTCACTGTCCATATCCCTCTCAGCATTGCCATTTCTTCGCAGGCGAAGATACGTGACTTTATCATTGCTACATTGGTACCGCGAGTACGTTTGCAGTGATTGTAAATGGGTATAGCTTTTACAATTGACGTTATTGACATCGGTGAGTGATGAGAATCGTAGTGTTAACCAATTTGGTGCCGAGAAAATGCGTTCAAAGGAGTCTTTTGCCAATTTTTCCCGATATAAGTATCCCTTCTAGCGTGCTAAGTGTTTAAACGAATAATATGCATGTTATTTATGCCCGCATATGTCGAGAGCTTGCTTCACAAATGTCTTTTACTTCACAAAATATGTAAAAGAAATCTCACGGATATCCGAATTTGAGGTGGGCGCCATCGTCATGTATTTATCATCGTCACATCGCACAGTGATCCCAAATAGCTGGCCAAAATCCAAAAAGTGAAATTCATATTAATGAAATTTCAACTTCTAGAACAGCTAAAGTGATTCATTATAGCATATGTAATGATCATTTTTTAGAATCTGGCGGTCACCATTGGTTACCAATATCAATTCTAAACAGAGCGTCTGGCGTGTCAGGTTTGCAGTACGAGACGAGCGGGGAAAAGAGCTCTGTTCAAAAGCGCATGGGTTTTTTAATGATCGACCTAGTTTCAATTTAAAGCATTTATTATTTTTCTAGAGATTAGTACTACGGCATTAATTGATAAAAGTTGAAACAATTTTTTAAACTTAATTTTAACTTTAAAAAAATTAATTAACATGAATAGTGAATTGATGACGAAATATTAAAAATATTATGCCTTTTCAACAGATTGTTGGTGAAAAGAAGTTATTGATCATATCAATGAAAAGGATAGTATACCTCAGCAACAAATGAGCGAAGTTATCTCTATAATTGTACCTAAAAGGAACCAAATTATATAGATACAGTTGTAAAGCAATAAGTTAACGACTGCAATTTTTAATTCGGCTTTTCATTCATAAAAGCTTGGATCTAATGGACAAAATCTAAACGGCGCACTCCTCTAATTCCAATGCATGAATACTGGGAATCTGCTGTGTTAATAATCGTATGTGACAAGAGGACGGATGGCATTATTTTACCATTTGTTATGAACGTGAAAGTGCTTCCTCCGGCATCCTGGTAAATACTACGGACGCACATTCGCGTCTTTCAGGTTGAATGTGTCAATTGGTTATATATATATAGTTTGAAGGCACTTGTAGAATCAGAAATTATGATGGAAAATTAAAATATTCTCAGAAGGGAAATTAACTGACCATTTCCGTCAGCCTTTGTCGCTTTCTATTTCAGATAAAACGCGAACCACAAAGATGGGTAAGATGTGTAAAGACTGCACCGCAAATCAACTTAATTCATCAGACGCTATCACTATATACCTATCACTTGTCTGATAGGCAAAGACTTAATGCATCCGATGCATAACCTTTGGGTTAGGTATTAAAACCAAGCGATAAAACATAGCAGTCGTGGAGAAGTTCAGGAAAGAATCGCGCTAAAGTCTTTCAAAAAACTAAAATTATACTACGTGATTTCTGGGCGTCTAAATTCTACATGAGCAAGGGAAAAGAATGCATTCAGCCACTCTTGGTGGGATGGGGAAGGTGAGGAGGAAAGGGATATGGGTAGAAGTGTTTATGCAAGGCATTGCAGAAGCATGGATCGGCTCTTGGCCCATGGGTGACCTTCGAGCACTGGTTTCTGCGGTTAGTTTTATAAAAAGGGCAAGAGAGTGAAAGTTTCCCCGGACTCTAACCCGAGTTAATAACCATACTTGCTGGGCGTTGAAGGAACAGGGGGGGGGGGGATAGCTTAGGGGTAATGCATGGGACAGACATCTCTCGCAAAAATCCCAGAATGCTCACCTCGCAACCCTTAGAGATGTTTGCCACCACGGCCTTATGATGGCTGACCGTTGCACGCATTCATTTATTTCTGGCTGCCACCGTGCCAGTTAATAGAAGCGAAATACTAAGAATAATTGCTCACATTTTCAGCTTGGTTCCACACCTGCCCAGAAGTCGTCCTCGCCGTTGAGATACGGTTGATAAATCGCTACTTCTAATTCCTTGCTTAGCATTAAGTGATATGGTCAAGCATTTTCATATTAGTAGCAGACTTGCATGTCAATAGTGCATCTAGGATGGAGACATGCTAGATAATATGGTCACATGCAGCTAGGTGGTTAGTATCTACACAATAAGAAAGGTATTAAATGGAGACATGAAGGATATTTAATGGAGACATGCTAGATAATAGGGTCACATGCAGCTAGATGGTTAGTATCTACATAATATGAAATGGATTATTGGTTGTTATTACATGCATCATGCACTACAGACTACTCTAACTATATTTCACCTACCTATCCCTTTGCTACGCTGCCTATTGTTCTCTCATATAGTACGAGGGAAAAATGACATTTTAAATCTATCGATACGACAATCTAATTCTCTAATTTTGTTAATATGATCAAACCTAGCATAATACGCAGGGGTTCTCAATATATATCTAACGTCATCTGTGAACAACTCTGTTTCGAATTTACTTAAAAGGTTTAACCTAAATTTTAACCTGCGTTCTGATAGTAATTCCCATCCTAGTTCTTCTATTAACCTCGTAACACTAATACAATTATCATAACGGCCTTTAAAAAACCTAGCAGATCTCCTTTGCACGCGCTCTAATTCTTTTATCATACCTTCCTCGTACGGATCCCATATACTAGCGGCATATTCTAAATGAGGCCTGACAAGTGTAAAATAGCTTCTTTCTCGTACTCTCTCATCGCATTTACCTAGAACCCCTTTTACGAATCCTAATCTACGGTTTGCTACACTAGTTATTTCCCTGATGTGTTTCCCCCATGACATGTCTTCAGTGACGGTGACGCCCAAGTATTTAATTGAATCTACGTTACATATTTTGTTTTCTTTGATGCAATAATTATTCCGGGGAAAGCCATTCTTTTTCTAAAAATTAATAATCGCGCATTTCTTCAAATTTTATTCTAGTTGCCATCTATCACACCAATCATCAATCGCATCTAAATCCTTAGCTAAAAACTGGATATTATCTTCATTTCTAATTTCCTTATACACTACTGCCTCATCGGCAAAAAGACGGAGCTTGCTATTTTTTAATACTGTATTTAAGTCGTTTACGTACAGAAGAAATAAAATTGGGCCTATCACGCCTTCCTGGGGAACACCTGATGTAACTTTTACTTCGCCGGAGCTGACACCATCTAATACCACCCTTTGAACGCGTTCATGTAAGAAATCTCCTATCCAGCCTACTATATTACTGTCTATTCCGTATGATGCTAACTTCGCAAGTAACTTACAGTGGGGAACCTTGTCAAAAGCTTTTCTAAAGTCAAGAAACGCTGCATCTACCTGTACGTTACCTTCTCCGGAAACTAAAATATCGTGAACAAAAAGACCTAATTGAGTTTCGCAAGACCGTCCTTTTCTGAACCCATGCTGGTTTGTTATTAATAAATCCTGGCTGTTGAGGTGTCCCATTATTGATGAAACCATTATATGCTCTTTAATTTTACATGATAGTGACGTTAATGATATTGGTCTATGATTACATGGCTGTTCCCCATCTCCGCTTTTATAAATTGGGGTCGCGTTTGCTATCTTCCAGTCTTTACTTTTTCAGTCAATAATTTGATAGCGCCCCCCTTAGGTTAACTACATTGTACATGCTATATATTGAAAAACAAGAACAAAATTTTAATTTTCTTTAATCTTAAGATAATGAAATATTGAAGTATTGTTTACAGAACGATTCAAATGTTATTAATAATTAATATAATATTATTAATGAGACAGCTGATCTTGATGCGATGAAACTAATTTATCAATATTTGGTGCCATTTTTGTCATTAATAACCTTAAGTCACCGCGTTCCACTATTGACAACATGTTTCTTTTCTTAGTTAATAGATTGGTCACCATGCTAAACCTTCTTTCTGCCAAATATGAGGACAGAAAAGAAATGAAAAATTTCTTTACTGCATCCCATAAGGCTGGATATAATATTGGAATTTGACGTTGAAGCCAAAATTCTTGATACCCATTTTTTAATTTAAATTTCAACTCTTCATTTGTTGACAATTCAATATACTCCTGCTGCAGTGATAATTCTTTGATTTCTAAGTTAGAGGATGGTTCTATGACCCAATCTGGAATGACCATATTGAGTAAATCCTCAAATCTATTTGTAAAGTCTTCTTTTAGTGCTTCCAAATGCTGGCAGTAAGCGAGAATGTCGTTATCATTAGTTTCCATTGAAGAAAGATTTGGAAACTGATGAAATTGTGTTCTACCCAAATTTTGTTTGTACAAAGCAAGTTTTGACACAAATGCAGAGATAATTGCCTTGGCTTTGATCAAATTCAAATCATTTCCTTGCAGTTGTAGGTTTTTTCTGTCAAATAATCAATATCGCTCTTACATTTCAATAAATTCACTCTTAATAAATCATCTTTGCTTTCAAAAGCTTAGTAACTGCTTCAAAGAGTTCAAAAAATCGTTTTAGACAAGTACCTTTTGACAGCCAACGAACTTGTGTGTGCAATAGTAACCGATTAAAGTCTTCGTCGTTTTCATCACAAAGCTTTCTAAATAATCTATCATTGATAGCATTGCTTCTGATCCTGTTAACTGCAGTAATTACATACTGTAGCGAGCGGTGAAGGCGATCACTAAGGTGTTTTGCTACCAAATGTTGTCGGTGAATTACACAATGCACGGCGACTATATTTGGTACCGCTCTTTTCAAATATGAAATAAAACCACGGTGACGTCCAACCATTGCCGGAGCGCCATCGGTAGCAACAGACAAGATTTATTCAGAGGAATTCCTTTTTCTTCAAAATAGTGTTCCAAAACGCCAAAAACAGATTTTCCTTTAGTGTCCGTTTCTAACGTTCTTGCGAATGATAATTTTTGACAAATGTTTTCATCTTTTATGAAGCGAACGTACACCAGAAGTAAAGACACGTTTTTATGGCAAAGTAGATTCATTAGGCTGTAATGAAAACTCGGTAGTCTTCAAAAAATCAGCTAGAGAACTCTCCACATCCTCGGACATTTCGTCTATTCGCCTCTGCACTGTATTATTACTCAACGGAATTTTTAAAATTATATCAGACGGTGGCTTATGCAGCACGGTACGCAGAACTTCACTCAAAGCTGGAATTATCAATTCTTCGCCAATTGTGTGGTTTTCCCGATTTAGCAATGAGTAAGGAAATATTATATGACGCACGTAATCCATCATTTTCTTCTTTTGATGCGGCCGAAAACATATCACCCAAAGTAGGACGTCTCGAATGTTGATCTCTGTGCATTTGAAAGTAAGATATATTTATATATTTTTTCTCAGGATGTATTTTGCTCAAGTGCTCTTCTAATCGCGAAGGTTTCATAGCTTCATTGGAAAACACCTTGTGGCAAATTAGGCACATTAGGTAATGTCTTGTTTGTGGGTGATTGAATGAAACCATATTTTAAATATTCGACATTGTATTGTCTACATTTTTTCTTTGGTTCCGACATGGATCTATCTGCGTCTAAGGCTGTAGCGTCAAAAGTTGAAGAATCGAAACAAAGATGTCAGTAATGCCGTCAGTGGCCATTAAATACGCCAACTGCTCAAGGGGGCGGCGGCTGGACCTCAACGCCCCCTCAATATGACTTGGGCACAGAACGCCCCCCTCAGACTTCTCAGCGCCCACCGGGGGGCGGTAGCGCCCCCGTTGGGAACCACTGGTCTAGAGTCAACAAGGCTTCACTGCAACATGACTCGTATTCCTGTATGAGCTATCATGCACGTCAAAAATGGGAAACTCAACTCACATTTTTATAATTATATAACAGTGACATTCGGCTCCCAATTGTTTTTCAAAAACAATTGGGAGCTAGTTCTCGACATATGCGGGCATAAATAACATGCATATTATTCGTTTAAACACTTAGCACGCTAGAAGGGATACTTATATAGGGAAAAATAGGCAAAAGACTCCTTTGAACGCATTTTCTCGGCACCAATTTGGTTAACACTACGATTCTCATCACTCACCGATGTCAATAACGTCAATTGTAAAAGCTATACCCATTTACAATCACTGCAAACGTACTCGCGGTACCAATGTAGCAATGATAAAGTCACGTATCTTCGCCTGCGAAGAAATGGCAATGCTGAGAGGGATATGGACAGTGAGGAAATTACTAAATCATACTCAAAACTCATTCAAACTTCATCAATAGGATATGGACAGTGAGGAAATGACAAAATCATACTCTAAACTCATTCAAACTTCCCGCAGCCAGTCACCTACCGCTACGATGTTGCCATTTTTCCGGCAGTGGATCACCACGTTTTTAGCTATGTTCGCAAAATTGTTCATTTTCATCGTAGGACGACGATTAAAAGATGTACTTACTCGTACAATTATCGGGAGTACGATGAAAAAATTAATTTGTTGTTATATGACGTAGTTTTAAAAGTTTAAATAATAGTGAGCACGGTTAATTTTGGGGAGGGAGACCCCCGCTGCGTGGGTCGAGGAGAGAGGCCGGCGATGGGTCTCCGCGTCCGAGGAAGGGTTAGGGATTAGGACCGTCCGCGAGGTTGGCCCCACCCAACTTGAGACTACCTGTGATGTGGCCCCAGATATTCGGTTTTAACCGAGGATTTTTGGGTGAATCTGTAGATTCTAAGGTGAATCTGTCCTCAGACAGGTTTCAGTTGAACCGCTCCCTCCTTGCTCGTCTGTCCTGTGCTGCCTCCCCCAGCTCTCCTAACTCCTTCCATACATAATATCTATCAACATGTTATTTCATCGTTTTCCTCTCCCTCTCTATCCCTCGATATTTCCTTCTAATATTTTTTTAGCTGGCAATCTTTCCTGTGGATTGTCCCATCCAGTTCGTCCAGCTCTTTCTTATTGATCTCAAACTTCTCCTTTTCTCATTTATCCTTGCCAGCACTTTCTCGTTTCTCGATTTATCACTCCATTTTAATCTTTCAATTCTTCTCATTAGCCACATTTCAAAACCCTCTAGGTATTTGTCCTCTTTCCTCCTGACTGTCCATGTTTCTGCTCCATAAAGCACAACATACTAATAAAACGTTTAGCAAATCTTTTCTTTAAGCCTATGTTTATTGCTTTGGCTGAAAGTAGTTTGTTGACTTTACTGGAGGCTGCATTTCCCTGTGATATTCTACTTCTTATTTAAGAATAGAATAAGAATAATTTATTACTCATAGTTTTGGCGCAATATTGTGTGCAAATCATAATTAGCTTTAGGCAGCCTCAAAGGTCACAATCCTGTGTGGAGACTGCCTTCTATTCATTGCTGGCATTAAACAAAAAATTATATTAGCATGTACTTTAAACTGAAGCACATGTAATAATAACAATACGATTTCCTTTTAGCCCAATGTTCAACACGAGAAGCAGAGAAAATAATAATAATAATTTAAGTCGCTACAGCAATAAAACACTAATTACTTCAAGTTACAAGACGGGGTACATTTATTTACAGTCCTAGTACAAAACATCAATATTTTTTGTTCCAATATCCTTACCTTTGTTTTCTTTCTCTTTTTTAAAAATTTCTTCCTGTTTTTCTAACTTTTAATGTTTTCCGGTCGGGCATTAAAAACTTTAGGGCCCAAATACACGGACGATCTCTGGAACAATTTGAGATTAAGTTTTGGAAGCCGCGTATTTATCCTTCTTCTTAAATTATAAGTATGGTCGCTCCCAGAAACCACGGGCCAATTGCCACTCTTTAAATAAAATAATTTCAGAACCTTAATTATAAACATGTATTTAAGGTGACGCGTCACACCTGCTCGACCGGTCGAATTTGTGATGATTTACGACCCCAGATTTTTCGTTCAAGTCTTACGTCATCAACTTGAAATTTTTATAGTATAAAGAATAACCTTTGCCAAGAGAGACTCGTATCTGAAATATGAAAAATTTATCCCGGAGCATAATTAAACCATCGGGAAAACGGCAAGATGTAGGGTATATTTTTACAAAATCTGTTATTATTATTGACATATCTGAAACTAATGGAGATGTATCAATCCCTCTTCTATCGGAATGCTAAGTAACAACCGTCACGGTTGTAAGATATAATCTGTAATTGGTGTCTTTCAACAAGTTACCTGAATGGTTTTCGGCCATGATGTGCTCGGACGGTGACGCAATTAGTTCAGTCTTCTCTCACAGATCTTATATCAGCGCTACCTGTACTCACGCGCCGGAGCCTTGGCTACAACTTACCGACGATTGTTGCCTTGTGCGAGAGTTATCCTGGTTTAAGAGACTCCTTGAGCCAAAACGCCTCGATCGGGTGCGAGTGACGCCATCTTGTGAATTTTCGGCAGAACTTTTCCTTACCGAAGGGTATGATGCGTCCTCTTAATGGGAAGTATTTTAAGTCAGACAAATATTGAAATGAAACGTTATTGAAATCCATTTCTACACGGAAGTCTTGAGTGTGTATCATCCAGTGAGAATTACGAAACTGAATTTACGTTGTTACAAGGATATTACCAAACTCATTAGCGCATAAAAACCGAAAGAAATAGACCACGAGGGGGTGACGGCACTCTGGGATTCGGAATTCGGGTTACGTGGTACCTGCCTAAGTAGATGGTGGCCCAGGGACAATGTTTTGGCTAAATCTTTTTCCCCTCTGGTTTTTGATGTTGGCAATGTCCCCTGAACACCCCTCATCCCACACTCCCTACCAAGGTTGGATCGCACCGTATGTGCTGACCGAGGGCTCTATTGCTTCCATTTGGCACAGAACAGATCCCTTATCTTCATGTAATTTCCGTGCTCTTGCAGACGTGAAGCTTATGCTGGTAAATAGGGAGCATGAGAACCGAAGTTTACCCCATTTAAAGCTACGTACATAGAGTATGAGACTCAGCTGGTAGGCATGGTGATTCGAATGTGCGCCAACCGATGGCAAGTAAGCTCCCATGTAGTAGAGGCCCTATGTCGGGTGACAGTACCTCTACCATATACGTTCTCCGCTATCTGACTGGCTACATGGCGCGGGGTATGAAATTTTCCAGTGCTAGGTAAACGTATTCTTATTTAAAAAATACAAAACAATTGACTAATTCTAACTAACTTTCAAGGGGATTTATAAGTTTTTTTGGAGCCGTCAAGCCTTACTTTATATTTTTAGGCTCCATAGGACAGGTCCGTCTACTTCTCCAAAGATGTTTATTCCGAGCAATCTTTGCTATGATAATATTATATATTGTTAACCGTAGCTATATTTATTGTTTTAATTTAAAATAAAAAATCACACGTTGATTTCTTTTTTTATTTAGTTAATTTATAATTTTTTGCTATTTGCCTACATTATAACCTTTTTCAGCAGCTTTTCAACTTGTATATGGTCCTAAGCGTGTATGCGTCCTAAGAAGAAATCGAAAACCCGAAATTAGAAGTAAAGTGTGCCTGTGCCATTGACTAACCCAGTTTCTTCAGCTACGTGGTTATAACAGTTTCACTCATCTCATTTAAAAATTTGTTAAACTCGGTTTGTACAGTTATAAAAACGACAGTTGAAGGAAGAAATAACAACATCAAAATAAAGAAATCACTACAGTAAATGCGAGCCCCACTTTAGGACTTGGCCTCTTCAGGGTGTAGTTAAATCTTTCATGGGATCTTTGGCATTGGGCTATTTACCTTGCGGGAAGGTTTCGGCCCGGCATTTGCCCTTACGGGCGGCGGGAAAACCCCAAAAATCCCCAGTGATCGAAATATATGCTCAGTCAATTTTCTTTCTTCATCTACAGAATGTCACTATTCAAAGAGGGAGTATATACGAACTGTTAACTTAGGACTATGACAAATTGTACGATCTGTTATCTGTTTACATATATTATCGAATTATTTATTTATTTGTGCTATTTTTTATGTTTGAAGGCCTGACAATTGTTTTGCGAGTTTCTCAACGCCCATGGGTAAATGCCGGGCCAATTCTGCCCCCGAAACTGTTACAAATATTCCATGTAATTCCTGTTTCCTCCCATTCCCGGAATAGACGAAAGCGGGATACGCACCAGTTGATTTTTGTTATTTTATGTATTATGTTATTGTTTCATATGCGGGATGAACAAATGTTGAATGGAATTCTCTCCTTTTCTTCAGAGCCCCGGACGTGCTCGGCCACTGAGTTCATGTGCACCAACGGCCGCTGCATCCCCGATCACTGGCAGTGCGACAACGAGAAGGACTGCGGCGACGGATCCGACGAAGACAAGGACACGTGCCGTGAGTGTGCTTTGGCGGTCGTCGCTGATGCTTCATTTGTTCTACTTGTGTCTCTCCCTTTCCCGTCCCCCACCTCTTCTGTAGACAGCGCACGACATGGCGCGTGCACGCTCCCTTCGCAGCAGCTGCTGTAGCTGCACCCGCCATCGCACGCGAGAGTGCAGGCTGGCAGGAGAGCTGTCTAGCTCGCTCGCTCACATCGGCACGCTACACTTCCACATCCTCCGGGAGGCCGCGTGTGTTTGAACTTTTGTTTTGAACCGCTCGAGATAATTCCGATCACGATACGAAGGAGTCTCGTGGTATATACAATAAATGAACTGTTCGAGATTTTGCCGAGTTTTACCCCCTCCGATGGATGACTCGAGTTCCTGATATAATGTTCTTTGCGTCTGTAATCGCAATATTCGACCTCATCAACAGGATTTTCGCGAGAAAAACTCAATGGGGAAGGCCGTGTGAGTTTTTTGCGAAGGTTTATACACACACCAAAATCTCGAACAGTTCGTTGTTCTACGACGTAACTCCATAGTTACGTGATCGGGACCATCTCGAGCGGTGCAACGCAACACCCTAGGCAACGGGCGATCTCATCTCACTTCCTGGGCCGGCTAATGGCTGCCCCTCATTCTCTATCCACCACCTTTTAGCAGTTGTATTATGGTGGTTCCACAGTACAAGGACATAAACGTCATCATGTATTTTATCCTACAAGGTTCTCTTTGATGCAAGCTCTGTCCGACCTTTTACATTGGTCTCTGCTACGCTTCTCTCAATATAAAAATGAATAATTTCCGTGTCTCATGCAAAAATGTAGCCATTTTGGCGCCTCTCTCACCGTCATTATCTTTGAGTTCTGTGAAAACCCTGGAGCAATCGTGCATGAGGTATTTCAATGCTCTTCGCCCACCTCGCCTCAACCTATCGCATTGATGCTTATTTCTCCTTACCCTCTACATCTGGTACTTAGTATCTTTTCGTCCCTACTCTTGGTGTGGCAACTCTTTTTCCCTCCTTTACTCATTTCTTCCCCTCTCCTCACTCTTCCGTTTTGTTTTGCTGAAGAAGGTGTTGGCGACCCGCCGAAACACTTAAAGAGTCAAAGGGAGTCTTTTTGTGCGTTCCTGGTTTTGTTGTCCCCAATCAACGTCCACCTTTCCCCGACACCCGTCCTCCCATCATAAACCCCCGCTCCGACACTCCGCGTGGCTGCGAGCTTGTCCGAGTCCCTTTGAGCGAGCGAGAGAGCGAGGGCGCATGCGCGCGCACCACCCGCGCGGTCCTCCCGTTGCCAATCCATCTGCCCCGCAGTTTGTTACTTCTCTTTTCAAGCCTAGCACTGTGGTCGCGAAACATGATGGCAGTTGATCAGAATGTCGCCCTATTCAGCGGCGGATCCCATTTTCCTTCGAGCTACTCTAGTCGTGAGGTAATCTCCAAAAAGCCATAAGGCTATCTACTAGGGGTCGCACACCTTCATTTCCAACTTTAAAAAATCTTAATCTGCTCTTTACGTTAATTTTATTGCTCTCTCTGTCTCTCTCTTTGGCTCTTAATGTGTCATTTGAAATGGTATCCCTAATTGGTGCAGTCAGCGTGTTTGAACCGTGAACATACAGATACTGGTTTCCCCACCAACAGCGCGAGAAAGCATCCCTGGTGGTGCAAGAAGACAATTCAGTCTTTTTGCTTGTATTTTGGATACTTATTTGTAGGGTTTGTGCAACTTTTAATTTGTTGCAAAATTTTATCTTTTCTGAATGCCTCCTTTCTTTTCATGAATAATTTTAAATTGACTCCACAAAGTTGTTTGGTGACCCTCACTTTTTTCTTTTTATTACTTCAAAGGGTTTGATTAAATATCATATTTTTTGGGGTATAGGTAAAGCAAAAATAAAGTTTGGCAACCTATTTATTTGAAGAACTCGCTAATGAAGCCTTCCCCTTCTTAACGTCGCGTTTCGCACAGGTGAATGCCATTATGTTTCGATACCACAATGATTTAGAAGCGAAACTGGTGTGTGTGCATTATCCTAGATTTATTCATAGTTTTTATACACTGTAATGATAAACTCTGATTAATGTAAGCATTTGATTGACAAATATTATGTTTTGCTCTAATCCTTTGGCAGAGCCTTCTGTTCTCTCATTCAATCACCGACGCCCGTGCACGAGACGCGCCGAGTGGCGGCGCTGCAACTCGAGTTAGAAAAACATCGAAAGATCGCACATTAAGGATCGCATCGATCATATATGTGTCGCGAGTACTTGTTGACTGAATTTTGTTTTTGCAGCACTGTTACAGTTTCGCAAAAAAAACACGCGCCTGCGCTTGTCGCACCATCAAGTGGACGTGCGGAAGTGGAACTGAAGGCTCTCTCATGGATGACATTCATTCGTGTCTCGTGTAATGTATGTTTTATATTTTTACTTGTACTTGTCCCTACCATTTGGTTGTTTATCATAGTGCGTCTCCCCATTCTCTAGAAGTAATTACTGCATTGTATACTCTGTTCAAGTTAATAGCGCAGTTGGCAGTGAGAAATGCAGCCTAATTGTTTATTCGTCCAATGCCGTTTGATGAAGCTAATCTCATGACCGAAGAATATGTGATGGTGGCCTTTGTTTAATCATGCGATCGCGGAGAAATTGTTTAATTTTCTGAGTGTCTTTCTGAGCTAAATCAATGCGTTTCGACTGCGCTATTATCATGGGCGGACTCAATAGTCTGTTAGCGTTGTATTTCGTTCATTCATTTCCTGCTGCGCCTATTTTTCTTGGGATTCAGTATTTTCATTTCTATGCAGTTTGGAATTCTTTTTCCGTTGTAAAGAGCAAGCAATCCGTTTCTTTCTTTCCGTTGCTCTGGTCAGTGTTTATGGTGTAGCAATTCGTTGCCCTTTGAATGCCTGAGGTCCGATATGCGTGCCTGGTGTACCGGGGCACGCTGTCGGCTTTATCAGTTGACGATGACGTGGAAGAATCTTTAACCGTGCGCATTCATCTCTGTGATGCGCACTTTAAAAGCACAAATGTAATTTTTAATAACTACTGTGATAAATGGAAAGACATAATTTTTGCTCTCTTCTGATTTTACTCATTCCCAGTATTGCTCAATAATTTTACTTTTTTACCTTAAAATATTAGTAGATAAAGTGTTCCTTTTCAGTATTGTCCTAGTCTCTTGTATTTTTCTTACGCCAGGTTTGTTGACTTAACGCTGAGGTTCCTCAATAACTCCTTGTTATGGTTGAAGATTAAATGCTTTGGGTTCCTCTATAAATCATTGACTGCGATTCCACTGTGTAAAGTAATATTTTTTCGCCGTTCACATATTCAATTCGGATTTTATTCCCTGGACTTGGGCCTGGATTTTCGTTTCCGTGCTCAACAGCGGTCATTCGGGTGTCCGGGTGACACCAAGTGACGAGGTTCGGCGTGCTCTCTTGTCGTTGTGACCTCGCGCGGCCGAAGGGCCGCCCCTTTCGCGGTCATTGACTCCGGCGATTATTTTTAAGTTTTTCTTTTTTCCTAATTCTGTCATTTGGTTTAACATTCCTCCCCGCAAGTGAATGCATCTGAAATTCTGAACGAGTGTCGTGTTAATTCGTGTCTCTTTTTATTTCTCCTTCCATTTATTGCCCATCTCTGCCCACATCCCTCTTCCCTTTGACCGCCTACGTAAATGTCTGTCTTGTCGTCTAAATGCGCGTGAACATTGGTAAAACATTGACCACCCGCCCGCCCTCACTTTTAACCTTCGACTGATCCTACAAACCCTCAATCCCTCCTATATATCCATCCTTCCATCGCACGATTTGCTCTCGCGTGCCGAAGGCGCACGGCCGTGCCTCGACTCGCAGTTCCGGTGCCCCGGAGACGTGTGCATCCCGACGTCCTGGAAGTGCGACGGCCAAGCGGATTGCCCCGGGAGGCACGACGAAGCGGACTGCGGCTGTAAGTGATCCCCTGCCATGCACCACTTCCCCCCACCCACCCTCCCTGCCCTCACTCTTGGAATCCATCGGCGCCGGTACCATCATCATCAAACCAGTGTCCTCCTCCTTTCTCTCTCGCCCCTCCAATGCCCTTAGCCTCCGCAGACGAAGATACTAGTCCGCCGCCACCCACGTGGCCCCATTCGATCGCCGTCGAATTCCTCTCCCTGGGCGCAGTGTCTGGGCAGGGATGTTAAACGAAGCTAAAGTCATGGTTCCGGAACGGTTCTGTGTGGGTTCAGATAAAGTTACGGTTCACAGAACCGAAAGTAGGAACGAAAATATCGAAACGGAAGTGGAACGAAAATATTTTGAACCAAAACCCATAGGAACGATAGAGGAACCGTATCGATTTCGGTTCGGGCTAGGAAAAGTTTCGTTCCTACCTTTCCGACTTTTCGTTCCGAGGAATTTGAAAAGCGTACATTGATTTTTCAAAATGACCTGCCGTAACGGCACGAAAAAGAGTCCCTTTGGGTATAGTTTGGGGTGCTAGTCAAGGTGTTTCATCATGTTTGATAACAATGGAATAAAATGGAAAGAAACCAGTATTTTCAATGCAATTAATGGCGAAAAATTTTTGCCTAAGGAGAAATTGTAGGTTATATTGTATTCTATGCAGGACAGTGCAATCCCTCAACCGGTATGGACGGGATGTACGTTAGCTCTTTAGTTACGCTAGTTAGTACGTGGCGTCAACGATATCTTGAGAGCCACCCCGAGCGGGGTGAATCTCAAGGTATCGTTGACGAATATCCCTTCACGTACTCGCACAGCAACAGCGGAAAGAATGGGAATCCTCATGGTATACCTGCAGATTAATCTGGAAAACAGCGCAAAAATGAAACGCGGGTATCTGAACAGCTAACATGCTATGAGTCTCAGTATTTGTCCGGTGGGAATGCGGCGCCTACCTTCAGCCAATGCGCCCCCCGTGGTGGGGGGGGGGGGCACCAACCAGTCCCCCACTGTCAAGATCACATCCAAAGGATCACTAGGGAAATGCAGAGGTTATCGACCTCAAGTACATGGATACGGAATATTTGTAAAAGACTTCAAGCAAAGCAAAAGACTAAGAGAGAACTAGAGAGGAGAGAATTGTCACGAACGGAACAAAATGGAGGCCCCCATGGAGGGTTTTGTATGAACCGCTCGAGATAATCTCGATCACGTAGCTTAGTAGTCACGTGGTAAAACAGCGGACGGTTGGAGATTGTGGTTATTTTTTACTTGCTCTTTTGCGTATCTTAAGCGTCTGATTTGTTGTTTACTGAGTCTTTAATAGGGATACAAAATAGATGAACAAAATTACCGGGAGAAAATCTTCATTGGGAAGGCCGCGTGATATTTTTGTAGGTGGCTCAAATAGGGTAAAATCTCGAGCCCTCCGTGATTGTATCGCATGACTCCTTAGTTACGTGCTCGGAATTATCTTGAGCGGTTCAAACACTAAACCTCAGGGGGGCGTGTTTGTACCGTCAGTGATAATCCCGACCGCGTTACTACATGGAGCAACAACGAAGGGTTCCAGATTTCAGTGAGTTATAAGCACTGGGCTGGATAACTCATGTGTTTGATATGTTTTTTATTGCGTGTGTTATCGCGATATTTAGCTCCATCAACAATATTCCCGCGGGGAAAACACCTCGCGAAAGCTATGCGAGATTTTTACGATCGGTTTCAATACCCCGAAATGTCGAGCCGTTCGTTGCTGTCCGCGTGACTCCTTGGTTGCCCGCTCGGGATTATCTGGAACGGTTTGCACGCTCAACTCCCGAAGGGGTTTGCGGTCCCTGCCTTGAAGATCCATCCCTGAAGAAATTGACAGTTTTCCTCACATTTAAATAGGACATCAGCCACAATGCGCGAGCATTTTCCCTCCCTCCATCGTGGTGCTCCTATTTCAATTTCCGTCGCTCCGTAATAAATGAGTCGCTGTCGTTCGCGTAAGGGTGCGCTATTAATCGGTTGTAACCAACAACGGCTCGCATGCCTTCCATTCTTGTAAACAGACCCTGATATCAAGTTAGGCCCTCTGAAGAACAGTTAGGGAGCTAAGTTTATGAGCGATATACAACAAAAGAACGTCAATGATCGTATCCATGACTGTTTTACAATTGGTTGATTTTCAGTTAAGGCTTCAAACGTACATTCCATAAGTTTTCGAATACTCATGGGTGAAAAGCTTACGTTTTTATTGGTATTTTTTTTTGTACGGATCCGACTTTTTTGCGTGAAACATTCAGCCATGACTGTTGTTCACTCGGAGAGTTTTATGCCCACCGGCAGGTTGTAGAGACGCTCGCTCACGTCGTTCCGTTCAACGTCATTCGTGTGCGCTGATGTGAGTTCCGATGACTGCGCTAATAATTCAACATTTTCGAATGGGAAGCTGGGAGAGAAGATTGGGGAGTAAGATCAGTGGGAAGAGAAGGGAGCGCCCTCCTCCAGGGGTCTTGGGAAGTTCCCCGTGTGCGGCGGTGGTAGTGGGGGCCGCCAAGTGGCGGCGGGGGGCGTCTTCGGAGGTCTGTATGCCCTCTATTCCCACCACCCCCACCCCCTCCAGCGAACCCCTCCCTCCCTCCCTCCCTTCCTCCCCATCTGCAACTCATCTCTCCGTCTTAATTTTGTCATTTCTCCTCTCTCTCCATCAAGGTGTCTCACTCTTCGTCTGCAGGAGGAGCGTGCGGTGGAGATTAGAAGGCGTGCGCGTGCGTGCTTGTCGTTTTTTTTCCCCGGAGAGGGCATTTTTGGCTCTCTTTTCGGGTTCTGTGCGCACGCGCAGAGGACTGAAATCGAAAAAAAAATGTTGGGGAAAGTTGTTCTCTCGACTCTCTCTCTCTCTCTCTCTCGTTTTCATTTCATCATCTCATGTTTGCTTTTTCTTTTGTTTTCTTCCCCCTCTCCCCCGCCATTCAATCAACCAATCCCCCTAAATCAATCAATCGATCAACCAACCAATCGAATCGCACGCCCGCTGTCGTCGACGCTGCAGAGAAGAAAGTTTGCGGACCCGACGAGTTCACGTGCCGCGGCGCGCCCGGAGAGTGCGTCCCGCTGACGTGGGTGTGCGACGACGCCGTCGACTGCTCCGACGCCTCCGACGAAAAGTCATGCAGTAAGCCAATCACGTTGCACGATGGGAAGGGCGGCCATTTTGGATGATGGGGGAAGGATGAGAGAGTCCTTCTCGAACCCTCCCTCCTCTCCCCATCATTTCTCACTTTACCCGCTAACCCTACTATGATTATGATAACAATGCTTAATAATAATAGTAATAATAACAATACCTAACAAAGGCCTCGTTTACGGTCGGCGTCAATATGAAACGTCGAAGAGTAACGGTCAAAATATACACCCATCTGTTAAGGAAAGAGATGTCATTTCACAAAAAATTCAGTGGACTTGTCCTCAGTATAAAAGAAGGGACCTAACCTCTCCAGTGACACCAAAATATATGCGTAATGAAAACGACAGAATCGCTCATTTCCCAGAAATTATAATGTGCAATACTCTGCGCGTTTCCCTTCCTCCTCCTGTCATCCGCCTACCTCAACACGTTTCCTCGACCCATCCCCCGTTGTTTTGAAGCGTAAATATGATGTCTCCAAGTTTCAAATTGTCTTGTACCTCAAGTTGACTCTTTGAGTTGAAACGCGTAGTGCACTGTACTTAAAAATTTGAGGTAAAGTGCGATCCTGTTTGTTTTCAGTCGACTCCATTAAGCCTGAATCTGTCGTACTAATTTAAAATATCATCCACTTTCCGCCTTACTTTTGGAGATATTTCCCAAATTATTGAAGCCTTTTTCCATGGGGAATGTTACCGGTAACCACTGCAGGGAGACCTTATTTAAAAAATGAGGGATTTATAACGCATTGATCTCTTCAGAAATAAATATTGTATAGTTTTTTTGTCCCCCAACTATTAAAACAAAAACCTATTGTCCTCCGCAGTAATTTTTAAGGAACCGAAAAAAAACCTTCTGTTGTGTAGGAGTTATCACCATGGGTCGTGGAAAAAATAAATCCATGCTCCGGCGTCGATCGTGACCGTGAAAATTTGGACTGAACAAGTTGACGGTCGGCGATATCACACGATCGCGAGCGCCTCCGCCGCCAAGCGGCTGTGCATTGAACTCGCGGTTAAAGTTGAATTTAACGTTGACGCCGTTCGTAAACCGGGCTCTCTGTTACATAGTTTGCTACTTTTGTTGCTTGGTTACTAACAAACGCATGCGCACTAGAACTAACAACCTCTTCGGCCGCTGCATCTGATCACCCAACCCATCTCATATTCCTCATCCTCTCCTCTGACGGCCCCAAGTTCGGCTCTCAGTTATTGTTCGCGCGCGTGCCAATGGGCCCCCTCTATCCAGGGTCGTTCGATTCGATATATTCGTAGCCGCAGAGTGCAATCGATATTGAACGACCTTGAATTCTTATCTACCCGATTATGTTGGTGGTCAGCCCAGTCATTTTTCTTATCGGGAATGTCACATTTGCTCCGTTTCAGTCTTTTGGCCGTGATCCAATCCTCGCTTAGGCGTAGTTGCTGAACGTATTTTTTTCCAAGTTCAGGAAGCGACGTCACAGTTGACATTTTTGGACCAAATTCACAACCGCGAAGATGCTGGTTCGGAATAATTGGGCTTACTAACTGGCCGTACCAGTATTACCAATCCATCGATTAATTAATTAATTGAATATTAGTAATTGATAGTTAATTATTAATATTCAGTTTAGGAACTTGCATTATGTTCTCCCATGGCCCATAAAATTCCCTTTACGGTTAAAATTTCATTTCTCATCGCTTTCGCGGAACGTGTCAAGATGACGGGAACCATCTTTCATATTTTTTATTTATTTTTTTTGACCACATATAAGAACTAGTGCTAGTTGTCCGTCCCTTTTCGCGAATGTGGCCTCAGCTCCGGCACGTCTTAATCGCCCCGTATTTAGATGAGAACTTATAAGGGGGTGCACCTGAGTGGGAACACTTTCTTGGTCCTCGTCCCTTTGTTTCATACCTGCAAATTATTCGCGTAGTGTAAACAAGAACCCTCTTGCCTTGGGAAACGTTTCGACTGCTGTTATCTCTTGATTGTGAAATCTACGCTTCGATTGATATTGATATCGAAATGGGGAATTGAGATGCACATAACAGGCATTCATGCTTTCCTTTGATTTTTTTCTCGTAATTTTTTGTTTCTCTTGGTTTAATTTTTTTGCCTTTGCTTAAATTTTCGTTGTTTTCATTTGCCATTTCATGTGCTTTCATTTTCAACGCCTTTCCTTCAAGAGTGACTGAATGATAGCTGTTGATTGCGTAATAACTTCTATCGATGAAAATTGTTCGCTTTATTTTATAGATGGTTAGTTAACTTTTATCATCTATCTATTGAGTATTGATTTTTTCTTTTGTTCGCATGCAGATTTCACCCATGTATATTTATTGGCATGTGGGCCCTGCATGATATTCCTGAATTTCGTTGTCTTGTACGCAGCATGTTTTGCGTGGCACTCAAACCAAACACCAATCAGGTAAGTGTAAAACCGCGTGACTTGGAATTTCCCGCGAGCCAAAATGGCCGCAAAAATGCTGACTCTCAGCGGTTAAGTAAGTATCTTCATCCCGGTTCGACTGCCGTCGGGCGTATCGATATGTATTTGCGACTTGTAAACACGACACACATTACGTTGTGATTCTTGTTATTTGCTGCTTTCTTCGGGAATCGAAACGAAATATGGGAGGAAATCGTCTACTTTCATACAAAACAGAAATCCCTGCTAAGTTTTGATAGTTTCTTTGTATTGTTGTCTACATTGTTGCACGGTAACGTTGCCATAGCGAGTGAGCATTTTAATAACTTTTCATGGAAGTCGAAAAGAAATTCGTGCATCCCAATACATTAAAATATATCAGTACATTCGGTGGAAATCGCCAGTCATGTTGTAATACAAATGATGCGAGAGTTGTATTTTAAAATTTTCGCCATAATTAAAGCATTTTGTGATTTGGGTTGTTGAGAAGGATTGTTGTGACTTGGGATTACGGGTTGGAATAATGGAAATTTAAGCGGGATATATGTGCAAGTACGTTTTTTTAATCGGAACGATTCCTTGAAACTTGTTTGCTTCCATCACAATGAACTAAAACGTTTTATTTTGCTTTTGGAAGAAAATCTGTACGTATGTCATCAAATTATTTCGAAAGGCATGTGAAGTGCCGTAATTCTCCCCTGTTAAAACGGCATTAAATTTCCCAGAAATGAAATCGTTAGCTTGCATTTTTTGTCACTTTTATGCTTGTATATTACTGATAGGCACACGTAATCGTCGCCTTTTTTTGATTCTGTTGCGGGAATGCAACGCATGTAAACTATTAGTACGATCAGTGCGACGCTGAGTGTGCGACGGTCGGCGTTGTTGCGCGCGTCTGCATGGCGTGAGCGTGTGCGTGGAGATTCCGCTGGGGCCTTATTCAGTGAGGACTCGTGACGATCGAACCTCGGATAATCCGTAGCTGTGACGCCAAAGCCCCCGAATGAATGTCAGTTTTTTCGAATGGCCCCAGATTGAAATTTTCTGGCGTCAAAAATTTCGTCACCGTCGAGGACTGGCAATGCCGAAACCTTACCGAATTAAACTCCCCATATCCCTCAGCACTCATTGTGCGATACCCACGCGCTAAGAGGGTGTCGGAATGAATGAATGGTGAGCTGTGAGGCCCGAATAATTGAGAACTGAGGACAGAGAAAGAGGCGGTGCGTGGTGGTGAAAAGCCTTTCCAATACACCCATTAGGAGCTGACGTAAATTTTTAAATACAGTATTACTTAACAGGTAAATAGACGCAATACTAAAGGAATTTAACATTGAAGTGAATATTTGAGTGTAGCTTGGTTTAACAAATGGTTAATTTAAAAAAAAATAAGGGGAGAAATGTCAATCGTAAGGGTGTAGTTTACCTTAATCAGGAGAGTCCTGCAATCATAATAGTCCTGCAATGGACCATAATAGGCGTTGGAATATCAGATTCGACACAAACATGGGAAAAGCAATTGAGAAAGTTGAGGATTATGCGAAAGGCTGAAATGAGTGATCAAAAAATTAATGACTTACTGGCGCCTGTGCCTCCTCGGTTCTCTGCCTTCGCCTACCTCGTTTTCTACGTTCAAGCATTGCTTCGAATACGTTCTCATGTTCTTTTTGTTCTCGTAATATTTCCCCTCTGACGTCTCTTTCGCGCCATCTACTTTCCTCGAGTTTCTATGTCTCCCCCTTCCTCTCGAACCGTTTACTATTCCCATAGCTAATCCGCTTCGTCATTCGAATCTCATCCGTTCTCTCGGCACTTGTTTCATTCATGTTGATTGCCGGGGCATTCATCTCACATTCTTTGACGCCCACTCATCCCCTGCTCTCTCCCTTGTATCGCAAACGCGTTTCAGGCACCCCCACTCCATGTAGCCCACGCTTTCACTTATTAAAGCCTACCCATATACCATTCAGTTAAGGTGGGATGAGACTACTAATGCCAACGACACTTTTGGCTTCGATTGTAGTTTTAATTCCATTTTAAAACCTTCATACTGCTCTTGACGTCGCATTTACACGCTCCTCGAATGCTGCCCTCCTGTCATTATGCGAGAATCATGACCGAATGTTTAATTCCGTCTGAATTATACAAGGCATGGCGGTCAAGATATCCCCAGAAGAGTGAAACCATTTACCGCGTACTCAGCCAATACGAAACCGCAATGCTAATGGAATGATTCCATGCGCACACACAGTTTCCATTCGTGTCCACCCGCTCAAAGATTATTCACTATTGTTTCTGGACTTCTGAAGATCCAATCATGAATTTATAATGGCATTCCTCGCATCATTATCATGATATTGTAAAAAGAAATTCAGAAGGAACGGTCAATCCTAAGAAGACAATAGTTATGTAAAACGTCGGCATGAGAGGAATACCATAATTCGTTCATGATTGGACGTGTCTCCATAGAAAAAATAAAGGTCGTGAGTAGGGATTGTCTGGATAGATGGAATTAGGGCAATCTGAATTTCGACACTCCATAACTGAAAACGGATTCAAAGGCGGACGCGGGTCTCGATGCGAGTACCGTTCGTATTGTATTTCAAGGGCGCTTCGCCTCTCAGCAGCAGCTCTAGTCCCTATCTAGTTTACGTCTTCATACTGCCCCACTAGCCGCCGCACTGGCGTGTGGCAGGGGGTTTTGGGACACTGGTCGTGTAAAGGAGAAGATTATAGGGAGGTGATATTGCGTGTGTCGTGCATGTGCACAGGTTCGAATACGATTGGGAAGCATGTGCGCGCATGCCTGTTCTCTCTCTCTCTCTCTCGTGTGTGGGACTCTTAGCGAAGAAAGACCAGCTCACCGAAGTGATCGCAAAAGCTCAATTCTCCGCAAAAGAGCTCCGAAGTGAGATCCCTTTGCCTCATGGCGATGGCGCCATCGCCATATTGTACAAAGTGAGTATCTCCGCAACAATGCAATTCCGTTTTTCGAATATCGCGTCATTTTAGCGTAAGCAACGCTTATTTATCATGTTGTCACAATGGTCATAACGTCAGAAGAAACAGAATCGCGCGCGGCGCTAGAGCTGACAAACGCTATTATGTCACCACGTTATGGTAGCGTATGTAGAAACGGAATAACACCCCTAGAATAAAAATTTGCGAGCGACGTTTGCCTTCGACCGACGCCGACAACGAAGGCGATTGGAAGCTATGTGGCATTGGAACATTGTGGTATTATCTATAAAGAATCACAAATGAATGATACATATGGCTCAAGTACTTTAGCAATATATTCCCCCTTGGAAGCATGCTTACTCTCTATCTTACCCACGATCTAGACGTGTCTGTTTTGGCTGCGTTGTCCATAATTTCGAAATCTAGAGATTTAGAGAGACCCGTTCCTCGCCAAGAGCGGAAATTGGGTCGTTGGAGGGGTTTAAAAAATATCCTGGGCGACCCAAGTCAGATGATCGTAGTGAAACTAACAGTTTCAAGGAACACAATTGAAAGTTTTCGTAAATTACGAAGTTGAAGCAGTCATAAGCCGCGCGATGCCATCTTTTGTGATGTTTTATAGATTGAAACTAAAACATTTTTGCAGCCGCATGTATTCCAATTCAGTTGCCACGGTTGTCGGGATGGGTCAAGGGCATGCGCTACCTCCGGACCTTTTTCAAATTAAGGTTTGACGATCGCCCTCGCAAACTGTGGCCGTGTCACTGTCTCTTTCTTTGTCCACCGCGTTGCATGTCGCGTCGGTCGGATTGTGCACGCTTATGGCGCTTATTTTGGGTGCTTGTGTATTTTGGGTGTGAATGGCGGTGCATCGGTGTGGTGCGTGACGGTCTCTGCTATCGCCGTAGGGGGGCGGGGCAAGAAAAAGCCCCCTCCCCCTCTGCTTCGACTCGAGAAAAGGTGAGTGCCGAATTCTGCTTCCCTTCGCACACACTCCCTCCAGTCACCATCTCAGATCAGATCCTCCTGCCCGCACCTCCCCTCTCTCCCTCTTCGCTTCCATTGGTTGCGGTGTGCTGTATTATCACCCTCTGCAGTCTGGTGTGGACCTTCGTAGAAGTTGCTCCTCTCTTCCCCTCTCTGTTCCCTGTAGCATTTCTAATGCTCTTGCTGTGATTTTTATTTTTACTTTGGAGCTGGCCTTGCTGTCGCTTTAGATGCTGTGCTGCCGCTGACGTCTTGACTTGCTTCCTTGCAGCCACAGGCGTGTTGCGTTTGAACTGTGCGAGATAATTTCGAACGCGTGACAAAGTGGTCACATGACAAAGCTACGATCGGTTCGAGATTTCGGTGTATTCGAAAAATTCGAATGGGTAACTTAAACATTCTGTAAGTTGATTATCACGACTGTTATCGAGATAATTTACTCCATCAACGATATCCTGGTGAAAAAAACGATGGGAAAAGCTGCGTGAGATGTTTATGAGTGGTTTAAATACACCAAAATCTTGAATCTTTCGTTGTTGTACCACGTGACTCCTTAGTTACGTGATCGGAATCATCTCGAGCAGTTGGAACTCAGCACCTTCCCCCGCCCCCTCTGGGTCCCGTTTCTCGAGGCTACGAGTCAAAAGTCATGAACCCCTCAAAGTTTCCTCGCGGGTGATTCAAATCCTTGGAAAGCCTGATCCTGTTACAGTGATGATATGAATGAGCCTTCTGTGGAGCATCGACCTCCACTGGAAGGATTTCTGATAATCAAACTGTAGCCACGGTCTTGATAATCTAATCTTTTGAAGGGCGGTTCCTCGGGTGTTCTTGCGTGTTAAGAGTCCTAATCTTTGTCGACATGTCGAAGGACGACTTGCCTTTTATCGACGGGGCTCCTGAATGATTGATGAATAGGGAGACACTATTGGAAAGATGGTCGACAAGAAATAGAGACCCTAACCCGGTGGAGCATCCGAGGAAATTTTCCTCCCGTAACAAGGGGTCGGTAGATTTTCTCGTGGCTTGAGCAACTGGTACCTGTAGCAGTTTTGGATCTGTGAACGTATTAATTTTTAAATATCATGCTCATTTTTCCTGAGAAAACAATACTTATTGTAGTGAGTAGTGTTTGGTGTTGGCTTCATTTTTGAATTTTGTATGCTACTTAATATTTAAGTGTTTTACTTTTAGATTATTCTCATCTTTATTCGAAAAAGTGACACTGTTAACTTGCAGTATTTCCGTTTTATATCCTAATTGGTTGACATGTTCTGTTTTAACTGTCTGTAAATTTTCATTGCGCTTTGAAAAAATAATCATTGTTCTAAAATCTCCAGAAACGGAAATCATCCCTGCCTCTCCTTTTGCTTGCGGGTAAAAATTATTCCTAAATTGGCTCGAGAGAGTGAATTCATTGTTTTCTTCCTGATTCTGGTACATTTGATGATCAATAAGTAAACTTAACCGGTAGGCTGATTGTGGAAGCCTAGCTTGAAACACAATTGTCGGAACCACTCAATTGTTTTGTTCGACTTAGAACTTTATTTGATCGGTGGGGAATATCGCTCGATTTTCTGTTTCGTACTCGTATTTTATTTAATCCTTCAGATGTGCCATTCAGGAGGCCACGCCTTCCTGGGCGGAAGAGGTCAAATGCTTTTTTCATGTCTCTCCGAAGAAATCATTACAATTCGTTCTCTCTGGCCCTGTGATGTGACCGAAAATATGACTTTTTTTAAACTCTATAAATGTGTCGTTGCTGCTGAAAATGTCAAGAGGTGTGCCAAAACGGAAAGGAATCACTCTGATCCCTTCCGTATGCTATTAAAATGTGTGCCCTCTTCTCATCTTTGGAATAACTCTCCTCATTCCGTGTTTCGATTGGATTGCTGAGGACACGCCCATGTGTTCAGTGTTGGCGTGTTTCCCTGATCACGCCTAATGACTCATTTATTTGGATGAAAGCTGCATTTATACCTGTACTTGATCCTCCAGGAATACTAAGACAGTGCAGACCCCTTGTTAGTATGTTATTTTCATGACCTTGGAGGCATGAAACTAATGCAAGTGAATCAGGAGTATGAAATCCGTAATGTACTCTATAAAAGGCTACGCATACGTAGGCATGATTCAGTTTCCGAGAATTCAGAAGCGCGCCAGCTTACGGCTTAAAGCGAGCTCTCGTATATTCTCCACTAATTGACTTTTAGCAGGGGCGAATGAATTTTTCAAAATACGCGCTTCAAAATGGAAACTGGCTAGTACCAGTAACAGCTCAGCCTCATTCACCAAAAATGTTGTATACTAAGAAATCTTTGACATTTAGACGATATGATGTTCGCTATAGTTCCATATGTTAGTTTCACGTAAAAACTTATAATTTCTATTTTATTTTTTTTCTTTATTTATCAATTTTTGCTATTTTGTCAGTATTTTAGCTTGTTGCTGCTGATTTTTCAATGAGTCTTGTCATAAAATCACTGCGAATGATTCGGATCATCGTTGAAATGACCTGAGACGAATCTGATCTGATCAGATCTCTGCTGTGGCAATCTGTTTCTAATAGTGATCAAATTATTTCAAAGTGTTAATAACAGCTCTTTAAGTGGAAACCATGCTGAGGAGTTGCATTATTTTCAACGGGCTTCCGGCGGCACGTATTTAAAATCTCATTTCGGCCGGCCATTTACAAAGCTGTCCCCTTCAGGTGACACTATAGTTAGCATTTTTCTCTCCATAAATGTGCAAATGGTAAATAAGCGGGTTAAAATTCTGTAGGTTTCGGCGCCAATTGATCTAGCTTATTGAAATACCTCTTTTGTAGAATATGGCTCGTCGCCTTTAGCTGTAAAAAGCATGGTTTATAATAAAACATCGCATTTTTCAAGGGTTAAAAGATTTAGTATAAAATATGTTACCGGGACGTACCCAAAAAGAAATAACTGAATCTCTATTACATAAATCATTCGATCAGTTTTATTTTCCTCTCTATGCCTCTTAGTGTAGACTCCGTGGGGATCAGCGGCAGTGAAACCCTTAGTTTGAAAACGGCGAACGCGAAGTGTCGGCGTCCATACCACGTGAACAAACTGACCTAATCACGATATTTCCAATCTCGGCCGGCAACTTTCTCGTACCAATTTTTCATTTTTGCTCACCTTGAATGAAATAACAATGAAATTGATTAAGGAGGAGGATAATCAAAGAATAAGCAAGATGATACGATAGAGATTCAATGCAAACATACAATACGACAGCTTTGGGGTATATTGAAGCCATTAAAATGTTCTATCGGCCACAGTAAATGGATCAGTTGTGCAGTTGATACTCCGAAAACGTTGGTATTAGTAGCGGAATTGTCGTAGTACTATATTGTATTTATATCCATAAAAGTTAAAAATGGAAATAATATCAATAAATACAGTACTTGTAAAATGTATGCAGAAATTGCGTGGAACACTCATGTGGATCATCGCTGGAGAAAAAAACTGGGCATTTTGTGCATCCCATGACTCAATCCATTTTCTTCGTCGATACATTATGGCGACGCGGCGTCACGACCCCAAACTATAAGTGCGGCTATCGAATGCCGCGTCCGAGGGTCCGCCCTCTCGCGGGAGAGAGGAGAGTGATTATTATTGAAGGCGGCATACGTTCGATTCTATTCCCTTTGGAAAAAATACTTTGAGAAAACAGTAGTTTTGCAGGCATCTAATATTTACCACTAAAAATCCTAGCAGCTATCATTAAAAGCAGCTTAGTGGTTATTTCGAACATTAGTTAGTTAATTTTAGGGATTTTAATAGTCCTTACTCCCGGTTCCGTAAATTCTTAACAGTTAACTAATACATTCTTGGTAGAAAACCGTT
The DNA here is from genome assembly GCA_963169105.1 of Ceriagrion tenellum. Lineage (NCBI taxonomy): Eukaryota > Metazoa > Arthropoda > Insecta > Odonata > Coenagrionidae > Ceriagrion > Ceriagrion tenellum. The sequence continues at coordinate 22,467,316 of OY720636.1, forward strand.
ACAAACTATGATTTTTTTCTTTATTTTTCCGTAAGGGTTTCTAATAATGGCTCACCTCTTGTGTAAATGTTGTATGTTAATGAGATAGACTCTAGACTCGACCTTGAGTGTGTATGTGTGTGTGTGTGTGTGTGTGTGTGTGTGTGTGTGTGTGTGTGTGATGTGTCTCATTCCTTCATTTCGTCGCCCAGACGAGACGTGTCGCTCGGACGAGTTCACGTGCGCCAACGGCAAGTGCGTGCAGGCGCGCTGGGTGTGCGACCGGGACGATGACTGCGGCGACGGCTCCGACGAGGCCAACTGCCCGGACACTACGTGCTCGCCCGAAGCCGAATTCGCGTGCTCCAACTCGTACTGCATCACGATGCGGTGGCGCTGCGACGGAGACCAAGACTGCCCGGACGGCTCGGACGAAGAGGTCAGTCCTGTGTGTCGGTCAAGTCCTCTCTCCTTCCGTCACCCCCCCCCCTCTCCCATCCACTAGGGCGATCAGGAGGGAGGGAGCGCTTGCTATGTTTGTCACCCATTGTTTGAAGCAAGTACACTGCATAAGGACGCGACTCTTGATGCGCTTTCGACCGTCTTTTGCTAAAAATACTGTCGCAGGTTAATAGCGTTCCGGAACCCTCCGGTAGGTGGCTCAGCTACCAAATGGATCCTTGTTGACAACGAGTAGTGCATTGTAGTGAAGGGAGTCCGTAGCGTATACGAGCGGAAAAACGTCGAGAATTTGGTTAAAAATGGGTTTGTGGTGTTGTTTTGTGCCGGGGTGCTCTACAGGGTACGGGTATACAATGAGGAGGAAAAGATTCTCGGCGTAAAGAACAAAAGCTTGTTTAAGGCTAATGTAAGTTGACTTGGGTGGCGATTGTTGCCCTTACCGCATGGTAGCCATTACGGTCACATGGAATTGTGAATTTATAGCACTATTAATCTCATGAACGTATTTCAATCGTGATGTTTTTCTATTTATTCAAAATTATTCATCCGTCGGAGTCTCAGCTTCAAAAATGGAGGAAGGCTATTCCTCGAAAGGATGAAGTCCTAGGGAAGGAGGATCGGGTGTGTGAGCTACATTATCCTCCCAAGGACATACAATAACCTCGTCATCATATTTAGCCCGCCGGAAGCACAAACTTGCGAAGATTCTATTCGCAAGTTTGACCAACCACATCAACTGATTTCGCCATCATCAGCTGATTTCGCCACCGTCAGCTGATTTCGCTAGCGGAGGTTTCGAAGTACGTAACTTGCCATCGAATAACCGGAAATGAACTAGCTTTCGTATTAATTGCATTAACTACTATTTCAATGCACCCTGTTCCTTTATCTTACATCATAAATTAGAAATTTTGGGTGGAATTCTGTATACGAATCCACCGATCACATCACCTAATGCTGTACGTCTTCGGTGTCATTTATTTATTTCACGACGCTCTCGAGAGTTTTCCCGTCGATGGCTCGGTACCTTAGGTATACTACTATCAGGTATATCTACTATCCAATGCCTTAAAGTATTACTTGCAGAATAAATCATCGTACTGGCGGAGAAAAAGGAGACGTAAAAACACGTATAGTTTGCCCAGAGACGTCTGCTATAAGGCTTGATAACTTAAACAGCGCAGCCTGTGGCTAAAAGTGGAATTTCAATTATTTCGCTTCCATTGGCAACAAAGTCGAGATGGGAGTTTTCCGTCCTTATGCAGTGTTCTTGGTTTGAAGCTGTTACGCGGACGTGGCCGGTCCGCCACCTTTGTTTCCCCCCGATTTACCCCAGCGCCGCCCATAGAATGACGCACTTGTTTTTCAAATTTACGATGTTTTCCATTGATAACTTACATCAAAAATCGACATGTGTTTACTTCTTTACTTTCCATTCTACATAACTATGTTCTATATTGATTTGAAATAATAGTAAGTATTACCAGTGAAAAACTATTGTTAAATAGAGTAAAATCTATAGCTCTTACGTGGCTAATATATGTTTGAAGAGTTGCTTAGGTTACTTCAATTTTCAACATAAGGTATGTAATCGTGCTTTTCATATCCGCTGTAATGCATCTACTCGTCCGTACAAGGTGAAGACAAGCAAGGGAAGAACAGGAGGAAGAATTATGGCGGAAATTTCGAATTTCAGGCAATAGTTTGAGGACGCCAGTCAACCTCAATGCTCCCGCCGCAATAACCTTGGCTCTTTCCTCATTATTCAGCATCGGCGTGAGATTTTTGGCGGCTGCGAATGTATAAAAATACGGAAGAAGCTCCAATGGCCGATATGTAATGTCTGTGACCGAAGCAAGCTTTGAGATTCACTGCCTTTTTAGAATAATCTGGAAAACTGAGGCTGGAAAAAAATAACTGCGATTTTTTTCCCTGTCTTATTTTCCGATGAACGCTTATTTAATTCTCAATTTAAGTTTAAGCTCTCTGCTGTAACCCGTACGGTGATTGAGCCGCATGCGCAAAGTGGAATTTGTGAAATTTTTAATGTTTAACGGTATGCTTTTTTGGACGCTCGGAACTCATCGAAAATTTAACGATGTGTAGTTCGTATGGTTTCTCAGTTATTTAAAAAGATAACTTTATTGATTATCATCTTATCTTACCATATATTAATCTGTGCTTACCATCATAACTTTTTTCAGAATGGCTGAGAAAACCATTGGCTTTGTTGTCGTCTTATCGATCTTTCCAAAGCGGATACAATTCAAATATGTACCCATAGATGTACAAATTATGAGAAACTCAGTGCTTATGACTTAGTTTTTTCGGTATCATCTATATATCACGTATTTATTTAAGGTGGCTCTGGCCTCGGGGACACACATTTCAGAAAGTCTGCTGACTTAAATAAATCACCATTGAAGTGCGTCCTTTGAACTGAGATGAGAAATGCAGCTTGCCTGCTACTTTCACAGGAATTCATCCTTAAAGTTGGCGATTTTAACATAGGTTCTTTATTAAATCGCTTGTTTGACTGCAGAATAACGTCAATTCGAGCGAAAAAGCGTATTTTAGCTTTCAATCAAAGCCATTTATAGCCAGCGAAAAGTCAAGAGGAATTGAGTGACAATAAAATATAGGAATCTTAACGCCTATTTCTTAAGGCCATTAACTAATTACTGTCGTAATTGAAGTCAAATGCGATAATTCTGTACAAAAGACGCTGCAGTCGGCTCCTATGTATCTGGACAAAGTTGGTTATAAAAAATATTTGTGTGGAATTATCTGCATATTTTGTGACTTATAATCTTGGTTTTCAATGGGCAACCAAAGAAATCCGCGAAAGCAGGATTTAAAAAAAAATAATGTGTAATGCAAACTTGTTTTGACTCGCATAGTCACCTCAATGGTCCTAACAACTGCAACTCGAATTCCAAAGTGTAAATCGGATATGTATGGTCTCCCAGTTGCGATCACCAGATGGTGATAGTGTGCTCGTTATCTCTTGAGGTCATTTAATATGGAATGTTTCCTTCCTTCGATGCTTTTGTCGAATCCAACGACCCTGAATCTCTCTCTCTCTCGTCTGCTTTTTTCGATGTGGGTGCGGGGTGCAGGATTGCACGACGCGCTCCGCTCCCGTCTCCCATTGCAACGCGCGCGAGTTCGAGTGTCGAGACCGCGTGAACTGCATCCACGGGTCGTGGGTGTGCGACGGCGACCGCGACTGCCCGGACGGATCCGACGAGGAGGCGGAGCGGTGCCGCAACGTCACCTGCCGCCCGGACCAGTTCCGGTGCGCCTCCGGAAGCGCAGGGGACGGAGCCATCGGCGGCGTCTGCATCCCGGGACACCTGCACTGCTCCGGGACGGCCGAGTGCCCCGACGGCAGCGACGAAGAGAACTGCAGTGAGTATAGCGCCGCCTTTTACTATGACGTATTACGTATGACGACTATTTACTATGACGTATTACGTATGACGACTTACGACGTAAATATGTACAGGCATTTGTAAATGTCTGTGGGCAAGCTCGGTCGCGCCATTCGTGGCCATGTGGAGAACTAATAATTTATGTTGGTAATACATGGCTGCTAAGCGATGTGGGTAGGTTCCATATATTGGGTAAGGTGTATGCAGTCGAGAAAAATGAGGGGATGTCAGAGTGCCGGGGTTGAATGGATGTTACTTGTCGCCCCAATCGAAGGGTCTATAGAATAAACGCTTAAGGGCAGGTTTGCGTTTCCTTGCTTTTGCTGCCGATATTTTCCTTCCAGCCGAAATCCACTGGAATGTTCCGCTGCTTAAGTGAGTCATACGAATAAAGGCATTACTCCTACCCGTTCTGCGCCGATCAGTTACCTTGAAGAGTGTCAGTTATCCAGATGGAATAGAAGAATTTAGCTTTGATGCGTGTGCACTTCGATTGGGGCGACAAGTTACCTCCATTCAACCCAGGCACTCTGACGACCCACATTTTTCTCGACTCCATAAACCTTACTCAATATATGGAACCTACCCACATCGTTTAGCAGCTATGTAGTACCAATGTAAATAATTAGTTCTCCACATGGCCACGAATGGCGCGACCGAGCTTGCCCACAGACATTTAGAAATGCCTGTACCACAAATGATCCGAAACTGAATTGAACCTTGTGGCTGCGTGAGTGGGATGATGCTCTGCTGTGATTGGCTGTAAAGGGAATAGTCACACCAGCGCACTCAAGGTCAGCCGCCTTCAGTTGGGAAGAAGGATGAAGTAGGGCTTTCGCAGCTACTTTAGTTGTGGGTTCATACAAGGAAGTTCATCATTGGTCGTTCAAATTGAAGACTGGTTGACTGCAGCCCTCCATCCTACTCTAGCCAATGCTAGTTCCCTTTCTCCCTGGTATATCTTCTTATGTAATTTCCTCTTTGTTTATCCCATTCACTTATCCCTTGGCCTTCCTCATGGGACTTTTCCCTCTGTTTTTCCTTCATTTTTCATCAGCCCATTGTGCCTCAGGGTGTGCCCAGTTCATCTGGTCCTTCTCTTTATTGTACTATGTGGTCCTTTTCTCTTCTACTCTTCTGTATACTTCATTTATTTATTTTGTACATACATTAAATCTTCAGCATCCTCCTCTTGTACCAGGTTTTGAGAGCTTCTAATCTGATGCATGAAAGTTACTGCCATGATAATGATAATAATTACAATCCAAAAGCTCAATATCCAAGGAGGAATACGGAGTTTAGAGTATACAAAAAGGAGTAAAAAAAAGTATGAAATTCTTAAAGAGCACAGAAAAATTAAATCAGTGTATAGAAACAAACGAAGAAGTTATTTCGCAAATAAAAGAATTCAACAGCCATTAGAATACATTCAAGCTACTGGAATGATTGAATGAATTTAAACAATGAATATTAATTGGAGAAAATGTAGGAAAAACTATTATGAACATAATACTTTTAACAGATTACCCAATCTTATTTACAATTTATCTTGCCTTACAGGATTCCAATTCTGGTTTTTATAAGTGGTTGCTACCTACACATAGTGATGATATTAGCAACTATGGTTAAGAATCTGATTCCAGTTCTGGGTTGGTCGATTACCTGCTAGGATGGAATTTGCTAATTATCCTTTTATTTGTTTTCAATATTTGTTTTCAATATTTCAATTTGGTTTATTTATTTGTTTTCAATGCATAGCTAACTCACAGCGAGTGTATCACTGATTACAATGCTACGCTCAGCCATATGCATGAATTAGTAGTGTGTGGTAAGAGAACATTTGGGATTTTGTTGATGTAAAATCGAAACTTTGACTCAGAATACTATTTATTTTCTATAGGCCATGTTTGAATAAAAAAGAAAGCTTTTAATGCACTCCAGGTCCCTACTCTCTTTGTAACATGATAGTGTTCATGGTTTGCTCCCATTTCAGACATTATATAGCTGGCAGCTCCCTGAAAAACATAAAATTGAAAGTATAGTTATCTGTGCTTAGTGTGAAAATGGGCATGTTTTATTAGGAGAAGAATGTCAATAATTGCATCCAATTCTGTTGTTAATGTGTGAAGTATCACTGACAGCATAAAACATGGATTACCTATGTGAAGTTTTTAACTGGTAATTTGGAAGAAAAACCTTCCTTTTTAAGTACACATTTAATTTTGACAAATTTGTTAAATATTTATGAAACATTCAGTCATGACTAATGAGCACTTGCAGAATGGTGTTTGTTCATAAGTTACTGAATGTTTAACCTGAGCAGATTGCTACATTCATCATTCATGTGTACTTAACCCTCATATGGATTTACGAATTTTGTTACGTCGTTGGATTTACGGCGCCGCTGCGGTGCTGCGTTATATTTTGTCATTTTCTTTCAAACTTGGCCTTTCTTAGTATGTTTTCTGATTGATTATGCTAGTGACTTCTATTATATTTATTTTTAACCGTGTTTTGCAAGATTTAGTCCCTGATACGGTCCCTGATACGGTTATTTTCAAATGAAGGTATTAATTTCATGTGTAATGGTTGTTTTAAATATTTTTTCTGATATGGAATGCTGGATAAACTCCACTTTATCATGTACACATTGTTTTATTTTTTATGTATCCAAATACTAAAAATGAGGACCGAATAAAAGTCAAATGGGTCTATATAAAATAATGTTGCTTCAATACGTCCACCCACATGTTATATCTTGGTAGTGTGCGCAGAAGCCTGAGTTCTTAAACGTTAATAATTGAAAAATTGTAGCTGGAGTGAGAAGAGACGAGTGATACCGTCGTGATTTTTAAGGGCTATATTCTGACGATCAAGGCAAATGTAAGGGACATTCTGGGAGTTTATATCCTGCAATTTCTTAAAAAGAAGAAAGGATGAAAGTCAGATGGGTTGTGAAACATGAGGAATGTTGGACAATCAGCGATGTGTCAAAGAGTCCAGCGCCGCATTGGAGGGTGGGCTAGAAGAGCCGGTATTTTAGGCCTACAGCGGAGCCCATTCCCTCACTGAGGATGTCTCCATAGAGATGGACAGGTAAAAGTGATGCGGGGGAGTGCGGCACATGAGGTTTTGCTTCTGGATTGGTGAAAAAGGCCAAAATAATTATTTCTAAGAAGTTTGGGTTGTAGGTGGGAAGGAAGAAGAAACATCAAATGGAAAAAACATGGAATACGATGGCATGTTTTTTCTTCGGTCCGGCGCTGCGTGAGGGACTGATGGAAGAGGAACTAGTGTTCTGGGGTGACCAAATACCCTCATGCTGGGAGGACCCCCCTCACCTTTTCTTTCCGTAGCATTACACTGACCAAACATTGAGACCATTTGTACTTTCCCACTATGCTTCCTTATTTGTCATCCTCTGCCTACTTTCTTCCCCCCCACAAAAACTGAATGACCTTCTCCTCACCTCCAACGACCCACCCGAACTAGACCTTCTTGGAATGGAGGGAGGGCCACCCCAGGGCGCTTTGCGATAAGGCGCGGATTTCCTGTCCCTCACGTAGCGATGGAAGGATGAAGAAAGAGCAGCCTATTGTGTCTAATTGCCTCCTTGCACTCTCAACCTGTCTTCACGATATGGATTTTCTTCGCTTACCTGGCCTAACGATCCCGGTATTCCCTGATCCTTGGCAGTCAACCCACCACCATGTATCTCCACCCCTTCACCTCAAAAAAACCTCCATGGAATTACCCACCTTTCTCCTCCTCACTCAAACCTTCACGTTGATAAACTTTGGAGGACTAAAACCCCTGTGCATTTGAGTATTGAAAGAAACGAGAAAAGTATTTAAAAATTTTCACTGTGGTAATTCGTCTATGTATTTTTTCATCATGAAAAGATTTTCACCATGCAAGTACTGTCAATGTCAATCCATAGGTAAACAGTTACGTCCTGGGAAATAATATTATCTCCAGCAATTTTGTGAAGACTATCGCAGCCGCAAAGGAATATTTTCAAATGAGAGGTACAAGACATAACACCAACCGTGTGATGTGTTCTTCACGGTGGTCAGTCAAACTTCTGAATTATCGTCCCGAGCCTCCGCTACTCATTCACCGGGAAATTTCCACACGAAGGTAAAGAGGCATTATTGCATTAATTCTGAAAATACATTGTAGTTAAATTTTCTTGGGATAACTGTTTGGTATAATTCTATACATAGTAACTCTGGGATGTCCCCAAAGGTGACCATCACCACAGTAGGTGCGCGGATGAGGGGGAGGGACGCGGAGCGGAGAAGGTATCTAAACAAAATAATGCCGGAGGCCATGGAAAAAACACCCTTAGGCTAGTCATGAGTTTCCAAGAATTATTCTTGCAAATACATGAAGTTTTGTCAATGAAAATTATAAACAGGCAAAAATTATGACTATTAGATAAAAGCCGAAGCAAAATTGGCATAGTAAAATTTTCCCTTTGTTTAACAATTAAATTTTGTTTATAAGTTTAAACATTTAAATATTATGATTATAAATAAAAGATACTATTTCATACAAAACATAATAACTTTTAAATTAGTATTGAGAGTGCAGTCCCCGGCATTGTGACGAGGGAACTCTCGGCGCCGCAGCGGCGCCAAAAATCCAACGACGTTACTTTTTTCATTAGAGGCCAATAAAATGAAAACTATGCGCACTATACATACAAAAATACATGTGTAGCCTAATAAAGCAGAAAAAGTAGACTACTGAAAGTTTCAGAAAGATCCATCGGAATGGAAAATTTTAAAATCAATTTTAAAACCACGAGCGCCGCTAAGGCGCAGAGAATCCATATGAGGGTTAAATCCTTTTATGAGAACCTTCCATTCAAAGTGTTGAGGTGGGTGATCACTGTTCCTCTGATCTGGACAGACTTCTATACCTTTAATGTAAAGCATTGAATAGCTCTTAATAGGGGACTGATTATTTGAATGTATACTGAGGAGGGCATGAATGAGGCTGGTATTAATTAATGAGGTTTCTTTTACCTGCCTCTCATGTGGCTGCAGCCTCCCCAACCCCACGCTGCGACCCAAAGACAGAGTTTGAATGCGGAGGTGGCATGTGCATCCCTATGGCCAAAACATGTGATGGCAAACCAGACTGTCCCAACTGGGAGGACGAGCCCGGAGAGAGCTGTGGCAAGGACGAGTGCAAGGGCGAGACGTACACTGGTGGACCACCTGGCCTTCCCAACGGTGGCTGCTCTCAGACGTGTGTGGACACCCCTGCCGGTTACCACTGTGATTGCCTGCCTGGGTTCCACTTGGTGGACAACAGGACCTGTGATGGTGGGTGGTTTTGTTAGTCACTGTCAGCTTGTTACTTTTGCTCTTGCCAGGGGTGCCCTCTCGAAGTGGAACTCTACTAGTGGTGGAATGTTTCTACGTGATTCATCCGGGTGTTAATGTCTTGTCTTTGCAACATGAGTTACAAAAAAGTACACGTAGGCACAGGACATGCAATAAGTTTGAATTTTGCTTTGGTAACAGTGTGTTTAATGTATATGCATATGGAGAACAATTAATGCCAAGATCTTTTTTAGTTGAGCTCCTATAGGCATCTGAAGCTCACAGAAATGATGCATCCTTAATTATATTTTCAAACAATGTCAGATGTCAACAAAATAATTCATTTGCTGTTTGCCAAGAAAAAGGAAGCAAGAAATTGTGGGATGTTCTATTATAAAGGAGCATTTTAGGGAATCTTTTGGGTATTGAATCCAAGACCTGTATTTGATCCTCTGTTGGGATACCTACTCATTGCCGTGGTATGGCCGTGTCAAACAAGTGACTGACTACGTGTCAACAGTGAGATTCTGAGAGCATGTGGTGGGCTATATGTAATAGCCCTCAAAATATGTGATCCATATCTCTCCTAGTAGGAAAGAATCTATTATATGTGCCTGGATTAATGCCAACTAATGTAATTGTAGATGATAGCCTACTGAACTCAGGAGGCCCAAGAATTTAACAACCAAAAACTCAATTCCAGTGTAAATGATTGATGAGCAAATGTTTTGCAATGGGTGGAAGGAGATGGACAGAGGGCATACATCTTATTTGAGATTGCTGGCTCAGCTTGGTTTATCAATTAACACTTTTAATGCAGATATCCCTCCTCAACCACGTTTTTGTTTCTGGCTATTTTCTACTCTCCATCCTTTCAACATCAAAGTGTTGTACAATAAACTCACCAACGTTAAGCCATAATTTTACTATGCTGCAGAAATACAAAGTGTTTTAAATAAGTTTTTGACGTCAGGCAAGAATTGATCCATGAATACTACCAGTAAACTATTATCACTCAACACTATTGCTCGAATGCTGTTATTCCCAAGGCTTCAGTATTGGTATCCTGGGTTATATATGATGGAATTCCCTTCACTGTTTCAATGCTGGACCCCATAGAACACATTGTCTGCTCCAAACGCAACCATACTGCCAAATAAGTGACATGCTTATCACACATGCTTATCAATAGTCATGTACATCATGACATATTGTATTAATTGTAGAGTATGTTAAAAGAATCTTTATTTTTGAAAGAGAATGCCTTCACAGACTTCTTTCTCTGAAATTGTCCGAGAGAACTGCCCTGGGATTCAAGGTCAGCAAAGACCACATTGCCCATATTTTATGCTCTAATGCAGCTGGTGATGATAGTGTAAAACCTATGCTGATTTACCACTTGTAGAACCCATGAACTCTGCCAGGGAAAATTAAAAATCACCTTCCTGTGTTTCAGCGGTCCAAACAAAAGGCTTGGGTAAGTCGCAAAATCTTCATGGACTGTCTTACATTACATCTCATGGTGTTTTCTTGTGTGTCTTGCTTGTGAAATTCCAATTTCTTTGCAGAAGTCTGGTAGTACACGGAGTGAATAGAGGAATAGCAATCGAAAGAAGTTTCATCATTCTCATACTACTCTCCTCTATCTTTGTTTCTCCTTTGTAGACATAAACGAATGTGAGACACCTGGTTCCTGCTCTCAGATTTGCATCAATGAGAAGGGTAGTTTCAAGTGTGAATGCGTGGATGGCTACCTGCGGGACCCGAGAGATCACACGAGATGCAAGGCCACAGAGGGCCATGCCTCCTTGCTTTTCACAAGGAGACACGACATTAGGAAGGTGTCCTTGGATCACCATGAGATGACTGCAATTGTGAATGATACCAAAGCTGCCACAGCAATCGATTTTGTCTTCAGGACTGGAATGATCTTTTGGAGTGACATATCAGATCAGAAGATTTACAAGTGAGTTCAATTTAAGTTAATTTGCCCTCAATTGACAATGTATGTGATTGTATGTTTTACTTGGAGGTTTCAAATAATCATTGAAATCTCCCAGTAGATGTCCAATCATTCGACATTGAATATTTTTATTGTTGAATTATGTGTCTTTTCCCTGTGAGAAACCCTTTCTCCTCTGATCCTACTTCTTTTCCTTGATAACCAATGGCACCTTTAAATCTTAAAATCACTTTTATTTCAAAAAGAAGTCTTTTCTTGAAGCAGATCATTCATTTTTATGTGTGAAATGGTCTATTACAGTTGATCTTGTTGTTAACAATTAGCTGAGATTTTGATTCAGTCTGGTAAGCTGGAAGACAATTTCTCTTTAATAGACTTTTTATGAGGAGGTTGTAAGGATGGCCTTCAAAAAAGGAAGGAAACAGGGAATAAATTTAATGTAAAAATTTATATTTTGGTGTGTATAAAAATACTACCCAAGTTTTGATTCTTTGGGTCTGATAACTTAAGTCGTTGGTTGTTGACTTTTGAGAATATTCATTGCATGCATGAAGATATTGATACCATGTGCCCAATGGCCGAAACTGTAAGAATATTTGAATAAACATTATGTACATTATTTAATTGTAAAGTCTACCCTACTGGGGCATAATCTGCTGTTGCTACCAATTTGACATCAAAATTATGTAATCATCATATAAACGTGCGTGGGCATTAATGTAAATTTTATATAAACGCGACGTCAACTCCAAAATGAAAAACTGCATAAAATACAACCAATTTTAGGTAAACAGTTTACATTAACAGACAGCAGAGCCACCTACAGGGCTTATTAGGAAATAATGACTAGTAACCCCCTCGAATTCTACCACCCCTTCCACAGCAGACTTACGAACTACAATAGGATTTGCTTTGCTACTAAATAACATGCAGTTTCATTTTAGGATCTTTTACTTGAGAGAAAATGGCAAATCCAAACAGCAACACAAACTTGCATTTGCATTCAAATAAATACATGGCCAAATAAAGGATGCACAGAGAATACACAATTAAGGTTGTATGTTAGAATTTACAAGAAAACTGAATAAAGTCAATAAATTTTACAACTAAACCATTGCAATCTCAAATACTTCTCATTGAAAACTGACTCAAGGGAATGTGTTTATGGCTTACTAAGAATGAATGAAATCTTCATATTGTACCACTTCGTCTCCACTACCACTCATTCGTGTTATATTCCACTAAGGGTTTTTACAGTCTGTATCACTTGTGCATGGTACCTATCAATTTCACTGATTACACCACTGTCTCCTAAATGGCCTTGATATAATCTTCCGAGATGGATGGAAAGGCTAATGGCTAGATCATCGCGAAATGTATCGCTGTATTTGGCATTCTCAGGTAGAGGCCAATGACAACTAACACAATTTTAAACAAGTTTTTATATCTTTACATAACTAGTTATTCCTTCAGCATATACTTCTGTAACAAAAGAAAAACCAAAACCATTAGAATATCTTCACGCAACCATTACGAATTTCTCTTGGTTTAGTTCAAAACGATAAAATAATATAATACATACCTCTGTGGAGAGAACCCTCCCATCAAACATGAAGAGCACCCAATAATAAATTAATGCAGTTGAGTAATTTACAACAGTTGGCCAATCTTTGCATTTATAAATAAACAGTTCCTGTTTGTAAGAAAATGATGAACTCGTTAAGTATTCAAAATACTAGCTCAATTCCAGCTCCGTGACAGCCGCTGTTGTGAAGATGGATAAGAAGTCATTCCCGTGGCTCACTGAATTGTTAGGCAGACTTTCTTCCGCATCAAACAAGGCACTGGATATCAATTCCTATTATGACAATAAATGAAGCAATCATCACCTAAACAAGACGTTTTTCATCGTGGAGTAGTTGGCTTAACTCATAAATAACTCCACATAGCAACCACATAAACACATTTCAAACGTATTTCCCACTAGGAAACAAAGGAAAAGCAAGAGGCTTAGCGAGCTGCTATTTCCGTGAGAAGGTGAAGATGCCTAATATGTCAATGAAAAAGTGCCCAATTTACGAGCAATGCGCCGAGTAATATTAACAAAAAGCTTTACTGAAACATGAGTAAGGTTTATCATGCCCGTCCTATCCAAATAGCTAATATAACTACACGTTTCCAGGGTTGTTTATTAGTGTTCTTCCCGTGAATCGTTACTAGAATTCAATTTATTTAACATGAATACCTGCGATGACCTGTATCATCATAGATTAATATTCTGCACTACTCAATTAATAATAAATGCCAGGATTTGTGGACAAACACGTTGATTTTAAACCAATATTTTTTGATGTAGCGATGACACGGAATGGCAGTGAGGGTTGCTCAACTAAGGGTCAACCATTGATGTAAAGTTGAGGTCGATCTTGGATTAATGACTGTTTCAGCCGTTTCCCTAGAATTGATCGGAACACGATCAATGAAAGGTCAACCATTTATGTAATCTTGAGCTCAATTTCATATCAACGGCTGTGCATCAACTGTTTCTCTGCAATTGACCTTATGTTTATGTTAACAGATCCCGACCTCCAGCAGGGTACCTTTTGGGAAGTAAATCATTCTAAATATGTAGAAGTTAGGGAAGTTGGTTGCCTTAATTAGTTCTGAGTTCAGGCAAACTGGGATATCTAGGGAAGGGGCAACCAGCCAAATGCACTTACCCAGATTAACTTATTTTGGAAGGCAGCCTTAAAAAATCTTACAAGTACATCAGTATGATAACTTCTGGGCATCTACACTGTACTATTGTGATACTGTAAGTTGTGGGGTTTGTAGGGACCCTGAGGTATATTTTCTCACTGTTGAAAGGTATCTGGTCTATGACTGCAATACCCTGCTTTGGAAGTAAATGATTCAAAATGCCTTTTAAAAATTTACAGAAGAATTTGTCAGTGAAATCAAGGACTCCCACTCCCCAAATGAACAGCCTTAACCACCAGGAAATTTGATTGCTTGTTGAAACCACTATTAAAAGCATAAAACAGGGTAATGAATATGTGCTGGCTGATATGGAAATTCATGGTATCTGAAGTTCAGCAGAATGTCCTTAAGATTGGAAGCTATGAGAAAACTAAGGTGTTCAAAGGAAATGAAGGGACAAGTGTAGTATTTTGACTTCAAGAGTCATCTTGAAGGACTAATGGCCATTGATAAAATGACTATTGCTGTTTCTAATGCCTTCTGTATGGTGTGTAGTGTACACTGTGAATTTTTACAGAATGTCATAGGGTACTAATTTGTAAACAAAATACATTATTGCAAATTAGGTATCAAACTGTGACTTGTATTTGATTTTGCACTCATAACTAGTTCATGTTTGTATAGAATGTGATATGTATCAGTTGTAATGTAAGAATTCCCCTCTTCTTCCTTTTAGAGCTCCCATTGACGAAGGTCGTGAGCACTCAGTTGTCATAAGGGATGAAGTCACCACTGCTGATGGCCTTGCTGTTGACTGGATCTACAACCACATATACTGGACTGACACTGGAAGAAATACTATTGTACTGGCTAACTTTGAGGGCAGCATGCGTAAAGTGTTGATTCAGGATAAAGTACAACAACCAAGAGCAATTGCTTTGAATCCTCTGAATGGGTGAGTGAAATCTTTCAATTTTGTGAATGTGATTTCATAGATTGCTTTTGTCAGATATTCAAGTTTAAATTGGTTGAAGCAATTTGACTTCTGTTCCTCCAGCTCATTTCAACTTGATGCTGAATCTTTTGTTTGGAATATGATATATTTTTCCTTATGATCATCCTCTCTTTTGGTATGCTCATTCCTGTGAGCATGGGTTCACCTCAGGGAGGGTGTGGGCATTATCCTTGCAGAATTTTACTCGTGAGGCCAGAGTGAACCCACTGTTGTAATTTCATTAGCAGTTTTGTGGTGCTTGCATGGTGGAACCTCACCTGATACCCTTTAAGAAAAAATCTTGATGGGATTAGGAATTTGGGGGGGTGAGGATATTATAAAATAACTTTGTTTTACTGTGAAAAATGTTAGCAAAGGTGGAATAACCACAATTATTCATTTCACTGTCACTGATAATTGAGGCATGTGTACTAATGGTGAGCATTTATTTCTTCTCTTGGACTGCCAATCTGAGTTGCATAAAAGATTTATACAAAAAGATGTTGCTGATAATTTTAACCAGAAAATTGACTCTTCAACTTAGTTACATTGCCTGGTATTTGATATGCGAATTTCCTTTGTTGAAAATCTAGTCCCACTGATGTAGTTCCCGTACTAATCTGTAGGTGGATGTACTGGACTGACTGGGGTGCAGAGCCTAAGATTGAGCGGGCAGGGATGGATGGGACACACCGCCAGGTCATTGTGAACTTCGATGTGAAGTGGCCCAATGGTTTGACCTTGGACCTGGTTGCAGAGCGCATATATTGGGTAGATGCAAAACTGAACACTCTCTCCTCGGCAAATTATGATGGCAGTGGTCGAAGAGTGATCCTGTACTCACCAGAGGCTCTCAAACATCCATTTTCCATCACCACTTTTGAAGATTGGGTTTATTGGTCAGACTGGCACAAGCAGACAATATTCAAGGCAGACAAATTCACAGGAAAGGATCTGTCTTCTGTTACTGCCGTCCACATGGTAAGTGTACTCACTGATAGGCCTTATCATTGTGTGAGTACATTCTGATGTCAATGTGTATTTTGAGAAGATTTTGATATCATCTGATACACGGTTGAATGAAGCAGCCTGTAAAGGCTGTAACCATAAGAGGTAGTGAATAAATGCCCCTAGTTGTTTTGATCAAAGCATTGAAAATTTTTATGTTTCCAAAATGTTTTTTTTTTAACCAATCCGACTCTAAATAACAGTAATCTCCTCAATTTTAGAATTTTTTCTCAGAATATATCCTAGCTAATCATTAGTATATTTGGATTTTGTTTAACACTTAGAGATGGGCCATTCTGGAAATTAGTGTGATATTTTTAATTATTTAACCCGACCCCTGAAAATTACTGAAATTTTCAGTAATTTTAAAGAAAACTCATGTAGGTATGAATTTTTTCCATGTGGATTAACTACTAACTTATTCTTTGAGGTCCATGTACATTTCCTACATTCTTCCTGAGCCCATGATTAGCTCTGTGACCTGTCCATTGTACAGAGGGTAATCATTTGTCCTTAGAATTTCTCATATTATGACTAAAATGCCAAATTGTGTGCTGCTACCACATATGTTTTTGTATTTTTTTTATTTCTAATACATAAATTATTGCAGTATTAGGTGTGGTTCAATTGTTGCTGTTTCCATCCTATTGTTGCTGGCTTTCATAAATTGCCCTTCATTAGATATGAATTACTTCAAATTGAAAACCCCTTATTAATTTCCTTAAGACAAGCAAGTATAGAAAAGCTAAAAATTTATTACTGTGGATTGCTGTTAATTAATTTTCTATGTAATTTACTCTTGTTAATAATCAGTACATAAATTGTTTAAAGCCTGTATGAGAAGGCTTTAGGTTGCCTCCTTGGAAAAACCTTTGTTTAGGCCATTCTCTATAATGCTCACTTTGCTAAAAATAAAACATCTTAGGATGCAATATAGGAGTGGAGGACAATGATGTAGTAGGAGGATGAAGTGAAAGAAAACTATTCTATTGATAATACTCTTAACTCCCAATTTTATATTTCAAAACAATTTTTCAGGTATTTTCTTAAACTGATATCCAAGACTCACCATCTGTCAAAATATATCATAATGTCTCTTATTTTTTATATCTGGGTATTGCATTTATACCATAGAGTCCGCGTAAATAAACAAAATCAGTGAGATTTGGCTTAATTATTGTACATTTTCTCATCTCCTCTTTCAAACTTACTTTTATTTGGGTAAACGTCACACTTTCAATGGGAGGGGAAGTGGTTTTTGTGGAGAAAAATGTGAATGCATCCTTCTTTAACCTAAGAAATCAGCTTTCATGGAGTGCTTCGAAGATGGCATCAACTTATTTATCTTCTCTCTCATTGAAATTGAACATTCACAGTTGGAGCACCCAATGGTGGTGCATGTATATCACCCCTACCGTCAACCAGATGGTGAGAATTACTGCCAGATGGTGAATGGTCATTGCTCACATCTTTGCCTGCCAGCACCTCAGATTAATGACCGGTCACCAAAGATCTCATGTGCCTGTCCGGATGGCCTCCGCTTCTTGCCCGATGGACTGACTTGTGTTGATGAAGGTAAGGATATCTAGCAGAGATTGGTCTGATCAGGTCTTCCATTCTCAGCTCTGTTGGTTCTTGAACCCCTAGCCAGAACCAACCCTCAAAGTAAAAACCACTTTTATTTCCTACTGGATTCTCAAAGTGGTATTTTTGCTTTAAAATCTGGTGATATATTGCTTTGTAGCATATTGAAGTTCCCAGAAAGTAACCTATTACACATAAAAGGGAATAAATGATCATTTTTTACTAGCTTCAATTCTAATAATGAAGGGTTACCTATTGGAATTTTTTGTTTGATATTAGGCATAGACTAACTCCATCTTGCATCAAAGTGTGTGAATTGTTTTTGTGAAATGTACTGTACTTCAATTCCAAAAATATCATTCCCATGTCAGAAATTGGTTCAAAGTAGGCAACGTAGCAAATAAGTCTTCATTCTCTTACATCAACTTAAGAAGAAACTTTCTTTCGTGCTTTAAGGGCTCTGATCAACTTTCCTCACAGTTGGCAGTTAACAATAGTCAACTATTTTGAAAATTCTTATTAGTTTCCAATATCTTATCCCTTCTTGTTGAAATATAAATCCCTTCTTGTTTCCTAATTAGGTCTATTAGGTCCACTGTATCCACAAAGGTTATGTTACATGTATACTATGGTGAATTTTATTCCCATTTACTTTGCAGCATTCTCCTTTGGGAGTCGTCATCACTAGCATTGAAAATATTTCGAATTCAAAAGAGAGCCATTCGACTACTAGCAAATAAATCCTGGTGCACTCCCTGTCGCCCATTGTTTAAATGTCTTGGTATATTACCTGTCCCTTGTATTTATATCTTTGTTGTATTGCTTCATGTCAAAGCTAACTATCGAGACTTTATTCAAAACTGTACTTTATTCAATCCATAGCCATGGTACTAGACAACACGGTCACTTGCACATCCCGTTCGTTCACACTAAGAGAGCTGCCTGTGGCTTTAGATCCATGAGCTTAGTGATTTATAACAAGCTCCCTAAGGAGCTTAAAGCTCCTATGTGTACCATAGTGTTCAAGCATAAGGTGAAAGATTTCTTACTGTCAAATTGTTTTTATTCTATTCAGGAATATTTGTCTATGTACTGCCACCGTTCTCTTGTATTTTCTTGACATGCTTCATATTGATCTTGGTAGTTATTATTTTTCTTTTTTATATCATATATTTTAAACAATTTTATTGCTTAGCACCTAATTGATGTGCCACGTACAATGTATATAAAATACTTGTCGTCTGGCAAATAAATAAATAAATCAAAATATATAGCCAAGGCAGTTAGTCTTGAAAAGCAGTAATATTGTTATTGAGTGTCAAAAGCTTTTTTCTGGTCACAGAAAGCTCATTAATTTGACATATTCTGAATTTTAGCTTTGATGATATTAGAGGAAAACATGTTATAAAATGAAAGATTTGCCATTTATCAATTGTGGAGGACAGTTATTATGATGGGCATCTTGGCAAAATGCTGAATCCTTTTGTTGGACCTTGGACGTAGTTGAGATGTGCATGATGGGAGTTGTGTGCATGAATGTTTCCATGTTCATATTCGTGTTTGCAATTTCATTTACGCATGTGTGAAGCCTGCATATTCAGGCACAGATTCTCATGCACAAATGCAAGACATTGCTTGTTATGTGTGTGAGTGAGTTGATGACACCTCCAGCCCTAATTCATGTTTGTGTGCTGCAGAATCTTATATTATTGTCAGTTGTCCTACATTCAGGATAATACCCATCCAGTGACTTCAATGGTCATGTTAATCTATTAGAGGAAGATTTATTTTGTGTTTTTCTCTCTATCCGTAGCTTATTAAACATTCCTGTGTAGTGCCTTCCCTTGACAGCCTAAAGAAATACCTATGGTGTTATGATCACTTGGGTCAGAATGACACTCCCTCCCTCTTGTACTTCTGACATTGGTTTGGTCAACCTGTCCATCTTGCCTTTTCCCTGCTAGTGCAGTGACTGATTTACACTATCTTTTTTATTTATCATTAGCATTTAGCATTTATCTTGGGCACAACGTTCGAGCCATCCACACCTAAAAGATGACCAATTGATTTCAATTGCTTTTACCTTTCTTTAATTTATAATACAGCATTGTGGATCCTGGCATGAATACTGTTGTTTATGCCTCAAAATTCATAATGCAGTATTTTTATTATCTGTGCTGACTGGGACCAAGGTTCTTAATTTTATGATATTAGAAATGTTGTAATCTGTTTCAAATCCGTAGTCTAACTTGCTGTAACAATAGATGTGAGAGTTGAAAGACGAAGAGTTTAATAGAGGATATAGATTCTAAAAACCCGTAGTGATCGAGTACATTCTTCTTAGAACTGATGCTCACATATCAACACTTTCCGCGAGGACTGACAGTTCCTCTTGTGCTACTTTGGCTCATTGCTTTGAGATTTTACGCTTGGGCATCAATATTGAATCGTTGAAATCATCTTAAAAATTAAAAATAATATATCACCGCGGTTTTTAATCACGCAGTATTTTACAAAATCTCCAAGCTGAATTTAACATCGGCCGAAATTGCCATGAACTTTTTACTCGTAAGCTATCATCAATTGCTACTAATTACTTATTTCAAATTTTCTTTATCGGTAATGATCAGTTATAAATACTGCTACTGTTCGTCTTCTTTGGTGTTTTACGTACATATGTAGGGATTGCTAGTTCTGTTTCGCAGCCAATGGTGTCCAGAACTGTGAAACATGTAACTAATCTTTTGGCCGTCCAAATAGTTGACACCATCAGACCGCTTGCATCTTACAATGTTCAGGCGACGAATAGGTGTCTCTTTGTGAGGATAGAAAAAAGAGGAGACCACACTCATGCTCGGACAATTCCTGACGCTAAACAGTACACGCTACATCATCAACACTTGCCAGAATACGAGATTACTGTTCGTTGATTTTCCCTAGTAACTCCTTCATTAACGTTGAATAATCATAAGAAATAATTCTAATGTAGGCACGGCTAATTCATTTTTATCAAAAAAACATTGCCAATCCATTTTTTATTTTCTTTTTCAATATGCAATTAATAAAATTATATACTCAACTTGAATAAAAATTTTACGATACCCACAAAATGTTTTGCCCCTTCAATTTCTCATAGCACCCAAAAATAAACGTACATCCAATCTGTAATTCACCAATTACAGATTATCCCAAATAATTAGAGATTCATGAATTGGAGATTGTTTACTGTCTATGAATTCATAAATGAAATAATCAATGATTGACGAATAATTGTAGATTTAGCAATCATTGATTAATTATCCTGTCTTTGAATACCGGCCTAAGTGTTAAAACACAGGTCATGGGCATTATTTAATTGATGGTACTGTAAAAGTATATACATACCAACCACTCTGTTCCCTTCTGGGGTAGGCAGAGTCACAAAGTTTCACTCTTAAATACATATTTGTTCCCTTAACTCTGCTTCAATAATTTCCTCCATACTGACCTATCCTTGCAAACCTCTTATGCTTCATTTGCATCAACTTCATCTCAACTAACTCCAGCTTAACAAACTGGCTAAAAGTAACTTCTGTGAATGATGCTAATTTTAAGTTTTAATGTTATTCACCATGTTTGTCTCTAAGTGTGGCATACAATCAGCTTTATACATAGCCATGGTCAGTTCAGCATCAGAAGTATGTATATTATTCTCGGATTATTTTCAATATCAGTGCCTGATTTTTACCGCCTATGATTAACTGATATGGGTAATTAATTTTGTATCCTTAAAATTTATTTTTATGTTATAACCATGTTTTTAAATAACTGAATGCCTGATTTAATTTTGGTTTTAACTGACTGTGCCTGCCTGTAATGAATTCTTTGAATGAAATGGCTTGCATGATTGCACGAATCCTTTTTTCAGCCTCGGCTTCTACAGGAAATATTACTGGTGTGGTATCTGGATTCTTACCGGGTAAAAAATCAGTCCTTAGTGATGATGATGATGAGTTCACCACTGTGAGTTTAACAAGTGAGTTTTGCATTGCTATTTCTCAAGATCTTAATGAGCATATCAGCATATCAATTAATCCATTAACTACACCATACTAATTAAGGGTAAAAGAATATTGCACATTTCCAGTGAGTATTGATCCATTTCCCAATCTAGTAAATTATTGGCGTTGTGGTTCCATTCAATGAAACAAATGTCATTTTCATGTATGAACCAAGACAGTACTTTCTGTATCAGAGGATGTTTGAGGGCTCCACCAATATCCTCATCCTCCTCCTCCATCGCATCTAATGCATGTGAATTGAACATTTCCCCACTATTCCTCATCAATCTCCTCTTTACAGCTCCCCCTCCCTTCTATTTGCTGATTAGTGCCTGAGGGCATTGCTAAATCACTTGATGACAATACTAAAGCACTGAAACCCCGGTTATGCATTGCCCCTACCTACTTTGAGTTCACATAAAAATAAATTCATTTGCACTAGTCTTAGTATTTTGTGAGGTATGAGAAGCATTTCACATGCATTGATGCCTTCTCTTCTTTCTGGTAATCTGCTTCTTGGTCCTGGTTTAGAGTGACTCTGTTGATTGATTGAATGAAGTCTTCACCTTTATATAGGCCTTCCTCTCTAACATAGCTGTTGTTCCTTTTGAAGGCATTTGTGATATCAAGGTGTTAAGGGAAATGGACCTTTTATAGGGATATGACAGATGTCAGTTCTTTCTGTGGGCTTCCACTTATTTTTTTGTTCATAGATTCGCTGTATTGATATAATACCGTTTCCCCCCTCATGCATTTCATAAATGGGGATGATTCATTGGGTAGTTCATTAGCAATCTGTACAATCCCATCCTGTGTGTCTCCCTGGCAACCTGTCTTATTTCTTATTAAACCCCCTTTGCCCCTCTCCTGTCTGTCCTCCCTCTCCCCCTCAAATCATGGGCAAGGTATTCAAGGAACCACTTGTGCATGTATGTATGTATCATCACCTGAAGTTGATGCCCAGCATCAAAACCCCAGTCATGAATCAATGCATCAATACTTGGGGAAGTGCTGTATTTCTTCTACCGTTCTTGATGAATGAATATCCAACCCTGAAAGTGTTACCTAATCTTAACTGCTAGCAGATACTGAAGAGTGTTCTTTAATTGTAATGTGGGAACTCTCCCTGGCATGTTGATGTTTTAATTTGGTCAATGCTTTCCTGTTCTGTATTTTGGAGGGTACTTAATACTAATGGGCTGTCTGACCCATAATTTAAATTCAAATGTGATTGAACAATGGTCTTTTCTGAGTATCATGTGATATAATTTGTTCATAGAAATGGAATGCAAATGTTTATCAAATGAAAAATATTTGTTCTTCCCAGTTATTCCCTATGTGCTTTGACTAAAGTTTTGTGGAGCAACTATTTTTGAAACTAATCTTGGTTCTTTTTGTGCTTGGTATTCTGAGAAGCAGCATTACTGAATTAATTATAAGGGAAGGAGCAACCAACAAATACTCGAAAGAGTCACACTTCATTTATATTCTCTAACATTGCTCAATAATCTTAGGAGCTGGGATATTCTTGGCTTTTTAAAAATCATTCTTTGTTGCATTCATTCGACTTTCAAAAAGGTTTCTTGAGAGGTCAATTTAATGTATTTTATTCATAAGTAAATTGTATAGTTTGTCCAATGGGAAAGGTGTCCAATTTAACAGTCACATAATCATCAGTGCTATGGCTGGACAAAGACCCGAATTATGTAATGACAGAAGCTATTTTCCATTTAAGTTATAAGCCACCTTAATCGATGGTTCATTTTACTGACATTGTCTTGTTCATCAGATGTACTGTGAGTGGGTACCTTTTGAGCATTGGTTCGAAAATGAACTTTGGAACATTATGCTGATATCAAATATTATTTCAAATTGGTTAAAAGTGGAACTGTAAAATTAGAAAATTATTCAAAATACTGTAAAGCAGTTAGTCACGAGTAAGATTTTTAAGGGGTACCTATACAAGATTTCGTGATGTTAGGGTGAGCCTTAAAGATAATCAAGATTAATATTTTCAGCTCAATACCCAAACAATCCGACTCGAAGGCCTGGAGGTACAGCGACGGGCAGTGGAACAGATGGTCCACCCATATATGCCCCAGAAGATGCAGACAGTGGGGTGGTTGCTGGCATCACCATTGGCATTGTTCTTGGTGTCATATTTGTGGTGGGATTGGTGAGTCATCTCAATTTTGATTTTCACTCTTTTTAAGGAGAAACTTTTTATTCCTTATAAATATATATCACTGACTTTATAAAGATGAGGAAGAGCATTTTTTTCAGTTATGTGTCAAAGTTATTAGTGATATGTTCAGAATATGATCAAATTTCATTGAATCCATGGAATGGAGATTTGACTGGACCCTTCTTAGATATGCTGTAAGCCCTCTCATAGCATGATTAAGTCTCTTGAGATTGTGGAATCGTTTAAATTAGAGTTTAATATTAAACAAATATAAAATGGGGAATGGAGAGTTTTCCTCTTCTATACTAATGCTAAATGTTTTATTTGGGATGAAATGAAATATTGTCTGTCTATCGGCTGAACACAATGACAACCTCAGGCATGTGGCACATCTCTAGGCTTAGAAAATACACCTGGAGGTTATGAAAGTATTGTGCACATGTGCCAGGTGCTGAATTATAATTGAAACTAAGATGACAATTTTCAGTTTAAAAAAAAAATCTTTCATTCTGAAGTAACTCCTGGAGGAACTTGTGCTCTGAATGGAATGTGGAAAGTGGTGTGACTGAATACATGTTGCCTGAGTCAGACAATTGCTTTAAATTTTTTCTACTCGGGTACAAAAAGCTCTATTGGAGATCCCTTTGCCACCATATATGACTGGACATCATCTTAATCTTAGTTTTTCCCATGGCGTACATCCATATACCTTTTTACGTTATGAAGTACATGTATGTACTTTGAAACCCTGTGAAGTGTTCTCATAAGAAAGTTCTTTAGGGTCATTCCACCTGTGTATTTCACCTCATTGTGCTGTAAATCAAAAAAGATCGTATCAAAAATCATTATAAAATCCAAGGAAAATTCCAGCGTGCTATTGCAGAAGGTTGTGGGAAAAAAATTGGAGAGCAAGGGAGGGTTCAATCGGTAAAGATTAAACAAGAAAGAGAGACAATATCTGTAAAATATTTAACCCTTTTGCTAGGGGGCCACAAGTTGGAAATATGCAACACCAGTACAGAGCTCTCACTAGGCTAGGACTTGCTCAGGTACCCATTTCCTCAGCTTGGGACCAGACCCAGCGGGGTGCTGAACCTTTTTCTCGGCCCCCGGCCGGAGATAACCCTAGCCCCTTTCTGCTTGGGTAGCCCATTAGGGCATGCAGTCGCGGTCAACTATTTGTTCATGCAATGGTTTTACTAAAGGAATAGTTGCTTGTGCCTCGATATATATTTAATTGGAAATGAATACTTTTAGTTTTACAGTCCTGATACAGCTTTTAAATAGAATTCTACGATTCATTTTCAGCTCTTAAGCAAAAATATTCATTTCAATGTTTAAAGAAGTTATGTTGGTAATGTATTTCCCGCATAAAAATGTTCTTCTCTGTTAGTCATCCTTCATTCATTTATTCATTCATTCATAGGTGTGAATACGACTGAAGAGAAAATGTTTTTCTGAGAAGAGTAAGATTATCTGTATGGAAATATATCAGCAGAAGCTTCAATGAGACAAATTAACCTCCAACAGAGACTGCGTCCTTGGTATTCATTTGGGGGTAAATGACTTTTTCCGAGAAAACATTAACCTCGCAAATGCATTTCAAGAGAAACTTGGGTGTGGCTTAGAGAATACTGCCCCCACTGGGAGCACTTCCACACAGCTTACCCACGAGAAAGGTTCTCTTTATTTCTATGGTCCGGTGATTTAGCAAGAAAATATCAAAACAATAGAGCTGATCCCATTCCATGGCCGATGGGCAGTGGTAACCTTGACCCTTCCTCACATTGAGAGCTGCACTCCTGGCGTGTTTCTGCTGTCAATTTATTTTTTTGCTGCAAGACATTTGCTAAATATATATTTGTTGCATACTTGGGGAATCCATACTTAGAAGTCCATGTTGACGGAATTCTTTGGAGCAGTGCCAAACCAAAATCCGTGCTCCACCTAGCATGAGTTATATGCAAGGAAAAAAAGCAATTAAAATCACTAAAATATGGCCTTCAACTAATATGAAAAAATAACTTGTAGTTGTTTATCTAAAAATATAATATCTTCCTAACTTACTAGAAAATCTCACTAAAAATTACTCTATAACTAACTAAATAGCTATCAAAAAATTGTTTCGGTGATTCCATTACTCACAAACTTCGTCAAAATTAACATTAGAGCTTCAATTAAAATTTGTAATGGTAGAGCTAAGCATAAGGAATGCAGTTAAAACCCTCAATTTGCAAATTACAGAAAAATTTATATGTTCGTTTTTCCACTGCATAAACAAACAACTGACCACGGACACATGCTGTGAGTGGGGCTCACTCTGTGACGAAGAGTCGAGATAATCTTCTACCGCGGATGGAAAAAGGGTAAAGCATCCCGAGGAAAGGTCTTTTATGGCTCAGAGAACCTTTTAGGCCTGCGAAAGGCTAGCTGAGCGGCAGCGATGTTAGTACACGTCGTCCGTTCGTTCGTTTGCATTGGAAAATGTACACTGTGTATAAATGTCGTTCATAGCGATAGGATTAACCTCTTGGAGGAATACTAAAGAATAATGTCCATTACCTGTGGACCTGAGAGGAAGATGAAGAAGCTAGACCAGACCCTAAAACATACGTCACCATCCCTATTATTGTGGTCACTGTGGAAAAACTTTGGGGGCTTTATAGGGTTTTGCAGGTCACCAGAACCATTTTCCAATAACAGACTCATCTGCCTTTTACTATTTTGACTCTGCCCAAAGTATGAGTGTCAATTATGTGAGTTTGTGGTATTTGTTTGGAAAAAAATTTGTACTTGTCATGAATTACCTATTTTCTTGATTTTTACTTCCAGGTTGTATTTGCAGCATACAGACACTTTTTGCATCGAAATGTCACAAGTATGAACTTTGATAATCCTGTATATAGAAAGACTACGGAAGACCAGTTTTCTCTCGAGAAGAATCAGCTGCAGCAACCTAGGAGGTATCCGTCCACAGTGGGGGAGGAGGTAAGAGCCTTTGGTGTGGATGGCTGTGCACTCAGATAAACCTTCTCTCAGTGTTCTGAGTGATGATGACGTTGGGAATATCATATGACACACCTTGACCTCAGACAACTAATGTTGAGGGAGCTGATGTTTTAACCTCCTGATGTCATCCAGTTGCATTAGTTCTACATTATGAGTGAACGTGTATTTTGCTAAGCAAATATTTTTGAAGCACTTATTGTCAACATATAGACGTAACACGAGAGATAATATTTGCAAAATGGAATAATGCGGCAAGAACAAGCATAAGTTCTAAAAAGCCTTCAAAAGAGTGAGTGAGGCTTCATCAGTGGTTAATTTGAGTGAGTGCATATTTCATCATTCTGTCTTTACTTTTGGGACGCACATTTTTATTTCAATTATTGTAGAAAAGCAAAGGAGAGTCCTTTAGTTTTATATGATGCTTTATCTGGCTATTTTTAAGGGGGTATAGATGCTTGTTTGATCTTTTAGTTGTAATATTCTTCTTCAAGTTTCATTTATCTAAAACATGCACACACAAGGCAAAAATGTTGCTATTTTTCTTTTATACTTTGTGCAAAACATGAGCTTTGATTTAGTTATGCTCTGTTTGCTTAGTCTCAATGCAGGATAAAAGTTAGGCATAATTCATTATGCACTTCAGCAAAGAGTTTTGGCTCTCTTTAAGCATTGTTTTGTTATGACTGCTACTACAAGTTGATTAACATTATTTTAATGACTGCAGGCATTTTTTCATTTTACTTTTTTCTGCTTTAAATATATTCTCAACCTTTTATCTGGGGTCCCTTAATCTAATTAGGTAATATTTCTAGGGAAGCGACCATTATAATGTCATTTGAGGGATATTCACAGAGCTTGTAACCAATCACTTTATTTGTCCATTCAGCATTATATGATTTTATATCTGGTGGTCCTCCTGAATGCAAATAAAATATTTCATTGGGAAATAGAAGATTCAGTTCACATAGGTTCTTTTCAAGCAGGAAGTCCTATTTTATGAAGAATCCTCCATACTCATGAGTAATGATAAAACTATAGAAATCCATAACCGATAAATGACAGTGAATGCTTTTTACCACCCATGTCTGCCATTTTTTCATGCCTGTCCAAGTGAAAATGGGAGATAATTGATAACAGGGATTTGTACTATGAGCCTATGGTGAGTATTAACCATGCATGTCATTGAGTACAACCAATGGATGTGCTACACTTATCCTTTTCTGTTATCAGTCCAAATTTAAATGTAAAGGCATGACCCAGAATTCTGGATATATTACAACCAGGC
Organism: Ceriagrion tenellum; assembly: GCA_963169105.1. Classification (NCBI taxonomy): domain Eukaryota; kingdom Metazoa; phylum Arthropoda; class Insecta; order Odonata; family Coenagrionidae; genus Ceriagrion; species Ceriagrion tenellum. Next base: position 22,495,295 of record OY720636.1, read on the forward strand.
TTCAAAAATTCTTGTAGTCTTGTTAGCATTGTTATGAAAGTCTTCATCATCTATTCCAGATCTCCAGCAACCGTGAAAAGGTCTCATGCACTTAATCTCATTTTAACAACATAATTGAAGCTAGTTCAGTCAGTTTTAATTTAGATGCATGGGTAGTAATGAATAAACATGTGCAAATAATTGAAGCTATGTCGAGTATGTTGTAGCTGTAGTTAAAGACTTGCATACAATTAATCATTTGTGCAGTACCTTTCTTGTAATTTTACTAGTTAAAGACATTAATTTTTGTTAATGCTTACTTGTATTATGCAGTTGACTAAAGCAAATTCTGTAGCATATTTTGTTATGTCTGCTGGGGTAACGTATGTTGGTGCTAATTTTGGACATGTGGGCAGTGCTCTCCAATTCATTCATTGAGCCAGTGCTACAGGTTATGATGACACAAATCTCTGTGCCTGATGACTTTTCAATATGATAGGAGTGAAATTCCCTTCAGCAAGTGTGCATAGCAGCCCAGGGAACTGAAGTTTTATTAAAGATAGCCTATCCCTCTATTCCCTCTCAGCAATCCCAATTCAATTATTAGACATTTGAATGAACCGTGATATAAGCTTGATACGTCGGTTGCTTTACAGGCAATCCTCTCATGATGCTATCAATACATTCTGGCAGTTGCTACTTCAGTAAAATGCTCATAAGTCAAATGTTTTATCCTGAAATTATGGTTGAGGTGGAGGAATGGTGGAGATGGCTCATCATCATGAAAATTAATCAATGCAGCAATCCTATTCATCCCTATATTAATATATGCCCGTAATATTCCTGAGGATGGTAATTTATTTATAACTACCAAAATGCTTGCAATTAGTTGTTGCTGTGAATATGTATCAAAATAAAATTGGGCGCCTTGATTTTGAAGCTTGTCATTAATAAGAATGCAGAAAATACTGACTGAGGAATTCATTACGTATTGTGATATATTGCTATACTGTGTGTTTACTATTTAAACTTAATTGATATTTTTCTGTGGAGTTAGTTGATACTCATGGTGGTTGCATTTGAAAATTGTATGGGAGAGCGTTTAAAGAAATATGCCCAAATGCAACCCTCACTCTCATATCAAGACATAAATGTCTGTGATTTTCTTGCTCACCCTTGGAGTTGTGCAATCCAACTTTGGCTTTCACTCGTGCACAAACATATTCATCAGTTCCCCCAGGGACATAGTGATGATGACAATGCATTATGTCGCTATGATGGTATAACGTGTTAAATTGATTTACTGCGTGAATAAATGACATAAAGGTCCTTTCAAGCGAAATTTGCTGGACATGACCTTAGGCATCTCCTGGTTAATGATGGCTTGGTCTCTATTTTTTGTGACCCATAAAAATCAAACTGAGGTATTTAATGAGGTATTGTAGGTACAAGGCACTACTAAATTCAAAGCATAGTCATCATCTTCAGGTTCAAAGTTTGTTATTAAGGTAGACTCTCATTATTATGAACCACATTCATATGAAGTTGAATTTTTAAGAAGCAAAACTATTGGACCCGATCAAAGGGGTATCAAAATATGTGGTATATTCCAAAATTTCTGATATCATGAAATTACAAACCTTTGTCCTGGTCTCTGTAGCTGCAAAAAAATTCTGTATTACGAATTTTGACATGTGAACAATCGAATTCTTGCAGGCATCCACTACACTGCGATGAGCGTTGGTAATTAATCGAGTAAAGTAATCTGATTACTTGTAATGATTACTTTTGCAGTAATTTGTACTTGTATCTAATACTTTTTATGAAATGTAATTTTTACTTGTTATTTACTTCTTATGGTGAAAGAGGGATCGTTACTTTCATCGTAATCGTTACTTGCTTGTAATCGACGAGTACTTTACTCGCTCCCATGTAAACTTTAATTATTTTCAGGCAGCTACACTGGCCGCTATACAAGCTTGAACAGGGAAGCATTCAAGGACATATCTCGCAGTCACGTGAATTGTCAAGTAGCATCCCCTTGCTCTTGTGACCTTCTGTGCAGCATTGCCAAAGGCACAATTTTATACACATTTAAGTTGAATAATTTACTTCATCGCATTTACTTATTCTCTGATTTACCTAGGGCTACAGACAACTTCGAATCCCTGAGTATCCTAATTTGCCTGTTTGGGTTCAGCCACCCTTATGTTGTAGCCTACTCATGATGGGTACAAAACATGACACCCCTTGTGTTGTTTCAGCAATTATAATTGTATGTATTACTAGTGAAATTGCAGGCTATAGCAATTTCTATGACTCAGTTTTTCCACATTTCTACTGCACCATTCGACAGTTGCTGGGTGATCTATAAAGTGGACGATCTTACAAGAAGTAATTGTAATTGTAACTGTAATTTTACTGATTATTTTTCAAAATCTGTAATTTGTACTTGTAATTGATTACTTTTTATAAAGTAAATGTAATTGAGCCCAGTTACTTTTCCTCAGTATTTTTACCAACACTGACTGCGATAGGGTAGAATAGTATTTACGATGTCTGTAAAAAAGTATGTTGATACAAAGACTGATATGACAAACAGGCTATTTTTTGGTCCCATGAACTTCATAGTAATGAGAGTTTACTGTAATATTCATTGAAGTTAGCAGCAATCTTAGTACCTGAATATGAATACTGTATACTGAAATTAGTTGTTCATTGTACATGCAATTATTAAATACCAGTGCAAAGATACAGCATTTTTTTAATGTTCACTTAAAATTATTATTATTTTGTCCTTGTTTTAAACAAAGACGTAATAAACAGAGTTTTTTTACAGTTACCAGTTACGTAAGTATTGATCTGTGTAAGTTGAGAGAAGTGAAACTCAGGGACTTCCAGTGTTTATCATGTTTAAGCACTGTTGTTCTCAGTGGCTGACATGCAGGGTTATTTTTTATTTTAGATAAAGATATAAAAAGACATTGGTCTAGACTTTGCTTAGCCCTCCCTGGTTAGTGTAGTGCATGTTTCTAGTTACTTGCTGTATCTGTTTCTTGGAGCTTCTGAAAGTGCATCAAGTTGCAAGATATGCTCCCTTCTCTTATGTTGAGTGTTGCATTCTTCTCTTTATATAATGGCTGTATTATATCGCAAATTCCATCAATGTATTGAGAGTCTTATTTTTCAACAGCTTCTAAGTCATTTGTCATGCGTATAGGAAAATATATTGGTATTTATTGTTGGGAAGCAATTGAGGTTTTTAGCTATTTTAAATACATTTATTCTGAGGTGTGGTTTTTTGCACTTTTCATATATAAATGTAAACCTTTCCAGTGAGGTACAATGCATTTGTCACCGTTACTTTGAAATTGATACCAAGTGATGCTATCGTACAGGTCTATTGATTTTCCTGTGAAATTGACAATGCTGTTGATCCATATTTATGATGAGTTGCTCCTCAAGGATTTTGGGGGTATGCTCTTCACTGGCAAAAAATGAATGCTGACCTCATTTTATTCTTGTTATGACCATGCTCATATTCCTATATGAGACATCACCCCCTGTCCAAAGAGACCGTGATATAGCTGTAAGCGCCAAATTGCCATCTTTCTTCGATGGGTCTTGGGTGGAATTTCATTCCCTACTTCGTTGCTCCTTCTATGAGCTAAATGGTAATAACTTTTTTCTTCAATTTCAGGCACGAGAACCTTTGAACAGTCCCGGAACAAATGAATATGTTTAAAAGAGGCTGAGCTTGTTTTCAAGCACCTAATAATAAGTTTTTTGGATGGCACCTAAACGATATAAAGTAATAACTTGGAGGAAAATTGGCAACTAGGCCTGATAGTGTATGAACAGATGCCAATTCTTGCCATGCATGCTGTGGTGCCCTAGAGAGTGAGGTTAGACACAGTTCTCCCTCGGTGACTCCCTGCTCAGGTGTGTTTGCCATGCTGAGGAATTTAAGTTGTTGGAGTCATGTGTTATTGTGACAAGATTCCATAAAAAAAGCTCACTGAACAGTTGTCAGGATTGCCTTGAGGGCTCGGATATCAGTGCTTCAGGACAAATTTGAGTGAAGTGACTGTGGTCTATTTTTTAGTGGCATCAGCCTCTTGAATCACTAAGCAAAGTGACTATTGTCAAGATAAAGGAATGGAGGGACCCCTAAGGTGTTATGTCATGTTATGTCCAGAATGTGTTGGGGATGATCTCAGAGAGCCTGGTGGTAGCAGCTGCAAACCTCTCCATAGTGTGACTGATTGTCGTCCGTTCATTGTTGTATCTGCCAAAATGAAGTGGGCATGCTTGCTGCCAACCATGATGACTGCTGGTTTTGAAGTGTTAATAAGTTTGGTTATGATTCTCCTAATGCCAAAGATGATTTTTTGCACATACCCTCAATGGAAGCCTCACTTTTGATGGCTCAAAAGAAGAAGCCCTCCCTTGCGATGCATTGTCCAAATGTGCTGCTTGTGGCCAGCCCAAGCACTTCTTCATGAAGCATTTATGAAAAGAATGCCATGAGTTTCTTTACCAAAGCCCTGCATATGTGAAGATAGCAACAATATTTTGTTGAGTGATAATTACAAAAAATCTTTTCACTATTTGTTATTCATAATTAACTTTTAAAATGCCAAATTCAGTTGGCTCAATATCAGTTATGTGGATATAAATAGAAATAAAACCATGTCATGAGTGAATGCATTTCAGAATGAAGTGAACATGTGTTCCTCCAAGATTGATTTTGTCATTATAGTTGTCCCTGAATGGATGGACTTTAAGTGGGTGTGTTGATCTGTTTTCAAAAGTGAGCACAAATGAGTAAGTGTTAGGATGTTTGTGAGTGTGCAGTTGTACAGGTGTGAACATTTATGGACAAGAGAATGACTGAATAAGTGAGAAGTCATCAGTTGGTTCAATGAGAGAGCAAACATTTCACCCTGGCCTTTTAATGTATGATGTATTACCTTTCCTCAATACCCCGTTCTTTTGTTGTTGTTGTTGAATTGTTACCTACATTCCCTGTTTGAGTGCAATTTGTTAATATTTTCAAAAATTTATTATGGTAAACCTGATTAGTGGTTCATTCTCTTTAGGGAAATGGAGTGTGTCCAGAGTTTTTTTTACATACATTTCTGTAGTGAATTTGCTCCATCCATTCCCATTGCAAACAAAACTGTCACCAGTGTTCCAAATAATCTATTTTTATTTCTAACGCTGTACAGTTTTACTGTACAGTGCATGTGGACAAGGAGGATGAAAGAGAATGGCATGAAATAGTTTTGTATTTTTTTAAAGTTGCTTTTGCTTTGGTCGGAATACTTTAGAAAACAACTCAGAGAGTAGGATTTTTCATTTTGCTTTGTAGAAATCAGATATTATTTAATTAAAGTGTATTATTTACATACAAAATTCTTATTTGGAAGCTAATTCAAAAGTAGGGGGCTGTGAGATGAGGCTTCTTGTTACCATGTGACATTTTTTAACAATACAACTCATAGCATGAGCACCGGTTGAATTTGATGTGTTATCAAATTAGGTTGAGGCATTGAGGACATATAATTGCTCGGAAAAGAGCAGTATTTGTTGTTTCCTCTCTTGGCTTACATCAGACTTGTGTGACAAAGAAAGAATCCAGTATATAAAAATTGCTCTTCCAGCCATTATAACATGAGGGGATAACTCATTGTTTCCCACAAAATAATTTTTATTTCTTTGGTTTAAGAAATTGACATTGTTATTCCAGTTGTTTAATTATGCCTTAAATGGGACAGAACTGTATAATGTGCTCAAGTATTTCTCATTAATTTCCAGGGAGAGGACCTTAAACATATTTATGCTTGATTCACAGTCCCAGGGAAATATGATCCTTAGATCAAGCATACTGTGTTATTTTTTTATAATTGAAAGCAAGAGGTGATTATTTCAGTTTAATTTATGTGAAAATTAAAGGTTATTCTGATAGTTTTTTGTTGTTTTTTTCCTGATGGTATAATGTCTTCTCACCTCATTAAGAGATGTGCGTTCTAAATACATATCTCTGTGGAAGCACTGATGCATCACTCTGTTCCATGCTCTACTCCCTCGATGGAGTGAAGTAGAATTAAGAGAGAATGTCTGTTCGAGTCTAGAAGATGGAATGATTGGTGTGAGTGGTTTACTAACATATGACTGCAAGAAAGCCATTTGGAGGTGGCAAGTGGAGTCATGACCAAAGGGCCTACTCCTAACAGACTCCACATTTAAGGTCCCCATGTCTTGTATGAGCTACATATATATTTTACAGCATATACTATGGAGTGGTGTGAATAGTACAGCGGGTTTATTCCACAGTTAATTAACTTGCAAGTCCTACAAATTGGCAATCTATCCTGACTCTAAGTCATACTAATTGTGTTGTGTGCATGGATGAGCTTGATTGTAGCTTTAACACCGGGATGACATCAGTTTTGCTATTTATCGATCAGTACTCACCAGAATTTGTCGGTGACGACTGGTCTTGGCATGCCTGTTGAGAGATCACTGAACAATGAAGTATTGGTTTCAGAAATGAGGGCTAGTTCAATATGAGGAGAGGAATCTTCTTTAACAAAATTATTACATTCATTATCTTATCTTGTGAGTCAGCCAAAGCTTGATAATCCAATGAAAAGGAGATTGCTTCAACGCATGACATGGTGTTGGTAATCATGTTTTGACCACCACTAGAGTAGTAAATCTCAGTCGAAAGTTTGAAAATGAACAAAAGTTGATCAAATTCAGCAGGTAGAAGCTTATATCGTAGTTGACTGAATGCACAAATCAATGGTTTATGATCAGTTAAAATGCTAAAGGAATGACTCTCCAAATAGGGTTGAAAATGAGTACAGCTTCATAGATGATCTTTATAGATAGAAAACTTCTCAATAGTAAGTGGGCCAAGACCTTTCCTGTGGAAATCTTCATGAAAAAGAAGGCTGGTGGTTGCTCAGAATTATCTGCGATCTGTTGGGGGCAGGCAATGACTAGCTGGAAGTTTCAATGAACAATCCAAGAGGTGCATCAATTCAGGAGTGAGCAAGGAAGTGTCACAGTAGCCAGACCAAACTTGTAATTTGGAGAAGTTGCTCTAAGTTTTGGAGTCCAGGATGTATTGGTTGAGAAGGTGTGAGTAGCTGATAGCATTGCATAATGAAGCTTTAGGTTCAGAAGCACGAGAGATGAATGGACAGTGAAAATTGAACATCCCATGTATTTGACAATATCCTTGCACTGTCTTAGGGTACCAGATTTCTTAGGGTTCTGTAATAGTCCTGATGAGGTTGGATTCCTGAGGCAGGGATGATGTACATGGGCATAGCCAGGGTGAGGTGTATGGGGGGAGGGTCAGCTGCCCCTCCTGGATAAGGCAGTACATACCAAATCTGCTCTACTGAGTCAGACAGGATGATGTCCTGTCTCCCTCCACCCCTTCCCTATCATAAATCTGCAGCTACGGATAGGTGTCCCTCTCTCCCCTAACAAATCCTAGCTACGCCCATGATGATGTAGCCAAAAATTTCATCTATTTTGTTCCTACTTTCGGTTCGGTTCCGTGAACCAAAACTTTATCTGAACTTTATCTTTATCCATTCCGGAACCATCAGCAAGTTTACCAATCGATCTCTGATCGATATGAACTCGGACCGATCTGAACATTCTAAGCTAACCGACTCGGATCGCCTGGTTTATATCAATGCGAAATCGATTGAAATATTGACTTGCATCGGTTCATATCGATTTGAAATCTCAGACAGGCAGAGAAAGCGGGCCGAGGTATAGTGCGTTCCACATTTAGGTTACACTACAGGCCTATGGAGAAGTGTTGCCAAATCTAAGCTCCCACATCCTGATGGTTTAGGCCACCACTCATCACTCTGCGCCAAAATGTCAAATTAAAAAGAAATTATGGAGGCCCTCGATTCACGTCGTTCCGATATAAGTTTGATTGTATGTTACGCGTCGTAAATGGCGATTATTAAATTCGAAATTTCATTATCACTGCGCGCAATCATTATTTTTTAAAAATAGTTTTAAAATGCATTAATCCCCTCATGAAAGACCATTTAAATGTATATTTTTCTGAGCGAAGGAGTAAAAATGAACGTAGGAATCTACCACTGGTAAATAATTGAATTTAAGTGGTCACGAATATCTTGTTCTGTTTTACGTCCATTGGATTTTCGTCGCTCATCGTCAGCACGCATCTCCAATTCGGGAATTGGGAACAAAAAATGATTGATAGAAATGGAATTATGAAGAGAAAAGACATGCTATTTACAAGAATATGAATGGAAAATTTTATTAGTTTTAATGGAAATTTTTATTGATGGAAGTTTTTATTCAGAGAATGTCCCAGGAATTTGGGGAAAATTCAATTTGGTTAAATCAAGGGATTTGTGCATGAGAATCAACTAACCCAAAGGTGAAAAGTAGGGCCTACTCTTACCGTTTCACTGTAATTTTTGAACGGAACTCTTCATGGGGTATAGTGTCTTTGGGGCCTCGAGTAACGAATATAAAAAAATAGTGACAGTCGTTGTTTACAATATTTTTTGGACTATTTTATAGCATCAATCGAGGCAATAATTCTCCTCAATGATATTAATGATACTGCAAATTTTCTGCATGCAACGGCTATTTCTACTTCCTTGACGCGCTGACGAAGACTAAGGAGCGTTTCTCATTTCTTTCTTACTCTAAGTCATGTCTACAATAGCCTAACAATGATCCATATCTCGTCTGAGAGCGCAAAAACTTTTTTTCACGGTATTTTTAGCTGTCTACATAAATTGTATAAAATCATTCCTTTTAATAAGAATGATTCGTTTCCCTCTGCATTCGCATACGCAGGGCCGCCCAGAGGTAGGGAAAGAGGGTTTTTTGCCTCAGGTCAGCGCCTTTTGAGCCTTGAAGCCGCTAAAATAAAAAAAGAGCACTCATTTTTTACCATATTCTGTGAAGCAATTTCTATTTTCCATTGAGACAATAAGTGCGTTGCGACAATAAGAAATTTGTTAAACACTGTTACCTCTAAAGTGCGAGAATGTTGGGTGTGTATTTAAAGCATAATACATTTGAGCATGTGAAAATAATATCATAATTGTACACAAACTAGTTAATGTATATAAAATTTAAAGAGTGTGTCACTGTACAAAATGTAGGTATTTCTTCGCGGGCCGGGGGCGCCAAACTCAAGGACCGCCCCGGGCGGCACACGCATACTACTACATGGCTACGCCACTGGAGAAAGGAAGCGTCCCGTGGTCCATTGGTGACACCTTCAAAGACTAAACTAAAAATTTAGACAGCCTTACGAGAATTCGAGAGCATTCATTTACGACGATTTTGTGAGATAGGGAGTTAAAAGGAAAGTACATGAATTTTTCATGAAAATATTCCTCCGACTTTAAAATCTATTTTGAGCTCACTCAACATGGACAAAGATCTTCCAAATTTCAAGAGGACTACATTATATCGCCTTCTTGTAGGCATAGGTTTCGTGTACGAACGCTGGGAAAAAGAAGCATTTTAATTGAAAGGAATGCTATTACTCGTTGGCGACATAATTATTTAAGGCAGCTAAAACAATATCGTCGTGAACGAAGGGTTATTGTTTTCACAGACGAGACTTGGATCAATGTCGGACAAACATTGAACATGACTTGGTGCGACAAAAAAATAGAAACTCCTCGTCAGGCTTTCCTTTCTGGACTTACAACAGGGCTGAAGGCCCCCACCTCCCGAGGAGGAGAGACGGAGAAAGGGTTCCTAGAGGGAATACTCTGTGACGAAAGTGTCAAGTGAGGATTTCATTTTGCTTGCCTAGGAATCAAGATATCAAGTTAATTAGGCGTTTGCCAAGTTCGAAAACGGGCTAAGTCTCTCTATACTTTTTGCACTGTATTATCCTGATCAATCCTGGTGGTGGGCCTCTACCCTGAGGCATAATTGGCGTAACGATCTTGCTGGGAGTAGGTATTTTTTCATCTCTCGACCACCAGAGAACGCTAGCATCCCCAATTACCGCGCAATTCAAATAGCCTACATTATTCACCTCTTATTTAAAGAGTAATTTATCCATATAAATGCGGTTTTTTGCCACTTAACTTTCGGTTACAAGTTTTAATGGTGTTAATTGAGATATCTCGTCATATTCCTGGTCCATTGGTTACTTTGATAACAGTCTCTCAGCTGGCTCTACTGTAGCTGTTGCAGAATATAGCGGAAACGCCTTAATAAGATTATGTCTACAATACCTTCGACCTTAAGATAACAATATTTTTGAAGTCCATTTGCTCTTTTTCAGTCAAGTAAGTTCCACGGATAAAGTTTAGGTATGGGCATGCCCATACATAGAACTTGAACTGAGAATCTGCTGTGGAAATGTCGCTCCTGCATACTTCGGCAGATCTGAGAGGATTTCGTTAATTTATGTGCCTTTCCCTCACTCAAGTCCTTCATAGAACCATCAAAGTTTGTTCTGCGTGCTCGTTTTTCATCTTCATTCTCAATCATCCCGCATGGCTTGTGTGGTGGAGTCTCTCCATGCAATATTAGGGGTGTCTTATGGACGAATGCGATGTTTCACTGCTATATTTTCCAGTTGATAATATTTGGAATATATCACAGAGGTGAATTCAACAGTGCATAAGATATCGTTGCATTCATTGATGTCATTTCTAATGACTTGCCATTCCGTCAGATTGCCCTCGCATACATTGCAGTGCCCTTAATTCAAGATATTTCCACAGCTTCGCAGGTATGATCCTATGTAATATAATATTCACACCTGGCATCTACTGATCACCGATTCTGTTCAAAGATTTGTAATAAAAACCAGCAAAAGTTAATATCATGATTACACTATTAATATACATTAAAAAAAATAGAACTTCAAGAATCCATTTAACACCCGCTGCCCCGTAGTCCATTTACATACAAGACAACCGACCAATTTTTTCGAATTATGGATAAACAGAGATCATTTAACATTTAGCTCGACTCGTAGATTAAATCTAAAACTTCCTTTAATCACTCTTGAAACTACGGCAAGATGAATAATCAATGATCATATCCACATTAGTTAGTGCCATATTTTCTAAAAGAACCAATGCATAGTTAAATAAGCTTCACATTCATCAATGGATTTTTTAGCTATATTTGAAATCAAAAGCGCAATGAAAATATCATTGCGCTGCGTTGCACATAACGACACAACGAACTCACGACAGCTAACCAGCTGACTCGACGCTCCGCCATCCTGCACTAACCACATTACTACACCATGATTGTCGGACAGTTGCGAAACGAAATGCGCATAACGAAACTTAAGTGTCAACTCTGCCTGGAATTATACGACGGTGATGATGGAATAATTCTAGTAATTAGTGAATACAATATGGCTATGATAGGGCTGTTTCTTCAAAACTTTGATGACGTTCATTAGGATTAATTGCTTTCTACGCTGGGAACTGCGGACGGGGTCAGCTACGTGTGTAACGTATATGCCCCAATTGTTCGGTGATGTTTTCCTAAATTTTGTATTCTAGCATCAATGGTTCCATGCCAATTAGCCGTTCCTGTGATCGTTCATGTGACAGGGTTTGTTAGATGATGCATTTCGTTACAATGCCACGTTTTTAAAGACAATCGGGTTGGCGATTTTCATTATTTAAATGTTGCCACTACGAATTTCCTTTTAAGTCCGGGTGGAATTTGAATTCAAGATGTATTTTCCTATCGGATGGCCGAAAGTGATTAATGTGCCCCAATTGGGGCTTAGTTCTATACGTCAAGTAGTGTGCAATAGGGACAAACTTTTACTTGCTATTTTGACGGACGATTCTTTGTCAATATGGTATTGCAAAGTAAGTATTAATTTGAGTGAGCCACATATTGTAATGTATTCTCAGCCCATTTTGTCTTTTTTACCTGTTAATTACATTACTGCTAGTATAATAGTAGAATTTACTGTAAAATATTCTCTAATGTCAGCGGTGACTTCATCCTGTGGCATTTCAGTTGATGTCTAATGTTGAATTGATTGATGCAATGATTAGCCAATTATTACCATATCCAACTCTTGTTGTTATTTTTACAGCCTTGCGTACCAATCGTTTTGTATCGTCGATCTCAAGAATCTGTGGATGATGTTGGGATGAACGAATTAGTGGAGTGGAGACCCGATTCATCAATGCTTGTCGTCGCCGTAAGTTGTGCCGAGTCTCGAAGCATTATTTACAGTGCTCAGTTGGAATAAATCATTTGTGCCCAAATTGAATTCCTCTAGCATTTGTGGGTCTTTATCTTAAATTAAACCTAATTTGTGGTATTTCTCCGTATGTCTACACCCGTACGAGACATGTCTATTCAACACATTCTTAGTACAACAATCCACAAGTTGCAAATAAACAAACAAGTTAATAACGAAATAATAATAACAGCTGCTAGTAAATATCAAGTAAACAACTCCTAACCATTCCTGTCACACTATTGCATGTCCACATATCGTTATACTTCCCCTTGACAGGAATGGTTTGACGACCTAGCTGATAAAAATTAACATCAATTCATTGCATTTCTTGGAGAATGTGAATAAAAACAACACACATAACAAACACAATCAACATCACAACTTATATTCAAAGAAAAACATTTAAGTCAACACAAGGTGCCAAGAACCCTAATTTCATAACATAGTAAACAGTTCAAAAAATGTATAAGAGTTAATGTCAAGAAATTACATATTTTTCCTTGTCTCCCTGTACAAAATTATCTGGTTGCCTTAGTTACACAGTTTCCTTTAACTTACTCTTTAAGTATGCCTAATTTACATCAATATGTTCAATCGACCAATTTTTCTCTACTGCTATTGCCATTAAAATCCTGACAACTTTCTTGTGAATTACTGCACTACATAAGTATATCTCCATAGTCGGCCCCAGGAGTTTGTCAAAATCTGTGAGCCACTAATCTTAAACTTTTCTACTTCACTATACTGATTTTGCTTCAAGGCAAACACCCATCTACCATCTATTACATTGCCCACTACTGGCCTTTTAACAATAACCCAAGCATCATGGCCCATTAAGCTCTTCCTTTCTAATTTCATAGCTTTCTCCCACTCCTCAGAGTACTCACTTGACAAAGCTTCAGAAATATTTTTAGGAGGTCTGTCACATTGAATAACATCGCTACATTTCCAATGTCACAATCAATGTTACTTTCTTGATTTACTTCCCCTGTTTCTAGGATTCCTCCTTCCTGTTCAACATTTGAGTTAAAGTCCCACATTTCTTCCTCAACTTCACTAGCCCCCACATAATTCTCATTATCACTTTCAATATTTACAACCTCGAATATAGGACACTCAATAACCTTCTCCTTCTGAATACCTATTATTTTAAATGGAAAAACAGTCTCCTGGAAATTATCGCCTTGAGCAATGATCACCTTCTGTCTATTAACATTCCACAATCTATTGCCTTTTACATGACATGGGAAACCCAGAAATATACACTCCTCAGCCCTGGTGTCAAATTTATTCCCTTTTACATACGTCCAAGCCCTACATTCAAATACTTTCATTATATTGTAGTCTTGAAACATCAGTTGCCTGCCTGTTTACAACTCAAAAGGAATTCTGTAGTCAATGGCTGAGTTAGGACTCCTATTCCTTACAAAACATGCATATTTTATTGCTTCAGCCCAAAAGTGTTTGGGCATTCCTGCTTGAAGTGGCATACACCTTGCCATTTCGTCACCGTCCTGTTCTGCCTTTTGGCTACTCCATTTTGTTCTGGGCATTGGGGAACAGTTAGTCTGTGCACAATGCCATTTATGCTCATCCAATTTTGTATATTCTTACTGACATACTCCCCCCCATTATCACTCTGAAAAGCTTTTAACTTAAGACCTAAGATTTTCTGACTCTATTTCTAACTTTCTGTTCTTCAGAAAACACTTTATCTTTCTGTTTGAGAAATCAAACTGTCAGGTATCTAGAAAAATCATCAGTGAATGAAAGTAAATACTTGCTACCACCAACTGACTCAGGCCCCACTTTACCCATGACATTAGTACGAACTAATTCTAATGGTTGACTGCTTATTCTGAAGCTTTTCTTGGGAAAACCTCTTCTTGTCATCTTGCCCTGGATACAGACAGAGCACGCTTCATCTTTCTTCATGTTTCCACTTCTCTTGAGGGCTGGAATTTTTCTAATGGCTTCCTCATGAAGATTACCCATCCTCTCATGCCAAGAAGCTTATACTCGTAGTGCCGATACTTGATAAGGCTGCTCCTGTTGCTCATCCTCTTGTGCTGACTCTGCTACTGATGGATATCCTTGAACATGGTTAGGAAGTTCACTTGGCTCAGACTCCAGAACATACAGCTCTTCCTTAGGGTAGGCCTTAATACTTGTTCCCCATCAGCATCTGCAAAAAATCTGCCAGCATAGTCCCTTTCGAATATTATCTTTACCCCCTTCTCAGTTGATTTTCTCACCGAAATCAAATTGACTTCAAGATCAGGTACATACAGGACATTAGAGAATTTGATTGAGTATCCCCCACACTTCTTTGAAAGCTTTAGCATTATTGAACCCTTCCCCTTCACCAGTAACCTTCTCTTTCCAATCTTTCCGGATGTCTCAATTTCTTCAAACTCAATGAATAGTCTCTTCTCAGGTGACATAGAATCCATTGCACCCGAATCTAGATACCATCTGTGACCTTCTCTCTTTGTCAGCATACCGGCAGTACATATATAATTCTTGCTTCCCTGAATTGTGGATATCTCCTCCGCCTCTACATAGACTGCATTTGGTTTTTCTCGAATAACATTTATCCTCTTCTCAGCTTCGGCTGCTTCAAGGCAATCCCTACTCATGTGCCCCCATTTCCCACACAAAAAGCATTTCACCACCTTTCTATTTCTTTCCTTTTTCTCTTTATTGCCATTATTCCAGGAGAGATTATTTCGGCTCGGCATTTCATGTTGATGTCTTCCTCAATTTCTTGGACAACCTTCCCTTTCTTTAACCATTGCAAATGCGGCTACTTCATTTTCATCATCAGGCTTCTTTTCAGTAACTTCACTCATTCGATTTTCTTCAAGGTGGAGTCGATTTTTTACTTGCCTTACAGTTAAATTTTTGTTATACTCCACAGATCTCTTGAAATCATTGTATTTTGGTGATGGTAAACTAGCTACCATTATCATTGCTGCTTGGTTATCTGAAAGGTTGTAGCATAATCAATCATGGACATCCAATTTGGTTTTACGAATGGTCCCCATCGTTTCAAAACCGAGCATAACGATAACGTAGGCATTTCGGTATGTTTATTTTGTAATGCCTTCCACATCTTCTTCACTCGATCTTCTTTGCAAGTGTCTTTGATGTATTCTTTTCCTACATGTTTCAGCAAATATGTCCTGGCCCGACGGTTAGTCCTAGCTTGGTCATTGTTTAATTTTTCTACATCGACATATCCCGGGTGAATCGCAATCCAGCAGTTTTTCTCTGCCATATCTGCCCCGGCTATTGCCTTCCATTGATAATAATTGTCTTTGGTCAATTGTATATTAATTTTAACGATATCTTCAGTTCCTGCCATGTTTCTAGATTGTTTATACGGATCACCAGCATTATTTGCTTCGACCTACTCTTCAACCAATTAGCCTTCGGGAAAAATCTCTGTCAATAACTCCGTCCTAAAAACTTCGTCTTCCTTTCAAACTTTGTTGTACTTAAAAATATCTTCGTCTTCATAACTTCGTCTTACTTAAAAACTTCTTCGTATTTCCCGGCTTCGTCAAAATATATGTTGTTTATTCAGCATCGTGGGCCCATAACCTCTTAAATTAAACCTAATTCATGGTATTTCTCCACATGCCTACATCCATACGAGACATGTTTATTCTTCACATTCTTACATACAACAATCCACAAGTTGCAAATTAATAAACAAGTAAACAATGAAATAATAAGAACAGCTGCTAGTAAACAACTCCAAACCATTCCTGTCACAATATTGCATGTCCACATATCCTTACACTTTAAAAGTAGTTTACATAGTTTTATATTGATTAGAATCATTATATCTTTATACCGACCGTCTGGTTGGTACCACGATCTTATTATATCATTGTGGCTTCGAAAGTGGCCTTGCTTAAATTTCTCCCCTTTCTTTAGTTAATACATATTGAGAGAGGAGGCAGTCTCAGGCTTACGTGAATATTTCCATCGTAAAGACAGAAAAAAATGAACATTCTGAAGGCAAAGAAACCTTATCTGATGATTTTGCTCTGCTGCAAAACCTAAGTCATGTAAAAAAACTTTTAATTTGAAATTGATATTTTTTTAAATTCTCATGTCATAACATACTAAGAAAAATAATTCTATTTTTTAATGTACAATTCTTAATACAGGCTTGAAAATGTATGCTCTCTCTGTTATATGGCAAAATCGTCAGTGATATTATCAGAATAAATTCCATATGCTGGTTGATTTTCTTTTGATAGGATAGGATATTCCTGAATTATTTTAATGTTAGTCATTCACTCTAGAGACAGTTGATATTTTTACTCTTCTTGCTTTTAAAAAAGTGTTTGAAAACTTGCTCAAAGCCTAAAATGTAGGCATTCAAGAGGTACCAGCTTGGATGGACTGTCCCTATTGCTCAAACCTTTTTGCTATGCCACTGCAATGAAATAAGGTTGCAGAATTGCCTTATAGATTTGGTTTTTACTCTATGATATCTCTGATGGTGAATTACTAAGTGTTTATACTGGTAGTGATCTATGCCAACAACATAGCTCAGTGAAATCACAAGTAAGGGGGATAGATAAGTAAGAGATCAAAATTTGGTGCCGATTTGCTTAATTAAATAAGATAGTATGTGTAACTTCCTGTCAGCAGAAGTAGAAAATGATTTAGGGATTTAAAGATAATGATTTTATGGTAATATGTGAGGAAATGTGAGGGTGTTTCAATGGTAATATGTGAGGAAAATGTCACTATGTGAAATCAATAAAATGCAGTGAGAGTTTAAAATATCAATGTTTATGAATTATTACTGTAAGTGACCACCAAGCATTCCATAAAATATTTCAATATTTATTCTAATATGTTATATCATTGGTCTACACACAATTCTTAAGAATATCATCTGAATATTCTTGAGTGAGTAATTATTCTGCAATGTTCAAATTATGTTGTGTTCAATGGTAAGGGTGATGTGTTTGGGCTCTCATTATCAGAAACTGATTAGCTCAATGTTATTGGTTCGGTTTCTATTACTGGAATAAATACAAGGCTACTGATTGAAGTCAATTACTTCAGGAAAATAGTTCCTATTCTTATGCAACAATTCAGAAGACAGTATTATTTTTAAAGTGTAATCGTTTATGAATGACATATTCAAATAGACCATAGTTTGGCAAATGATGGTAATGCTTTCATTGCTAGGGGCTGCTAAAGTGAATGACATATCACCCACTATGTTCACAATCAACGTCTAAATGAACATAAAGGCATGATAATGTTTTTTTGTTTATAGGAAATATCATGTAACAGTATATCAGTGTATAAAACTCCGAACAATTTACCTATAATCTTCTACAATTGACTGATAAAATACATGCATTTTAACTAATATAATTCAGTTGAAAACCAATTATATTTTAACTAATGGTTTATTGTCCCCCTTCTTTTATGAATATGGTTAAACCTCTCCAATGATTAATGTCATTAGCATTCATGACGTTCGTTAGTTAAAACTAATGTTGCTGATGAAATTATGGCTACCTGAGAGTACCTTTCATCGGACCATCATTCTTTCAACGAGGGCATTTTTCCTTCCAGAGCAAGGAAAACAGTATTTGTAAGTTTGATAAAGTAAACAACTATAGAATATCTACAGTGTATAGAATTGTTCACAGGACTATTATCTACCAAATACTTCATCAGTGTATTCACGTATGAAAAGCCTTTTAATATAGCAAATTCATCAACTTTTCCGCAAAAATTTAATTAATATCACTTAAATATATGCAATACTGATAAAATAGTATCCATTTTAAGGATTATGCACTTCTATTTTCCACACATACCCATATTATCACACCCAAATTCTTACTTAATACATAGTATGCATAACAAGACTACTTTTTCATTTACTTGGTTTCTATACTATGTATCTTGACAATATGGCTTCAGTGGTCATGTGAATTTTACGACACCTCTGCCCAATGAGATCTAGGTACCAAGGGAAGATTGCTCAATTTGCCAAGTTCGAAAGTGGCCTTAGTATAGCTCTAGATTTTTTCAATGTCCTCAAAATTCTTGTTTACTAAGACATCTTAATCTGGGCTCTTTGTATCAATTATAGAATTGGGACACTCCCCAAATCACTTAAGGTAGTTTGAGTGAAATAGTTCCCTAATCATAATAGAGACCATATTTGATATATACGTTTTAATTTCACCAACTGTGAGACGCACAAATTAAATATTGCATTTTTAATGGTGCAATATAATAGTTTTACATGACAGAAATTGTGAGTAATTAAATGAAAATATCTAAATAAGTCTTTAATTTGACTCATTTTTTTCACACAGTGTTTGAAACTCCATCAAAACGGAAGGTTTATTGTGATCCCAAAAAATTTACTGCAGTGACAATATGATTAATTTTCAAAAATAGTTTAGGAAATACACAAACTACACACTTGATTTTTTGACGAGATCTAAGTTTAGGGAATGCCTCATTTTTAATATATGGTCTCTCTGGAGTGCATACACATACCTTTTCCCATATAAAAGGGGTGGTATTTTTTGGCAAATATCGGAAATGGCTCGGAAAGTAATGTGGTAAGGGGTTGAATTTTTTATGTCAATGGAAGGGTGATATATTTTTCTTTAAAATGAGACCAAATTCATCGATTTCTAGGTATAATGATATTTTGCTCAAACTATGTACTTGAATTTCAGCCTCTCTAGTGACAGCCTTTTGAAATCACTTGCCTCTTTTTGTCCACTCCCAGTGCTTGCATTTTATTTTCATAACATATGAAACCATAGAAATCGTAATTGTGGCTCTTGTGGCTCCCTAAATTCACTTTCAGAGTTCGTAAACACTTGGGCTGGAGTCCTGACAGGTTTTGCTGCTTTGCTGCTTGGTCTTTTCAAAGACCATGTTTCCCATCGTTGTAGGAAACATTTATCAAAAACCATTTTAAAAGCCACCAACAGTGTAAGATAATGTGATTGATGCATTATGTAATTTGTTGTTCATCAGTCACTTTTGATACGAAAATATAGACCCAATATCAGGCAATAATACAGAAACTGCGAGCCAACAATCATCAAGCTAAATTGGATATAGATTTAGTAATAGTAAATTCCTATAGTGTAAAGAACAAACATGCTGTAGTTGAGCGTATGTTTGAAAATACAGACAGCTGCAAACAGAAAGCTGGCTTGCAGAGGATATTAGCGATTGCTAAGTCCAGGAATGCAAAGCATATGAATTTCCTCCATTTATCTGGACTGTCACTTAGGGGGGCATGGGTTTGGTAAATGGTTTGGATGGCCATTTTTTCCACTTTCTTCCGATACAGTCTATCAATCATTTGGGTTTGGTAGCCATTGTTAAGAGCTCTTTGTTTATTAATGTTTAGCTCTTTTTGAATATTGGCTTGGGACATGGGAAATGTGAGCAAATGGTGGAGCATAGAATGGAAGGCAGATATTTTTTGTGTGAAATGATGCTTGGATACAGCGTGGATGATATGGTCCGTATAAGTGTCTTTTCTAAAAATGGAAAAGTTCAATTTATCCACTTCCTTGGAAATAGTTAAGTCGAGAAAATTAAGGGACCCATTACTTTCTTTTTCCATTGTGAATTTAATACAGCTGTCCAAGGAATTCAAAAGGTGCAAGAATGTGTCGAGTTGCCTCGAGGATCCTGACCACACACATCGTCCACATATCAGTACCAAGCATGGACATTTCTTAACAAAGGGTTCACAGTTGAGAACAGTTCATTTTCCAAGTTGTCCATGTAAATGTCAGCAAGTAATGGGAGATAAGGGTGAACCCATAGCCAACCCTTCTGGTTGTTCAAATATTTGTTCTTTGAATTCAAAATAATTCTGTGAGACACGTGTTTTAAGAGTGGAGTACAGATCTAGCACTATCGGGGCGGGGACTCATTTCTATTGGAGAATCTCTTCAGCTAACTGCACAGCTTTTTTGGTGGGTACCCTGGGAAACAAGTTGGTCATGTCGAAAGAGACAAGGGTGCACTTGGGAGGGAACACTAGTCAGGATAGTTGAACTGCTAAATCGGCTCAGTTGATGACACCATATTTTGGAGAAAACTTGGAAAAAAAAGGAGTGTTGTCTGTACACTTGGTTGAGTTTCCTGGCTAGGAATGATTGGGGGCTGACACATTAGAAACAACAGGCCTAAACGGGATTCCTGGTTTATCCACTGTTGGGAGGCCGAAAAACCATGGAGCAGAGGGATTCATTTGAGCTCATTTCTGTGAATCATATGGTGAGAACAGATTGGGGCAGGATTTAATCACTGATTTGATGTCCTTTTGAAAATTAGCTGTTGGATATTTTTTCAACTCCGTGATACTGTTATTCATAATAAACTCCTCGCATTTCGTATTGTATTCCTCCTTTTTTAAGATCACGACTGCGTTTCCTTTGTCTGCTTTTTGGACGATTAGTTCCTCCGTATTAATTGGATGCATGATGGACTTGAGAATATGAAGCTCGGACCACGAACGCCTCTTTGAGTGTAGATTTGATAAGAAATATTTTTCGATCAATCTAGCTACTAGTTGCTTATCTCCAATAGCTGCTCTACTGAGAGCTACTTCATAATCCACTGCCAGGTTGACGATTCCCAACGTGCTAAACATGCTGATATTGATGTTGAATTTGTAAGAGAATCTGTGAGAAACAAAGATGTTGAATTTGTGTATATAGCATCTCAACACAATATAGCTGATATTTTCACTAAAATTTTGCCTGGACCTCGAACCAGGAAACTTGTGTCACAGCTAGGGTTAACGCAAGTGTAATAGTTTTTTGTGACTTGACTTATGTTTTATTTAACCTGTGAGTCAAAAGTTAATTCCCAACAAGGAGAAGTGTTCATGGTCCAAAACCATATTGTGATATATTGGTAATTAACTGACTCAGCATCACATAAGTTGGCACCACTGTTTGTTTTTTCTCTCGATGTGTTGTTTATTGGATTGTTGCGATGTTTTATTTATGCCTTTTTATTCTTGTGGTTGTCTCACGGATTTGGTTCTCGTAAGATGGTGTACTAATTAAATGCTCGCATCTTAAATCGGCCTGAGTCGAGTTCTTTTAACCTTTAAACTCGTGCAGAAACAAGTTCAAGGAAGCATTATATAAGTGAGGCCTCACTTAATACACTTTCACACCACACTCTTAATCAAGTTGTTGACAAACCTATGAGAGGTAATAAAATATTAGATTTTTCAGCTGTTAGTCACCTTACAATGATTGAAAACCTCGATATCCTTGAAGGCATTAGTGATTATTAGTGATTATGAAGTAATTTTTACAACTTTGAAAACAACAGTAGTGAATGCTGTAAAACCTAAACGTAAAATCTACTTATTTGAAAAATGGGATTACATAAAATTTGCAGAGAGGTTAGAAGCTTCATTCACAAAATATGGAGCCTCAGTAAAAGATGAGAGCACTGAAGTATCATGCATAGATATTTTTGGAAGTATTACGTAAAGGAATGTAGTCCACACAAATATTAGTCTTGGCCACGCAGTCTTCCGTGAACAAAAGTCAGATGCAAGTGATGAAGGATATGTTTTGGCAACTTATGCCATCTTATGTATTAAGGCCTGGTTACACGATACATTAACCTGTATGCAAGATCCTCCCACACATTGTTGTTAGCAATATTATGACATTCTTGGGTAATCATAACTTCTTAGATAGCAGTCAGCATGGGTTCCGTAAAGGCAGATCCTGCGAAACACAGCTTGCACTCATCCATCATGACATCCTAAAATCAGGTGATTTGTAAAATCAAGTCGATGTGATATCCTTTGATTTCAAGAAGACATTGGACAAGGTTCTTCACAAAAAAATTACATAGATAATTCACGTTGTGGTATACATTAAATGTGCTGGAAAACATGACATGTTTTAAGGCATGCCAGATCTTTAAAAAAAATGTGCTTGAGACTAGGGACAAAAATAATACACTTTGAATAGTCTAATTCCACCAGCAAGTAAAGACATTTTATTCGTAGAAATATGAACTGAATCCTGGTGGTGCAATTGTGTTATAATAACTGCAGAGCATTCTAGCAAGTAGTGAATGAAATGAGAAGATTCTGTGACAGAATTTAATGTAAAATATTTTAATCTTCTTGTGAGATTGGAAGTTGTATCAAAAGTTAATAATGCAGTTAATGATGAAGAATTAATATTGTTATCGTACCCCTTGTGTGGAAATAAAGGGTCTGCAAGCTGACGATGGACTATGGGAGGGTGCAAGTCTAAAATTTCCTTAGTTTCCTGACTTGGGACATCAAAAGTAGGGAACTCATCATGGAAATTGACTGTTCTGAAAACTTTTTCTGTACCATCTCAATATTGATTGAATGGTTCCTGTAATCAGGGTGAAAGATGGCATTTTATTCTAAGATTGGTAGGACTAATGAAATGTAAAGGGTTTTTAGCAATTTTAATGTTTTTGATGTTTATTGTGAGTCTTAACTTTAAGTCATGACATGTCAAAAGACCAAGAAATTAAATATCAGCAATGTGATGGTGTTGTATAAGTGATCGATCTGGTAATACTCTAAAAAGTCTTAATGGAAAATAAGAAAGAATTCAAGCGAACAATTGCCATGCACTTAAAGAGAAACCTTAAGGTGTCTCTTTTGGTGTACTGAATGGTAACATTTATTTATCATAAAGTTTTTCCCATCCATAATGAAGATATATCTGAAATCATGTGAATTTCTACTTAGCTGTTGTTATTCCATAATCATAGCCATTTTTTTCTTCCTTTTGTGCAGACATCTGTGGGACACCTACTGTTTTATCACCTCTCCAGAGACAAAGGAATTGGGAAAAAAAATGGACTCTATGAACAGAGAGATTCTCCAAGGCAAAGTCTCCGCAGGGACAGCGCTGAGCTTTTCATTCAAGAGACAATACCTGCTCTTAGTCTTTCCTCGGTAAGATATGTATGTACATCAATTAACATGATGACATTCACATATTTGATCTTTATTTTAATTTTTTTATGTCCAAATGAGCTGAACTATATGATACCAGCTATGAAAGCAGAGTGCAGTTATTTTATTCTTTTCAATCTTCAATTGATGCCATTGTACAGTAGCAACTCGATAATACGAAGTTGGCAGGACCGAAAACTCTGCACTTTGTAGTTTCGAACCTTTTTAATAAACTGCGGAAAATATTCCCCTTCTCCCCAATGATTCATTAATGAACAAAAGCTACTCTAAAAAAACAGGTGGTTAACAAATGGAATGGTTTTAGGTGTGCATTAAAAAATTTGACTTGACTAGTTATTCGGATTTCTCCCCTCTGCATAATTGCTCTAGATTACAAATAATTGCCAGAATTTGAGGTATTCAAGTATTTTTGGATAGTATTCCCCCATCTATGGTAAAAGTACATTCTATGTCTTGCTGATTTTCTGGTGGTTTATTTATTCATGAAAATAAAATTGTCATAATTGAGATACAGATCTTCCTTGGCAAAGGTCTTTTATTTATATCCTGAATATTTCTAGTGGATGACTCAAGTCTTTAACAGTAAATCTGGGGTCAGAAATCATGACAAACTCTACTGGTCGAGCGGGTGTGATGTGTCACCTTATGGTAGTGTTAGCTAATGAATATTAACCACACAATTCCAATGTAAAACTTATGGAAGATTAACTAAAACCTCTGTAATACATTCTGTAGACTTTGTAAAAATCTATCTACTCTTAAAAATAATTTTAGGGGAAAACTTACACCATGCAATGATGTATGCTGTGAATGATATGATGGAGACGCAAGACAACATTGCATCCTTATTTGTGCCTATTGTTTTTGACTGTCTTTCATTTATTATGAACTACTTCCCTTGTGGGAGACATCATATTTGAAAACATACCTTTAATTAATCAGTCAAACAAATTAATAATTATGATAGTCTGTGGAACATTTCACAAAATATGTAAATCAACAAGAGAATAATAAAACAGTTAAAACATTCTGGAGAAAACTAGCAGGAAAGCAGGGGATGGTGAACAATTACAAGATTTTTAAGATGAGCACAGAAAACAGGAGCATACAGCTCTGATCTTATTTGGTCCTAACATTGAATATTGAATATCTCTACCTATTCTCTATCTATATCTATTGAATATTGAATGTCTCAGGCCTTTTGTAAACCACTTTAAAAATAAATGTTGAGGAGCAGCAAATTAGGTATATATAACTGAAAAACTTTGCAATTTTTAGGCATGAAGAGGATAGAGCGAAGGTCTGATAATGTGCGAATGTTGGGTGTGATACATGAGGCTCAAAAAGGCATAACTCATGCTAATGAGGTCACGTCATATGTGTAACATTGC
The DNA here is from genome assembly GCA_963169105.1 of Ceriagrion tenellum. Lineage (NCBI taxonomy): Eukaryota > Metazoa > Arthropoda > Insecta > Odonata > Coenagrionidae > Ceriagrion > Ceriagrion tenellum. The sequence continues at coordinate 22,519,980 of OY720636.1, forward strand.
AGGGGAAGGTGTCTGTTGGTGTAGGTGGAGGTGGGGTGACTTCCATTGTGTGCATTAGGGATGAGTTGATGGTGGCCACCACGAGAGGGACGGTGCTTCGCTATGGATGGGATGGGCACCTCCACAGGGACCACTGCTTGGACCTGCGTCGAATCCCTTTCTGCAATGATCAGCAAGTTTCCAAAGGTGAGTTTAAAATGTTTTTAATTTGTCCTTCACCTTACTTTGATCATTATATCTGTTGTTCGTGGTCATTTTTCCTCCTTTCCTAGTAGAAAGGATCTCTAATCTTTTTTTTTTAATTATCCATAGTTTCTTTCTGGATATACCCTGGCAACTCCTGTTTGAATCAGTATTTTTGAAGAAGACATTTTTATGGAAAAGTAGGGAGGCCTTATTCATGTTTCATAAGTTTCCTCAACATTGCTCAGATTGACATGTATACTTTTGAAGGAAGTGGTTCATTGTGTGAGCATTAGGCAATGGATCCTCAGTGTTCAAAGTTCAAATCTATGTGCTGCCTGTAGACTTAGCAATATGAGAATCACTGATCTCCTGTAATTTCTTGAACCTCTAGATGAATACCTCTGTGATGTTAGTGAAATACATTCTCTTGTTATGGCACAAGCAAGAAGTTGGTGGTCAGTTAATGCTTTCTTTAGTCTTCACATAGATATTCTAATTCATGATGCAGTGTTTCAAATGCCCTTTTTGGCCAAAAAATAATGTACATTTATTGGGTAAAGAGTATGGTACCATGGTGTGTACTTGTGACTCTTTTTATAATGATTTATTTACTTCATTTTATACATAGGATTATTATTTATTATTATAAGTAATCCATTCTGGGCATGGTCATGAAATGGTAGCTGTAGAAGAATGCTGTCTTGAAATACATATATTTATTTGGCAAAAAACTATAAAAGTGAGGGAACAGATATGAAAACTAAAACTTCCTATTTTTCACCCTTTTAATCTCAACAGATTTTATTTAGATATATTGTAGATGTATAATTTGCCAATTTAGTTGGCCATTAAACTCCAGACTGGTGGACTTTTTTCGATTCATAATAATCCTTTCACTAGGCCGAACTTCCTCTTAAAATCATGTCATTTGATGTGTACATGATGAATGTGGGTCAGCTTTACTTTTAGAATAATGCTGTAAGTTTTGAACGATTTGGCCCTACAATTTTAACCTGACCCTCGTCTCTCACTGCTTTTGTCAATTATGCAAGTTCCCACTTTCTTTTGTGTGCAATTTTATTTTTTAGTAAGTGTGAAAAAATGGAAAATGGTAAAGTCTTTGGTGTAATAACTATGGTCTTTCTTCATAGCAATTCCTATTCTGGAGCCTAATACATATGTAGTGGACATTGAATACTCCCCCCTGGTTGGAGGATTTGCTGTGGTTCTCAGTGATGGTCGTGCTGCCTTTCTCACTGCATCTTCACTGAAATTTGATCCAAATGTAAGTTTTTTGTTATCTTTAAAGCCACTTTAATATCAATGAACAGGAAAATGGATGATATTGCATTTATGAGCAGCTTAAAACGTTCAACGCACAAGAACGTTCTGGAACGTCCTGTGGGTGCTATCGGGTGATGCAGGACGTTCTAGAACTTCCACATTCAAACTATCCTTTACGGCCGGCCAGCGGACTCGAGTCACTTGTAAGGTGATTGCAATTTCGCTGGCGTCATAGCTTAGGTTTCAACCTTTTCTACAGTGTGCTGCGTTCTGGAATGCATTGTTTAATTACATAATGGTAATGTTTTAAACTTTTTCAATTTTTATGGTTTGAATCGTTTGACTAGAAGTGAATCTTTGTTGTTTTTATCATTTTTCTTTTGTTTTTGCTTGTTAGATTTAATTTGATAATATCAATTCGACAAATGTGGGATTCAGATTAATAAAATATTGCCCTTGAACTAACACACTGTGGGTTCAAATCCCGTTGTGAGTGTGTATATTGTTGCTGTAATGTTACCCATAGGTGACGTAGTTCGATGTAACTTGTATCGTTAGTGCATATGAATCAATCTATAAAACTAATTAAGATTTTCGAATCTGCAGCTATATCTACAGCATTCTACAATACTTGGACATACTGTTTCTACAACACTGGGAGCCACTGTTAAGGTGTATGGTAGGGGGTGCTATGGCATCTGCTCATATATGTATATAATAGAGAGCAATATTGGGGTATTTAAGAGGTGTCCATGTCCATGCAAAGCACTATGGGTCAAAATAGATAACGTTCTGGTTATCTTCATGGCCTCTGGAATTTTAAGTAGCATAGTAAAAATTAAATATGGTGAATGTCTAGAGTTTTTTTTAGAATACTTGACACTTTCATAAAGTTCATTGACTATTGGCTGATGGGAATGGAAGAGTCATGTGGGCTTCTAGCATTCCTTATTTTATTGTTAATTTACAACAGCTTATATGCAGGACTGAAAAGGAAATTAATATAATGTACATTGAAAATAAGCAGGAGAGCATAGGTCTTTAAAGCAAAAATATAAGAGCTTCCATTTTTCCAAAAATATAAAAAGGCAGTATCATACTTTTGGTAACCAATTACTTTAAAATAAAAAGAAAAGGTATGTGTTTTCAGCAGAGAATCTAACTTAGATTCAAGACCCTACTGTTTGCAGCTAGAGATAATTAAAAATTTCCCTTGCAAAATTGGACATGATCTACAAATATGACCATTTCTCAATGATGGTCTAGGTAAGTGAGGTTTGGATTACGAAAAAATAATTGAATTAGAAGGCACAGATTTATACATGTAAATAGCTTAATTATTCTCCCTGAGTTTTGCCAGATTAGCCTTTTCAATTTAATTTCTAGTTATTTGTTTTCGAATCCAATGCTCAACTTTTCTTGTAAGTTATTTAATATTTCCATTTTTATTAATTGCTGTTCATCAATTATCAGGGGTTACCTATTTTTGAGAATATATATGTACCAACAATTGGAACGCTTCTGAATCCGTTGAAATCCTTTGTTTATAAAAGCTCTTCAGCTGCTTGTATGTTCTTCATGAGTTTTTTGGGAGGTACTAAATGGCCCTACTAACTCATCCCAAGCCTTCCTCTCTTCCTGATGTGCTACATATCGAGCGTTTTTTTATTTTCGAACATATTTATATTAGGGATGAGTCGAATCCACTTTTATTCGATTCCAATTCTGATTATTTCAAATCGATTCTCGATTCCGATTCCATCGATTCTTATTCCTAATAACAGGTGAGATATTGATATACCAGTAGCGCACGACTATTATTTAAAGTCAAGTATTGGCTGAAATAAAATAAGAAAGACAATTAAGTCGCTCTAAAAGTATATTTATAAACAAATAGCAAAATATATCCTCAGCTTATTGAGGTAGATAAAAAGTACAATTTGATAGCCTACACCCAAAATTACTGTGACAAATATGATGTGATAATTGAAATTTGATTTGAAAATTTTTCTATCCGGAATCGATGGAATCGGAATCGACCTTAGGCGATCGATTCTCAACACTGATTCTAATCCTGAGAATCGGTGGAATCGAGAATCGACATTTGGATTTGACTCATCCTTAATTTATATAATATCCCTCTAAATACAACGATAGATAATTTTCTGATTCCGAAATGAAACGTTGCAAGCAAAAGACATTAAAGGCTCGCGGTCCTCAGGATATATAGTAAACAGAGGTCATGTGATGATGACCACCAATAGGCAATCATCTCACAAATCTATGAGAACATTTACATTACATGATTTCCGATCATATGATCGCCGATCTTGATCAATGGTCAACTCTTGGTGAAACGGATGCGAGATTTGATCGCCGATCAGTGAGTTGATGCCGATCAACTGATCGTCGATTAATGAGAGCTTGGTGAAACCGGGCATCAATGTGTTAGGATATGCATCTTTTTAGGAATGGTTCAGTTCCTCAGTTCTCGGTTCCTCTGGCTCTTGAGCTTAGAACCAGAGCAATTAAGAATTGGTGCTGAAATAATTGGTGTAAAAACCAGTTTGAAACCTTTTCTTGCATGACTTCCCTTTCTTCTGAAAGTGGAGGCTTTGCATTAAAGCCTGGTGAAATACGGTGCTTAGATTCTTTAAATTTTTGACAAATTGTGAGATTTATACATAAAAGAGGACTATATGATTGGTTTTACTACCTTCGACTCTTGTATGTGATGAAATAATTTCATTCTTAGCACTGTCTAATTGATATATGTCTCAAGGTGACCTGTACCTCATGCGGAAGTGATTGTTTTTAAATTGATTTCATGAATTTTGGCAGAAAATAATTCTTGAAATTTTGTTCGTTCATTAGACATTGCTTATGTTAATTCCAAGCACTTACAAATTACACTTTATTTGTACTCTAGCACCACAACAATGCTCCTGCTCATTCCACCCTTGCCTTTTGTGAGAAATGCTCACATTATGGGTTTGCAGTCCTCCTTAGGGCCTTCACACTAACCTGATTTTTTTCCCAGGAGCTTGTGTTCTCTCATGGGACAAAGATTTGTCTCAATTGGGGAGGTAAAACAAAAATCACTAGAGGCGCTAAGGAGGATTCCAAAAACAAAAAAAATAATTTTCTTCATGATTTTAACTGTGGGAAGAGAATTTGGCCTTGGTGGTGGCAGGGTAAAGTCTTTGTCAGCTAATCCTAAGGGTCGTGGCTTCAAATCTTATGTGGGTGGAGTTGTCACCCCTCGGGCATTTTATGTGTGTTCATATGCTGTTTTATACCTTGATGTACAAGGCTATTGGCCACTGTTTTCAGTGGTTATTGAAAATGAATAGTGTGTGGTTAGACAGGGGTAGTTATCAAAGGGGGATGGTGAGTGATAATTTCTAATGCAATTTGAAACCAATTCATAAAAATTGAGTGATGGAACCTTTTCAACAGATCTTTTCCTTTCATGAATTTTCCTAAAATGGAATATACTTTTACTTTGAAGCTCAGATTGACCTGAAATAGTAATTTTTTGTCATGCCTGGGTGCCCACATGCCTGCTGTGTGCCCTGTTATTATCACAAATATTTCATGGCATTTATTTATATTTGTAACATTAGTCCTTAGTGTTTTACATGTGATTTCACTTTTGGAGTCAATTTTTGTCTCTGATTGCCATAAATAATTTAGGGGAGCATGATTTTGTTTGTTTTGCATTTTATTATTTGATTTGAATTCACCATGTCACAAATTAAATAGTTGTTTTATTTCTTGCCCAGTTCTTATTGCTTTTTTACTTTTCAGTTAAAAAAAATCAATTTAGTATTGAAATGCTAAATGTCAGATTTAATAATTTTTTGTAAAATCCTTGCCATTGGATGCATGTGTTTTGCTCAGCTGTCATTCAGCAATCACTTATTCATGGCTTTAATCCACTCATTTGATTGATGTTTGCATGCTCACGCAAATTTCCTAATGTTATTTTGTTGTACTTTCTCTCTATCCATTCTTTTCTGCATGCTCAGAAAACATTTATGGATGTAGGAGAATCGATGGTAAGAGATGGGCTACACTTATTAGTACCAGTAGTCAACTGGATTGTATCCAGGCTAGGCAAGCAGTGTGATGATTTGCCTGATAATTAGTTTATTTGAATTGCTTTGTTGGTGGGAAAGTTTCAGTAAAAAATCCAAATTAATTTTCCCCTATCAGACAGTTTCCCAGCCTATGTAAGTGAATCATTCTACGGCACTTCATGTAGCTTGAGTTTTATCTAAAACAGAAAACATCTGTAGAGAAGTCTATCTAGAGCGGAATATGCTCTCATAAAGTCTGGTGTGATGTCGCCAACTAGTATGAAACCATTTTCAATGTCAAATAAACAGAGATAGTGTCTAACTGACTGTGTAATAAAGGTTTGTTTGCAGACCTACAAATTTAATCAGATGTGAATTAGTTTTTTTACTCAATCATCAGGAATCTATCATCAATGACAAACAGAATAGTAAGAATGTACGTACTCTCTTTCAGTTTATTTTCTAGTGAGTCAGTATTTTTTTTGAAAAATCAATATTATTCTTAACCAAATGAAGTAAACTTTTCACCATTTTTTCATAGCTATACCTTCACTGTATTAATGCATTTGTTTTCTCACAGTCCCTAATTATTTCATTTTTACAATTAGTATAGTATCAATTTCACCATTGCTAACTGCCAATATGTACTTTGCTGACACTATAGATGTGCTCCTTTGTCAGTGGTGCATTTGATTTGAAACCCGGAAACATTTTTAGAACATTTCAAAACTTGCCTTCGGGTGAACTCTTACTTCTTTCATTGATCTAATTCACTCAGCTTGAGCTTATTCCTATTCACTGTTTAATTCCCCTGAATGCCAGCACTGTACAACTGTACCATGTTCATTTTTATCAGTTTTTATCATAATGAGACCTCCTCTTAGAGCTGGTGTTATTTTTAGTTATGATTATCACTACTTTGAATTTATTATTGCTGATTTCGTGAGTTCCTCAAATTCTCTCGTCGTTGTTATAATTCCCTGAACCAGTATAATGTAGGTGTGGGAAAGTCACTTATGGTAGGAGTAATATCTCTCTCTGACTCCTTACCATAAGTGGGCCTGGAAACACTAGTGGAATGGCCATATGGAGAGAATGGAAGACTGAAGAATTCTCAAGATTGTCCGAGATACGCTTCCTAGTTGAAGAAAAGGTACAGACAAACAAGGGAAAAGATAGTGGGACAATGTAGAGATGGAATAATTTGAGGTTGTATATACTCAAGCAAGTAGGCACAGGAACTTCTTTGACAGACTTTCTTCCAGAACTTGGAAGAAAGTCTGTCAAAGATGAACCTGCATTGTTATGAGTACTATAACGTGGCCCTTGTTGTCATTCTTGGATTTGCCAATCGACTGCGGTTATGGAAAGCTTTGTCAATCGAGTGTCACTTGATCTACACTGGTGCCTTAGAGCATAAGGTTGGTGCTGTCTGTAAACAGTTTGAACATTAGTATGTGATATGTTAGTGTGGATTATCTTAAGCTATCCTTCTGTAAGTTGAGAACTGTCTGTATGCAGGTTTCCTGTTGTCAACTAGTCTCATCTGCAAAGAAAGGGGTTGGAGTATTATATCCATTATAGTTCTGCTTTCTTTACTCTGCTAATTGTGATACATATGTACCTTGAATGGCTAGCTTCTCTGTATTGCATCAAATTTAAAGTCAGTTATAAATTTAATATAAGCATAAAATGTTCCATTAATTTGTTAGATTAGTTGAGAGTAGTATGTGGGAATATACTTCACTCCTGTCTCTGCTGTTATACTGCTGTAGTACTGTCACTCCACTGAAGTTTGTACTGAAGGTAATGAATTTGATGTGTTTGTTATTGTACTCGTTATTGTTATTGTGTACAAGTACAATAATTGTTATTGTACTTGTCGTACCCAAGTTCCTTCCAACTGCAGTTCTTTGGTTATTTCCTCCAGGTTTTTAATATTTCTTTGGTGGAAGAGATTTGCACAGAATATGCAGTATTATTTATATCTTAGATGGATTTGAAGGCCAAGTCTTTAGATTGTGGAAAAGGCACAAACTCTATAGGTGAGAATCCACCTACTCCCCTCCAACTCTTACTATGGCCCACTGTTAGTACATGTTGAAATGAACTGTAATTCATATTTGCTCCACTCCTTGTCCATCTACATCAAGGAAAGTTCACGGTGGACAGATTGATGAGATGGCCATCCAGAGTACTACTAAATATTTTTACTCTCTATGACACATTCTATGTGACATCTATTGACACGTACCATAGTTATTGAATGCATTCTGCTCTATCTGCATAGTATTGCCAATATCTATTTATCGTCACATAATATTACAGTGGTAACCCTTCATGGATGAAATATATGTGAAAGTAGCAGAGTATGAGAATTGAGCATGGTTGTGCCTGAAATTGACTTCACATGTGGCAAAGGAATTGTTTCTTTTGAGTGAACAGGCTTTAATTTGAGAGTAACAGTGGTGGCAGTAAACTGAAAGAGACCAGATTTGAATTATTTGCTTTTTTATGTAATATGTGCTTATTTTTACATACATTTGTTGAATTTTAAGTAAGATTGATGTATGAAATAAAGAAAAACTATTGCTATTCACTCAGAATCCTTAGAACTCTTTAAGCTGATCGTTGTATTCTTTGCTAACATCTCAACTGGCAAATGTTAGAGGGGCTGTATTTGTAATCGGTGTTTGAGATCGGGGAAGGGCGTTGAGCAGACAAACAGCTGGCGTTGAGCAGACAAACAGCTAACAAAGTGGATGAGGGTGGGATTATTTCCATAAGCATTTAGTGCATTGAGGGAGATGGAGAGGGGGTGTGCTATGGTGGCCAATACTTGAAGCTGTTATGTGAATGTGACCAGTCTGCCATGTTTTTTCCTCTGATTTAATCTGGTGCCGATGGGCTTATGCTCTAATTGTGCTATTTTATTATGTTTTCTATTAATAGCTTGCTTGAAATCAGCTTGCATTTACTTCTTGAAAGTAAATCCTTCATAAATAGTTTTAAATTATTTAAATTAATTATAATGCTTGTAATTAGCAAAAATCCTTGGAAAAATAGAGTAGAATCAATGTCTCCTAGTAACTAATATGCAACTTTCAAGAGTTACTTGTCTTAAATTTTCAATAGATGATAGATATTCTTGCATTATGTCTGCTCATGCATTCACTCGTCTATGCTATCCAATGACTCGAAAGGAAAGACCATGCAGAAGCAATTTGGTGGATATTTTGGTTGTGAGTTTACCGCTTGATGGTGTCATTCCCTATCCATCTGCCTCAATGATTTAGCGGTAGGTAGTTCTGAATGGTAGCAGTAGATAGTTTAAGGTAGTGGAATTAGCATGTACTGTAAAGAAATCTGAAACAATGGCAAGTGGTGTATGGGTCTGTGTGTATGGAAAATGGTGAGGGAGGGGAGTTGGGTTGAGGGAGAGAGTGCTCCGAGCCTCACCCTGCCATCTGACCCCCTGCCCTCTTCCGCCCTCGAACCCCTGCCTCCTGCGCAGGACAACTGCCACTTATGTCTTATGAAGAACAAGGGCAGTTTGTTTGCCAATGTAATATGTTCTTTTGAGAGTCACTCATTCCTAATCAAAACTTATTCTTAGTAATGGAACATTAATGGGTTATTGTAATAGCATGATTAAAAGCTGTTCTTGATTTTGAAAATGAAGTCATTGAATCTTTGTCAGTATAGTAATATATATTTGAACTGTCTGTAAATAATTGAGCCTACTGAAGTTGAGATAATTTCTCACTCTTGCTGAGTGACATGCTTGCATGTTATGCTCGTAATATTGACTCAAGCCAAGAGAGCTGGTCATTAATCCTGTGCATGTTTTTGGATTGTAAATATTTACATTTACCCTATGTTCCTGTATAAATTACTTGCATTTCAATGTTCTAACCTTTCATTGGTGTAAAATTATTTAGATATATTATTCCTTTGTCATCCAGACAACTCTCGAAACTGCTTTGTGGTAATAACTTTTGATCTTTGATAAATGTGTGTATAATAATGGCGATATGTAAATATTTTTGTGTTTTATTTTCAGCAAGTGCAAGGAATATGGGCCCAGAACATCGATGATGCCACCTGTGCTGCTGTAAATCATAAATATCGCTTGATTGCATTTGGAAGGAAAAAGTAAGATTTGTTCATTTACTGTAATGGATGCAAGTGCAGTGTACTCTCCCTAATATTGACTCAATGAGGCAAGGGGTCGTCTGGATTATGTGAATTCCAGATTGTATGGAGTTTTTGCAAGGCAATCATTCATATAATTTTTTAGTGAATTTTCAGTCAACCGACAGCTTTTAGTTTCTTTTCATGATGCATGAGGCCCTTCAGAGTAAAAATAGTGACTTGAATACTACTGTCGTACATGAAGAAAGCATTACTAATGTATTTCAATTCTATTTCTTATAATTGATAGCTTCAAATATTAATTTATTGGAAAAGTTTAATAATTGCCATAAGATTTGGTACTTACGTGTACCTGACAGTTGATTATTGTGTGGCCATAGTGTATCAATGCAGTAACCATGCCATAGTATACCATGCTGTGGACTGACCAACAAATTTGTGATGAGATTGAAAATTATATTACATTTATGGTGCTGCCTATGATAGCTACATTTATTTTTTGATTCACCATTTAAAGTCTTTGTAGTCTTAAGAAATTAATTATTTTTTATACTTTGGCATATTAGGAATGTTTTTGCTCCATAACGTAAAAAAAATTGACCATGAAAAGCTCCTGCCATTTTTTTGGATAATGAACAGTAATAATATTAAATATGAATGTAAATAACTGTCTCATATAATCATGAAAGTTTTTTATGTACAGATAATGGCTTTTATTCCATTGGTGAACTCTTAAAGAGTTTCCGCAACAGCTTTAATATGGATGTTTTCAGAGGAAATGGTAGGCTGATGTTGCTCTTCCTCCTCATCATCATCATCACAGAACTTGAATTCAACTTTGAGGTGTATTCATGTTTGCAAGTGATATTTGAACAAAATGATATGCAATGTCACTTGGAGCAATCAATCTAGAGAGATCACATGAAGTTTCTACTTCCACAGTAATAAAGCACTTCTGCTTTTTCTGATTTCTGTCTATTGTGCCCAGGGTATAAATTTCTGTGGGACAAAATTAAGTAGTTTGACATTGGGGTACTCCAGCTTACGTGATTATTGCTTGGCCAAGTACAAGGTGGCAAAGAATCTATAACTGGTCTCTCCAAGGATTTACTCCTTGCCTTGGACCTTAGGTCAAGTAAGTAATGGCACTGAATTATGTTGCCTGACTAATATGAAAATGACTTGATAAAATTTGATGCTGTTTAGCATTTGAATTCTTTGCTAATGTGATGAAGAATGAGGAGCAATGTAAGAAATATGCAATTTGATGCGAAGTGGTTAAGTAGCAAATGATAAAGGTATTTTCTATTAATTACTACCAGTGTATGTGGCTACACTTCAGGGAGTTATAATTAAGAATTTTCTTTGGTAAATGACATATTTGCTTGGGACTAGTCTCATCCTGCTATCCGTTTGATGTTGCTATCTCTTGCGTTTGCTTTTGTACTTCCTTCAATATTCCAAACACATTAATTTCTTGTGAATGTTATTGTGTCCCTTTACATTTTTTTCTGAAGTATACCATAGCAAAAAATATAAATAGCTGGATATTTTATCAATTTCAATTTCTGGATATTTTATTTTGGTGATACGTCAGCCATATCAATGAAAAGTATTGGTTCATGAAATCATCTTCAATGCCTTTGGCTATTATCCTGTCTTGTGGTTCTTTACCTTCAGGTAGTAACTAATGTGTTGTGATTGGTAGATGTGATGTGATCCAGGAGTCTGATCTTGTATATATCTGCCATTTCCTAAAAGTTTGGAAAGGATTTGGGGAGTGTAAAATTTCAACCTACAAAGACCTTAAATTGATCACATCATACCAAGTGAGTTTGTTCTCCATTTAACTCACAAATTTGATGCTTTTAATTCTATGGCTTATCATCTGCAACACATCCCCCTTGCCTCCATTAGCTGAAAAAGTGGAGGCAATAATTTCCATAGCCAATATTAATGTATTTGTAATCTAAATTTAGTCCACAAAATTATTCAGAAAAATATCCTTTGCTATAAAACAGATATCACTTTCATCATTCATAGGATTTAATCCTTACCCAAGCTCCCTTAAAGCATTATTTTGACACTCCTAACCCGTGGCTAAGACATGTAGTGTGACCTTCTTTAGTCAGTAGTGAACAAAATTAAATGCGAAATTAATTATGAAGTGAGCCGGACATGCATTGGTCCACAAATGCATACACCACACTCAAAGAATTATGGAGAAAAACGCACAACAGCTTAAACGGTTGAACCTATGATTAGCTGGTGTACTATCTCCATTGGATTGGGAGCATGTTGACAGAGCTATAAGGGCAGCGGGAGTAATACTCTTTAAGAAAATTACAGAGAGGCGGAAAAAGAAGTTCTCATTTTTATCAAGTGCTGAGTCATCCAAGACCTACCCTGATCGCAAATGATTGGCAGTCAATCTAACAGACGTGGAACTCAACCGACCTACCATCTCTGTCCTTAGTAAAGGACTCAACTTTGCTCTGGCTCCCCGTAAGATCCCATATGGTGATTTCATCGCAGGGATGGAACAAGCTATTCAGAAGCTTCCTGGGGATATTGCGGAAGAGGTGAGGAACAAAGTCTCCTTAGTCCTAAAAAGGGCGTTGCCACCAAAAGCCAACACCACTAAGGACGAACAGGACAGTCTCCGCTCTCTACGGAAGAACACTGCCATCCAGGTACTGCCAGCAGACAAAGGGGATGCTACGGTCCTTATTTATAAGGAGGAATACCACCGGAAGAAACAAGATATTCTTGAGGATGCAGCATGCAGGCCTTTAGCCCCGGACCCTACCGACTCAGTTGCGAGGAACACCATCACTCTCATAAAAAGTATGGGTCTACCCGCCGAGTCTTCTTCCAAACTGCGGCCACAGGCTCTAGCTCCTCCGAGGCTTTATGGTCTACCCAAAATTCATAAGGTGGGCACTCCTCTACGGCCCATTGTGAGTACCATTGCCTCTCGGACCTACATTTCGGTGAAACATATAGTTGGAACCATGGAGCCATTTGTAGGATCATGTGAGCATCACATCAAAAACTCCAAAGACTTTGTAGAGGCGTTAAAGAATATTCGTCTTGATAAGAATAATGTCTTAGTGAGCCTTGACGTCCTTTCACTGTTTACCTGAATACCCTTGGGAGATACCCTATGCCTTTGTAAGTGCCAAGTTTGACCAAAAAACTGTGAAGTTATTCCACCATGTGCTTACGTCCACCTGTTTTATGTACAATGGGTTGTTCTTCGAGCAAGCAGATAGAGTTCCAATGGGGTCCCCGCTATCCCCTGCTATTGCAAACTTCGTCATGGAAGATTTTGAGGAGAAGGCACTTAACTCTGCCCCACTGTGCCCTAAGTACTTCTCTCGCTATGTCGATGATACCTTTGTGGTCTGGCCATACGGGAAGGCCGCTCTTGACCAATTTCTAACACATATGAACATTCAATCTCCACAATGGAATTGAAATGCAACGGTTGGCTCCCGTTCCTCGACATTTTGATTCAACGAGAGATGGATGGCTCACTCCGGCATAGTGTTTATCGAAAACCTACACACCCCAACTTGTATTTGAATGGCCATAGTCATCATCATCCCTCTCAGCATCGGGCAGTAATAAACTTTTTAATTCTTTGTGCAAGGTCCATTGCCTACAAGGAGAGCCTACCTCGGGAGTTAAGCCACCTTCGTAGGACCTTCCTTGAAAATGGATATAGTGGACAGGAGATATCGTTGGCTCTTAGTAAGTCTCTCAACCATCGGGTGCTAAATATGCAGGAAGAGGAAAAGAAACCTCTTGCTTGAGCCTGCTTGCCGTATGTGTCCATGGTTTCCAGAAAAATATCTAGAATACTTGCCAGGCACAACATTGAGACGATTCACATGCCGCCCCAAAAAATCAGGAATCTCATCGTCCGAGCAAAAGACCCTATCGGCTTGAAGACACTAGGCGTCTACCGAGTGCCTTGTGAATTCGGCAAGGTGTACATCGGAGAGATGAGTAGAACAGTGGAAACAAGAGTTATGGAACACCAACGGCACCAGCGTCTAGCACAAATGGAAAAATCTGCCATTGCTGAACACAGCATAACCATGGACCACTCCATCTATTTTCATGAGACTTAAGTGCTTGCCTGCTCCTGAGGTTATTGGGATAGGATTATCTAGGAGGCCATTGAAATCCGACTAGAAAGAAGGAATTTCAACCGAGACCTTGGCTTTTCCCTTAGCGGTGTATGGAAGCCATTATTAAAAAGGTTGGGAAATACAAATCCTAACGGTCAGCCCGATGTTGACCATTGGAGTCTCTTGACCACGCTCAACGATCGCGACCATTGAAGTCTATGGTAAACTTCATCATTTGCCTTGAGAATGGAGTACAAATCGGACTCCGAAACACTGACAGTAAAAAACTTATCCCGGTGGAAGACCGGAGAAGACTTCCTACATATTATTCGCTGGGAATAAACTAAATCATACTTATAATGAAATGCATTTACTGCATGAAGGTAAATATTGGTGAAAGGGGTGGGAATTTTATCACAGGCATCAAAGAGAATGCCTGAAGTTATTAAAATTAGGATTCCACTTCTCCTTTTGCAAACCATCCTCATGAAAATGTCTAAGTAGAGACTTAGCTGTTGAAAGTTTACACCACCTCTCCAAATGTTTAAAAATGGATTGCAAAATCAAGATTACCAGGCACTTTGCCATCCTATGCAATAGCAATTATTCTCCCGCCCCTCCACACTTGTTTCCTACCATGTAATCTATCCTGCACCCCCAGCACTTCCTCTGCATTTCTACTGGCCCCTGCATTGCTAAGCATTGTCCGAATCTCTGTAATTTTTTTCCCCTAATTATGACGACAAGCAACATAAACAGATTTCTTTGTATTTTTGTACTTGGTAATGCCATTAGTTGGCAAAAAGTGTTTTTCAATTAAGACCAACGCGTTGGAAAAGAACAAGTATTTTATTTCAATTCATAATGCAAAAGTTAAGTCAGAAACTGAAGTTCATATGAAGTTGTGTTCAAATTTTTGAATTATTTTTATTTAACTGTCATTATGGTGCACTCTCTTGCCTATGCAAGAATCTGGGCTGACAGCTGGTGGTGTTTGGGACTGAGGAAATGGTTTATATTTTATATTAAAAAATATGTACTTTTTACATGTATTTTTCCCATTTACTAATTTAACACCATGTAATTTCAAGCTCATATAGCAAGAAAAATATCACAGGAAGGTAGAACCTAGTTATTCTTATCAGATAGAGGACTTCTTTTTCTTTAAGTACTCAGAGTATGAATAAATTGACATTTATGTCCTAATATGGTGGAATCACCTGAGCTGAAAGGGTACTTGTAGAATGTTCTTTATTGCATAATTGGGCTAAGTTTCAAAGCAGGCTTTATTATTCCAGTTCTCAGGGTGTTGTTTTTGGTGTGGATGAGCGTACTGGAGGGCTAGAGGAGACTCATCGACTGGTGCTTTCGGGGCGTGACTCTCCGGGCCAGGGCGTGGGTCCCGTGCGGTGCATGCGCTGGACGCCAGATGGAAGAGCCCTGGCCCTTGCATGGGCATGTGCCCCCAAAGACACTGGCACCCCACTAGTGTCACCACCTGGCAGCAAGAGTGACAGCATTGTTGCATCCACCGGTGCTGGTCTCTCAGTGTGGAGCACCTATGGTGCCCTCCTGATGTGCACCCTTGGCTGGGGAAATCAGACGTCCCGCATGGGCAAAGTCCCTCCCGAAACTGTGGGGTTTGTGGACAGGGGCACCAGCAAGAAGGAAGTTGAAGACTACGTGTTGAATATCCACAGTCTGGTGAGTTCAGATTGTTGAAGGTTTCTTTCATCAGGTCGAATCTTTTAGGTGTGAAAATGGATTGATATTCCCAAGTATCCTGCTTTATATCATATGACAGTGGATGATTTCTCACATTTTGTATGAATGTTACTGCATATTCCTTTGTTTAGTGATGTGCCTTTTCCAAATTGTTCTGGCCTCTTATCTCAGAATTGCTATGATTGTAAATAATGTCGTCTCTTCAGATCCCTCAGATTTATGCTCAACAGAAAGAATGTGGATGGATTGTTGGGGTGCCTGGACTTGCAGTGTATGAATGTTCATCATAAGCTAGCCGCCCACCCATGGTTGTTTCACATTAGAACACTTGGGGTGCCTGTTCTGAGATTGAAAAATTGGTTGATCAAAATATGACTGGGCAAAGCCTGATTTATCTTCATCCCTTGTGTCAATCGATGTTCTGTTGTGTGCATGCATTGTATCAGCTTTCCTATTCTGCTTGTGTGAATGGTCGTCATTGGATCTCTACTCCTGGAGGGGTAGCCTTGGAGAATTGTATTTGTATTAAAGCTGTTACTTGTGATAGCTTTGCAGGCAGTGTAATCATTCCCATTATCACCATAACCTACCCTGTTTACTTAATTTTCTTGAACATTGTACTCTTGCAGGAGTGGTCAGCAGAAGGCTATCAGCTCTGGATGGTCCAGCAGCCGTGCTTGGGGCACTCTGGGCTCGATCACAACATCCGGGGGCTGAGCTCGATGAAATCGGACAGGGATTCTGTCATTGTTCTCGACTTTGTGAAAAGTGCTCTCACAGTTAATCCCTCCATGGTATGTTCTATTTTACAGTGCATTTTCATTCTGTGGTGTAGTATTCATAGAATGTTGTCAAACATTTTGGCTGCAGTATTGATGAAACCATGGAATTCCTATCTGAGGTCCTGAATTATATGCATGCATTGATGTAGACAGTTGCATTTCCTACTGATCATAATCCTCCCTCCCTCGCTCTCTCTCAGAGCCACCAGGGTCACATTTGCCTGCAGGGGGACGATCGGCTGTACATCAACCTGGGCGGGAGGGTCGGTGGGGGAAGGGGCCGGAGGGGGCGGAGAAACAGGGGAGGGGGACCGCCCTCCTCCCCCCACCACTCGTCCTCTTCTCGGTCGTCGTCGACCACGTCATCATCCTTCTCATCCCCCCTGCCCATTCTCCCTGCCAACGGCCACTTTGGCGTGGCTCGTGCCGGTGTGCTGGGCCCTGGCTCGGCAGCAGCGAGGGGTGGCCACGAGGGTGCGGACGAGGATGAGGGAGGGGTGGAGGAAGAGGAGGAGGAGGGGATTGGTGGGGTCGGAGGGGGAAGGGGGGAGGGGAAAGCAGAAGGGGCCGCAGAGGCCTTCATGGGCAGCAAGCAGTGGATTGTGGTGCCCATACCATCCTCTTACCTTGGAACCAACTGGCCAATCAGAGTGAGTGTGGGCATTGGTCCAATAACTGGTCCAGCTGATTTTATAAGACTATTGTGATAATTAGTGTTTACGTGTCTTTATTTTTTGTTATGGTTGGTGATATAGTTTATAATTATGGTATAATAGTAAATTTTGGAATTTCAGTTATAGACTTGAAAAATCGGTTCTTTTTTCTTTGTCGTGCTAGAAACACTAATTTTACGGCAATGAAAAAAATTGTAATTACAACTATTCAATAGAAAATAGAACAGACAATGTGCAGATGATTGTTTCATTAAAATTGGCCTTAGTGTTCTCTGTTGTAAATTGTGCAATTTTTCAGAATTTGAAATTGAAAATAGAAGGTAAGATTGCATTGGAAGGATTGAGAAATTCGTTGAAACTGAAGAAAAAGTCACAAATGAAGGGAAAGCAAAAGTTACGGAGGCATAATAGCCAGGTCACGCTGTAGGTGGTGGAGAGGGAAGGGGATGGAAAGGTGAAGATGAGTAGTGGAGAGGATTTTTGCGGGACTGATTGTCAAATAATCTGACAGTTGGTTAAATGGACGTGGAGTAATTGGTGCTCTACTGTATATGTCGACTAAATAAATCCATGAGCTGATAAAGTGAAATTTGAGCATCTACTTGGTTGTTACTGGTTAAATGGGAGTTATGATTATGAAACTGCATGTGGGTGTGCTTATCCTCAAACAGAACTAACCCTCTGAATTATGTGTAATTAATTTGCAACTTTTGCTTCCATAATCGTGACTATGCAGAACCTTCATTTAGAGGCAAAATTCAACAGGACCATGAGTCTTTATCTCTTGATAAAGATAACAGTTTGTTGTTTCTCTCTTGAATGTTCTATTCATGGTAATCAAATGTATAGTGCATAGTAGTTGGGACTCCACCTAAACATTATACCCAGCAATCATTCTATCATGGGAAATTTGGCATTCTGTGTTGATGCATTCAGTGTAGGTTTTTCACATATTTATGGCATCAAGTGAATGGTTGGTAAGCGAGAGATACCTGTACTTGATATTAATCATGAATACCCATCTATCAACTTTTCAACCCAAATTTAATTTAAGATGGCGGCACTTGACAGTCTAGGTCTCTCTTGCTGCTCCTGTAAATCTTCTCTTAAATCACGGGATAAAGTTATCCAATGTGATATTTGTTCTTGTGCATATCACCATAACTGCACGAGCTTAAAAGATATATCATTGAAATCACATGGTGAAAGCAATGACATTTTTTGGAAATGTTTTTCTTGTCTTTTATACAAGTGATCTATAGCCAATATGGTGGCTGATCAGCGGCGTAGCTAGGGGGGGCAGGTGGGGGACGGTCCGCCCCGGGCGCGAACTTTTAAGGGGACGGCACTGTGGATCTGCAGAAGGCTATTATACTATTAAATTTTTAATTCACAGAAGCATTCTTTCGCTATGCTGAGTTTTTTCTTTGTTTTATTTGTCTAAACAGAGTAGAATTTGTGGCATGTCACTTGTATCACAAATCTTGTGATATTAAGTTTCACCAGTCATCACTTGTATCTAATTTTTTCATCTTTTTTAAAATGCTGTATGAATTTTTCTCTAAAAGACAAGTATTTTATATTTTTAACAGACCATCGCCCTATTTTCAGATGAAGCAAGTTAAAAAAAGTGGTGCTGATATCAGTTTAAACTATGAAGCTAGTTTTCGGCATGATATGTTAAAATTCACTAATATAGTTCCATTAGTTTTACAAGCCTTCTGCAGCAACTAAGATGGGAGATGCTCTCAGATAGACTTCAAATTTAGACTTGATGTTTTATACAAATATCAAGATGATCTATTCGGATGGAGAAGATGATGATATCATTTACGATAAACTATGTTCGTGCAATGAAGGAAGCATTCAACGTATAGTTCATATATTATTCAATCATTCCACTCTTTGTGTTGAGTGATGTGAGCTGATATTTCACATAAGGATCAATTGAGCCAAATTTTACGCTATGTTGTGATCCTCGGAGATGAAGTGAAGGCTGTGGAATCATTTGTCGATTTCATTGAAACGAAGGGTAAAACTGCAGAGAATATTTCAACGATGATTTTAGAAAAATTAGAGAAAAATTAGACGGAATTGATATCCAAAATTGTAGAGGGCAAGCATATGATAACGCTGCAGTGATGGCTGGTCTGCATACTGGGCAGCCTGGATAGCATAGTGGTCTGCGCATTGGTCCGGCAAACCAAAGGTCCGTGGTTCGATTCCCGGTCCAGGTCGAATTTTTCTCATGGCAATTTATTCCAAAAAAATTCACCCGCCATGTTTGAATATTTTGCATACTGGTGTTCAGAAACGCGTCAAGGAAATTAATAAAAAAGCAGAATTTGTCGCTTGTACAAATCACTCACTGAATTTGGCAGGCGTTCATGCAGCTTCTGTTGGTGTGAATTCTGTTACATTTTTTGGATGTGTGGAACGTTTGTTCGTATTTTTTTCTTCATCAACACATCGCTGGGGAGTTCTAACTTCAGTCACTGGTCAAAGTGTGAAGCGCATAATAGAAACTCGGTGGAGTGCGAGGGGAGAAGCTGTAAGTGTTGTAAGGAAACATTACTCAAAAATCTTAAGTGCCCTAGAAATGTTGACTAGTGATGCAGAAGATACAACTGCAAGGGCAGATGCTGGTGTTCTACTTGCAATCATTTTCCTTTTTGTGCTTTCTTGGCCTGTGGGGACCCGTCCTTCTAGAAATTAAAGAGACACAGACTTATCTCCAAACCAAAGGATTGAACATACAAAAATGTGATATAAAACTCAGGGTATTAAATATATTTCTATCTGAAAACAGGGACAAGCTAGTGAATAATGGTCTTAACTAAGCCAAAGAAATTTGCAACGATCTAGGAATAGTCATGGAGCGTCAGCGTTGACCCAAAAAGAAGAAACAAATGTTTGGCGAAGGATCACTGGACACTGAATTACCATACGACATAGAACTAAGGACAGAAATGTTTTCTTCACTGGGCAGAGTGATCCAAGAAGTAACTTCGAGATTTCAACAGCTGCATGCACTTGCTGAGAAATATTCCTTTCTTACCCCGTCGAATCTTTTAGATGATGAATATAAATGTCAAATAGATAACGATCACGATGACATTGATAAAGAGGAGCTCCTTAATGAGAGAAGAAGACTTCAGTATTTTATTGCTGTTGCTGATATTGAAGAAGGAATCAAGATGAGGAAAGAAGGCCCCCTTGAACTTCTGGAGTTTATTCAAAAGTATAACCTTGGGAATTCAGTTCCAAATGTAGAAATAATGCTGCGGATTTTCCTCACAATTGCTGTTAGTGTTGCTACCTGTGAGAGGAGTTTTTCAAAACTAAAACTGATCAAGAATTACCTAAGATCTACTATGAGCACCTTGCATTAGAGAAATCTTGCCATACTGTCTGTAGAGCAACCATTATGACAGACAAAATAAATGTTGACAGGGACATTGAATAATTTACAAACAAAAAGGCAAGAAAAATTTCTTTGTAGATATTTGTAGTTTTTATTTCGGAATTAAAGATGATATTCATTTTGTACAACTTTTTACTATTTTCTCTCTATTTTTGCTCTTTTGTTAAACACTGTTACCTCTAAAGTGCGCGAATTTTAGGTGTGTATTTAAAGCATAATGCATTTGAGCATGTGAAAATAATATCGTAATTGTACACAAACTAGTTAACGTATATAAAACTTAAAGAGTGTGTCATTGTGCAAAATGTATTTCTTCGCGGGGCCGGGTCGCCAAACTCAAGGACCGCCCTGGGTGGGGCATGGACTAACTACGCCACTGCGGCTGATATCCAAATCTTAAAATCTGAATTAATTGCCTTGAAAGTGACAAATGGGTTCTGCCTGCTGTCTATCCACAAGAGTTCTTCTATCTTAATCAAAGATGGAACAAGAGGTGCTAATCAACCTTTGGTGCCTCCTGAAGTTGTGATTTTGAAATCTACGACGAACATGGTCGACGTTTACTATGTTTTGACGCCTACAATGGTGAAAAATGAATGGCTGAGGAGACCTAAGCTTCCTGCGAACGTCACTGCTGATCATCCTGCAGATGCTGTGGTTGCGGATCGTTCAGTGACTGATGGTGTAGGCTATCAAAAAGTTCTGTCCAGAAAAAAAACAGGCGGAAACACAATGTGGTGATCGGCTGTAGCCTGCGGTCGAACACTAAAAGCAAATTTTCCGGGGTTCCTGTGCATTTCTCACTGTATGTAGGTCAGGTGGATAGGAAAACAATGTCCAAGAATATAACAGATCTCATGTCAGAATTATTTCCAAAAGGGGACTTTTCCTACGACATTATATGGTCAGGCGAGAAATATAGTTCTTTCAAAGTTGACGCCCCGCTGAACTTACGCGAGGACCTTCTAAAAGGTGAAATTTGGTCTGATCATGTGTTAATCAGGAATTATTATCCTCTGAGAAAGTCCGAATCAGTTCATGCAAGTCTGGCGAAAGTAAACCGAGAAAATTTATGTAGTGAGTTTGAATGTGATAACGCTGCTGGTGATGACTGTAACACTGAGGTAAGAGTCTCCTAAAACACCAGGCTAAAATCAAAAGATAAGTGACTAGGCTTGGACGAAAAAGACTGTGATTTTATCAAGATTTTATATTTGAACATTCAATCATTGCGTATCAAATTCTCAAATTTGGAAGTTCTTGCATAGGAATTGGACTGTGATATTTTTTTGTTGAGTGAGCCCTGGCTAACTGAAAATGAAATATGTGTACATGCCATCAATGGTTTTAAACTTGAGTCTTTTTTCAGCAGATCGAAGTTTAGAGGAGGTGATGTTGCAATCTTTTCTAAACATAGTATTTCTGTGTCAATGGTTGATAATAATGACTCCACCAAAAAAGAATTTGAGTGTTGTATTGTAATTCTCAAGGTTAACTCAAAACTGACTGCTTTGTTAGCAGTGTACAGATCCCAGAGATGTATGAACTCTACTATAGTGTGAATGAATCTTTTGACGATAAACTTTGAATATATGTAAATCTTAATTGTTTCCATGTATAAACTTGTCCTGTCTTTTACTTGTCTTTGTGTTTTGTGAATTGTGTTTTTAATTGACAAATCCTATGTCTCTTGACCAACGGATTAAAATAAATAAATAAATAAATAAAAATAAATCTACATTGCAGTATGCAGCTGTGGGTGCCGACGGTCAGGGCGTGGTTGTGGCTGGTCGCACTGGTCTCGCTCACGTCACCCTACCCACATGCCGTTGGCGCCTTTTTGGAAATGAAACCCAAGAGCGAGACTTTGCTGTCACGGGAGGTCTTTTATGGTGGAAGCCATATAGCAGTGGGAGGAATGCTGCGGCTCTGTCCTGTGATGTTGGAGGGGAGGGAGGGTATGTGGCCATGGCGCTCGTTTTTGTTTAGCAACACATTTGTGTCATCACTGTGGTTACTTACTCTAAATTGCATAATGATGACATGTAGTGTATATTCAAGTACATCTTTTATTTTCTTATGTATGGTAGCTAGCTCACTCAAACCAAGAATGAAGAATGTTTGAGATAAATGGCAACCGCAACGAAGTGGCCTCAGTGGTGTCTTTACCACCTGTGGCATTTTGCATAGGGGCATTCACATCTCTAGATACCAAAATGATGGCTGGATTTATTTTTATTGTGATTAAATATTCCACATGGTGGGCCATAATATTTTTGATGGGGAACATTGATGGCAGAGTTGTTGAATCTGGAAGAGTCACCCCTCCTCTTGTGGAAGAGGACTTTTTTGAGTGACTCGAGCATTATTGTGGCTGTGGAAATTCAACAAGCTAAGCATTTAAGATGAAGATGTAGCAATTTTTCCGGGAACTGCTTGAGATCAAGTGGCAACATTTGTTATCCATAGATAAACTCTTCATGAGGGATAAGGCCGAATTGTGATGGTAATGTGAAGGGAAAATGACAGTAAGTTTCAGGAATCCACATTCCCTCATTTGGTGTTGAACTAGATGATAAGCTGATGCATGCCCGCTGTTAAGTTTTGCATGTCATTGTAGAATTTCTGGTCGGCATTTTCTTGCTTTTCAAATGCTGTTTTTGGGAAATGAATGTTTTGGGGGAGAATGGCGATCCAGTGTTGTGTAGTGGAGAGAAGCCAGTAAGTCGGCTTATTCTTTGCTTAATTGTGAGCCCTATGAGTTACCCACCACCACCTGGCTGGGTGTTACGAGGAAAGGAATGAGACTGTTATGAATTCACTTGTGAGCTAGGTAGGGAGGCAGCATTTTAGAAGCCTTGCCAATGATAGCATTGCATTTTCTCTGCATATGAAGATGGGGAAGGGTTGAAGGAGACATTGAGTATGAGATGGGGACTTAGATCTGGAATGCAATTTGGAGGTACTGGAAACAGATGCCAATGTGGAAAGAAAATTAACTTCTCAGAAAAATGAGGAAGCAGATCCTCTTAATTGAACCAAAAATAAGAGAGGGATTTTTATTGTCTTTCATTTTTATTAAACTTTGAGGGGTTTCTCTTTGTGTTGAAGTTAATGCTTATGAAAAGAGGTTGCTATTTAGATCAATCTTTGTATTTTAGGGCTCATTTCTTGAATATTTCACTTACCTCTTGAATATGACAATTGGGGGTGAGTTCGGTGTTTGAAAACAAAACATTCTGAAATTTATGGAAGATCAATCAGATGTATATGGAAAAAATTATTTTTACTTCTTCTCAGGATATTAAGGACTTAAAAGTAATGAGAATGGTGATGATACATGTTTTAATAATTTTCAACGATCAAATCATACAATATTATTATTAATTGGCAAAACAATTGATTTATTAAAACCCAGATAAAAATGCAAAACAATAAAATCAAAGGGATTCAGTTTGTTATTTATTACTCTTTTTTTCTTTCAATGGTGCTTGAACCATAATAAATTGAGTTGGTGAGGTGGGTTTAACAATGCATACTGAGATATTGGCAGACTCACAAAGTGCAGGGGAGGAATGCGAAAGTTAAATTCAATCCCAAGTAAGGCCAGTGTAATTAACATTTATAAATATTAATTAAAATAATATCTCTCTCTGTCATAAATGGAAAACCAAGTATTTGTGTTTTCATTCTTATATTCCATCTCTGATATCTTTGATGTCAATATGGGCAATTAACCACTCCCCCTCACCCCTTAGTCTCTCATCTTGGGATTAGCCTTGCTTGCCTCCCCCACCTCCTGTGCCTCTGCTTGTTTTCTCCAGAGACTCAGCAGTTGCAGCGTGTATTGTACATTGAAACGCATATATCATACATCCACCTGGGTCTAAGTGTCCCTGACATATAAGCTTACATCAAGAAGTTGTGGGCATTCTTTTTGGAAGGTGTTGTGGAAATGATTTGGGCTATTCTCTGCATTTGCTCAGAACATCTCCAATCCCACCATTGCATCCAAGTGGTAAACATCGCTGTTGAAAGAAGAATCTTCATAGATATCTTAGACTGAACAGTCGGTGCTCTCAGTCAGTGTAATTGGTAGAGTTGTGGATGAACAGTTTGTCCTCTATGAATAAAATTTTGACATTCATCATTGTAATCCTTTCTGACTGGTTGCCTTGTCAAGTTGTCTCATTTAAGTTCTTTGATGCTTTTGCCCATTTCGCATGTATAGTAATTTGAATTGTCATTGTAGGGTTGCCGAGGATGAAATATATGTTCTCCAAATTATTTCATTTTGGTTTTCTTATACCTTATGTTATGCTGAATCATAGCCTTACTGAAATGATAACCTTCTCTGACTGGTTCTATGTCCATCCATTTTTGAAAATAGTATGTGTTGCAAGCAAGAAGATCATGCCAGGTTTTAATCATAGTTTGTGTAACATTATGGATGATTCTACTCTATCTGCCACTGATTAACATCTACCACATTGCTCATAATTATTTATTCATGAAACATATGATTAATGTATCTTGAATTGTTGGCTAAAGGTGATGGAGGTTAATCCAATTATTGAAAAAAAGGCCTCATTATTAAGAAGTAATTGTTATCTCAGTGACTTCTCCTGATTGTCTGAATACATCCTAGCTTGTGAGGGTATGTAAGCTTGTGAGGGTATGTAAGTAGGGTGTTGGTGACAAGTCTTTTTCCATCTCATTCATACCACAGTGTGCCAATACCAGATGCTCCATTCTTGAAAGACGGAGGCCCTGTAGTCATTGTGGCTGGTGTCTACAATGTGGCCCGTGACCGGGATGAAGTGCGTGCCTATCCCCGGGAGGGTCGTCTAGAAGACTCGACGGCTGGAGTGGCGAGGGTGGGTGCGCAGGTGCTGTTGCTGGATGCCCTTGGCCCCACATTAGTTGCCTTCACGGCTGATGCACGACTCTGCCTTATACGTGCCACAGCCCCTTCATCTTCCCTGAGCAATGGCTTTCTTCTGTCTTCATCATCGGCTTCCCTTGCCCCGCCCACTGGCAAGACCCTGGCTTCCTCTGTGGGAACTGGTAAGCTCCTGACATCTATTTCAAGGCGTTTTTGTCAATGATCAGATGCATGACTTCCAGTGATGTGAGAACCTTAAGAAAATTTGGTGACTGGAAACCTTACGTTGCATCATGTTAAGAAAAATTTGTATCTCATTATGCGAGTGGTGTTTGTGTGATCATTACCATGTTGTTTGATTTCTTCTAGAATTGATGATTGGAATTTGGGTTACTCCGTTACTCTTTGGATTTGGTTTCCTTAAAGCAAACGTCATGTTTTCCAGAAGTTCTCTGTGGTACTCCATTTAAAAAAAAATATAGAATGGAATTGTTTTGAATTGGGTTCCATAAAGTAAAGGTTATGTTTTCAGGAAGTATGCTATTGTCCTCCATTTAACAAAAATATAGAATGCTATTGTTTTGATTTGGGTTCTGAAAGTAATTGTAATGTTTTCAGGAGGTACTCTGTGTTACTCTTGTCTAAAAAATATAGAATGGGTGAACTTCACCCTGTTCACTGTGACACACAATTCAACTTGCTGACCAAGGTTTTGACTCACAGAGTCATTGCTCAGGGAGTTGATACGAGATTCATTGTGAGGTGCACGGCTGTTTGTGAAAAAATCAGGTAAAATGTTGTGAGGGGGAAGGTTATGGGTCTGCTGGCATTAACCTGATATGTTTTAATATTGCTCAATGTTATTAGCTTATTAAAGATAGATTAGTGAACTTCTCAAAATTTCTGTTTTTCTATTTCTGCAGTTAGCTCTTTACATCACAGTAAATATTTTAAACATATGTAAACAAAAAATAAAAACAAACGAACCTAACATCATCATTGTCATGCAGTGGCAGTTTATGCTCTTGCCTGCCTTCCTTTTCAGGCTACCAAGGGGTTTGTATAGAATTGGTGCGCCTCCAGGAGATTGATATCTCTGCCCTCTGTATCCATGCTGCTTGTGTTGTTTCCGTGTCCCTGACATCACTGAGGGCTGAGACGAGCCGTCCCCCACCCTCGAACGCCCGCCTCAATTGTTGGAAGCGCCACCGCAAAAAGTCTCGCCTGGATGAGGAAGAGGAGGACGTGATGCTGGGGGAGGAGGATGAATTTGAGTCTGCTGAGGAGGATGAGGGAGAGGGGGAGGGGGGAGGTGGTGGCTGCGGAGAGGGGGAGCTGGAGAGCATCGTGCTGAATGTCAGTGGACGGCTCATGATGGTGCAGCGAGATCGCGGCATGGAGACAGATGAGGAGAGTGGAGAAGGGGGAGACATTGGTGGAGGGGGAGGTGAGAGTGAGTGGAGCACTGGTGCCACGGTTCCTCCATTCCGATGGGTGGGTGCGCAGCAGGGTGCCACAGCACATGGGGGTAGTGTGGATGGGGAGTTGGTTGGTGCCACAGTACTGGCATCTGGTGTGGAAGGTGTTTGGGCACCAAGGGGGAGTGGGAGGAGGAAGCCACAGCTGCGGCAGGCATTGTGGCTGTACTGTGGTGCAGCAGGGGCAAGGGTGTGGCTGCCACTTCTCCCGAGACCAGGGCGCAGAGCAGGCCACGAAGGGGCCCACTCCTTCATGGCCAAGAGAATCATGCTGCCGTTTCAACTAAGGATATACCCTTTAGGTAAACTTCATGACTAGCAGAAAGCGTTTTTTCCTCTACTAAATCACAGAGGTGCCTACAATGGTTTTCCTGCCTGTTATAGCTCTATATCATGTACACAGCAGACCCCATTCCAGTATCTGTGGTTCCCATATTTGCAGTTGCAGTTCTCCATCTTTTACCATGCCTTAGGCTACTTCTTTCCCTCTTGAGGGCTGCTCTCACTTTATAGTAGCCTGCACAAGAAAAACCATTGTACTCTGGTCACTCAGAGGATGAAACAGAGGCCATTATTCCACATGGTACAGTAGAACCTCAACCTTACGAACTCCTACTAAACTCAATACACCGATGAACGAACAAATGCCCGTGGTCCCACCAAATTACTAAGTAAAAGCATTAGTGAATATCTCTAATGAGGGAACTCCTGCTTTACGTCAACTCCCAATTCACAAAATGATAGATAATCTGTCTCGTGATATCTTCCTCCTCTTAACATATTTTGTCTTAAAAATTGTTAATATTGTCGTTTTTGCTGATTTAAAAGCGAAGAGGGCCAATCAGTGTCTCCTTATGAACTATCAAATCAGATTGCAGCTTCTTGTTCATCGCATTGCTGGTAACTTGTGTCTGTGACTTAATATCAGTGTGGTTAGATAGCCAACAACAGGATGTGCATCGGTAATCGCTGGTCAACTTCATTTATCTTCGGTTGGATGCGTTGCAATTGATATTATCATGCCGTCGAGAGCCACCTTGTGTGGATTTATTTATTACTTACGAATAGCGAGAACATGGACGAGTATTATAAGTTTTCAATGACTGCAATTACTGTTGTTTGGTGGGAACCCTGTTTCCAATGGTAACCCGAGATTTCGGAGATGGCAGAGGAATTGTGATAACCTCTGGTGGCATATTTCTTTGTGTTTTAGGAGCTGCTGAATGCTCTACTCAGGTGACGTTGAAAGCCACCATATTAGTTCCTACATAATTTTTGCATACTTTCCTTCCTCCGGTGGGTTATAAACAGTGTCCTCGGCTGTGTACCGACTGTTGAGCTGACTGACGATAAGGAAAAACTTAGTTGCATCCTAGGTAACTCCACTGAAATGGAATTACCCCTCTAACTAGAGAAACCACAGGGTCAATAACTCCGATAACTCGCACACTAACGTGGTTAACTACACTATTATCAGCATCCATCCTTACGCAAACACATAAATATAATATTTAAATACACCGGTGGCAATACTGTCGGGCCAAGCAGTGATAAAAATCACTCATGCTTAATTGGTCCAAAATAAGCTTTCTATCACGTTGGGGACACCAGTTATGGAGGCACTGTTAAGGATGAATGAGAAGGCAAAATCCTCAAAATCAATTTATTTTCAGTATGACTCAATTACGAGGCACTAGGTGACAGAAAAAAACCATCATGGCGACATAGCTGTGTTACTTGGCCTCCTTTTTCTTCGTTGAGTTGTTAACTCCAGCGCATATTGATACACTGCTATTTTCCGTAATGGCTGCAATACAGCCTCTTGCGGAAGAATGGTGAAGCACAAACAACCGAGCCGTTGTGGCTGCTACAGTGGTAGCCCTGCCAGCCTCACCCATGAGTAGTCAGCTGTAGTTTGTCCTGTGATTCATTGCTACAAATTACTTAAACAGGATTCCTGAACAATTACGTAATAATAATGCCCGCAGCTTAAATTCTGGCTTAGTGAAAGGACTGCCAGAAGGCTCTTCATGAGCATAAAGGGATTACCTCCATGGTTGTGTGGTGATGTGGAATGCTGTGGGCAATTAAGAAACAGCGCTTGCACTGGCATCAAACAGTCAACCATAAATGTTAAAGTTGAGCATGTTTGAACTCCCTCGTTCTTGGTTTAAGTGAGTGGTGGACACACTCACGCAAGTGTTAAAGCCTCTATTACAACTCACATATTCTTCATGACTTCGGGATTGAAGTTAATTTTGACTCCAATCATAAACTGGACTTCAATTTCTCAAATACCTTTCAAAGAGAACGGTAGGGATTAATGTTTGCGTTCCTCTATGGACATTTTACCTTTCATTGAGTCTTGCAAACCACTTCCCCTGAAATTTACAGCACAACACCGGGATATTTAATTTGCCCCTGTAGTGATGCAACATGCAAATCACCTCTGAGGTACAATCTACCAATTAACGCACTTGCAAATTTTGGTCCCTTGAATTTCGTTATTAAGAGGCTCTACTGAACTGGTCAAGATATAAAAAAAAAAAACAGTTCTTGTGGCAATTGTAAACAAAGAGACTCACCACCAAAGCGACCAATTTTTAATATCCTTAGCTCACCTCTTCTACTTTGATCATGCCAAATTAGTCATTTAGCTATCCAATGAGTTTACACAAAGTGAAAGCTGCTCCAAAAAGTGGGTATTGTGAAGTAGTTCATTACATTTTCAATTTTAAACTTTTATCCTGTCTTGTAGATATGAAAACATGCTAATTTTTTCTTCTTTATCTCCACTCGCTTTTGTTTTGTGGCCATGCTAAGTATTGGTGAAATTGTGGTTTTGACATTTCCTAAGCCTTCATGAATTCCTGTACTTGCAGAAAAAAAAATGCAGATGCCTTATTTATCGCTCAATTTTTATGAAATTATACACTTACAAAGCAAAGAAACTGAGTATTTCAGAAAAAAATAGAGATATAATCTCAGATGCATCATAAATTTTCAAAACACTATAGTTTCATTAGGTAAAAGAAAATATAAATGAAAAACAGGGTTACAAAAATGCAATAGGCAGTGTGTTAAGCAGAATTTTATTCACATAATCCTAAAAATATTACCCATCACCCCTGTAAATAAAATTCATGGCATTTAAAATGCTTTTTGTGAGTAAAAAATGTTGACTTTTAAAAAAAATATTTTTTTTTCACTTTTACTTTGTGGTTGCTCTTGTGTACTGACTGTGGATTAAGATAATTAAATTCTTGTTCAGTTAATCTTAAAATACTTGTCACACAATCCTCAGGCCTATGATCCAGATGGATTACCTACCCTCCTTTGATGTGCCCTAGCAGCTCATGGTAGGTTCCTCCATGGGTGGCGGGGTGCTTACCTCATAGGATTATTTGAATGGGTGCCAGACAATGTAACGGTTGTCATATTACAATTGGCACTATAATTAAGAAAGGCCAGTAAGAGTTCAGAGAGGAATGAGTCTGCACATTTCTGAAATCCACATAACAAATTTTCTATAATTTGATAGTTTATTTAAATTAATATCAAAATGAACATAAATACAATTTCTGTACTAATGAATAACATCTAGTAAATGATAAAATAGTTCCTTCATCATGTTTGGCTATAATGACTTAACTGGAAAAAGGCAAAACATGAGCAGACCTGGCAACAAAAAAAACGTTACTGATTAACTTTGAAACAGGCCACTCCTCACTAACCACTCTTTTACAATAGATATCTGAAGAATGGATACTTTAATTTCCTCTTTATATACATAGCATAATATGAACACAATTATGCTCCCAACTACAATAAAAAGAATCAAAGAGAGACAATGCAATCATAGACAATCTCTCGTAACCTTCAACGTGAATGAGGGCAGTAGTCAAATTCCACCCAGATAATTAGGCACAAACACAGAGCTGTTTCAAAAGTGCCTATGAAGACACTTTAATGTCCTTAGGATATTCAATTTATTGACAAAGCGATTCACCGGACAATGACACCTTGCCAAGTTCAACAGTATACTTAGTCAATGAGGCAGGATGTGGCATGGACATCATGGGTGGAATTTCACTTGGTCACCATACCAGCGTCACTGGACCATGATAGGGATCAGGATGACCCTCCAACAAATTGTCTTACAGCCCAGGGAGGCCTAATAGTCTCCCAAAACCATTTTGCAAGAAGTAGAGTCTAAAAGAAAACCAGTATTGTTTAAGACGACTGGAACTTAACACCCTGTAGGAGAACAGAAGTTAGAGTCCATTCCCTCAGTGATTGGCTAGAGTAACTTACCCAAGGAACAAATTTATACACTCGTAACATTAATTAACAGCCAGATTAACTAACCGAATAGCCAAAGAAGACCTAAATCCTTCGGGTGTATATGTATATATTAAGCAAACCGCACGATATGTAATTAGAGGAGAACGTTCCTCAATGACTCTCAATCCCCAAAGACCATACCTGCCTTCCTCACTCCTTCCGCTCCTCCTCACTTCCTCCGCTAGCTCACGGAGTCCTATTCTGTCAGCTGATAGCTAAGACTCTCCCTCAGAGTCCACTCTCGCTTGTCCGTGACACGAAAAACCCGCAGGCAAGCCTAGCTAATTTGAGAAGGAGGGGAGAGTGGAGAAGGAGAGGATAGAGGGGGGGGGAGATGGAGGATGAGTGAAGACAGCCTGGGTTCGGAGCACGGCTGAACTTGCCAGTGCCCGCATAGGGTCAGCCGATGAAGATAAGGCTCCCAGTGAGTAAATGAACGTTTCATACTGTAACAGTCCATATCGCCCGCCTGGATTTTGGAAGACTTACTTGGCATTAGAGATTCTCGACTCTCCTGGTGGGATAGAGGGTGAGGACATGATGGCAGACTACCCGAAAGTGGGTCATTAAAACATGTGGTTGTCCTCATACCTTGTGTTTTGAAGGAAATCAGAGTGACAGTGATCATTTCCCATGGGAAGCTGTTTGATTGTGGGAACTTAGAGCCATCTAGTGATGAATGGGTGTGAAAGGAATCGGGTGTGGAGGTTAGGTATGTCCCAACGAATTCTCCCTCCTTGAATGGATATTGTAGAACCCTTAACCTGAGAATAGTAGAATAGAAGCAGCAGATTAGCTAGTCATGAATACGAATCTTAACCCAAAATTCCAATAAAATGAGGATATAAACACTAGATAAGATGTAGATGATCTTGGAGCGAGGTGAATAGGTGATAACATGGATGGGATAAATGATGCACGAACTATTAAGAATAACTTTAATAGAATGGTTAAGTAGTAATTTACATATTAAGAATGTCTGGAACTGAGAGATCTCTCTCTGAACAATGAACATTTCTTTGGGATGCTCGGTTGGGATGATGGTTCAAATCACTGGTCATTGTGGTTAAATCGTTTCATGTGACACGTTAATTTAACACCAGTTAATAATATCTATGTGTACTCACAAACGTCTGCCACAAAAGCAAGGGTGGGAATGACTGAGCAGGATGCCCATGGCTAATGGGTTACTCAGGGGGAAATTTGATGAGTAATGATGCATTTTAGAGGGAATTGTGAGTGATTTCCCACAATTCCCTCTGAAAACATAAGACATCCCATCTATCTCTGTACTCAGCCGACCCATTGTTTTCCAGCTGTATGGCATCACATTTGCTGCAGGTGGAAGCAACCTGAGCTTCACTAGGCTTTTTTGGTGTAGGTTTCAAGATGACATGAATGATATTTTTTTAACCAATGAAGAGTGGAAGCATGAAGCTAAGGGGGAGGAGGGCTAAAGGGAAAGAAGTGGGGATTCATGGGCTTTACTCAGCATTTACTTAACCTTGACAGTTACTTGTGGGCATGCATGATGGCTTAGTATTCACGAACCTCAACTCTTCAGTGGCATTTTTTGAGAATTTAGTGGATGTGCCATTAAAATCATGCTGTTGACCAGGATTGTAAATTCCAAGGCTTTGCTGAAATAGGCTACCAGAATTGTGGCTGCAGTTACTGGCTTGCGGAGTGTGGAAGGAATTCATGTGTGTGCTGCACAACCACCCCAGCATCAATCCTGAATGCCGTTGAATCCTTTTGGCCACTTCTTACTGTCCGTTCCTTCTCTCTCCTTGTTTTCCAACTCCCTGCTATGTCTCTCAACTATCCCCCCAGTAGCTCTCCCGATCACCCTCAACCCATCATGCCCGACTCACTTTCTCTTTGAATGCATTTTCTTGACCCTTGACGGCTGCATCCATCCCCTTGCCTTCAGGAATAATTAACTATAAGTACTAGCATAACACCGCCTTTGCCAAATTCCATATCCCTTATATAATACGTCATGGGAGTCTACCTTTCATGTCATTGAGTCTGCTGACTGTACTTAAATCATTGCACTTCTGAGGATCTCAACCACTAAACTGTGGTTTTATTACTTAGCTGACCTAAATAACTATTCTTAACTCCATTTTTTAGTTTAATATGAGAGGGGGTTCTAACTTGCATCTATCATGAGCTATCACTGATAAAATGTTTGTTAAATTAAGTTTGTTTTTTGTGCTTGTCTTATTTTTTTATGGTACTGTATTTTGTTTTTAGGGACTCATTTTTAGTGTGACTATACATTTGATTTTTGCTTTCAATATTGTGTCATACCATTTTAGTTACCTCTGATATAATATTTGATTACTAATTCCTACACAACTATCCATTTATAAGCCATTCATAATTTTTTAATTATATTGGGTGAAATCATTTCCCTAAGAATATAATTGTAATTGCAATCTGTAATCAAGGCTTAATGAACAAAATGTCTGTTGTGTGAATGGAGTTTGAAAGTCAAATTTTTCCAATGAAATGTGAGGATATGTTGATGGGATATCTTATTCCTAATTTGTAAAATGATTAGTGAATTATGGTGATTCTAAATTGGAGTAGATAAGCAATCATTTTTCATGCTTCCAAATGTTTCTTGTTTGAATGCCTGTTCATTGGCCTGTTTTCTATCTTTCATTCCATTTTGTCCATCATCGGCCACTCTCTGGAAATCAGCCATCCTCTTTGAAGATGCTATACTCTTGGGTGCTGAAAGTGATACAACTGTTTTTTCATCCGACCCATCTCTACCCTTCTCCCTTCCATTTTGTGTCGTTGAGAGAACGGTATGTATGAGAACTGGAGAGAGTTAGTCTTTTATTCATACCACTGCAGTGCTGGCTTTTTTTGCTTTTGCCTTTGTGTTTTTATCAATTTCAGTGAAATTCAGTTAAATTATCTTTTAGTAATAAACTTTTTCTTTAATTCCTTATATTTAAACTATTTGTGCTTTTAAATAATATTTTTCAGTCTTGAAAAGAAAAGAAATTTTCTGCAAGTTAAAAAATGTGATATTTCCCGACGATTCCTTAGAATGTACAAAAAAGTACATATTTGAAACTTGATAATACAAAGGACAAAAATATTGAGTTTTGATTAAGAAAATCATAACTGTCGATTTTCTAAACATCCAATATGCTTACTATCTTTGTATTTTTGAGCGATAAGAATGTAGAACCCTTTAACTTTTCATCATTTATCCTGTATTTCTATTTAAATTCAATTAAATTTTATAAGCAGCCAGTGAAACTTAATGTCACTAAAATGAGAAATCACTTGTGGTTTTGTTGGTGGATGTGATTTGAAAAGTGTTTAAAAAAAACAACTCTGTGGAATTGTTCAAGTATAAAAATGGTATGATAGCAGAGTAGTTTGCCTAGCAAAGCCACTCAGAAATTGTACGCAAAATTCATTTGCCCATTGGTAAACCATTCCAGATTTGGTATGGATGATGCATTGTGTTATTTTTATAAATTGATGAAGGTAATATGTAGCTGATGAAAAGATATTATCCATAAACAATGCTCATACCCAGTAGCAATTGTTGAGAATGTTTATTCTTTGTTCAACATAGCTTTAGGACCTTTGCAGACTGATTTGTTTTGGCTCAGTGATGAGATAGTAGCTCTATCTTTTAATTGTAGTGTTTTAGAATTAAGTCTGAACTGATTCATTCATGTACTAAAACTAAACTAAAAGACAAGTGTTTACCAAATGGAAATGTGTGTCCTTGTGGTTCTTGCTGTCCATTTGAATACTCAATCTGATTAGTTCATCAACTTGCTGAATTTAGCACCATGAGTTTGGAGCAGTATTATTGGTGTTTGAATTTCTCCCCTTGGTATATTATTTCTTCTTGCAACCTTTTCAAGCAATATGCAGGTCATCCATGTGGCACCCTTCGCATCTCTGAATGCCTTACGCCTACACATGTGCCATTCGTTTGTGCCTTGCTTAGGGTTATTGATATCTCATAAAGTGTTTGGGCTGTGTGCATCAAGGCAATGCTTTTTGCAACTATTAATTAGAAATGGAAAAGTACCAGAGAAAAACCGAGAGTGAAACTTTGAATTGTGAATGCTGTTATGTCCATATGCATCAGATACATTTTTTGGCCTATGGTATCCTCATCAGGTAGTATTTTCTCCACAACTACTAGGAAAATAGTTCCTCCCTTCAGCTCTGAGCTCTGAAAGTGGTCAGAAAATCTGGGCGACTCCTGCCAGCCTCTGTTTATTGCCCTCTTGAACTCAGTCACTGAGTAATACAGTTTTTAAATGAAAACTCTTCAAGTTTAGCCTTGAGGAGGCTAGCTTTGTGATTTTTTTAATTCAGCAGGCAATTTATTGAAAACTAATTCCCATTTCCTGTGGCCCACATTTCAATCTTTCTGTTCTAATGGAGAAAAAATGAAGGCCATTTTTTTCTTTTAGTACAGTGATCATGAAGATCAGAATAAGTGGAGAACTGAGTAAAGTTTTTTTTCACATGTAAAATAAGTTAGAATAAATATATGCAGGGGAGTGGAAGAACTTATGTGAGTGCCCCCAAACAGTAATTCCATATTTGAGCCAGCTATGAATAAATGCATAGTAAACCGTGCAGGCAGTAGCAGTATCAACCATGGTCACAATTTTTCTAAGGTGGTAGCAACCAGAGGCAACTTTAGCACATATTTTATCTATCTGCGTTTCCCAGGATAGTGACTCGTGAACATGTATCCATAGGAATTTTGTCTCTGAGGAGGGCTTAAGAGAAGATCCATTTAGCTTCAGCAGTGGGGAGGAGGTTATCTTTTTTTGGTGGGGGTGGAAGTGAATGAATGTTGTTTTATCACTGTTGATAAATACTAACTTGTCATTGCGCCAATTGCTCCTGCAGTCGATATTTTTCTGCGCCCCAGCATAATTTAGGGTTATGGAGGAGGTCAAGTGTGTTGTATCATCAGCATACATATATACTGAGCCATTGATTAATTGATTGGGGAGATTGTTAATGTAAATGAGGAAAAATAGGGGACCCATTATTGATCCTTGGGGAACACCTCTTTCTATTGCCAAGGGGCGTGAAGTAGTAAAGGATTTGGATTCTGCTGAGAAAATTTTTACTACTTGAGACCTTCCTGTCAAATAGGATTTTATCCATTGGTTGGCCATCCCAGAGATCCCATAGTTTTCAAGTTTCCTCAGTAGCACTGTCTGGTCGACTGAGTCAAAAGCCTTTTTAAGGCCATAGAAGACCCCAATCACACTCTGTTTATCAAGTTCAAGTAGAACATCGTGAATGAATTTATTTATGGCAGTTTCCGTCGACTTTTTTTTCAAGAAACCAAATTGGGAATCAGACAGAATATTGTACTTGCTTAGAAAGCACAACAGTCTATTATACATTACTTGTTCAAGAATCTTAGAGAAAACTGAAAGAATGGAAATGGGTCTATAATTATTCACATTATGATCATCATCTCCTTTGAACACTGGAATTACTTTAGCTGTCTTTAGCCTGTTGGGAAAAATGCCAGAAGTGAGAGATTCAGGGACTAGGTGTGTGATGAATCACCGAATGAAATGAATGAAAGGTGTGGCATGAATCACCGAAGAGTTATCAATGCTTTTTAGCAGTGAGCAAGGTATGTCATCATGGCCAGCTGAGTCCTTTATACTTATTTTCTTAATAATGCTAGTTATTTCTCGTTTATCAGCTGGGTAAAGGAAGATTGTTTGAGCATGGTGAGCCACACCCAGGGATACTGCATTAGGTATCACTTGTTGATTTTTGCTTTTGATCAGTTTGGCTATGCTATTGAGGAAATTTTCATTGAGTAGATTGGCAATATTATGTTGGTTTGTTACAAGAGCATTATCATGAAAAATAGCATCTACATTAGAATTTAGAGATTTTGAGCACTGGGTGGTATTTTTAATGAGATCCCATGCAGTTTTACTAAGATTGCTGGAGGAGTTAATGATATGCATGTTGTATTTTCTTCTAGTCTCATTCACCAACTTATTGTGCTTCTTTTTTAAATCCTTGTAGTATTTTCTCAGTGGCAATGAGTCATTTGATTTCAGATCATTAAAAACCTGTTTTAACCTAGTAGAAGAAGTCCTTATCTCTTGAGTTATCCATTTTGTTTTATGGTGGACTGTAGTTTTTATGAGCGTCGGAGGGAAGCTAACATCAAAACAATATAAGAACATATCATGGAAGATGTTGAATTTAGCATCAAAACCATTAGTTGTATAAACACAATCCCAGGATTGTTTCTCAAGTAATAATTCGTAAGATAGTATGGCTGATGTAGAAAAACACCTTTTATACTTGACCCTGTTATGGGAGATGCTTGCATCACCATCAAAAAGAAACTTAGAAAACTGAGCTTTATGGTCTGAGAAGTGAGTATCTAAGTTCTGACCTTTAACACCAGCAATGTTAGAGAAAATGTTATCTATGGTTGAAGAGGAGGAGCTGGTGACTCTCATAGGTTCACTTATGGACGGTATTAGGATAAAAGTGCCAAGAATATCTAACAAGTGATTCTTCTGATCAGAAGAGGAACCAAAGTCAATGTTGAAGTCACCACAGACAATTGTATTATGTGAATTCTTGGTAAAAGCACATTATGGTTGCGTTGCTTCGGCGAATCGAGTGTGAACAGCATAGCATCTTTGCTGTTAACAACTCGTCCTTCTTCTTGACTTAAGAGTTTGAATTTGTTTTGAGTTGGTATCGGGCAGGAATCTTTCCTTTGCTGGACACAAATACTTGTTTTAATCCCGTCTGCGACTGATGAAAATGGTCCTCTGTGGAAAGCACGCACTTCCTTTTCTAGTTTTTCTTTTTCTATCTCAAGTATTTTGTTTTTTTCGCGTAATGAGCACAAATCTTGCATTAAATGGGCAATCCAATTATCTTTGGAGCTAGGCTCCAAAGTTCTAGTTCACTTTTATGAGCAGCGTCCTGTTCTACGATCGTGCATACTGTGCATACCCATGCACTCTCACTGGTTGTGACCAATATATCAACTTGGGCGCATCTAAAATGAATCCAAATCGAGCACGAATTAGATCGCATACCTTTTATAACTTTTTTGGAGCAAAATTGACTTATTTGAACACTATTTCTTTTAATTACGTGAGCTCCATTAACGGCTTCTTGCACATCAGCCAGCGCTATCTTGACTAGTGGTATTTATGCATTTGAATACATTATAGAATTCAGTATTTTGGATTTACTCCCTTGGTAATCCATATTCCATGGGATGATATTTTGCCAGAGTTACGTTAAGCTTCCTCAGACCGAAGTGTGTTAGTCCTGTTTTTATGATATTTTACATTCTAATGTTTTATTGTTGAGTCTCCACCCTGGTTGGCTCCATTGTTTTCAAATTTGAAAAAAAAAACTTTTTCCATGAAATTATGAGGGTGTTGCCGTATTCCCAATTGATGTTACTTGTCCTTGGAAACTGCTTTTCTTTTCACATATGAAACAATGGAGCCCAACAGGGCAGCTACTCAGCAATAAAGCGTGGAAAATGTAGATGACCCATAAATCCCTATTTGGCATGAAATAAATGACTAAGTGAATCAGGTTTAATTGTGATGGAATTAGGAACAATGAAAATCCAGTTATTCTAATGTAATAAACTAATATCTTTAGGCTTGTGACAATGTAATACCAAAATCTGCCACAAAGAAACCAGTGGCAGGAATCAGTCACAATGGTTGTGGCTGAAGTAAATACGATGACTTAATTCCACCTTGAAAGAATGAGGTTCCTCTATCCTTTCCTTTATTTTTTTTGAAAAAATTTCATTTTTTGCAAAATATTGTACAAATGCTTTTAAAACATACAAAATTTCCTATGAAATATTTTTGAAAAAATCAGAAATGTGTAAACATTCATAAATAATTCTTATTCACTAAATTTCGGTGTTTCATGGTGATTAAAACTGCAAAGTGTAACTCTTAAAAACTTCACCTGTCACGATTTTGATTTAGAATAAATCATGCGAAAACCCATGCATGTGTTAATGAGACTTGGATAAATTTTTTCCTATTGTTGAGTTTACTCTGTTGCTCCATTCTTGACAAAATTCTCTTCCTCGTTCGGCATTAGTGGTGAATTATGCAAACACCCAAGATGTTACACTTGTGGTAAATTAGGCATGAATGTAGCTTGTATCATATGTATGGTTTTTTTGTTGATTGAGAGGTCATGACTGATTTATTGTTCATCTTCCAGTAATTTTAGGATAATAATATTTTTGTGCTTCTCCTTGCAGAGCCAAGTGTACTTACATCAGATCCTCCGTCAGCTGCTGCGTCGCAACCTAGGCTTCCATGCTTGGGAAATAGCTCGCTCATGCACTGCCCTCCCCTACTTCCCACATTCTCTGGAGCTGCTGCTCCATGAGGTGAGCAGTATACTCTCTCTCTTACATAGAGTGTATTTCAGAAATAGTGTAAGATACTGAGAAATTTTATATTCCCTGAGGAGGGTGCAGGGCTGTTTAGTTTAGGGCTGCTTAGTCAAGGTTTATGTTCATGTTTACCATATTTTAGACTCTCTCTTATCTGTGTGATGGAAAATTAATGTAACTCCTTTTTGTATCAATGTGATGTATCCGCCAGGTGTTAGAAGAAGAGGCAACGAGCAAGGACCCACTACCTGACGCTTTGCTGCCGGGTGTTGTGGAGTTCATTGGCGAGTTCCCTCGGGAGAGACCACGGTGCATCGTGCAGTGTGCCAGGAAGACAGAGGTGGCACTATGGCCTTGTCTCTTTGCTGCCGTTGGGAGACCACGCATTCTTTTTGAGCGTTGTCTTGCAGCTGGCCAGCTCCGCACAGCTGCCTCCTACCTCATAATTCTGCAAGTAGGTTCTTCCTCTATTAAATATTAAATTCCTCTGTTAAAAATTAAATTAATTCTGTGTATTTTTCTTTTTCAAAGTTTGAATAACAAATCTATATTAAATTATTTCATATTTGTTTGGTTATTTGAGTCTTGCTTTGTTTTGCTTAGAACTTGGAGAGTTCCTCAGTGAGCAGACAACATGCCACACAGCTGCTGGATGCAGCCCTGGAGCAGGGGCGATGGGAACTCTCGAGGGACCTTGTCCGTTTTCTGCGTGCCATTGGTTAGTACTTTTCTTGACAGACAGTCTTTCAATGTTTCTTTTTGTACTCGTGGAATTCTCCTGAAGTGTCCATGGGCGACTTTCTTAGTTGGCCCTTCAACTCATTGCCTGCTCTGAAAATTTATATGTATGTTAAAATGGTTAGTATGTGCCCAGGTTATAATCCAAGCTAACTCTCTTGTGTTAATTGCTGTCAACTTTTGTGCCTTTTGTTGGAGTCTAGAATTTATCATGAGCTATAACTATTTCTTTAAGCTTGATAATGTTGTGCATGTCATGGTCTATCAATGGATTTTCAGTTCATTGGCTTGTGACTGCTGGTGCATCATGTAATGAGTATCATTGAGTCCCTCCATCTTTGGAACTAGAGTAGAATCTTTTTGTAACATAACTCGACTGGAAAACGTGGTAGCACCAACAGTGGCACTCTCAGTCTTCCAAGGACAGTAGAATTGTTGTAATCTTTGCAACACAATACTGATTTTGCCTTCATTTGTGTCAGAGACCCTCTGCACCGGATAGTGTGCTTCAGAACAGACCAGCTAAGTCGATGTGTGCTGTACAACTGAAGAACATCGATATTGACTTTCTTGATTGTTGTCAATTTCAATGATTCTCAGTCAAGGCATCAAATGTGCATTTTGTGACGTTACTCATTTCTCTGTTATAAAAAGTTTACATTGCCAAATACGTTGGGTGAAAGAATTAAAACTATGGACAACAATTCGGTGGTAAATTTTATCCATCTGCAAGTTACCTACTGGCAGGTTGCAGTACATTTTGCCAGTGCACATCATTAACCCTTTCGCGCCGAAGGTTGGCCATAGCCGACGCAGTTTTTCATATGCAAAAGAACGAATGTTGGCTCTAGCCGACGGGGGTTGTCCTTTGCAAATGAATGAATGTTGGCTATGGCTGACAGAGGGGGTGGGAAGTGACCGCCTCCCAAGCAATAAAGTCAGGTATGCTGTTACCCTTCGAGACCCAGCTTAGGGACAGCCCAGACCCTTTCTCGGCAAGTGAGCTCGACCCTCCGCATCATTAGTAGCCTATCTTGCTGCATGAATCCACGGTTTATTTATTGTATTTGCAATGGTTTTTTGTGGCAATTATTTTTTTCACTCTACAATATTTTTAACATTATGAAGTGAATTATTTTTTTGTTGAGTCTTAGCAAATTTCAAACCAAATTCTAGCGTTGATAGTAATGGAGTTCTTGTGTTGAACTCTCAATAGTTTGAGCTCTAAACAGACCTCTAAATTTGTTAATATTAACGCTAGAATTTCGTTTAAAATTGTAAAACGCTCAAAATAACATTAGAAATTTATTTAAAGATATAAGTTTTTGAAGTATGCAGCGAAGAGTTATTTTAAAAAAACCACCGCTAATGCAACAAACTTACAGTGGCCTCCTGCTGAGAGAGGGGCTGCAAAGCGTTGGGGGGTCGAGCCCAGTGCCCAGGAGAAAGGGCACGGTGTCCCACTGAGTGGGGTTCCAAAATGGTCAAAAGGCATACCTGAGCGATTCGTTACCACGAGAGAGCTCCGTAGAGAGAAGTACAGAAAATTCTCATGCTACTCGTAGCAGGGAAAGCATTTTCCTTAGAAGGACTTCGGTGTGAAAGGGTTAAATTCGACAGATTCAACATCATTCTCTTGCATTAAGAGCACTGATCTGTTCCAATCTGTGCTAACTTCTACACCTTTGATGAAAAGCTCATGGATCAAGGTACCTAGTGTCTTTTGATTTTTGTTTGTCTTCTCTTTCTTCTAGAAAAAAATTGCAAAATATTTTGCTTCTTCAATGGTTATAATTTCTATTAAATTAAGATTAAATGTCCAAAAATTACACATGATTATGATATCATTTTATGTCTTTCCCGCTAAAGTGTACATTTTCAGTGGACTGTTTACTTCAGCTCGGTAAAAATAACATATGCGCATCTATTTTGTCTCAAGGTTTCACTTAGTGAAGAGGGAAACTTTTTTTGAAATTTAATGGAGACAAAGCAGTGTAATTTTAAATGTAATTACCATATTTGATGGCGTATAAGACACACCAGCTTATAAGATGCAAAATTTTATTATGGGTCATCATTTCATACTTTAGAATTTAGGTAAATTACAAAGAGCAAGATCAAGTTGTAATGAAAAATTTTTCTGAAATGTAAGCTGCATAGCTGAAAACAGTACAATATTAGAAGAACTAGAGAAAAACAATTCAGTACAAGAGGACTTATTTAATTGCTTTCAAAACCAGAAAAATACTCTAAATTACTGCTATCTTCAAATCCCAGAAACTCAACACCACTTGTGCTACCATCATCAATATCTTCAAACAAAGCATCATCTTCTGTCCCATCCAGGGCATTGCTAATGCCACACTTCATAAAATCCTTCACAATTATGCCTGTTTTTATGCATTCCCATGATTTCCTCACCCACTCGCCAACTTGGGAGATGGTGGGCCACTTCATTCTTCCTGTGGGAGTGAGGTCATGGTTTGTATCACCCATCCACTGGTTCCACTTTTCTCGCATGTTTTGTTTTAATGGCGTAATTATGGAAACATCCAAAGGTTGTAATTGGCCCGTCAGTCCATCAGGAATTACAGCTATTCTGGTTGTTAATTCTTAGGTATAAGTTTTTATTCCTTCCGTTCTATGTGCTCTGAACTGGTCCCAAACCAGAGGAGAAGGTTTTTTTTTAAGAGCCCACCATGATGCGTTGATCATGTATTTTTTATCAACAGTTTCATCTCATCTTCGTCCATCCAGCCCTTTGGATGCACATGGACCAATACACCTTTCAGAATTTTTTCAAGGCTGAGTTTTACTTTTAAATATAAAAAATACAGAAGTTTTTTGCCGTCAGCTCAATATGACAGAACTACTGTGTAGTGTGTCTTCTCATGGCCAGTGGTTGTTATTTTAACAGTTTTTGACTTTTTGACACTCACAGTTTTGTTCGATGGCACATCAAAAGTCCGTGGAATTTCATCCATGTTGGCTATTTGGCCCAGGTCGTGAGAGATCTTTTTTCTTTCATCTATAACAAATTTATGAAATTCTAAATTTTTTCCTTGTAATCTGCTGGCATTTTCTGTGTAATGGATGTTCTGGTGCACATTGATAAACTATGCCGTTTCATGAATCTGTAGCACCAACCTTCACTTCCCATAAAATTTTGGATTCCCTGTTTAGCTGCTATTCTTCTGGCTACATTAACTAACATTTTGGTAGATACACTTTGCTCTGAATGCCTCTCGTCTACCACCCAATTTTTCATGTCTTCCTCCAGCTCAGGCCAATGTGAGGCAGGGTATCGAAGGTTATGCTTGTCTTTTTTAGCCATTCTCAGTTCTCCTTCTTGCTGTAGCCAGGAGCGTATCATTTTTTTCAGTTGGAGGTGGACCA
This sequence comes from Ceriagrion tenellum, assembly GCA_963169105.1. Lineage (NCBI taxonomy): Eukaryota > Metazoa > Arthropoda > Insecta > Odonata > Coenagrionidae > Ceriagrion > Ceriagrion tenellum. The sequence continues at coordinate 22,563,730 of OY720636.1, forward strand.
ATATCCCTTTCTCCTTCTCTGTTACCATACTCCATTGCAAAATGTATCTTTTTCAACTTAGCTAATGTGTAGCTAATTCTCTTGCAACTTGACATATTCTTGAGAGTAAGATTTAGTTAAGAATCAGTATATGATGAGCAATCAAACCTTTAAATATGTGACGATAGCAAATAGGCTTTGGTGGTACACAGCTCAGTGTTTTATAACACCAATTTTAACATGCCATCGTATAATCACCTGGAAATAGCTGTCTAAATACTCAAATCACTTATTTTCAAGATATATAATTGATTTTATCAATTATGTATGCACTTATTCAAGTAATTTTTACATGTGTTACAAGGAAGATGCTTCAAAATTAGTCTGCTCTGTAGTTTGACATACCCAAACTATCGATTTCACTCCAATAAGAACAAGGACATATGGAAGATTATTTTCAAAGTAGATTTGCTTCGGAGAAATTGTAAAGGCTGCCACATTTTAATCCTGAAGATAAGAGGCAAGGAACCAAAGCATTATCTAAACGTATCATGCACTTATGTAACCTTATTAGTAAGTATGAAGAATTTTCCAAAAATAATGCTGGGTATGTCTCGGGACTGAGGAGGTTAAGTCCATTCTACCTTGTCTATCCGCGACCTGCTGTTGGGCAGTATTGACCTATGAGTGCCATTTATTGGCCACTAGCACACGAACAGAGAGGAGAGTTATCACCGCACATACAGTAAAAATGATATGTAATAGAATAAAATAGAAAATTCTATTCTATTCTATTACATATCATTGTAATAATTATGTATATATGTATTGGCTACCTTACTGATTGAACATTGTAGAAGTTTTTACAAGGTGGCTTTTCCCTAATTTTTAATAGAGAACATATTATATTGTTGAAGACTACAGGAAGAGAAACAGATAACTGTCGAGGTGACTAAGTAAATTACATCAAAATATAAGGCAAAGCACATTTTGTTCCACAAATTTATTTTAATGACTATACTACTACGGGATGTTGTGATCCATGAATATTCCAGCGATAACAATTTGTAATATTGATGTATGCGGGAATTCACGGGATAGTGAAATGCACTTTAGGCAATCTAGTATCCTATCCTAGTAATTATAGGAGGCTACTGTGTATGTAATCCCCACGTATTGACGGGAAAATCGTTTACCAATATCCAGCTATTAAAAAAAGTATGTAGTGAATATTTAAATGCACCTTGAATACCTAAGTGACACAATGCTAGTGTGACATGCTAACATCAGTTATAGTATTTTGGGGATGGGATGGTAGCATTGGAGTTAACATTAGCTTCGGGAAAGTTTCACCTTAGCATGTAAGATGCAGGGGTGATTTTTTGATCCATTATTCTGGAAAAAAGGAACGTCCTTTATGCCGTCAAACACGGTATGTATTGTTTGAAATATCAGCCATGTATTATTAAGCATGTTCAATGGAAAATAAAATTCCTAAGAAATAAATAAGATTTTATGGTACATATTTTGTTCACTAAGAATGTTGCCCCTAGCTATTATGGGACTCAACAGCTTGACTTCTGTACATTTCGGCTTTTGTATACATCACAGAAATGCTTTGTGCTCAAAAGTTGAGGACTGTCCGTAATAGGAAGGTCCTCAGATGAAAAGTAAAAGAGAGGTGCTAAGTGGCTCTTGTTAGGCCACAACTTGAAGATGGCATGAGCATTTGGGATCCTGGACAGAAAGATATAACAAAAAATATAGAAAATACCAAGGGAAGCTCCGTGCTTCAATAAAAACTGCTACGAGCAAATATACATCGTTTCTCAGCTTTTAGAGGCATTAGGTTGGGAACTGATAGAGACTTGGAGGCTACATGCTAAGCTTAGCTTACTTGAGAAATTCATAACAGGTGTGTTTCAAATGGAATATTATTTTGGCACTACACTACATCTTTAGGTCTGATATAACCGAGAAAATAAGTGAGGTACATTGCTGAACAGATTGGTACAAAAATTTGTTTTTTCCCTGCATGATAAGTGACCATAGTAAAGGCTGATCTCCACTAAGTACACTCCCATAATTCACTTTGCCATTTACCTCCCAAAACCTTTACACATTTACATGGCTGGTGTCCTAACACCCCCTGCCACATGTCCATTCGGAGGTTCGCAGTTTAGTTTGTAGATGTTATGATTTTGAAGTCTGAATTTGTTTCCTGCAGATCCAATGGACGTGGAGTCGCCTCGAGCCTCATTTTCTCTCTTGCCGTCCAAATTTGGGGTTGGGTCATCCCACCCGCCCACACCAGCTGTTTGCCCAAATGAAGAGGACCTCTCCTTGCTGCTGGGAACAATGCAGGTCAGTGCACACCCCATCAGACTTGTTCATTATAATTATATCTATATCTTGACCATCAATATCACTATAAGATGCTTGTGACTATAGAAATTAACATGGGTATTCCACTCCAAACTTTGTTTATACCAGAATAAAACATTGCCCTGGTTTTGATGGATAATAGTCATCTTAAGTGTAAAGTCTTGGTTGTTGATATCACTAAAACTGTTGAATATCGAGTTAGATGTGGTTAATGGTCTAAATGCCAGTAAAGGGCTCTCAACAGGCAGCAAAAGTAACACACATGTCCTCCTGGACTTCAGAAGGAAGTACATACATTGAAGGGAGAAATGTGGTGTAGTGAGTGAATAATCAGCCTTAAACGGATCTTTGACTCAGTAGATTTTTCATTAAGGCACGCATGCATTGTTTACATGACCTGATTACTGTAAGGATTTGATTATGTTGCAAATATAAATCGTTATGATGAAATTAATAGGAAGTTCGACTCTTTTATTTAGTCATACAGTAGAACCTGTAAACAATGAAATTCAAAGGACCAAAAGTTTGCCAGTTTGTAAATTGGGAGTTTGTAACTTGGAGGCGGTTTGCACGTTGCATCACTCCAGGGGCAAGTTAAATATCCCAGTGTTGTGCCATAATTTTCCGGGGAGGTGGTTTGCAAAACTCAATTAAAGGTAAAATATCCGCAGAGGACCACAAACGATTATCTCTACCATTCTCTTAGAAAGAAATTGAAGATTTGAAGCCCAGTTTATGATTGGGGTCAACATATACTTCAAATCCGAAGTCAAGAAGAATATGTGAGTTGTAATAGAGGCTTTAACATTTGCGTGAAAGTGTCTTCTGCTTACTTATACCGAGAATGAGGGAGTTCAACCACGCTCATCTTAAACGTTTACAGTGGACTGTTTGACGCCATCGTACACCCAGTTTTTTATATGCCTGCAGCATTCTATTTTGCCGCCTAGCCATGGAGGAAATCCTTCCATGCTCATTAAGAACCTTCTGGCTGTCCTTTCGCTTAGCCAGAAATAAGCTGTGGACATCATTATTACGTAATTGTTCTGGAATTCCGTTTGAGTAATTTGTATAGGAACGAATCGCAGGACAAACTACAGTTGACTGCCCATGTAGTGGCCACAGCGGCTGGGTTGTTTTTTGTTTCACCGTTTTTCCGCGAGAGGTCACCTTATGGCCGCTACGGAAAACTAATGTGGCGGCTTTCTGTATCACACAAGTAGAGAATTTGGCAGCTCCTTGATCACGAGGAAATGGACAACCGGAGGCTGTCACAATATCTCCGCCATCTCAGAATCCTCGGGTTTACATTGGAAACAGGGTTGCCATCATACAACAGAAATTGCAGCCATTGAGAATTTATAGTACTCGTCCTCGACTGCATGAAAATATCAGCTGCAACTACATCCAACTGAAGATAAACGAAGTTGACCTGCACATTCCTACTTATGGCTCTCTAACCATGCTGATATTAAACCACACACGCAAGTTACCAGAAATGCGATGAACAAGTAGGTGCTTTCTGATTTGCTAGTTCATGCGGAATCTCTGATTTACCAGTGATGGACAGGGTAGGGATGGGGGAGTAAACCCTAAAGAGTGCCATAGTGAAGTAAAAACCTGTCCCATTGTCGAGGTTGGAGTTAAGTATGGCAGGAGGGAAAGAGAATACGAAATGAGAAGAGGGACTACCAGTGAGACAACAGTGCCACACAGCAGGGGAGGGGAAAGGCAGATGACTTTTAGAAGCAAAAAAGGTACGGTTTTGAGAGTTCTTCTGGTTAATTGCCGAAGTTTGCTTAATAAAAGGGAGGAATTTTCCGCCCTATTAGATTCTTGCAATCCTGACCTGGTAATAGGTACTGAGTCATGGCTCCACCCTGATATATGTTTTCATACAAAATATTTCCTACCCATTTGTTGATAGAAGAGATCGAATGTCCAGAGGAGGGGGTATATTTATATGTGCACGAGACTGTCTTCACAGTTCTCTCAAATGGGTTTGAGAGGAATGCGAGTTAATGTGTGTGAAATTTAGAGAGAGATTTAGAGGGCAATAAAAGCCTAAATGTTGTTGCTGTGTATAGAAAACCGGATGACGACTTCACACTATTAGAAACTCTAAACACAATATTCCTGGAAAAAGATGGAAAAGAAAACACAATTTTTGCAGGAGATTTAAACCTCCCCTAAGTTCAATGGACCAGGGAAACAGTGGGTGGGGGAAAGGCTCAGGAGCTAGTAAATATACTCATTCGCGAAGGTGGATTTTTCTAAGCCGTTGAAGAACCCACGAGAGGGAAAAACGTGCTAGATGTAGCCCTGTTTTGGCCCCCTGCCCTCTTTGGAAATGCAGAAATAACCGTGGGAATTAGTGACCACAACGCTGTGTCCCTTGAACTGGAGTTGGGGGTACAAAAGGGCAAAAGTAATGAAGCAAGAGCTATTGTCTGGCAGTATAAGAGGGGGGATAGAGAGGGTTTCATAAACCTTCTTAGGGAAAGACTTCCTGAATGGGCTGGCAATGTCTCATGCGTGGAGGATATGTGGAAAAGGTTTAAAATTTTAATTTTCGAAGGGATGGAAAAATTCATTCCGCATAAGGTAAGGAAAAATAACCCTGATCCCATGTACTATAATAAGAGGATTAAATCTCTAAAAAGGAACTTAAGAAAACCTCACAAAAATAAATGCAGATCGAAATCTAGCCTAAACTTATACCAAACTTGTCATAAAGAATTGGTGAAGGAAAAACGAATGGCACATGGTAATGATATTGAAAATACACTAAAATCGGATGCTAATGAATTCTACAAACATATTAGGTCCTGCAAGGACTGTTGTAGAAACATCAGGGAGGTCAAGAAAAGAAACAGGATCTCAACCAATGATGAAAAGGAAATAGCAAATGAGTTTAACTGTTGGTTCTCAAGTGTTTATCACAAAGAAACCAATACCCTTGATGTAGAAAACAAAAAAATCAATACATCCAATTTAGTAGATAATATAAATAATGAAAATGTACAATTGTTTAAAGTCAACGACACAAGCATCGCCGATAAAATTAAGAAACTTGGTAATTGTAAATCTAAAGGCCCCAATCGCATCACAGGTGAGTTATTAAAACTTATTTCAAATGGAGTTGTACCCTATCTCAGAGTTATTTTCAATGTATCGTTAAATAATAAAAGCTTGCCCAAAGATTGGAAAAGGGCAATTATAGTTCCCATTTATAAAAGTGGCAATAGAAATATGGTCCAAAATTATAGACCTATCAGTTTAACATCAGTTACATGCAAATTTATGGAAAAACTTATAACAGATTACCTTTTTAAATATTGGAAATCAAATGAGTGGTTGTGTCCATATCAATATGGTTTTATATGAGGTTACTCTTGTGAAACAGTTGCTGACCCTATGTCAGGACATTACAGAGACAATCGATGAAGGCGACATAGTTGACGCAGTTGTGATCGATTTTGTTAAAGCCTTCGATACCGTGCCCCATGATTTGCTGTTAAATAAACTTAGAAAAACTACTATCGATCGTAGAGTGGTAGAATGGGTTGAGGATTTTTTGATGTGCAGAACACAGTCAAAATTGGCAAAAATTTCTCTGAGGAAGCAAAAGTCACCTCAGGAGTCCCTCAGGGTAGTGAGGTAGGCCCCTTGTTATTCCTAATATTTATCAATGATTTGCCGGTTTCAATTAACTCAAGCAAAAGATAATTTGCTGATGACTGCATAGTCTATCGTAAAATAAAAAATAGAAATGATGAGTACACGCTCCAAAAAGACCTTGACCAAATTCATCTTGGGTCGAGTTGTAACAAAATAAAAATAAACAACAATAAAAGCGTGCATATTCAATTTTCAAATAAAAGGGCAAGTGATAGACTTGACTATAAATTAAATGGAGAAGTAATAGCCTAGTCAGATAGTTGTCAGTACATGGGCTTCCTGTTAACAAAGGATCTGGGATGGGGGCCCACATAGAAAAGATATCTGGGAGGGCGTTTAAAAACCTCAACTATGTGATGAGAAACATAAAAAAATGTCCAAAAGAGGTGAAAGAGCTGGCATACTTTACTACTGTTAGACCTATGCTTGAGTATGCCATGAATGTCTGGGATCCCCATGATAAGGGGAAAGCAAAGAGCCATAAAGGAAAAGGTCCATAGGAAGGCAGCAAGGCACGTTTTGGGGAGACACAAAAATAGAGATAGTGTCAGCAGCATGTTAGAGGAATTGGGGTGGAGTTCATTGCAAGGTAGAAGAAATGTAAATAGATTATTGGGAATGTTTAAATGAACGTTTCTCAAAATATCCAGCCTGGTTAGAATTGGAGAAGAGGCTGGAACCACCAAATTTTGTGGGGAAAAATGGCCACCCACTGAAACTAAAATTAAGGAGGCAAAAAACGAATGCTGCCAAATACTCCTCCTTAAATCGCGGAGTCCTTGAATGGAACCAATTACCAGAAGAACTCACAAATCCATTGCCAAGGAATGTAAGTAGTTTTAAAAAAATGTTACTCATGAATAACAAGAGTGTCTGATGTTTTATGTAGGTATATGTATTTTAAAAAAACACTGTCATTATTATTTACAGCTAAACAAATGTTATATTGCCACCGGACAATGTCTAATTGCAATATTAATGTAATAAATAAATAAAATTTGTTCCGATGCCTTAAGGTCCTTGACGTACCTTGCAATGACTGGCAAAAGTGCTAATTGAAAATCATATTCGCTGATCAATTTTCAAATTTTATTCCTTAGTTTTTTGTACTATGGCATGTTATCAATGAAATTATTTTTGCTCTTTTTGCTTTTAAAACTGCAAAAATCACACGAAAGAGACAATATTAACAATTTTTTCACAAAATACATTATGAAGAGTTATTATATTATGAGAAAGGGCCAATCTTTCATTTTATTAATGGGAAGTTTTCGTAAAGCAGGAGTTTGCTCATATTAGAGGTATTTCCTAATGCTTTTACTTAGGGATAGATGCATTGTTTTTTACTTGAAAATGTTATCAAAATTGGCTTGTGCCTTATGGGCCGAGGGTATATTTAGCATTTTTTCAAATATCTCACCCAAAAAATTGCAGGGGATCTAATAGGTCAGGAAATATGGTACTGATACTTTTAGTTGTTCAGTGTGTTAATGACAAAGCTTGGCTATTGTGCCAATTCTTTTTCATTTTGACTATTCAATTCATGAATGTAAATCTGTTTTTTTTTTGCTGAAATTAAGACTTTCACCTGTACTCGAATCATCTTATACTTGATGGTTTATGGCTGAAATCAAAGTAAAATTAAGGAGTGATACGTGTAATTACTTCCTGAGAGCCTGGATGTGGAATATTTGGTGATCAACCAATAATTACCATCAGCTTATATCTTATATTTCGACCCTGATATGCATGTGGCTCCCATGCAGTTGATACTGTAACAAAACTTACATCTGTTTTTTCAAACATGCATGCTTAAAAATTATTATTTTTGAAGCCACTATCAAGATTTCATCATTCCCTCCAAAGGTTATGATTGATTTCTCTAGAATGAAGACACCCTATAAGTTCATCTCATCAGCTTTGAACCCAGAATACTCACATATGCTGGGAATTATAGTCTTATCAAAGTCAGTGGCTGAGTTTTTATTTTGAGTATTTATTTTGTGGTAGCATGTGAAAATAATTATTGGTTTATGTATTGTTTGTTTACTAGTTCGTTTTGTTGGTGAGCATGGTATCATTCCCATCTGGAATTTTTGTTTACTTTTTAATGTTGTTCAGTTGTTCGCCATCAATTATTCAAGTTGGAAATGAGAATGAAATCACTTTGTAACATTCCCAGAAGTTATATGAGTTCCTAACCATTGGCAATTGTTGAGCCAGAATTGACACCCTATGGCTGCAGTTTATGTTTAGAGGTTCCCCATATGGCAGTCCTGGAATGTATTGAGTTACCCGCTCATTTCTATTGATGGACTTGGCTTAGATTTGATGGATGTTGCAATGTCTGATGTGGATCACTTGTCCATCTCTCTGAAAAGGTATCAAGGGGACGTAGTTTCAGCACGACATCCACTCCAAAGACTCAGGGTTGGGGCAGTGGTTCTTTGGATCCCAAACTTGGCTCATCTTGTCCCGAGCCACCTCCGCTGACCCCTGCACCACAGTTATCCTCTGCTGGTGGGAAGGTGGGCCACAGGGAAATGATGCGCTCCAACAGTGAGAGCCGCTCGGTGGGAGGCAGCTCTGGTGGCGGCCTCACCGAGCGAATCCGGAAGAAGTCTGAGCCGGGTGGCAGTGTGGCACGGAGAGAAGAGGACGAGGAACCGTACTTGGACCTCGTGCTACAGCGGCATGCTCGGAAGCTGCTCAAGGCGGGCCGCTTGGGCGATCTGGGTCGCCTGTCTGCTTGGCATGCACCTCATTTTGGCCTCGTAAGCTGGCTCCGCACCGAGAAGGAGGGTGCAGCGCGTCTGCCCCATCCACCGGAAGTGGCGCTCCGATCCCTCCACGCCAACCTGAGGTGGGCCTTGCCCAACCCCCCGCGCTCGCCCTCCAACTCATCTTGCCAGAATATGTCCTCCTTGGTGACCAAGTTGTCTGTTGATTCCCGTAAGTAATTCATGGCTGGTACCCTTTTCTCTGGTTTGCTCTTGGTGCTGGTAGTGTCTTCATCTGTGACCCACCCTGGTCTTCATTTAGGCTGTCAGTCCCCCCTGTGATATTAAGGCCCCCTGATGGGAGTCTTAAAAGGTCTATCTATCTCCTTGAACAAAGGTATTGGATTAATGGCTAGTGCTGTTGGTATGGGTCTTGATAAATACATATTTGCTGTGTTCAACCCAGGCCGTTGACCGAGCATTTGCCATCCAGAAAAGTGTAAATATATTGGTGTGCAAAGAATTGGCTTATCTGACCAGAGTTGAAACACCAATTTGTCGATTGGTGGTCAGGTGAGTCAGCCCTTCATTACACCTTCTAGAGCTCATCCAAAATAATAAGCCTGTAATAATTAACTAATTTGGCTTACAAAGAAATAAAAAGTACACTTATATATCATAGTATAATTTAAACAAAGGCCACAATCATGAAAGCTGACTGGATACTGTGGGCCAACCAGGAAGGAGCTAAGGCCACCATCATAGAAGTCAAGTGATACCGTTTCCCCAGGAACATTGGACGTTTTTACAAATTGGCTGAATGGTCTAAATGATTTACAAGTGGTCAACTGTGCTATCATCTTGGAAGAACTTTTGGCACCTTAACAATTTGGTTATGCTACTTCATGGTTAAATTTTTTTACAGTGGAAAAACGTTTTTAATTATGAGTAATTTTTCTAAGTTGCATGTCTAGTAACATGCTCCACTACTGTAAATGGTGGTCAACTATGGATAGAATTGATCTTCACTCTTTACCTATTTAAACCAAAGTTTTCTTTCTTTCTGTTATTTTATGCACTGAAATTGAATACCAATAGGTCATAATTTTGGGATCATGGGATGACGTATGAAAAGAGATTTGAAATTGAAGGTTTCTATGTTGACATTTTAATGGAATGCCAGAGTGAACAGGTTTTTGCAACAATTTTATTTTAAGAAAATACTTGTTCATAAATATGAACATATGCCCTTGATTTACTTTTACTTATATGCTAGCAGAATGCTTGATGAATACTTGGGTGATTCATGTGTTGATAACAGAATATAAAATATAATAGTAAATACCATGCCAAAGATATTGATATAAAGTAAAATCCAATCTATTTTAAAAATATTTGATTGCTGATTATGATGCATCTGCTGGGTGAAATTTTTGAATGATAGTGCATTCTTCTTTCACAAATCCTTGAGTCATCCTGTCACTTTCCTTGCATTAGTCCTTGCATCAGAGCTCTAGTGATGGAGAACGAGGTAGCTCAAGCCATTCTTTCTCCTGCATACAATTATTTTTGTTTTTACTCTTAGCAGCTTTACTATCATGTAAACTCTTCTTTTTTGATTAAAACTCTACTGTTGCTCCACATACCATACTTTTTGCCGCACACTCGAGTTGGCGGCTGTTCAAATTCTCTTGCGTGCTCTGAGACCGAAAATTGACTTGATATAAAACTAGAAAAAAGAACAGGGATACCTTCCATTGCCACTGTCTTTGAAAAAAGTTGTGCCCTTAATAGCCTGTTTTACCATACTCAAATCTGTGCTAATGAAGGGAAGGAACCATCAACTCTTTTCAGGAACTTTCCACTGACCTTGTATTCTCCCACCTCTTTTTTTCTTGTCTTTTCTTCTGGAGGTCTTTTCTTCCAAAACTTCTGTGTACTATCTCATGCCATCTTTCCCCTTTCACTCTCATTTCTTAGAAATCCTAATTATGTACCCCACCCTCCAATTGCCCATATGGTGAGTCTTACTTGATACTCCCTTGCAACTCTGCTGAAAGCAAACCTTGTTGAAAAGCGTAGCAATTAGCAATTGGAATGAAATAATATTTTCTCCCGAGATCATACATTCAGCTGATTGTAAGGAAGACACCACATACTATGATATATGAATGATTTTTTTGGAAAAGCGCTGAGCCACTAGCTCTTTTTACAAATTATAAAGCGATGAGGAGAGGGTGACTTGAAGCACAGTTGAGCTTGCAACCAGCATAACTTGGTAGATGTTGGAAATAAGTGACATCTTGAGTGCCCATATTAGTTGTTCCTCTCTAAAGCCATGGATTAGAAAATTAAATTCTTGTGCTGTTAATTTTAATGTATGCTTAGGTTTTTGTGCACAATAGTAGCTATATGTATGTTTTCTAACCCAGAAGGAAATTTTGCCTTTGTCGTGATGACAGACTTTAAAGAATTGGTATCGGGAAACCCAAAGTAATATTTATTTTTGGATTTGCTTCTTGCCTTCAGGGTCATCATCTTCTGGCATCCATTCTCTACCAATGCCAGCTGATGAAGGTGTCATTAATTATGATGTGAAGAGAGGCTCGTGCCAAGGTGTTAAAGCACCCCACCTCCTCCCTCTGGCAGATGTGCAGCCGCAGCCGAGGCATGCTCAAGTGCTTGAAGCTCAGCTGATGCCACATCTCATAACGTCCCCAGGTAAGGCATGACGCTGAAAATGATTGGTTTGTTGTCATATATACATGTTGAGGTTTTTATGAAAGTATATTCTGTTACATTGTGTCAAGATTAGAGATGGGCAAATGCCATCTGCACAATTTGAATACATCAAATATTGCACCGTGGCGCAATGCTTGGCAAGTTGACCAACTAATTGCTTCGAGTGCTCCGTAAGAACTGCAAGGATACACCGTTCTTCATTGAAAACACATTTTATATATGTTAGTTTTTGTTCTTGAGTGAAACATTGCTTACTTAATTCTTTCATGTAAATACTACGAGAGAATATCCTAATTGTGCCAAAATAATCCAGTGGGGACTTGTCGTGAATATAAGTTGAAGAAAGCTCGTAAATATCATCGACGACTGCTGCTCGGTACAGGATTTGTTTGTGAATAAAAGGTTTTGCTCTGCTAAAAACTTTTTCTTCAATTTGGAGAAATGATACAATGTGTCATTTCTACCAAATCTGGAACAGTTAACCAATAAGCCAAATAATTTTATCTAAATGATACAGAGAGTATATGCCATGCTAACTACGCTAACTTACTATTTATGATATGTCCTGTATAAATAAACGCTCTCTTACTATTTAGGCTATATTTATGTCCTATAGTCTTTTGGCATATTTTACGTAAGTGGAACGTGGATTGTTGGATCATGGAGTGTGTTCTTTGCACAATCAACCAACACTGTGGAAAACCCAGAAAACCTCCTTAATGTTCGACAACGTACAAAAATGGTCGTAAGTTATGTTACCCACATGAACAGGGTTTGTGCAGATGCAAAGCACCTGGAGATAACTTTACGTAATGCGCTTATTGTGGAGTCATTTTTTGCTTTACATGCATAGGCAATATCATTTGAAATCATGCCGCATAATGCCATGAACGAAAGTTGAAATTCCTAGAGTTGCAATACGTATGATAAGCAGAAGGAAATACTGTGTTACTTTACCCTACATTTGTAATGAACTGGAATGGATTAACTTTCTCTCTCCCGAGATCCCCATTTCGATTCCTCAAAATCTTACAAAAATAAATGCAATGACAGGTAAATTAGTGGAACGAAATCCTATAGTTGCTATTTTATCGTGAACCCAGGCATATGGGAGAGAAAATCTTTACACTTTTCCCACGTTTCTCTCCTGTTTCAGAAAAAAATTGTGTCGTTAGCAGCCTCAACACAGGTTTCGTGATGTTACCTTCTAAGTAGGGACTTATGGATGAGCTCTCGAAAAAATTATATGCACAAATTCATTCACAAAACCAGTCTATGCAGTGTAAGAAGTTCTGACAATGTCAATGACATGTGACTTTACTTTGTTCTGTTACTTTGGAAGTGGAATTTTCATCGTCGATACTAGCGTAGATATTTGCGTACTTGCATCTATTGAATACTCCACCGTTCTAGGCATAGCACTCCCGCCCGCCTAGCCTCCGAGCGACAGGAGTGACGTCAGACCTGCCCAATCTGACCACGCCCCCCTTTTTGCCCGTTTTTCGCACCGTTGGGATTTCGACAACTTTGAGAATTTACATCTCAGGAACTAAGCATTACTTAGGCCCCGGGTTATTTTGCATTAGGCAAGATTAATCGTCCACTATTACCCCTATTTTTTTTTTTTAAATTGGCAAGTTCTCCATTTTTATGGATGATTATTTTATATCCTATTGGACAAGTATATGCATCTAGTAAACAGGCCTAATGCCTGAATCACACGATCATTTTTTCCATCCCTTTTAAGGGATAGCTCCAATGATAGCTCAAATGATCGCTCGAAAATGATCGTGTGACTTGAACAAAGTCAGGGATGGCTCCAGCGATAGGGATCCCTATAGCTTTTTCCATCCCTGGGCACGTCCTTTTTCCGTCCCTGGAGGCATCGCTGACTCCACCATTTAGCCAATCAGAGTGCTCAGCCGCAAAGAGCAACTCTAACGCCACGTTCGGCTTTCAATGGAATGAGAGTAGTTAACATAGAAATGATGCGAAAAGGGATGGAAAAAGTGATGGAAAAAGGGACGGCCAAAATGACCGTGTGCTTCAGAAAATGATAGCTCGAGCTATCATTGTCACGGTCCCTGAAAAGCTATCATTGGAGCTATCCCTTAAAAGGGACGGAAAAAATGATTGTGTGATTCAGGCTTAAGCAATGATTGATTTCTTTTCGTTTCTCCCAGTATTTATTTTTAGTAGCATCCAGATTTTGCCTCAGAACTATACAAACTGTCATGGAATATGAGGATAAATTGAATCGGAATGATATATGACATGTGAGCTACTGAAGGGGAAAGGATTCCCCTGTGTTTGAGTTGATGGTCAATGAGGGAGAAAGATTGTGGTGCAGGCAACAGGGTATCCCCTTTCCATGTACTCTCAACTTCCTTCAATTACTGCCTCACCCGTAGACCTTCACCTCGAGCAAACGAGGAAATGGTAAATCCCCATTTCACTCCACTATTGTAAGGATGATCGTTCCTATGCTACATGAATTCTCAATCCTGCAAGATGAGGACAGGAAATCTAGCTAGAAATGCATTCGCAGACCGTCAGAATTTACAATGACTGGAGGATTGCTGGCAAATGAATAATTGCTGTTTTCTTGGTTCGATTTGGTGAAGAAAGCTTCCGCCACCCATCATGGCTTTGGCCACCCGAGGCTACTTTGTGACTCTCATGAGTAAGTTGTAATAGAGTATGTAAGGTTACCAGCCTTTGCAGTACCCGCACCACGTGAAGCTTTCCCTGCTAACGGTTATGGCGCTCTTCCAGTGAGTTTTGGCACATTTTCGCCAGTATGCCACCAGAGAAACCAAAGCATAGGCCCACTTTCACTTTTCTACTCAAGCTAGGATCCCTTCTGAAAGGACTACCTTTAGAGCCAGCAAACCATTGCCTATAACCCACCACTGGGAGATATATGTGGTGTACTGACACACCGCTAGGTTGGTGTGAGGCGGGATGGATCTGAGAGAGTGGTTGGGCATTTGGTGACCCTTAATGATAATGGTGAAAACTTGGTGAGTGTGTGCTTGGAAAAAGAATTGTTTGTGTTGGATACATGGTTTAAACATAAAAGAATACACATGTATACTTGGCAAAGGGGCGATTGTAAAAGCATGATTGATTTCATTGTGTATGATGAGAGATTGAGGGAATTAGTGTGGGACCCAAGAGTGATGAGGGTTGTTGAATGTGGAACAGACCACTATTTGATACTCTCCAAAGTAAATCTGGGCAGAAAGTGGGTGCCAAGGAAGAATGTTGCGCGTAAGCAGATGAGAGTGAAAGTGGAGAGGTTTCTAGACAGTGAGGTAAGAATTCAGTATGGTTGCATGCTTAAGGATGCTGTATCCTTGAAGCAGAGAGAATGGGACGAGTAATTCAGAAATGAGAATGTGAATGATTCATGGGGGTGTTTATAAGGAGTGATTTTAGAATGTGCTGAAAGTGTATGTGGAAAAGGAGTGGTAGGAAGAATGGAAGGTGATGCTTGGTGGAATGAAGAAGTGAAAATTACAGTCAGGGAGAAGAAAGAGGCGTACAAGAATATGACTGCTGTCAAATCTGAGGGAGAGCATGTTAAGGCATGTGGGATTTACAGAAAGAAAAAGAATGAATGCAAAATATTTGTGAAAGAGAGCAAGGGAAGAATGCGTGTGGATGAAGCTAGCAAGATGCAGAGTGATTTTGAAGGCAATAAAAAGTTGTTTTGGAAAGGGGAAAAAGAGCTAAGATTGGTGAAGGCAAGGGATTGAATGTGGTAAAGAACAAAAGTGGAGAGATCGTGTGGGATGAAAGCAATATCAGGAACTGCTGGAGGGAGTATTTTTAAGAATTATACAATAATGCTGCAGGTGCTGTGGATGAGCCTTGCAAAGTAGTATCTGAGAATGTGATGATGGAAAAGGAGGTCAGTGAGAATGAGGTCATAACAGCTGTTAGAGTCTTGAAAAATGGGAAGGCTGCAAGCATAGATGGAATATCCCATGAAATGGTGAAGTGTGGGTGTAATTTACTCATTTGTTGGCTGTGTTAACTATATAATTTATGCTTACAGGCTTCTATTGTTCCAGTGGATTGGAAGAATGCAATCATTGTTCACTGTTACAAAGGGAAGGGAGGAAAGGACGATTATAATAACTATCGGGCCATTAGTTTATTGAGCATTCCATGAAAAGTGTTCAGCAAAATTTTAATGGAAAGAATGAGGAATATTTATTTCATCTGGCAGAATATGGGGTGTGCAGTGTGGGTTTATGCCTGGAAGAGGATGTACTGACCAGCTTTTCGTGCTTCAGCAAGTGATAGAAAAATGTATGGGGGGTCCAAAAGAAAGAGTATTGTGCATTTGTTGATTTAGAGAAGGCATATGACAGAGTAAATAGAAAGTAGTTGTGGAAGGTTTTGAAGGATTGTGGAGTGAATGGGCGGATATTGAATGTTATGATGGCTATGTATGATAATAGTAAGGCAAGTGTGAGAGTTAACGGGGTTCTGAGTGATTGGTTTGCAATAAAATAGGGTGTAAAGTGAGGATGCATAATGCCACCATGGCTGTTTAATGTATTTATGGATAAATGTGTTAGAGACGCATGTTGTGAAAATGACGGTGTTTTGATTGGAAATGTGCGAGTTCTACTATATGCAGATGATGCTGTTTTGATCTCAGAGAGCCGACAGGGATTACAAAATCTCCTAGATAAGTTTTGTGAATTAACAGAGAGAGTAGAATTGAGGGTAAATGTGTGCAAGAGTGAAGTAGTAGTTTTTGATACGGAGAATAGGGAGAATAACTGTATGATGAGGACAAATTGTGTGGGTGAACAAGTGGATGGGTTTGTTTTCTTAGGTAAGATGTTTGCAAAAGATGGACGGATAGTTGAGGAGATAAAGAGACGAGCAAATGCTGGTAGGAAAGTGGTAGGTAGCATGTGGAGCATATCAAGGAATGAGTGCCTGTTTAAGGAAGTGAAAATCGCTGTGTATAAAAGTGTACTTCTCCTGACTTTGTTGCATGGTAGTGAAACATGGGTATGTTAGGATAGATATAAGAGTAGACTAAATGTCATGGGTATGAGTTATCTGAGGAGTGTTTGTGGAAAAGTAGGATGGATATGGTCAGGAATGAGTGGGTAATAAATGAATGTGGGTTAGATGCTCTAGTAATGAACATACATGGAAGGAGTGTGCTTTGTTGGTTTGGCCATGTTGTGAGAATGGATGAGACTCGAATAAAAAACTGATATACAAGAGTGAAATGAATGGTGCGAGAGGTAATGGTAGAGGTAGGCAGGGAAAGTTGTGGTTGAATGTAGTTGAGGAGATTCTTTGGAGGAGGAATATTAGGAGTCTTAAAAACAGGAGGGCGTGTATGAAGCAGTGTATGGGGGTAAATGAAGCAAAAGAAGTTTGCAAGGATAGGTCAGTATGGAGGAAATTATTGAGGCAGAGTTAGGTGTTCAAATATGTATTTATGAGTGAAACTTTGTGACTGTGCTTACCCTGAAAGGGAACGGCATAATTTGTATGTATATATGTGGTGAAAATGGCGCTATGCCACTTATTATTTCAAACAAACATTATGCCTGCCCTGCTGGAGAGATGTATGTAATAAGCCTAATTCAACCATTTTGACGTCATAACTTGGCCTATAAATGGACAACCTGGGACTCAATAATACATGACATGGAATTATCCTTTCTCTTTTAAATCTGACATTCCTCATGTTAATGTTTTCGACATAATTATAGCAACCGTGTAGCATGCGACAGTGCCATCTCCAATTCAGATGACTTCTTTGTTTTCACAGTTTTCACGGAGCATAGCTCAGCTAGCTCTTCACTCCACCCCTGTTGACACTTGATACTTTTTCTCGGGGTCCTCTAAGGTGACTGATGGTGGTATATCATTTCATGATAAGCAGAGCCTGACATTTTCTTCCCTCTCTGTTAGCTTGTATTTTGCTCTGGGTGATTACTTGACACCTGGGATCACTGGAGGCCAGCTGCATCACAGGTCTGCAGACTTTAAAATCCATCATAGATAAGGCATCTCTGATGATGTTGGTTATTTGAAGCCAGTCAGTCACATTGTAAAAGGGTGTGGTAAATTTGTCAGTGATATATCCTTATGTCATGATTCCACAAAGTTACTTCGCCTGCCATAAAATTTAATAAAAATGTAAATGTCTCCCAGTTATTCCTTTCTCGCAAAGAATAGCTGGAAATAATTTAGTTGCCATATTTAAGGAGTTGACATATAAAGTGGTCCTACTTTGTATCCAACAATTGATGAGCCAAACCCCTTTCACTCAATATAGGAAGGCTCTCCGTGGGTGTTCAAGAATGCAGCAAAATTCATCTGCGTGGTGCTCATTCTTGGAGGAAGAGATGGGTGTAACTTGAGAGTATCACTCCCTTTTATCTTCGTGTTATCTACCCTTGACCAGCTTTGCTTCCACCCAGTTGGCCTCTACTAGGAAGGGGAGGGTGGGCATAGCTAGAGGGGTACAGGGGGGAGTCTCATAAAATTTGAGTCAGAGCATCTATGGAAGCTATTGCAGTACTTGGTCTGAATGATAACGAAAGTGAATGACTATGTTCCCTCATAATATGATTGAGTAACCCTGAACCCTTGTCATTTTTTAAATTATTGAGCCTCATATTTCCAGTTTTCTTCCTGTGATGCCAGCATCATGTGGATATAAAATAATATCACTAGGACTACGTTTTACAACTGTCTGGGCATGCATTCACCCTACGATTTCTGCCTGCAGTCATTAAGGGTGACTGTCCATATTGTGAACGAGGTGGAATAGGCATCAAAAGGGCAATGTATCATATACAGTTCTTCATTGATTGTTTCTTTTGTACAATTCTTTATGGTTCTATTGCAAGGTGCTGTTAGAAACCCACTTCTGCAACACATTTGCAATTCCTCATTAACTAATTGTGATCGCCTAGTTATTATAATAGTAATGATATAACATTACTAATGAGTTCATTAGTTAATTTTCTTCCTCCAATTTTCCTCTCCAGAATATCAACCCTTTCTGTGGGGCATCCTCGACCATTATTTATGCTCAATACTATTAAACAATAATATGCCGTATTTTTCCGGCTAGATTGCACTTAAGAGTGTCCACCAAATGTCATTAGAGAACTTACCCCGTTGATTGAATTGGATTTTTTGGGGAGGCGACCGACAGCTAAGGTCATTTGTGCCATAGGAGATAGGTAAGGGAGGAAGGGTGGATAGAAACCTGGCATTGGCATTAGCCTGTTCTTAACGATAGGTGCCAAGGGGACCACGGTTTAACATCTCATCCGACAGATGGAGTACTTACTTGAAGTGCCCTCCACCAGACACTCAAGTCAGGGTCCAGATTTCTCTGAAAAACATCCACCTCTGGGGGATTTGAACCCTGGCCATCCGTATGGTTTGCCAGTACTCTAGCCACACACCCACTCGATCCCCAACTTGCCCTGTGTGGAACATGTCGAGTACAAATAAATAGGATACATGGTGACAATTTTTTTCCGACTAACTTCGTAATTTCGCGAGTGTTTCGACGCATTTACGAAAACATTGTCCCAAATGCATATTTGTTCAGCTGAGCTCACACTTGGTGCAAGGATTCAAGGGATTAACATTGCAAAAATAGCAGGACAGCACACAATTTGAAAAATTGTTTGTTGTAACCCACCCTGTGCAAACTCACTATAGTGGCCTTCTACCGTATCCTTGGAGCCGGTTTTTCCAGAAATGTGAATGCATAATTACTGAAAGGGAAGGATATTTCTGAATGTTTGGGTCAGAGAAAACAAAATATCAAACCGAATTCATGAAGCCTGTAATGAGTCATAACCAACTGAGATGGCTATCTGGAGTGTGGTGGCTAGAGTACTCGCCTACCACACGGGCGGCCAGAGTTCAAATCCCTGCAGTGGCGGATGTTTTTCAGAGGAAACCCGATCCCTACTTGGGTGTCTTGTGGAGGGCACTTCAAGTAGAGTGCTCCGTCTGTCGGATGAGACGTTAAGCCGTGGTCCCCTTGGCGCCTTTCGATAAGAGCAGGCTAACGCCGACGCTGGGTTTCTATCCACCCTTGCTCCCTTACCTATCCCCTATGGCGCAAATGACCATAGCCGTCGGTCGCCTCCCCAAATATCCAATCCAACCAATCCTGGAGTGTTGGGTGTATGAGCAAGCATGGAAGCAGAGAAAAATTCCTGGTGTACTGATGCTTTTATTTTATCCCTTTGACTGAATTATACTGAATATATGTGACTACTTCACACAAAGATTATTTTTACTCTTGGCATGTAAAAAATATGAAGAACTTTAATAAGTATTAATGAAGATCTGTGGTCCAGGCACCATCCATAGGTCATCAGTAAATCCTAGTACTTTTGGTTCCTTATTCATGGCTGTATTATGTTAACAGCCTTTTGGAATAGATTGCCACAAAGAACCAGTACTAAGTGCATTTGGCTGTATGAAACTTAAAACATCAATGAAAACCATTTCTTGGTCAATTTCATGGCTTGTGAATGAAAGAGGTATATATAATTTCATGTAGCCAATGAGGGGAAAGATTGTTCCTGAATAAATCACGTTGTATATTGATTCGACCACAAGTTGAGGGAGGGTTTTCATTGGCTGATAAAAAGGAAGTGTTTTTTGTTGCTATTACTCTACTATATACAGTAGTGATTATCAAAAGGCCTTGTGCAAAAATGCGGATCTAAATGAAATTTTGTGGTGGACTATTTGCAGAGTATTTCATTTATGATATGGTGAAATGCATACCTCAAGGTAATGCAAATGTCTAGTCGTCGTGAAAATCTTCCTTATCATAGCGACGTGATCCATGTAAGCTTTAATGAGTTGTTTATTAATTCTTGTGCAGAGGAGCAGAGCTACCGCAGTGAGGAGAGTTTGTGGTGGGGTGAGGATGGGGGGGAGGAGGGGTGGGGCAGTGGGAGAGATGGCATACATTTGGATTCGTTTGCGGAGAGGATGAGCGACGAGGGGGCAGAGGAGGGGATGAGACCTGAAATGATTGGCAAGGCGGCAGCGTCGTTGCCCTCGTACGGAGGTGGCAAGGTGATGCTGGAGAGTGCAGTGGGGGGGGAGTGCACGTCTCGGACGGAGGTGCAGCTGCGCTACCTGCATCAGCTCTTTGTGGAGGCGAGGTGCTTGGAGTGGGCGCTGGTGGTGGCCATTGCACTGAGGGATGTTGGTGCATTGGCACGCACGGTAAGGGCGGCCCTGAAGCCTCCCTCCCCATCTTGCCCCCCTCCAGAGATCGAGGCTGCCCGCCTGAGGGACATTCTGAGCGCCCTCTACCAGTGGAGTGCCTCACAATGGTAAGCACCTTCTAACCATAGACAGAAATCACCATTTGGGGAACATTATAGTTATTACATGAGACATGGACTACATGAATATACATATATGGCTTCAAACATGGCTTCCACTTTATATTATGTATTTAGGTTTTTCAGCTAATTTCATCAGACTTTTCAACATTTGGCTTTGGTTGGAGGACTCAACTTCTGAATAGTAGATTTGACTTGCATTTTCTGGGTTGACAACCCATATTGCTTAGTTGTGTGAAAATATTTTACTCATGTTAGGTTTTTTATGAAAAGAGTACTTGTGTTCCTGACTGGATATTACAGCCTGCTGACAGCTCTAACGCATACTGTCATCCAATCACTCTACTTTTGATGCTAACTTTTCAAAAAAATTGACTTCACTCTGATGGTAAATGATGTTTATCGTTTTGAATTAGCTTCAGTAAAGGAGCCAAGTCATGTTTTTGGGAAAATCCATTCCCCAGAAAAAGATGATTCATAAAATTGGTGAAAACTCTTTTGGGTGAATTTAAAAGAACTGAAAATTAGGAAGCACATTTGAAAATGTTTCATCTGCACTTTGTGAATATTTTATCAAAATCTCACCTTAGGAATTTTTCACCTTGAAAATTCACCTTGAAAATAGAGGATGATCAGAAAATGCCAAAACTGGCACATTTTTGATATGTCAAAAATTGAATGGGTGTTGCACAACAATTTGACAAGAATATTTTAAAGCTATGTAAATGTAGGTAATGTTTGAATGAACTCGTTCTCACTTAGGTTTTGCTCATTAATTTTTAATTTTTATTCAAACTCAAAATGACATAATTTTTGTACGAACTGTAGGGTTTATAATTTTGGCAAATTTTCCGTAATAATTTCCAATCTGAGTAAACTGTGGGTACGGGAATTGTGGATGTGGGGAGACTACCGCATCTTTTGTGAAGTACACTCTTTGGGAGATATTCATCTGGTGTGCTTGTGAGCAAGGTGTAATTTTTACTGGCTAGGTCACTCTCGGGTTTGACTAGGATAAGGAAACTTGAAAATGGAATGGTCAATGAAGAGCATCATTGTACCTCAGTGCATGGTAAAATTTTTATAATACATTACTATTAGAAGTAGCCAGCATCAGTACCTACCTGACTGAATACAGCCAAGAAGCCGGCATAACAATATGTAAGTCAAGTATCATGTAAAAACTGTCTCACTGCAAGTGCACAACATTACCTTAATAACCTTCTGGAGCATTTGGTGAGCAATCACCTTTATCATGCCACAAAATTTCACGAGACACTTTGTTGCTTCAATCGTGCCATGTTTTTGCATAGCAAATATTGGAAAATGAAGCATTGTCCTCTTAAAGATTCATAAAGAAGTTACTATGTTCGAAACACTTTCGAGTAATTGAAAAATGGAATAAAATTTACCTATTCATTAGTAAAAACCATTCATTTACTTGTCCTTAGAAATTGAGACATTATATATCCATTGGTTACTTCCCTAAAACCAATAGTGGACCATTGAAGTTTATACATAAAAAAACCTTGCTGTTTTAGCTGGAGAGGCAGCAAAAGCCAGCAATTTAAACCAAAAATGTACATGAAAAGGTTTTGAAACACCTCATTGACCAACACCTAAGAATGCTCTGCTTCATTAGTAAAAACCATTCTGTTACATGTGTTCACTCAAATTTCTCCATCATTATTAATTTAGGAATTATGTGCAAGATGTGATTGTGAATCCAATTTCTGTTTAATTGTATTTCTTTGTTAAAGCTAAAGAATTTGATTTGAGTTAGAGAGAAAACTTGGAAAAAAAGGAAAAATTTGAGTTAGAGAAAAAACTTATGTATTCATGAGTTTACCAGCAAATTTAAAAATGGATTTGTTTGGTGCACATGTTAATTCATGTATTGGTAATCATAAAGAATTGGGATTCATAATTTGGTGAAAGTAGGATTCACATTCTAGATTCAGCATTCAAATCTGGGTTAAAAAAAGGAAATTTGAATTCTTGATCCAGATTTGATTAATTTAGGATCAAACCCAGTAATAGATTGTTGCTTTAAACCTTTTTTGAAGCAACTAATTCTGTGGACTTTTGAATTGTATTTTGATTGAATTAGATGTGTTTTCTATGAATCCTAATAAAAACTGGAAAAATCTGTGGCTGAGAGTACTATTTTGCGATTATTATTTGCAAATCAGGATCGGCACATATTGCAGGGCCAACATAAAGCATTCAGATTGAGGAATGAAACTCTCCATTCTCTATTATATCTTTGTTGAAAGTTGCTCAATTTTTAAAGATGCCTCCATCTCAAAGAACTCTGTCACGTTCGGAGAGGGTTCACCTTATGGACATGAGTATATGACATTCTTAATGGTAAAATAATGTAAGTTTGCTGGTTTTTTCGTGGGTATCGAGTGAATTTTTTTGTATTTATTTTCTTGTGATATGTTAATTTGACCAATATCTCATGTTAATTTCAAGAAAAAAAATGAATGCTCCTGGCATTAAAAAGGTGCTTACCAGGGGCAATTCACCTTTTTGGTCACTGTTACTTATTTGATGAAATGGGAGAAAGTTTTATTTACATGCAATGAGAAATTCTTATGATCCAGACTTGGTGTAATGAGACCCAGGCAATTAGAATATTATGGCTTACTAATAGCGTTTAGTAGTCCATTATATGTCTTGTAACTCTCATTTTATTGTTTCCACTGTGCAGTCTGGTCTACAAACCATTCTTGTCTTTGGTGCACGGTCATGTGGCCGTGTTGTCTAAACATGCTGCTGGAGTATCGACGACTCCCCAATCGGAAGAAGTGAGAGCCAGTCAGGTGTTGGTGGGGGCGCAAGATGTGGCGTGTGGCACTCCTGCGCCCAATGCACGCACTGGCCTCGATGGCCAAGTAGAGTGCGTGGAGGCAGGTCGGGCGGTGGATGGTGGTGGTGCTTGTCAGGATGCGATGGCGCGGCGCAGCGAAGGAGAGTGGGCGTCAAGTGGCGAAGGGGTGGCATCGTGTGCCCACCCGAGGAAGGAGCATTGGGGGGTCGTGGAGGGGAGGGCGAGGGGTAAGAAGCTGGAGCAGTGTGACGAGGAGGAGGAGGGAGGGGAGGGTGGGGGCGAGGAGGGGGGAGAAGGAGAGGAGGGGGAGTATTTCAGCAGTGACGATGAGGAGGGCTTGGACCAAGGGGGTGACTCTCACGGGTCGATGTGTGTCCTATCCTAGCGTGTCCCCCTCCACTTCACTGCTTCCCGTGATATGATATACGTCCACCAACAAGTTCTCGAGTCCATTTATTCTTTCCTTCGTATCCCTCCATTTGATTACTTGGGCCATGTGGGAAGACAGTGTGCAGCGTGTCACGGAGAGGTAAGTTGGGATGCAAGAGATGATGCCATTGGCAAATTTATTGTCTCCCAGCATTGTTTGTTGATGTTAACTCATGTAAATATGCATAAACATATATACATATATTTTGTGATAGGATTATGCGGGCCTATTCCCTAAACAATAACCTCTTAAAAAACCTAATCTATGTGTACATACATACAAAGAAATAAGCAGCAATAATGAAATTATTATTCCATTTAAGTGGTGTACATGATATTGCAAGAATAAGTTGAAGTGTCTTCCTCTTTTCATGTCATTTCCTCTTGCCATTCTCATTCGTCATGGGAATCTGCTCATGTACCCCTTTTGTTCCTTTGAGGCCGTGTTACAATGAAATCTCGTTACTGAAGCATTTTCTCTGCTAGCTGATACATATATATCTTGCATCTGCAGGGCATTAGTGTGATGATATTTCTGGCATTTGAACATCAATTGCTCATTTTGAGTGGTAGGGATTTATTTAGTGTTTCCTTTATTTGTTGACTCATGGAAAGGAGATTTTCCTGTGATAATATGAGTGTTCGATACAGCATACCATGTTGTCTAATTGGAACACTACCATTTGTACTCTGCAGAATTTTGAATCCACCTCCACTAAACACATAGTTTACAGTAACATAAAGAAGCCTCATCATGGTTATCATTTACTGTTCCCTGTGTTTCATAATTGTCCAGAAACCATTATTGAAAGCATAAGCTGCTTGTTGTATCTTTGCTCTGCTCATTGTTTGTTCCACTTTTTTAATGTGGAATGGTTGTTGATATTTGACTTGACTTCACAACTATTGTTTCTATTAAGCTGACAATATTGTTATTTTTGAAGGAGGTAATGAGCATTGTATAGTACACAATTTGTAGTGAGTAATTGGATATTATGCAGAAAATATTAAAATTCAATGGATTCTACTCATAAAATTTTAGGATAGCATTTAACATTTAGTCAGTCTGAAGTAATCGATTATACTGTTTTAAAATCATTGAGTCGAGCTATTATGAATGTCTATATATTAGATCTATAATTTATTTTGTATTTCTTGTCAATCTCTTGCCTCTCTATTCTGGTGATGCAGCGTTGGTTATAGTATTTGCTACATTTAACTCTGCTCTTGAGGTTGTTCTTGTTGTTGTGGTGCTCAAATGTGTGTGACGCATGAGGTGAAAGGATTGAGATTTTTATCTTGAAGAGTGAGTTTATTGATCTTTGAATTTATGAAATGTGAAAATTGGAGATGTTTTGGTGTTGTTGGTTTGTTGTATGTTGATGTTATATCCATCTCAGAATGTCATGAATTTGACAAACTTTTAATGTAAATGACTCTTAAACGAGATTTCATTGTACATAAATGCTTTAAGTTTTTAGTATAACTGTGTGTATGGATGAACAAAGGTCTGAGAATGAAGATGATGTATTCATATATTTTAACATGGGAGTGGTTGTTGTATCTGATGAAATGATGTTTTAATGATACTTGTGAATTTCCAAGGACAATGGGAATAGCAGGAATAATATTTATTAAGCACTGCCATGAGAAGTTATTGATCCATTTTTACTGTCTGAAAGAAGTTCCTCATGGAGTTTTTCTTTTTTCGATGAGTGACTCTGAACTGGTTCTGAGTAATGTTGCTGGGAAAGTGCCAACTTGTAAATGATTGAAGGGGAGACTTACAGGTTTTTCCCAAAGAAGGATGAGCAGAGTTCTGTGGGTGCATTAGGCTGCAAAAGTTCTTGTGGTGAAAGGATACATTTGAATGGGACAGGAATAAGAAAACTATGTACCTCTTTTAATAGCAAGTATCTATTATTTATTGAATCATGTGGAGAGTTGGCATTGGAATTGGCTTCATCATCGACCATTTTTATGCTATTAAAACGTAGCTCCTCTCTATTATTAATTGTTGAATATATTGTAAATTATTTATTATATTCTCTGTCACTGATTATGCTCATAAAAGAGTGTCTGGCATGGAAGGAGAGCCACTTGATCTCACAATGCATTATGTCACTTCCTGTTCCATTTTCGTCATAATATTGGATGAGGATGTCAAGTAATTGTTTTGATGGCTTTTAATTTCAAATTTCAGTGTGTAAATTACTGGTAAATCGGCTGTGCTATCTGATTACTAGATGATTCGTCTTTGAATTTGTAGGTGAATTGGATTAATGGCAGGCTATTTTCACGTGACATTCAATCTAATTCTGCCACCTCAGCAATGAGCATGTGTTTTCACTAGATTTGCTCATCAGTTTGTTATATGATTTTCTGAGCTCCCTTCTAGAATGGAAGAAAGTTCCTATGCAGGAGACATGTAGTGTGTTGTGTTGGTGAGTGTGGAAGGGACTTATGGTTTGACTCTGAGGAATTAATGTTTCTCTGCTAGCATTTGATACCTTCAAACATTTTTCACTAAATTTCTCTGCCTTTTTGCCTGTAGATGCCATCAGTTAACAAATTTATTAATTTTAGTCTCATCTCTTCATTGGTTATTTTTATTGATTATATTTATAATTTTCAGGTGGTGATTATTATATGTATAGAGATTATAAATGTGTGTCAGGAACAGTAGTTACCTCAAGAGATGATGCAATCCTTAAACGTTCAATGTTAATTCCTCCTGTCGAGGAAATGCCCTATCCAATGAATTATATGTGTTTTTTGTGTACATACATTTCCGTAACATATGAGGAAGCTGTAGCCTTTAGTGACTCCTTTTTTGCTAAATATTTTGTTATATATTCATATTATTTTTTGAAGGAAGCTCTGAGCAATTTAATGAAGCAAATTTCAGTCATCTTAACTGTTAATATTTTATCACAGAGTGGTTGTAGAATTTAGCATAAGCAAGGTGAGCATGGGAAGTTCCATTTTTTTATTAGGTAGAAAGCCAGTCTGTGAGTGAATGATGATAAAGCCAATTTAGTGTCCCACCCTTTGTTATATGGTAGTGCCATTTGTGTGTATTACTTGACCCAAAACTATTGTTTCAGCTGGTCACTCTTGGTGGCTGATTACCACCAATTGTTGGCCTTAGTTGAACAAATGAATGGTTCTCTGACGCCTCTCAAATATGATAAATGCTGTCAAGGGATGAAGAAAAACTGTCAGGCTTATTGCCCATTATCGGTGTCATTTTATTTTGCAAATAGTGTTTTTATATTAGCTATACAAAATGGATTAAGTTGTATCTGTTACTAATGAATATTATGATTGAAGCATGATTTCTCATCTAGCAAAGGTTTAGCTAGTTTTTCTCTGGTTCTTGTGAAGGAGGGTTCTTATAAATTCAGAAATGGAACTGTATCTCTGGTTTAGTTGTTGAATGCTACATGCCAATACTCAGTTGATCACTGTTTGTTTTGAAGTGCACAGAGTGCGTATGAGGCAGGAACAGTAGAATACCCTTGCTCTCCATATTCAGATTTGCATCTATAATGATGCCAGTGAGTCCTTATGAAGGAGAGATGGGAGTGCATTCCTTTGTCTCTGAAATTTCATTTCAAAAGCCAGGGATGCAAATAAATATCCTTTCAGAATTTTTATTTATTTCTCCGTGACATATTTTTATGAACATGATTGCTTGAGGAAATTTTCACAATGTACTCTTTTGTGCTGTGAAATATGTCCATCAGAGTGGAAATAGATGTTGTGGAGGCTCGCCTGTTTTTTGCTTTTGGCCTGGCCTTTCATAGTGCATGATGTCTTCAGCATCATTCACTTGAGGGCTGGGTCATGGTTATCTCGGGTCTAACAGACTTAATTGAAGATTATACATATATATATATATGCTGTATATGGACAAAATAATCATGCAAGGAAAATGGAGATACTTTATTTGCTATATTTTATGGATGCCTTTGACGTGCATTCATGTTAAGGATGCTTTTCATTGTGCTATGGATCTCAGAAGAGGCTAATTTTGGTTTCATTGAACTAATGCCATTGACTGAAGATCTCTGGAGTTGAAACAATGCAGAGCAAATTAGGTGCCTTGAACATGTGTTGAATGATTTTTCAGTTGATGGGAATGCAGGTAATTAGAGGATGTGTATCAACAGACGTTGCTTTTCTATTTCCTGTGTGGCATGTCAAGTAAGTGTGACATTTGCCTTCCCATGACTTTTTTCTGATGTCGAGTATGAAAAGCTAGGTAGCCAAGGGATAAGAAAATTTTGGAGCTGGATTTGAAATTATTTAACTTTTTTCTCTTAAATAGCATTTTTTTGGTTATATTCATCGCTCTTTGGTCGCCCTTTGGATGCATTTAATTGCCTCCTATGTGCGTGTAATTTCATCCAATTGTATTTTAATTTCTATTTATTCCTATTTAATGAGATAGCTAGTTTTCACAACTGGAAATAATACTGGTTTAAAATCAAGTGAAATGCATAGTACATAGATAACATGCTTATTGTTATGTGACATTAGGACAGAGGTTGTGAAATAGCCTGTCTATAAGCAGTTGCCCATTGGCCTTTAGAAGCAGTTTTAAAGTGTTTCAACTATCTTCGTGAAACTCACCTTCACTCTAATATTTATTTACAGTTCTCAATTTTTCTTGGCTCTACTTGAGATTGTTGTGTTCATTTTATAAGCTGTGTAAAGCATTTGATTTTGTACAAACAATTGAAGCTGCAAAAGCAAGACACCTGGTGCGTGCACTGTTGCATTGTTGTATGAGACTGGACACTCTTTAAACACTGGGGATTGTCAGTGTTAGCAATAAGTTACCTTGGAAGAGTATGGCTCCAAATGAAGAGGAAGGTGCAGGTTCATGAGCAGAAAATGTTGTATGTGTGTTCTTCCAAGTATTAATTTATTTTTCAAATGTATGTAATGTTGTGTTTTATATTTGGTCTTATGAATATTTATGAGCAGCAATTGTGTTGTGGTGGTTAAGAATATTATTCCCTTGTTGATATTGGAAATGGAACTAGATTCATGTTATTGCTAGTTTTTGCCTTTCTTTGTGGCTGTTGTTACAGAAAATGTCTTTTAAAAGAGGAGTGACTGCTGTTGCATTCCATTGCACTCCAATTGTCACTTGCAGTGGCACTTGTTAAATGATATACTTCTCTTGCTGGACCCATCTGTAATGTCTAACCGCTCTTGTAAACATTAACATATCAATCATGTCATCAAGTGTTTAACCTGATGAAGTGCCGAATCATTGGATTTAATTGTGAGAGTGTTTCTGCCAAAGGTTATCTCTTCTCACATTAGGCTTTCCCTTCCATTGATACTCATCCATTCAAGAATGCTCACTTGACTAATATATTTTTATGTAGGAAGATGAAATAAAGGTATTTTTACAGCATTTTTATTCTCATTTGCCAATTTTTTCATTTATGTTCAGATAGTAGCTGTGGAAATAGTTTTTGTGTAATGTCCCTACCCAATCCTCCAACTTGGGGATGCAACTATTTGTGAGGCACTGCTAGTGAGTGCACTTACATGACTGAGGCTAGTAATGGCTGAGTCAGGTGGGAACCCTAGAGCCTGATTGAAGGGGGGATGGTTCCTGTCTGTGGCACTTACTGACTATCGGTTTGCCCTTATGCACCAGTAGGGTGGGAGAGGAGAAGGTGAACACATAAGATCCAAGCCTGCATTCAAACGAAATTCAACTGCCTTCTCATCACAATCATTTCTCGTTCCTAATCCATACCCTCCCACTTCATACCCATCTCTCCCTTCCCCCACTACTGCGTTCCAGACACCCGTAACTATTAGGTTTCTCTTGTCCGGGAACTCTCTGATTATCTCCTCTAGCTGTTTATCAAGCCCATCCAACTCTTAATACCCGTGGTTGCGTGTGGGCATGTACACCTGGGCTATAACGAAAGTTGTTGAGCGTACTTTTATTACAACCACTCGTATGCTGTCTCTCTGTTCAATATTTACTACCCTCCTCTCCAATTTAGCGTTCAGTACTATAGCTATCCCATGTTTACTCTCATCCCCACCACTATAGATTACCCTGTAGATTAGATTAGATTAGACTTGGTGGAGTTCCTCCGAGGAGGACCTGGGGCACCTAGACCTATTGGTCCTTTGTGCTAACCACCATGTCTTGGTTACCCGTGGAGTCCAATGGCCTTACTGAAGGCCAGCATATCCTCTATGGGAGTAACCCTGATTTCAGCCGGATCGGGAAACGGGGATCCTAGATGTCTTATTCTAGTCCTCATCAAGGCAGGACAGTTACAGAGAACGTGTGATGTTGTTTCGTCCTCTTCTTCGCACCATCTACATCTGGCAGAGTCTGCTAGCTTCAAAAGATGAAGGTGCCTCATGACCTGATAGTGTCCAGTTAGGAGACCCACTATCGTACGTAGTTGACCTCTGTTCAGCAATAGAAGTCTTCTTGCTAGTCCCGGTATGGGTCCTTCAATAAAAAGCTTGGCTTGTCTGAGCCCTTGTATGTTTTTCCAGATCTCAGAGTGGCGGGCAAGGCCCCACTTCTTGATCTCCATGATTCCTGCTGAAGGTGCAATTGGAATATGAGGCTCTGGTCCCATGGGTGTGTGGTTTGAGCCTTCTTTTGCGAGTTGATCCGCAATTTCATTTCTGGTGATACCCTCATGTCCTGGGACCCAGAAGAGTTCGACTTTGCCAAGAATGTATAGCGAGTTGAGCACTTCACGGCATTCATGAAGGAGTTTAGAGTTGCACATTTGTGATGCTAGGGCCTTTAAAGCCGCTTGGCTATCAGTGCATATGTGAATTGGTCTACCCTTGAGACCTGATTCCTTGATAATGTGTGCGCACATTAGTAAAGCAAACACCTCCGCTTGAAAGACTGTAGTATGTTTTCCAAGTGAGATGGTGATCCTCTTAGCTGGATGCTGGCAGTAGATCCCAACCCCTGCTCTGCCTTCCTTCTTGGAGCCATTGGTGAACCACACCTGGGCTCCATTGTGGGGATCTTTGTATCTCCCTTTTGGCCACCACTCCCTTTTTGGAGTATGGATTTTAAAAAGTGGAGGTGTATTGTAGAAGAAGGTTATCATCGTATCTGATCCCATTTCAACAATGGGGCTCGACTCTCTAAGCTCCTGCCATATTTTCCTGTGTCCGGACAGGTTTTCCCTGTCGTTCCACTGACCCTGTCTTTTAAGACGATATGCTGCAGCCCTAGCCTGTTTCTCTACTTCCACGTTAAGTGGAGCAAGACACAGTAGGGTCTCCGTAGCCAGTGTGGGGGTGGTTTTCATTGCCCCCGTAATTCCCATGCAGGCCATTCGTTGCAGGTGGTTGAGCTTCTTCCTTGCGGAGCTCTGTCTTGTTTTCCCCCACCAGACTAATGAGCAGTGTAAAAAGCTGGGCTTCACCACTGCAGTGTAGATCCAGCTGATCGCTTTTGGTTGGAGTCCCCATGTTTTGCCTAGTGCCCTCCTACAGGTCCATAGGGAGGCACATGCTTTCTTGGCTTTTGCCTCAAGGTGTTCTCCCCAGTTGAGTTTGGAGTCCAGAAGGACTCCCAGATATTTTACTGTAGTTGAAGGTTGCAATATCCTTCCTTGTATCGAAGGAAGTATGAGTCCTTCTCTTTTCTTCTTGTTGGTAAAGAGAACAAGTTTTGTTTTCCCTGGATTTACCGTCAGCCCTGTTTGATGGCACCAGCTCATCGTTCTATCCAAGGCTTTCTGCATAAGTCCAGAGACGGTGCTGAGGTACTTGCCTGTGATGAGAATCACTACATCATCCGCATACCCTTGTGTATAGGCACCCGTTTTGTTTAGCCTCGTGATGAGTCCGTCGACCACCATGTTCCACAGCAGTGGGGATAGAACTCCCCCTTGCGGACATCCTCGAGTCACGGCCACCTCCATCGTGCTCTCTCTCAGAACAGCCTTGACTGTTCTTTCTTCTAACATTAATCTGATCCAGTTGACAATGTGTGCATTGACTCCATGTCTCCTGGCTGCAATGCAGATCTGTTCAAATGATGTGTTGTTGAAGGCTCCTTCCACATCGAGGAAGGTGCCCAGACCAAACATCCCATGTTCTAGCACTCCTTCTATCCCGGTGATAAGGTGGTGGAGTGCTGTCTCTACTGATTTGCCTTTTTGGTAGGCATGTTGGTACGGGTGCAGGGGATTGTCCTTCAAAGGTCCCTCCCTGATATGCCTGTCTATTATTTTCTCCAGTGTTTTCAGCATAAAGGAGATGAGGCTGATGCCACGAAAGGAATCAGCTTTGGTGTAGTCAGTCTTTCCTGGTTTAGGGATAAAGACGACTTTAGTGGTCCTCCACTTCTTGGGTACATACCCATATGCGAGGCATGATCGGAAGATTCTGACTAGTGGTAGCAGTACCAGGTCCTGTCCCTCTTGCAGAAGTGCTGGGAAGACTCCGTCTTCGCCAGCTGATTTGTATGGACTGAAGCTCGTTATTGCCCATCGTGTAATGTTGTATGTAATGATGCTGGAGGCCAGTCTCCACTCCGTCCTAGCAGGACGATTGAGAGGCCTCCTTTGGCGCATCTCGACCTCCAAGGAGCCTGGAAAGTGTGTCTCCAGCATTAGCTTTAGTGCTTCCTTGTCTGATGACGTGAATTCACGAGAGGGAAGCAGAAGAGACCCCACCCCTGCTTCCGGGTCCTTTGAAATGATCTTGTTGAATCTTGCGAGTTTTGGAACATCTTCCACAGTCTCGCAGAAACTTTTCCAAGATTCTCTTTTCGAGCGCTTAATTGTCGCTCTATATTTCCTCTGGGCCGTTCTATAGTTTTCCCAGTCCCTGGGTGTAGATGTTCTTTTCGCTTTGTTGAAGGCTTTCTTGTCTCTTTCCGGATGTTCTCTAGTTCCGCTCCCCACCAGGGTAGCTTGCAACTTTCCTTCCTGGTTTTGATGGGGCAGCTGGATTCATAGGATGTGATGATGCTGTGCTGGAGAGACTCCATAGCAGCATCTATGTCATTTACGTTCCTGAATTTATGTCCTGGGGCTTCGGACAGTAACTTCTGGAGTGTGTGCCTATACTTGCTCCAGTCCGTTGATCTGGGGTTTCGGTATGTTGTCGGCCTGTTAGTGGCTTCTAGAAGAGTGAAGTATATGTGCCGATGGTCAGAAAGAGAGACTTCATTCGACACTATCCACTCAGTCACGCCATTCACCATCTGATTGGTGCAAAGAGTAATGTCTATCACTTCTTCCCTAACTCTGTTGGAGAAGGTGGGTCGTGATCCTTTGTTGAGTATATGCAGGTCTGTGGACATGAGATACTCAAGCAGGGCCTCTCCCCTGTCATTGGTGTCCTTGCTTCCCCACACCGTATGGTGCGAGTTAGCATCACACCCGACAAGGAGGTCCCATTTTTTTTGATTGGCAGAATCTTACCAGACGCTCCAGTTCCTCTGAAGGTGGTGGTCCTGGTTCATCATACGGTAGATATGAGGAGCAGATCACCAACCTCCTCTTTCCTTCGCCAGCCCCCAGACTCAGCACAGCTGCCGCTTGGTCCCTGGTGGTGAATGCGGGCAGATGTATAGCATTCAACCCATTTACAAAGATACATGCTCTAGGTCTTTCGACCGAGGTACAAAAGAATACTTTACCCTTGGTCATGCTTAATCCCCTGATTCTACCCTGGAAAGCCCAGGGTTCTTGAATCAGAGCAATCTTAATCTTACCTTCAGAGAGGATCCTTTGCAGGACCCCCGAGGCAGCCTTACTGTGTTGGAGGTTGACCTGTAGGCAGCGGATGCCCGCCATCTTGGTCTACTTCCTTCGTTTCGACCTCTGTTGTTGAGGTCGTTGGAGTCTCCTCTTGACCGTCTGCCTTCCCGAGGAACGTAATTTCGGCCCTCTGCATGCCGACGTTTGCTCGGAAGTCCGGACTTGAGATGAAGGTGGCGGAGGGCTCGTCTACTCCAAGGACGAACCTCGTCCCACGCTCCACCTCCTTCCTCTCGTAGGTTCTCCAGAGAGAAGTTTGAAGTCCTGGGTTGGACCTCTTCATTCTCTCGATGAGAGTCTTGGTGTCCGCTTTGCTAAATCCAGGGACCCACACCATCATTCTTCTTCTCCTGATGAGGCTGTCGGCATCAACCACCTTCACGATGGTGTCGCCAAACGGTCCCATTTTTCCTACGGCCTCGACCAGCCAGTTGGCTGAGTAATCGTTGCCGCAGGCGAATTCTACCGCCTTGGTTGGTGAGCCTGTTGGCTTCAAAGAGTGGGATCTCTTCCTCTGCAGGAATCGTATCCCACATCTCTTCCAGCCTCACAATTGCAATCCTGTGCCATTCCTCAGTCATCATCACCTCCGGGTTGGAAACCGGCACGATTGCCATCTTTTTTAGGTTTTTGGTAACCTGTGCGTAGGTGGAGGTCCTTGGTTAGATAGATTACCCTGTAACTATCACTGCAATAGTCTCCGCTGTCCTTCCATCACTCCTCGCACAGCTCCATGACATCCACATCCTTTAGGACAATCCGGCAAACCGTTTTGGCGCAGGAACTGTTTTAGCCGAGAAGGCCGTTAGGGCACTGGGGCGTTTTGGTTGTCACTCGGCTAGTAGCGATTATTTAATGATTTATGACTAGAGGCAGTATTTATAAATGTGTCAAATAAAATTGTAACTATTGTATGTAATTTGGTGTTGCTTACGTAGATAAAGACCTTAGTATGATTTTTCTCATCAATGACCAGATATGCTTTGGCCTGTATGTTAGGTGTTTTCAATGACAGATGAAATGGTTCCTAATAGTACTGGAAAAAAATTCCCCGCAAAGAAAAAAATCATATTATTTTACAGTTTTGATAGCACACCCACAGTGCAGTACGTAGTTCATTACTCACCCCTTCCCACCACCACCATTGAGATGACTATCACTAGTCATTAATCATAAAAGCATCGATACCAGTCGAGTGGTAACAAAAATGTCCCTGCGGCGGAATGCCCCTGATCTCAAACGGCATCGCCTAATCATCCCTGCGCCAAAACAGCTTCGGCCAATCATACCTGTGCCAAATGACCTGCGCAAAAATGGCTCTCGCCAAAACGACCGCGCCCAAACCGGTGCACTTCCCCACACCGGAATGTCCCAATCCCCTGCGTTCCCCTGTCTATTTCCTAATCGATATTTTCCTGATAACTATTAAAAAGGAGCAGCTCTTCTGTCAGAATTTGATGTACTTATGAAAATGGTCTTCAGTCAATCTGTGCGATAGGAAATAGCAAGGTCACCATTTCTGTTGGACCATGGGCCACGTGTTCAGTGTTCACCCTTCGTTGGCGTGGGTCAAGTCACAGAATAATACTATGATTGCTCTATGATCACTGTTGTGCACATTACACACTTTATTGTTTATATACTCTGCAACCACAGACTTTGTTGCAAAGAAAATAAACTAAGCATGCATAATATTATCATTTTTGTCGGCAGTGTACGATAAAATGAATTTTTTAAGTACGACTTTAATATCGTCTAAAATGGAAAATATTGAAATAATGAATTCTTATAACCGTCTCGCTTTCCAGATAACACCGTTCAACTCGTAATCTAGCAATTTCCTCTTCGGCTGAACTCGCTCCAGTTTTGAGGGATAACAAAATTGAATGCGAGAAAAAACTTACGGCAAGTAAGAATTTTGGAAACGAGGATCAAGAATCTTTAAAGGAAATATTTTAAATTTAACCTGGAATATATATTCTTGCGCTTGAATTGACTCATCGAAGCGTAGTAGGATGCAAAATCTGCACAACTAGAAAAAATTTTAGAAAGGAAGCGGAAAGTAATCAGGTAGAGGAAAAGAAATGGAGAGCAAATGGAAAGCAACCCTCCACAACGCAAAGACAACCGGAAAGCAATGAAAGGCAACCGGAAAGTAAAGTTGCTTTCCGTTTGCTTTCCAATCACTTTGGAAAGGTAACGGAAAGCAAAAATTTTTATCTGGGCGGCTTATATGACTTCGGATACAACGATCAAGAAAACTTTCATGCATGAAAACATTTTAAAACCAAATGTCTGAATGAACCTTTGAATTCTCTCGACTAACCTATCTTGCAACATAAGTGACAATGATCAATGAAACTTGTAATCATATGTTGCGAAGAAATGTTAAAAGAAGTTATTAGGACGATGACGTTCTAACTTTTAATTTTTAAATTATTGCGACCCCTTGCAATGAAAGACCATTTAATCCTCCTTATAACAGTAATATGCTATCAATGGAGGAATTATGGCAGCAGTAATTCATAAAATAATTCACCTTGTTACACTGCAGTTGCATAAAATTCCATTTACAGTATTACACGGAGGAAAATATGAGATCCCAGCACAAATTCCCTTTTCCGTCGTCTTCGACGTGAGTTGAATCTCCCAGATAACAGCTGTGAGGGTGTGCTGCAGCCCTAGACAAAAAAGGCAATATAAAATTTCTGCATTGATTGAATTTCTCAATTCTTTTGCAGAACTCGAGGAAAGAATCCAAGTTCGAGTTCATTCGATGGGAAGGTATTCCAGAATAAGTAATGGAATAATGTAAAACGTGTGCAAAATATTGAAAGCCAAAATCGTCATATCAGCGCGTTATCAAGAAAACCTATACTCACAATTCTTGTCGGAAAACGATTGGAATATTAATTCAGAAATACAGTCATCGAGGTATATTACTTCCAACGAACTCGGTACTTTTTTAACATTAACATATGTAGATGAATCGAAAATAAATAATAT
Organism: Ceriagrion tenellum; assembly: GCA_963169105.1. Classification (NCBI taxonomy): domain Eukaryota; kingdom Metazoa; phylum Arthropoda; class Insecta; order Odonata; family Coenagrionidae; genus Ceriagrion; species Ceriagrion tenellum. The sequence continues at coordinate 22,600,697 of OY720636.1, forward strand.
CCGCAGACTTAACGCAGTAAATTGGTGAACACACGACGTTTTTTTTAACCCGTCAAGTAAAAACCACAATGGTATTGCAGCATAACTCAATTCATTAAGAGCAGGTAAAGTAATTTTTGTGAACTGGGCGTCGAGAGCAAACGCTGTGTGAAAGTGAGCGCATTTGAATAGAAGTTGGTGAAGCTGCTGAATACGAAAACAAAGAATGTCCATAGAAATCATTGGTGAAGTTTCAAAAATTCAACTTTTTTTTTCTCTCTCTTCATAAATATGCCGCACTGAAAAGAAGTTGTATGTTAGATAAAAAGGCGTTCTTACAGATTTTTCGACATTTTGTACATTTTTGTCGACCTTAAAAACGTTAAAAATCGTGCCCGTCGGTGCAAGTAGCCAACAAAGTGTGGGTCCAGCAGGAGATGAAGATCTGGTATGGGAAGAGGGACGCTTTATCCCATTACCTATACGTGCTGCACACCGAATATTAACCGCCAGTCTACATCCTTTGGGATTTTCTACGCTCGAGGACCACATCAGACAACGTTCCAGCATCATCACCTAGAAGAAGAAGGACACCATCAACCGCAAGCTGAGCCGCCTTATCCGGGACTGTAAGCCGTCTATCCCGTTCGCCGCCCCGGTCCCGCCATCGAAGTGTACATTCCAGTTTCATCCTAGAACCATCAACCTATCTTCACATAAGTTTTCACCACCGGAGAAAGAAATATTGGACAAAGGTCTGAAGTCTGCCACCACCCCAAAACCTTTTGACTTTTTTAAGCATCAGCTCGCTATGGATGGTGAAGTGGCCCTTCATAAAGAACCATTGGACACAGAACAATAATGTGCTAATAATCTAATTGCCTCCTTCAATAGTGAGTCCCAACTGAAGTCAGACGAACAACAGAGAACTAGTTCAATCATTAAGTCTATTTCCCAAACCATTACCAAAGAGGACTTAGTGATGATTAAATCAAATAAGGGCAATTTCGGAAATTAACGTCCCGAATAAATTTAATGGTTGAAGGCGTAACTTTATGGAATGACACTACAGACGTGACGAAAAAGAAAGAACTCTCAGTTGTGTCCACACTTAAAACTTTTATTTCTGACCTTTGAAAATTATTACAAGGCAATCGAAACCTGGGTCAGGAATAAAAGTTTTAAGTGTGGAAACTACTAAGAGGTCTTTCTTTTTCGTCATTAACGTCCCGGATGAATTTATTGGAAATCAAGACCGCCTTAACCTCATTCGCCAGCACGCTTCGAGAGAGAGAGAGAGAGTAAAACACAGGTGGTAACGAGAATTCCGGGGTCTATAAAGGGAAAAACTGTAGATCGATGGGCGCCGTATAGTCTAAAAAAATGGAAAGGCGTCTAACCGCTATTCTCTCGAATACTTATTTCAATCCCGCGCATACAGCCTCTTATAGCGGAGTGGAGCGATTGTGAAAGCGACCTCTTTTTGTGTTGGTTATAGATCCTGATATCTTCATCACATATCTTAAATTAGGAAAAAGTACAACCTCCGAAATCATTTCAACAGATTCAGGCGAGATATCGAGGTACAAGAGTCTTGTCACATCTCATCACTTTGGTTTGACGCATTTAATCAAAATTTATATCTAAATCCGATTTAAATTTGTGCTAACAAACTTTAAAGTTTGTTTTTCAATATTAAATTTTGGCAAAGCATTTTTGAGCTGCCTTTGACAACGAGAAAACGATATTATTTTCGCACTTATGAAGCTTGCTTCAATTCTGGGTTCCATTGGAAAAGTATACAAGAGTCTTGTACCTGATGGTGGCTCTGTGAGTTGAAACGCGTCGTACGCATTAAAATACCTTGTGGAATAGTGCAATTGTTGTTTCTGTTTTAATGAAATTTCTAAAATGACTATTATTCGAAAAAATGAGGAACAAATTGTTGACAATCTTAAAAAATTTACCTGATTACCTCGGTTTGGTCGTTATTAAGTACTAATCAGTCGATGGTTAAAACCAACGTCGAGTTGAAAAGTTCCTTCAAAGATATAATAATTTAACTGGGAGGTATATCGGTGGTACAACAGTGACAATTAAGTTTTGTAACAGCCTTGACACTTTTATGCTACTTTGGCAGTGGCATAGAAACAGCCAGTTTCCAATACATTGACGCTCGAATATCAACACTATGCCCGATTTCTTGTTAGTTTTCTACCTTGAAAAATGCAGGCTATTTAACTAGTAACTCAGCTATGAAATATGCTTAATGTTTTCCGAAGGAGATTATAAAGGTATAATGTGTTATTTTACAATGAGCTAATAAAAATGGAAATTATTCGAGATAACTTTCTCTTCAATTGAAAAATAATATTTTTCGTAAAATGCTAAAAGCTCATATTATCCTCTCCATTGTTATTTTTTTAACTTGGAATTGGTATTTAAAACAGTTAAAGATATTTTTGAAGCCCTTCGGAATTTGAATTTCCTTCTGTTGTTCGGTGAATAGGCGTCTATTCACGACAGAGTCTATTGCCAGAGTATTCTTTAGATATCAAAAGGTACTTCAATAACTTCCTCGGGAAGAGATTTGATGGGGCGTCGTGAATATTCATAAAGGTTTTTTTCTCCCTGTTTGTGACTGCTGCTATTCTTCCATCTCAGTAAATTTTAAATAAAATTTGAAATTCACTGAGGTGATTTACTGAAATCAAATTTAAATCAGATGTCATCACTTTGCTTCGACGCATTTAATCACACTTTCTGTCTAGATCCGATTTATTCTATCAAATTTTAAAGTTTGTTTTTCAGTATTCAGTTTTTGCAAAGCATTTTGAGCTGGTTACGACAACGAGAAAATTGTATGTTTTTCGTAATAATGAAGCTTTCTTCAATCTCGGGTTCCACTAGTTAAATATCCAAATACATTGAAGGAAATTTTCGTAATGTTAAAATGTTTGTAGCAATTTGTTTATAGCTAAGAGATTTACCTCGATTCAATATCCTAACAATTTCATTTCCTCCCATCCAAAGTAAAGCCTTTGGATTTTTTTCGAATCACACCGAAACTCAGCCATTGAAATTTAATAAGAAGGAAGTTTTAGTAACGGAGATTGTACTCTAAAGGTGATATTTAGTTTAAAGTGACATATAGTACCCTTAAAGGGAATATATAGTTATATTTTTTACACATTTCAGCGCGATATTTTCTTCTACTCATTTGCGTTCAAAGAGCGTGGTCGTAAGTATATTATGGATGAAACATTTCATTTAAATCAGTCTAGTATGTTAAGCGTATGCGCGAGAAGTTTCATATAGCTAAAACAATCTTACTTAATGCGTTTTATATCACCTTCCCCATTTTGCCCGGTATTGAATGTTGTCACATCGGAACGATTTTGTAGATAGTTCGGTCATTTATTGAGACTCCAATTTGCCCACAGTCATTCACTGAACCCAGGCAATAAGCGTGCGAAACCAGAATATAACCATTATATTATATTAATATCCAATATTTTGTGCAAATTAAAATTATCTCCCTCAGCTCCGACCAAAAGAATTCCTGGAGACATCAATTTAATGGCATTTTAGAGAACTTATAATGGAAAAATAATCACTAATGCTGCAGTATTGCAGGAGGAATTGTTCTCTTTCATGCCTATGTTCGACGTACTACACGATTTTGAATTATAGAAATGACACGTGATTATGTCTTAAAACGCCGATTCTACTCGTCAAATGTATCTGTGACACACTGGCACACGAAAACAGTAGTGTTTTACAATCGTAAAATGGAAACTTGAAGCTTTCTCATGGCGGAGGGACGTCATAATAAACAAGATAAAAAATTGTGAATTCCGCTTTGCCTCTTCCGCTTAAGGCTGAGCGATATTTTCCCCGAGTCATCATAGTACACATATTCGAATTCCATTTCTTTAATTAAGCAGCAGTGTGAAGCATGAAATAAATGTTTATACAATAGTTTTAGTAAAAATCTTCACATAAATGGGGCATAATTATTGTTTTTATGACTGACGTCCCCAGTAATTAACTAAATATGCACGCAAGTCATTTGATTTAATTCACTTTTTCGAATCGCGCGGGGAAAAGCCAATTCGTCGAATGGTTCTTTTTACGATTCTCTAAAACATTAACGCGGTGAGCATTTCGTATATTTTCTAGAATAGTTGAGATAACATAAAAGGTAACCACTGATATGTTTTTTACGGTATCTATGTGTCACAAAATCCAAACTTTTTAAATAAAGTCGTTCAGTAGTGCGCACCCGAACCATTTCCTGTGTAATACGCCTCGTATGTTTTGGATAATATCTCGAAAATTGGTGTGGTAAGTGGCTGATATTTAATCTGTTCAGGAAGGAGAGATATTTTTCTATAACGCGAGACCAAATTCTAGGAATTCATGTTGAAATGATATTTCGCTAAAACTACTTTCAAAGAAGAGAAACAGGATTACGTAGTCTAACCCCAACCATACTTTTATTCCGTCCCTCGCCGCCACCAGGGTGAAACTGTAAGCCGCATACCATCTTTTTTCTTACTCATCTGTTTTCCCTTCACTAATTGGGTTGCATGATGTTGAAAATCAAGTATTGATCATAATGTATATCGATCTCATTAAATTCCATATCATGTTTTTCATTGCAACGAATATTTTGTGCTTTTTAAATTCTTTGAATTAAATGAAATATAACGTATTTAATGTCACATTACATCGCATGGCATCATATTACTCATCGTAACGTCCTCTGTGTCATTCATTAGTATTACTTCTCATCTCAAGGTCAAATTCGGTTAGCGGCATAGGATTTTCAATGGAATATTGTTGTCCAACTGAGAAATATGTGCGAAGGTTTTCAGTTATACTTTATTCGAGCCATCAATCGTTGACCTTTGCTGTGGTCCACTTGGGAAAGCTCTTTTGGAAGCATTTTTTGTATCCACCCTTACACTATCCAAAAATTGTTCTTCTAAGGCTAAATTACTTACGCCAGTATTTAATGGCACAGATGACCACAGAATCAGTCGTCTCTTTAAAAAATATCTGTATTCCTTTTCATCTCACTGACTCTCATTGTATTTTGATGTAATAATTACAATAATCATCTGGACATTACATTGCAGTATTTTTATCATTTTGTTCATCACTGTCAAAGCATTTGCATATCGCGCAAATCCAGTCCTGCCCTCCTGGATAAGAAAAGTGAACAAGGGTGGTGCACAGTAGTAGGCGGCCACCGCCGATAATGGATGGCCTAGGGGAAAGTACAATTCCTTTTGTACGGCTTCGAAGAATCCCATCAACATTCTCGTGCGTAAAGGGTTCGTTATGAACGATAGGTGAAAGGTCAAGGACTTAGCGACCGATCAAACTTCGCATCTTTCTCCCATCCGCTCTCTCAGGAATAAAATTAAAATTAAACAAGAATTTACTATGAAACAAGATTTTACTATGAAACCATAAAAGTGATAATTAAAGGCCTGTTTTGCGGTTTGAGGAGTTTGGGATTTTTTTGGGTCGTGGGATTCATTCATAGGAATGGGAAAGAGAACTATTTCCACCCTGGTTTCATTTGCTATGGCCCGGGTTTAATCGCGTAGCGGTATCTTCAAGTACAGCATAAAGAGTATAAAACAATCTTATTCAAAAAGCCATGGCTCCTTTAATAGTTTCAGAACTGTGTCTACCTCGTAAAGAGAGAGTACGTAAAACTATTTTCTGTTTGAGAGCAAAAATTACCTATGAAACTAAGGGCTAAGGGCCATGGGTTCATTACTTTCGCCTTTGATGGCCGATAACTACATGGATTAGTGATCTTCCCTGGGTGATAGTAATAACAATTTTTAAATATTTTATTGCGCTATCGTAATTGCAGAAGTTATCTTCCTAACTATATTGGATGTATGCTGCAAGGTTGGTAAAAATTATTTGCGTTGTTCTACTATTTTTGATGGGAAAATTACCCATTGCACATATACTGCACAAACCATAAAGTACTGTTAGAATATTGGCTATTGTGACTCTATACGATTTTTCAAAGATTTAAAAATGTTAAGGATGCATCATCTCAGCAAAATATTTAAAAAAGGGGCGTCATCACGCTCAACTGTGTTTGTAAGTAATTTGCTGATGAACGACTTTCTGATTCGTGACCAGAATATCTAAATGGTCAAGATAGATAATTCTTCCTTTAATTCGGCTCTTAGGATAAAAATGGAGTAATCGGAACTGGAGGAGGAAGATGATGAAAGAAATGCATGAGTAGATCGACCAATCCTCGACCCGGTAGTTTGATTCCTCGAAGTCGGACGAAGCAGTCAGGTGGAATCGGGTTGGGCGTCCTTTGGGACTGCAAACCTCTTGAGCTCAGCGGCAACAGCTCCCTAGGCCTGATCCATCGGATCGCCTGTCGCTTCAGAGGAAACGACTCCATCGCACGTCGCATATTTACCCGCACACCCTCACATGCAAATGGACTGGCTGTTATTAAACAACACCCATTGCGCAGTTCGCATTACGATTGGCGAGGGAGGGATTAGAAGCAGCTTCCTGTACAACTTTTTCCTAATGATTTCCTCTATCTCAATCAACCCACCCTCTTACATATTTCGCTCTCATTTTATTCCGAAACGTTAGAGATTTTCGTATTCTCTGTCTTCACCCTAAGTACTTCTCTCTTCATCCACCTATATGTATATCATTATCCTCTCGTCCTTATTTCTCGTCCATCGCTCTTATAATTACAACTCACGGCTTTCTTTCCCAGTGAGGAATCGATTGTCCAAAAGATGGTCCAAGAACGTTCAGTGAGCACTATTAAAACGATCAAAGATCGTTCAAGGAGGACTTATAATGAATATTCAAATGGCACTCACGGATAGTGCAAAGAATATTCATTGGAATACTTCATTGATTGTTCAATGAGTGTTCAATGTAGATGAATCGCGCATGAACTGTTTTTGAATGAATAACATATGAACCATGAAGGAATGTAAGGAAATAGTTCTTGTGAAATGGTTTTCATTTGAACTACTTTTGAACAAATATCATTTAATCTGAATTGTTGATGGTTTTAATGTGGGATCCCTGTAAATCATTGTAATCCAAACTTTTTCGAGCCACCGCCCCTTTTTTCCACAAACCATTGCCCAGCGCCCACAACCACAAGCTAAGCATAAGCAAAGTCATGGACTATATGAGCAAAGCAAGAAGTTCTTGAAAATCAAGCTAAAACAATTGCGATTTAACTATTGTTTATTTCAAATCCAACTGAGAGATAGTTTACTCAATCCCCGGACGTGTATATTTGATATTGGCCCAGCCTCCAGCGCACCCTTGCAGCCCCCTAAGATGAAAGCACCGCCCTTCAGGGGGCGGTAGCGCCCACTTTGGGAACCACTGCTTTAAATGCATCAGAGACTTACCATGTACATTTTTTCATGACTTTCGTGACTATATAACTAAAAATGCTTGGTAAATTGAGGATATTTCAAGCACCTACTCCATAAATTACTCATTAGATCCAAAAAGAGAGCGGTAAATATACGGCCAGGATCATTATTTTTATTTTTTCATAGGTTTTTATTATTTTTGGAATAATCTCATATGGTATGTTAGAATATTCCTAGAATTTATAATTAATATTGTCGTTGGACATTTCAAATATACATGGTATCAAGAAGTTCTTCAATGTTCAACCAGGGAGCATTTTTGACTAATACTTTGTGGACTGGAAACGAACGATCTATGAACAGTCTAAAATGACGATTTCACTCTTAAACATTCAATGAACGTCCTCTGGTTGTATGCTCAGGATAATTCAGTCGTGGACTACTTTTGAATTAGTTCATGAATGTCTTCTGCATGGTCTCTCCCCACTGGGTTACTACTCACCTAACTTTTCATCGTGTGTAAGTTCCTCTTTCTTTTCTTTGTGGAGACGAGCCGATGATTAATACGTGCTCCTTATATTCCGTCTGAAAAAGTCGACGGCTCACGATGTTTGCTCCGTGAGCCCTAGTGCCGCCATCTCCCGCCATCCTTCTCGGCGTTGCATGTGGACCGAGTCGTGAGTGAAGAGGAGAAGAAAGGGTACCAGCAGACTAGAGTGAGAGAGACCTTCTTGGGAACTAAGCACTTTGACAGTGCACCCGTTACTGCTCCTGGGTGAAGTGGGTCAGGGTAATGGGAGTTGACAAGGCTCGGCTTCAAAAGAAAGAAAGGCAAAGAAAACAGTGCTGCATTTCGAAGCAAAGAACTCTCATGATGTAGAAAGCATGCACATAGCTTCAGGGCATTATAAAAGTCATACAACTTTATTTGCTCGGGGACAAATATGTCCCTTGGAGCAGAAAATTTTTTACAATCACAGTGTTCAATATAGACATGGTACATAACAGTAAACAAGACAAAATATGCCATATCATTAATAATACAGTTGTGTATATACAGCGCATCGAAAAAACAGAGCTTTACAAAAAACTACCGAGTTGGATGCATGCCAATTAACAATATTTTCAGATATTTTTGCTTTAAACACCTTAACATTACATATGGATTGTAAAATGTATGGAAAGGAGTTCCATAATTTACACGAAGAAATAAAAAAGGACTTTTCATACAAATTGGTTCGATATGATGGAATGGACAGAGTTTCTATCTTCCGTGTAATGCGTTTTTCTGAATTAATATTAAATGTTATTTGTTTGTACAAGTAAGATGGTAATTGTGTTTTTATCATTTTATGCATAAAGGTAGCTTTCATTATGTATCCTCTTTGTTCAAGTTTGGGCCATTTTAACAGTTGGTGGTATGGTGTGACATGCTCAAAATAATTAATATAAAAAACAAAGCGAATACAGGAAGTTTGTAGTCGCTGTAATTTCTTATCAAGATAACTTGTAATATCAGAGTACACTATAGAACAATGATCAAAGTGCGGAAACAACAGCATTTGTACAAGTTTTTGCCGTAATCGGACTCGTATTAAATGTCTAAAATGCTTTAGTGGATACAGGGTTTTATGTATCTTGTTGGATGTATAGCTAACGTGATCTTGCCACGTCAGTGTTTTATTTATAATAATTCCAAAATTGTTTAAGGAGTTAGAATAGTCAATTTTCCTACCTTGAACAATGACTTTAGGAATTTCATTTGAAGCTAAGCTATTGACGTAATTAGAGCTACCAATAATTAATAAAGCCATCAATAGTTAATTACCAATAGTTAGAGCTATGAATAATTGTCGATGCTCGCTCAAGTGCTTCGCTGTCTGTGCTTTTCATTTCATAAATATTTATGGAATCTGAAGGATTATGTGCACATACTCGCTTAGTTCAGTTTTTTATTTTTTAATGCTTATTATTTTGGACGAATATTCATTATGGTATGACATAACGAGTGAAAATTTCAAATTAATTGTGGTGAATATGAATGTTTTTCAACATTAATGTATTCGATGATTTTATTCATGCAGACTTGATGCGTTCACCAATCACTGCTGATGTCCACTCGAGCTAACACCAATTACGTTACTTTTACTGATGTTAAACGCTGCAATGACATTTTGTTCAATATAAGGTCAGTACACATAATAATGAAAATATTAGTTACCGCTAATGATGAAGAGAATAAAACATGACAATGCCGATGTATATCATACACAATTTTATTTTTTTTGAACGGTGGAGACGTTTTTAAGATCCGTTTACTAAGCAAGGACTATGATTCGTGGAAAATGGTACATTATCGTGCGACTGCGAGCAAACTCTCTCTGAATAGCTTATCTTATTACCAGAATTGTCAAAACAAAATTTGCCAAAAAATAGGAAAACTCTTCTTTGTGAGTTGGTGTATTGAGGATGGGCAACATGGGAGATGGCGATAGAGAAAGTAATATAGTTTTCCGAATTCTTGGATGAACTTATCTTATCAGCGCTTGTAAATTGGATTAGAGACGTAGTAGAGAAAATAAATGCAACCCATATTTCTAACGTTAGTGAGAATAAATGACGATCTAAAAAATTTGCCTCATCTGGCATAAAATATGGAGCATAGCAAAATAATGATATGTATGTAATGAGTAGATAGAGAGAATAATAATCCTATCGCATATTGAGGGATTACATTCCATAAAGCGGAATGTCTTCGATACACATAATCCCTATAAAATCCTGCATCGACTGCTTACTGGACATGATGTACGTCGATGATGCCGCTAAGTTTATCACACTGGCTACCGTGAATTTTCATGTACATCTGGCATGATAAAGAAACTCTTTCATATGCATATGCAGCTCTCTTCAGAAGTCCATTTTCTATGCTTCTTTATGGTAATTGACATCCAAGAAATAACGATGACAACATATCCGGGTGATATATTTGATAACCCTCCAGCGATGCGAAACGCAAACATCTCACTCGCACGCACGCGTATAACACCATAACATCGGAGGATGTGTGCTGAATTTGCCGACGTCTCTTGGCAACCTACGTCGAATCCATTTTCATATCCTCCCCTGAATTCAAAGGAGAACAGTATTAAAGCGAGAGAAAAGCAGATGAGAGGGAGAAAAAATAAGCGACAGGAGAGTAAGGAACAGAGGGATGAAACTGCTGATTTATTTCAGCGGACGACCAATCAGTGACGTCATCATGGCCACGTGGGTGGAAGAAGATAAAATGCGGCATTTGTTTGTTATGAGAAACCTTTTGGCTGTCGCATACAATCTGTTTAACTTGATTATTTCTATTTAAGGAGGTAGGGAAGGAAATGAAAAAAATGATTTCGTGTTTGACCCCTTTCAAAAATCACGACGGCACCACACTGGTGGGAACCAAAGCACACCAATGAAAGTCGACTAGTTACTCACTCAATGTGTGTTCAAACTAGTTATCGGAAAAATTGTCATTTTGACACATTTGAGCTGGAAGGCAGAATATCTACCGTCGTTTTAAGGTGTTGGCCCTAGCACCCAAAGGTGATGAGTCTCAGGACTCGAGAATCCGCGCCATATCAATGAAGATATTGGCGGCTGAAGTAGATCATCAGCTTCCAACCGTGTGGTTGGCACAAAATTTACCTAAAAACAGGAAGACTGTTCTTTGCGAGTTGGTCAATTGAGGATAGGCAACATGGGAGATAGTGGTACAGAAAGACTCGGCGTTCGAGCCACGTGCACGATATCTTTCCAATCAATAGTGCACAGCTCATCCGATGTGCTGAAGTGCTCTCCACATGGTTATCAAGCAGAGAAAGGAAAAGAGAGATGGATTAAGGCCAGAAGAAAAGGAAAGAACAGATTATGGGGGAGAAGAAATGGAGGTAGATCAATAGACACGAAAGGGGAGGAATACACGTGTTTTCCTTTGAAATGCGTTCCATTTATTGTGTGGGCGGGTAATAATAGTTACGGACGGGTTCAGTGAAAAATAACGGTGTTTGGTCCCTACGTTTTCGGTAATAATCGATGAATTTCCCTCTCCTTCTCGCGATTCTATGAGTTGGAAAAAGTGTAAAATTAAAAATTTTGATAATATGGTTTATAATAATATTTTTGAATCATACACTTATTACTTACACTCAAATACAGCTTAGAGCATAAAGATGCAGAATTTATACTGTCCAGGTTTATGAATGATACACGCTCGGGAGTTACCTTGTAAGACTTTCATTAACCCAAAGTGAGTTTTATCACTTGAACTAGGTTTAATAATTAACTTTATAATAACAGAAAACTATAATATAAAATCGGTTTTGCTTTCAAGGCCAAACTTGAGCTAATTGAAATAATGAATGCTGTTTGTTTGAAGAATGAGGGAAAGTTGAATTTACCTTGAGATTATTAATTAGAAGGCATATTTGTTGCACGGAATGTACACAGAAATTCATTAATTTAAATTAAAGGTTTCTGTATAATTTTTTTTAGGTTTCCCTTTCCATGCTAGCAAAACCCGTCATCTTTTCGTTTCCTATCCAACCTCAAGGAGACTAACAGAACAGACCTACGTCCACCTATGATTTCCTTTCTTCTTTATACCCACCACTCTGTGCTATGCAACCCATTTCAATCATGATTGGATTACGAATACATTATATATGCAGGCGAAGAAGTGAACGTTGACAGAGAGGATACAAAGGAGAGGAAAAGAGGACAGACAGGACGAAGGAGATACAAGTGAAAGATTCGGTAAAAGGGGAACGACCCAAACCGCTCAATTATCTAAGGATGTATCAAGCGGATTTCTGACGAGTTTAAATGAATTGCGACGAGGGAGGTGGATAAATCGAAAATCCGTTGAAAAGGAGAGGATTTCTGTAGCGTTTTTCATTCAAAACTCTTGATGTTATCCGTGGCCACTTGAGGCGGACGGGTATTGGATTATTGCGAGGATGGAGGAGACAGACGGAATGGAGGGTACTTGGAGAAAAGGAAAAAAAATCATCTAAACTTAAGGTTTCAATAAGCTCCGAAAATTCAGAGATGGCAAGAGGTTGATGAACCAGGAGTTTGAATGAAAGTGAAAGTTTTTTCCTTGACGAGAATGACGCACTGAGAGTAGGGTGTTACAATTAAGGGCACTTTCGTTTCGTTACATGGGTCACGTCAAATTAAGGGAAATAAACTGTATGGAAGGCTATTCATTAATCTGCGAAATGAAAAGGAAAGCGCTTACGTGCAAAACTAACCTTAATGCAACTTTCTGCAACACCCTTGTTTCTTTTTTGCATATAGTATAATCTCTATTTTTTGTATGCGGTCCTTGACAATTAAGAAATATATATTTACTCATCTGTCCACCACTATCTATCCAATGCGCTTGTCACGTCGCTTCGACCTCGGGTGTGTTTAACTAAAATGTGAGATATTATGAACGAAAGACTGAACTTCAAGTACAGAATAAATTACATGAAGAAGCCAAACACAAGACGGTTTGAAACCAAATAATAATGGACTCCCCGAAGATCATAGAAGAGTGGATTTAAACGGAATGGCGTACTTTTGTTTGAGAAGTTATGAATAAGGTCATATATAGTAATTTCGCTGGTCATCATCTCACCTCACTGTTAAACTTTCCTTTAGTTTTCTCATTTGCATAACTAAATACTACTTTTCCGCAAGGCATATCAAATGGCAAAGAACTTCAAGTAATAGGAGACGAAGGAATTGATCGAATAGAGGCAAAACGCTTGGCCGTAAATTTTCTGATTTTCTGAGCAACGGGGAGCGAAGCTTGAAAATACCTAACTCACATAGATGTCACCCAACTTTATAGAATCTGGAGCCCAGAGCATTCCTACCTCCTTTTCAATCGCAACCATGAATTACTTTTGTAGTCAAAAGTTTCTTAAATATTCTCCACTGACCGTGATTCACACACATCCCATGTTAAATCCAGGATAGAATTCCCGTTTTAAAAAAACAGGTTGGATTAAGAGCTTATAGGATCGGAAATATAAAGTATTTATTGTTTCTAGTAAAGGTATGCTATTATTGAATTATTTCATAGTTATATATTTACTTTCCGTAAGCACGTCTTAGTGCTGAGAAATGCAAGCAAAAATCTTCGTTATTTCGGTAAAATACTGGGAAAGTAACTTTTATTTGTAGAACAGCAGTATCCTTTTCATTTCGCAGATTTATAAATAGTCTTCCATATAGTTAACTTCCATTCCATCACCTTGCCCAAGACATCCATTTTAAGGTTGCGGTTTAAATATGGAATAGTGCATCTTCAATCTTTGCATCCTTCCTCCATTCGAGGATGGGGACGCCATTTAAATTGTGAAAGGAGCACCAATAGTGAAGGAGGATAATTTTTTAATACAATCAACAAATTTTCTCCTGCCTTGTCAAACGGGCATGAAAGAAGGAGCATTTTTTCTGAGTGGCGAAAGGATCTAAATATCATTATTTTGAAAATTAGTTAATCGAGATCCTTGACCATAAATCATGCCCTGTAATTTCAGTTGATGAACGAGCTCCTCAAAATACGAATCCCGCCCTCTCTTAGCCAAAAGAACAGAAATCCAGGTTATGTTATGAAAAAGAATTGTAACTCCTCTCATGGGCTGTTTTTCAGATTTCGGTTAGTACGCAGATTTGCAAGGATTATGTTCATTTGCGACGAGTTTCAGTTCATTAAGTTTGAGAAATTCACAATCAGATTAATTTAAAGTTCTTTGCATTTAATCACCATTAAAAACCTAATTAATAATTCAAAATTAATAATAATTAACTCGATAATTCAAAGACTTGCATTAATAATAATAATATGTTGAAGTTTATTCAAAAATGGGTTAAGGGTTTATTCAAAAGGGGGTTATTCAAAAAGGGGTTAAGTGTACGACGTCTCACATATTCGTTGTCCTTTCGCTCGCTCCCTTAGGCTTTTGAAATTTCTTGTTCTTCTGATACATTTTGCTTTATAATTTGCGAGTTTCATTGATAGAGCTTTATGAAATAAAGGTATACCTCTTATTTTGTATCCATCCTCAGTTGTTCTTTGTATAATTTAACGGTCCGCTTATACCACAATATAATAAAAAACCTGAGTTAAACTGCATTTATCATATATAACTACTGGAGGAATTTGTTTTATGCAAATCATTTTTTCGATTTTCTTTTGATCCGAGTGCAGGTGATATGGTGGATAATTTACTGTGAATACAATTTGTTCGCACTTATGTGGAGGCAATATTGAAAACCAAAGGATTGCTTATTCAGAGCAATGATAAGTATTCAAACATAAAACCGTCAGAGAGTACGTTTCAGTATTCACGCAACATATAAAATGGGTGAAAGCGTTATTTACTGCACTGTTGAACCTGAAATTGAAATGAAAAGATCACTCCCTCCACACTTCCCGATCTAATGCTAGTCCCTTTACCTCCTGGTATTTCTTTTCTTCTCTACTTTCTAACAATGGCATCTTTTCTCTTTCTATCGTATGTTTTCTATCGCCTCTTTTAATTTCCCTTCTGAGAGGAATGAAGGAAAGGAAGTTCCCTTCTGATTACCTCTTCGGATGACGGAGAGATGTCTGTTTCACTTGCGCGGTCACGTGATCAGGTTTGAGCTCCAGTAACAAGATGATTAGCACAGGAAAAGTATCTCCAGAAAGAATAAAAGGATCCTAATCAGTTCCAGAATTAACAAACAACGAATTAATCTAAAAAAATCTAACACAGCACCAGCACAGTACAGTACAAGCACAGTACAATAAAATTATCGCAGAAATAACGAGTAACCACTGAATATCTGTTTCTCCAACCAACAATTTTTATTTTGCCTCGAGAGTTTTTCTTCCTCCACTCTGTATTCTAAAACCTCTGCCACAAACACCCATTGATTCCCCGCCGCGAACGCAGGACACATTAACCGCAACACCTCCCGCCATCACGCTCCCCCGAGTGAAATCATTCTCTCCGCAAACGCAGTCTTACTCCGCGGTCTGAAAATCGCAAATGGTCTCTATCGAGAGCGGTGCCCTCATTTTTCACCCGGGTGAACCAATTGTGAGTCTTCACAGAGTCCTATGCCTGTTCCCCGAATTTCCTTTCTTTACCACTCCATACTAACGTCCCTCAGCACACCCTGCCGTACACAACTCTAGAACATGAGGAGCAGGGATACGTCGGCTCGCAGACAACGCCTATGTTTCCCTTCCCTATTATCCACAAACCCGCGCCGTCGCTCTCCGTTGTTGTCCTGTTTCCTGCCTTGCTCATAAACGATCTACTCGCTGTTATAGCTTTACTCGAAATCTAATTACTCCCGTCTCTAACCTGGGCCTCTACACGACGCAACCTTCAATTACATACGCTGTAGGCATTGTCATGCAGGTCACATCATCGCTATTACCCTCATTACAGAGGAGAATTACTCAGCAAACAAAAAAGTAAAAGGAGATAATAAAAAAATGAAGGTATTTTAAACAACATTACGAGATCTTAATACGTGATTGTAATTACATGATGTTCGCCGAAACTTTGCAGACCGAAGAGACTGCACATATCAACGAAATGCCAACTCATCAATATGTAAAAAAATCCATTTATTAAAAAATCCTTATCAGTAAAAATGAATGAAATGTTAGAAACTAGCAGTGCCAGATTGATTGGAATGCGTGACAAGAATTTAAATTTTATCATGAAAATAGAAATAGTTTTCAGAGCAATGTACATTCATGTTTCATAGAATCTTATCCACGCACGTACCATATTTTTAAGCATTCCGACTAGCGTCGTAAAGTAACGAAACAACCTATACCTACCCAGTTTTTAGACAATACAAAGCACACGCTACAATCGTTGGATTTCCTTCAAAATAAATATAGCATAATTTATCTCTATCACCAGTGGGGAAAAAAAACTTTATTTAACGCACGCGGCGCTCCTCAAGGAAGCATGACTGGCCCATTCACATTCCGCATTTGCCTATAAAAGCCACAATAAGACTCTCAAGTACATAGCTATATTTGATTGCTTGAAAACGACGCCGTTACCTTTCAAGATATTGCTATGAAGTCTGAGTTAGAAGATTCCTTAACAACGTTGGCTCAATGTATCTTGATTAGGACTCGAAGTCAAGCTATACTAAAACACTTCAATCCATAAAATAGGTGAGACTAATATTTAAATGTCGGATGATATCCAGGAATACTCTTCACAATAGATTTCAAATTCTTAAACCCGAAATACTTTTGCCTGCTCTCATTGAAATATAACCTGGGAAAACTATTAGAACGGATCATAGCACCGAAATATGCGCGCAAGGAAACGATAAGTATCAAACCGCACGAACAAGCCGGGTTTGGAGCGAACCATTTCACATTAGAAAAAACACATTGAGTAGTTGAGATCATCTGAGATGGTTTTAGCACGAAAGAATCCTCAATAGGTATATTCCTAGACATTTTTAAAGCGTTTGGAAAAGTCTGGCATGATGGTTTTAAAACTGATGGCTGAAATTCTTGCAATAGATTTTTAAATGGACAAAATATTACCTCACCGAAAGAAACTTCAAAGTTAAGTGGGGTAATCATTTTAGCAAGCAAAGACAACTCTTGGCCGAAGTGCCACAATAAACAGTTCAGGGACCACTTGTATTTAATATTAATAGCGCGGACTTCCCTAAGAAACAGAATAAGAACACGCTCACGGCATCATATACGGATAATTCCACCATTAAAGTGAAGTGCATAGAAGTAGATTTCGCATAAGAACACGTGCAAGAATTACCCTATACCATAAAAAAGTGGTACACCAAATGGAGGAAGACGATAAACTCCAGCGAAACGCAGGCCATCATATTTAGTAAAAAGACAATCAACGCCTTGCAAATACCTACGGATTAAAGTACAACCTCTCCCATGTAGCCACATGCCTGGGAGTAAAACTTGACAGGACATTAAGCTTTGCAGCTCATGCGGACAGAGTATCTGCTAAAGCGATACGAGACAAGGCGAGCCTGGCCCCATTATTAAGAAATAATGCGACACCAAAAGAGATGTAGACGATTATAATGAAATGTATTATACGACCTGCAACAACGTACGGAGCGCAGGCATGGTTTGAGAAAAATATCAGAAACTTACAGACAAGAAATGAGAATAGCTCATAATAACGCCAATCGGTCGAAGGCAGAAAAGGTGAAAAGAGTCATAATTGTTGTCCTAATAAAAAACAATAAAATAACAATGCAGGAAATTTTATGAAGACCTTTCAAATGCGGATAAACTGTCTCTGGCCTACGCGGCGATTAATAAATAACGTTTTTATGAAAAATATAAAAGGTATACGTGCTTAAATAGCGTATCCGTCACAACGATGAGAGGTACGGAATGCCTTAAAATGGAAAAAAAATAAAAAAAGGAGGAATTTAGTTCCAAGACAAGGTCTAATCAAAGGGGACATACTCTGAAACACCCTGCTTCGCTGCTCACATGACCGGGAGTCGTGAAAACACATGACATAACATGGGGAAAATACGAGACATTTGTGGTGTTTAATTATAGAAGCTGGGATTTTTAGAACGATTAATAGACATCTGTTAAAACGATTGATAGTTATCTGATGAAAACATAAAAAAGGAACACGATATTGATCTGGTTAGGCCATATCTCTAATTTTTTTGCAAACCACGCCGATACCTTCCAAGAAATTGCTGCAAATCTGAGTTATAAGATTCCTCATCCAAAACTCCGAGATAATTTGGACGCTACAGAGAAAGATTGAATTCGCAGCGTAAATAAGATTCCAAGGAAATCCGTATACCTAGTTAAAAACTGCTAAGACCATGCAATGAAAAGTCACACAGAAAATAGAAAGATTAAGTTGGGAACCCTTACAGACTCTGAGAGTATTAGCTATGGTAAGAATGCTTGAAAATTTCCGAAGGTGTGTCGAATTTTGAAGGTGTGTCAGTACGATCCGGAGTACATAATTTTTTGCACGCGCTCCATCTCCAACACCAAATAGAGTAACAAAATAAGAGAGATTATCGATCTGACAGGAAAAAAATCTTTCCTCGCACCATTACAATAAAAACAGAGTCACCGTATCTTGAAACACATCAATAACGAAATGCGCCTATGTCCTTTCTAAACTCCTTTGGAATTTTCCTCCCCTTTTCATGACTGGTTTTCCCCATGATACGGTTAAAAGGTGACTCGGAAGATACTATGTAGATGTTGGAGCCCTCTTTCTTATGAATTTATCCAGGGGGAACTGGAATATATGATATGTTGTACCCAGGGGAAATTGAAATATTTTAAAAGAATCTGGGACAATACGTCTGCTGTGCTGGAGCTGGAATGGAGGAACAGTTGTTTCGTGGGGAGAGGGAGAAGATTAGGAGGGATTGAAACTCGGGTTTGAGAGAGGTTGGGAAGCCATGGTAACCGATATGGGGATGAACAAAAGCGGATGATAAGAGGCAGAAGAAAGGGAGAAAGTAGAGGTATGACAATGGAGGGAAAGGATAAAGGAAAAGAACATAATGAAGAAGAATGCGGGGCAAGAGAACTCGGAGTGAATGGGATAGGGTGAAAGGGGACAAACGGTGAGGACAAGGCAAGGGCGCGCTCGAGAGCCAGCGCCCCCATTCATAGGACGGGCTAATCATGCATTGTGTCGAGACTCAGATTTCTCTCCTTTTTTACTAAACTAACTCTTTCTCTCTCCGCATGACTACCTCTTGAAAACATGTTTACCTTTGTGAGATATCCGCGTTGCTGTACGCAGGCAAGTAAATGGCAAACTACGGCCATCAACACAACGGTTGACTGGATAGGGTTTGAGCCGAGAATGCGCGCGCTCACCCATGCCCAGCGGTACTTCACTGAGTGCGTACTGACGGCAGGAGATGAGAAAATGAACCTTGAAGTCCGCTGTCCATTGTTTCAGTCAGACATATGACCGTCCAAACGGACCAAAAATCCCAGGTTAGGATTGAGAGCATTGCACCCACGGGTACAGAAATATGGGACCCTATAATCAACGGAAAGGAAGTGGACACACCATCAAGGTTCCAAATCCCCAACAGATATCACTTGTTTAGGTTGCTTTACTAAATACTAATTGCGAAGAGAATATAATGATGATACTCTCCCAAGCAGTATCCCGAAAGTGAGGTACTGTTCCATTTGATCCGCTCGTTGTTTAAATATCATTGAAAACACAAAAATACAGCGCGAAAATACATATAATCACTTCTTTAAACACTAACAACCTTCACTTAGAGCACCTAGATCGTTGCAGAGAATTGAAGGTGAATTCAATAATTAAATTCAGTCAATCCATTACACCCAGCCCGAGCGGCATAATCCAACTATGAAACCGTGAATCCTACCACGGCGTTGCAAATGACGTTCTGTCAACATGAGACATCTGGGTAACTAAAATTCAGAAAGATTGAGATTGATCCCGAGATAATTTTATGTTAAAAAGAGTTTATAAATTTTGAAGAAAATTCTCAAATATAGCTGAGGCATAAATTTCAAAGTACGAATATATACGAGTTTATTTTCTATCTCACAAACTCTTTATCTCCACAGGTATACCTTTCTAAAACGTATTTACCTTTGTGAGGTATCCGCGTTCGTGTACGCAGGTACGTTAAACTACGGGCATCAACACAACGGTGGACTGGATGGATTTTGAGCCGAGGATGGGCGCACTCAGCCATGACCTGCGGCACTTCAGAGTGCGTACTGACGGTCAGAGATGAGAAAATGCACCTTGCACTCCGCTGCCCATTCTTTCAGACGGACATGTGGCCATCCGAATGTATCACAAAGCCCGGGTTGGGATTGAGAGCGTTGCACCCACGGGAACAGAAATTAGGGACTCTATAATCAACGGAAAGAACATGGGCACACCGTCAAGACTCCATATCCCTGGGAATCTTACTTGGATACTTGGATTATGGATAATCTACGAATGAATGCGTGAATCCTCCCACGGGTTGCGAATGACGTTATGTCAATCTGAAATATCTAGGTAACTAAAATTTTAAAAGATTTAAACAGATTCAGGATAAAATTTTATGATAAAAGCGTCTCGAAATGATGAAATCAATTCTCAAATACAGCTGACGCATAGGTTTCAATGCAAGTTACTTCGTTAAAATTTACAATGTCTGAAGATAATCATTCAGGTATGAAAGTGACTTATTTTAAAATTGCACATTAATCAACACAGTCTCATATTAATTACCTACTACTGATGTGGAATTGTGCCAAGTGGGATCATTTCCATATCGTTATGTGGTTCTGCCGATCCCAGTCTGACATGGAACTATCTTGTCATTCAGGCTTTAGCACTCCATTAGCACTGCGCTACGGTTTTACTCCCCTGTAATCAAACTCTTTATTTGTGGAACTGATAATATTCACTTGTAAAGGTTTTTGATTGTGCAGTAGATAACAGGAGCCCGCTTTCGCCCTTTTTAAATGTTGCATCACTACTGAAATGTTCTCTCTGACGGTTTTATGTTTGAATACTTGTCATTGCTCTGAATGGGCAATGGTTTTTCATTATTGCCTCCACATAAGTGTGGACGAATTGTATTCACAGTAAATTATCCACAATATCACCCATATTGCCTGCAATCTGACTCAAGGGAAAATCGAAAAAATGATTTGCAAAAAACAAATTCCTCCAGTCGTTATATATGACTAGCAAAGGTACCCGTTGAAATTCAACGGGGAATGAAAGAAAGACAGGGCATAAATAAAATAAACAAATTAATACCTTATCAATTGCTGCTAAAATATGGACTGGCAGATAGTTAGTACGTCATTACTCAAATATATATTATATCTATCTTTATAATGGGCAAGAAACGTTAGTTAACTTTATAATGAATGCCATCCTGAACGTTTCCAAGTAGTAAAAAAGTAGCAGGGACATGCTAGAATCAGATACGTTGCAAACGATTACCCGTCTTCATTGGGGTTAGCAAGACATTTTCAACGGTTATTAGCGTTACCCGAGAAACACGACGGGGAGGTGACCGATATAGCTTCTAATTTTTTTAATAGTATAATTTTTTAAATAGTGTAAATGTGTATGAATCCAAACAATCGTTTATACAAAAGGAGCTCTGTCTACTATGTACCTAGAAAATAGACTTATACAATTTATTTACAGCTTTTTCCTCATGAGTGTAGATAAACAGGTTGTTGCCGCTAGAGACGCAGGAGCAAGCCACATTAAATTGGCAATGTGAGAAGCAATTGCCTTCCAAATGAAGGCCAGCCACTTAAAGTGTCTGCCCCTTGCGACTTATTTATGGTCAGTGAAAATGCAACTTTAAGGGGGAACTACAGCCCCTTGAATGTAAAAGGCAAGTCAGAAGGAATGATTAGAATCCTGGGAATTAGGAATACATCACCCTTGGCGCATCCTGTCAAAATAGTACCTTCGATGCGCGCATGGGTCACACAGTAGATATTTATATACTTATACCTTGCTGTAACTATAGTTACCGAATTGGCCTAGTATTTATAGTTGATTAATACTGATACCAACGTTGTACGTTCGAGTCGCTCATGAGGTGTATTTTTCTTCTTAGGAAATCAGCTTTAATTTTAGTTTTATTTTTTAATTCCGCAGATGAAAACCGCATTGTATTATGTGTACCGAATTTCGACATTATTTTGCAGTAACATATATAAATTAAACTACAGACCATTTGCATTCCAGAGGCTAGTCGCATTAATATAACATCGTGGCATTCTCCTGATTTACTTAGGTATAATTTTAGTTTTATTTTTTAATTCCGCAGATGTAAACCGCATTGTATTATGTTTACCGAGTTTCGACATTATTTTGCATTAACATATATAAGTTAAACTACAGGCCATTTCCATTCCAGAGGCTTTCCGCATTAATATAACATCGTTGTATTCTTCGGTTTTACATGGGTCCAACTTAAATTAGTCCACTTGAAATGATTTTTTTCAATGTTAGAGAAAATTATCCCTGAAAATATCGTAATCAGAAACATTTCAGTATACGGCCTAGATTTCCACCGTAATACCTATCTCTAGATATAAAACCCAGCCGCCATTGTAAAGGTCCCATTTCCCTTCTAAAGCTAATTCTAATTCCATGGTTACCAAGGGAATATCCTATTGTTGACATAAGTAAATTTCATGATTTTGACATTAAAAACGCGATTTCTAGGGATATTTTATTCGTATAAGAAAATCGAATTACAAAATAAGAAACTGCAATCTTTTATCCATCTAATGGCGAAAACTGTAGCCTTCTATCTTTAGTAGAACTAATTATGATATGAAAAAAGAGAAAACGATGGTTTCAGACCTCACTCGGTGGAATTCCTTCGTATCAGGGATAGATGGATTAACTTTGCAATTCCACATTGTAAAAGATTTATTTCCGACCGGTTTCGCCGCAGTGCGGCATCGTCAGGTGTATGTCTATGCACCTGATGATGCTCCACTGCGGCGAAACCGGTCGTAAATAAATCTTTTACAATGTGGAATTGCAAAGTTAATCCTTCTATCCCTGACAAAAAGAGAAACCTCTGCACTTTAACCAAAATGTTTAGACTTGAGTTTTTCAAACACATAAGACACCAGACCACCCAATACGCTGCCCTTGGGGCCCAGGGGCTTTCCTTATAGTCCCACTTTATTTAAATAAGCTTTACTGATTCCATGTGTGAAAATTTCACTAAAATCGGTTCACTCGTTCAATACTTATGAAGCTTTTAAGAAAGCATTCTTTTAGAACCTTAGGCCCTCTGGGGCCCCAGCATGACCTACTATCCCATGATTGTTTTACATTCAGTATAGATACATTTTACGTGTTTCTAATACAGACCAGAATTATCCCCCAGGGCCAATTTTTGGCAATGAAAGAGCCCACTTGAGGGCCTTCTAGAGCCCCAAGGCCCTTGTTCTATAGGTTATGCGTGAACCAGATATATCAAGTATCTTCCAGTCAAATTTTTTTCAATCGATTCAGTGGTTTATGAATGATTGAGTAACAGACACGCCTCTAGATTTTTATATATTAGTAAGATAAATGCAGTTTAACTCGTTTTTTATTATATTGTGGTATATGCGGACCGTTAAATTATAGAAAGAAAAACTGAGGATAAATACAAAATAAGAGGCATACCTTTATTTCATAAAGCTCTATCAATGCAACTCGCAAACTATAAAGCAAATTGTATCATAAGAACAAGAAATTTCAAAAGTCTTAGGAAGCGACTTCGCTAAAAGGACAACGAAAAAGTGATACGTCGAACACTAAACTCTTTTTTAAAATAAACTTTCACATATTATTATTAATGTAACCTAACTCTTTGAATTATTGATTACAAATTTTGAATAATTAAAGATGTTTTTAATGGTGATCAAATGCAGACTACTTTAAATTAATCTCATTGTGAATTTCTCAAACTTAATGAACTGAAACTCGTCGCAAATGAACATAATCCTTGCAAATCTGTGTACTAACCGAAATCTGAAAAACAGCCCATGAGAGGAGTCGCAAATGTTTCATAACATAACCTGGGTTTCTGTTCTTTTGGCTAAGAGAGGGCGGGATTCGTATTTTGAGGAGCTCGTTCATCAACTGAAATTACAGGGAATGATTTATGGTCAAGGATCTCGAATAACTAATATTCAAAATAATCATAGTTAGATCCTTTCGCCACTCAGGAAAAATGCTCTTTCTTTCATACCCGTTTGACAAGGCAGGAGAAAATTTGTTGATTGTATTAAAAAAACCATCCTTCTTCACTATTGGTGCACCCTTCACAATTGAAATGGCGTCCCCATCCTCGAATGGAGGAAGGATGCAAAGATTGAAGAAGCACTATTCCATATTTAAGCCGCAACCTTAAAATGGATGTCTTAGGCAAGGTGATGGAATGGAAGTTAACTATATAGAAGACTATTTATTAATCTGCGAAATGAAAAGGATACTGCTGTTCTACAAATAAAAGTTACACTCCCAGTATTTTACCAAAATAACGAAGATTTTTGCTTGCATTTCTTAGCACTAAGACGTGCTTACGGAAAGTAAATACATAACCATGAAATAATTCAGTAATAGCATACCTTTACTAGAAACAATAAATACTTTATATTTCCGATCTGCTCTTAATCCGCTCTTAAGCTCTTAATCCAACCTGTTTTTTTTAATGGGAATTCTATCCTGGATTTAACATGAGATGTGTGTGTAAATCACGGTCAGTGGACAATATTTAAGAAACTTTGACTAAAAAAAATTCATGGTTGCGATTGAAATGGAAGTCGGATTTCTCTGGGCTCCAGATTCTATAAAGTTGGGTGACATCTCCGTGAGTTAGGTACTTTCAAGGTTCGCTCCCCGTTGCTCAGAAAATCAGAGAATTTTTCGACCAAGCGTTTTGCCTCTATTCGATCAATTCCTTCGTCTCCTATTACTTGGAGTTCTTTGCCATTTGATACGCCTTGCGGAAAAGTAGTATTTAGTTATGCAAATGAGAAAACCAAAGGAAAGTTTAACAGTGAGGTGAGATGATGACCAGCGAAATTACTATATATGACCTTATTCATAACTTCTCAAACAAAATTACGCCATTCCGTTTAAATCCACTCTTCTATGATCTTCGGGGAGTATATTATTATTTGGTTTCAAACCGTCTTGTGTTTGGCTTCTTCATGTAATTTATTCTGTACTAGAATTTCATTCTTTCGTTCATAGTATCTCATATTTGAGTCAAAAACACCCGAGGTCTAAGCGACGTGACAAGCGCATTGGATAGATAGTGGTGAATAGATGTGTAAATATATATTTCTTAATTGTCAAGGACCGCATACAAAAAATAGAGATTATACTATATGCAAAAAAGAAACAAGGGTGTTGCAGGGAGTTACATTAAGGTTAGTTTTGCACGTAAGCGCTTTCCTTTTTATTTCGCAGGGTAATGAATAGCCTTCCATACAGTTTATTTCCCTTAATTTGACGTGACCCATGGAACGAAACGAAAGTGCCCTTAATTGTAACACCCTACTCTCAGTGCGTCATTCTCGTCAAGGAAAAAAACTTTCACTTTCATTCAAACTCCTGGTTCATCAACCTCTTGCCATCTCTGAATTCCCGGAGCTTATAGAAACCTTTACTCCTGGTTCATCAGTCTCTTGCCATCTCTGAATTATTTCCTGAGTTCCCGGAGCTTATTGAAACAATAGTCGCGTGAATATTCAACGCGTAAAGCGAAGTCCTTGAGTTGATTGTGGTTCCTCCGCGTAAAATCAACCCATACTTCGCCGCTGCCTGGGGGACTGATACTTCTTTCCGCTAAGCCAAGAACTGAAAGGAGCGGGTTGTTTCATCATTCTGCTCGCCATTGAAGGATGCGGAGCGATGATTAATTTTCTACAGATATACTCATTTTCAAATGCAATCCAGCTGCTATGATTCAGCTCTAGTAAGCGCATATTAATGGGGTTAACATTTTTCTATATTAATGTAATGTTAATATACCCTTTTTGCATTCTGAGATTTTAATTGGATCCTAACTAAGGTAGAAAACAAATAAGCAGAGCGTTTTGCCTCTTCAAAAAGCCCATGTGAGGGCTATATCAGAGGTCTCACCTGACTTGCAGTCTCTCTAGCCGTCTACTATAAAGTGTAGAAATGGGCTTTCAGCTTTTACCCTTTAATAGGTGAATGATGGATGGACAATAGTAAACCAGTCATGTTGAGAAAATACTTCTTCCAAATATCAATTCAAAAAAGTATTCAACGAATTAATGAAATTAACTTTTAATGCTCTCGGATAGAGAAGCAGGAATAACTACTGAGATGAAATAAAATCACTTTGTATAATCCACACAAACTTTAATTGTTATAAACCCGACCGGTTTCAACACTTCCGTGTCATTCTCAAGGGGAATTGTATTAGTGTAGACAGTATTATCTCCCTTGAGAATGACACGGAAGTGTTGAAACCGGTCGGGTTTATAACAATTAAAGTTTGTGTGGATTATACAAAGGGATTTAATTTCATCTCAATGTGATGTCAAGATTCCTCAAAGTAAGCTCGAAAACCATTGAAGGAATAACTATTTTCAAACTTCATATCTGCATGATTAAACATCAGTTCGATTTGTACGGAATAATTGGGATACAAGTAAATGACCCAATTCAACCGGTAAAAGTATTTATAGAGACTCAGAAATAAGGATTTCGCAAAATTGATCGTGGTTTTTGTGATGGAAACTCAAAGCGAAGGCTTTCCCATAAATCAGGAAGATATAATGAAGAAAACTCTAGAAGTTTCGCCACTGGGATGTCTCGCCGGGCATTAGGCAGGAGCAGAAGCATAATCGTTTTCCTTTCAGGAAACTTGTGACCAGATGTATGCGGGTGGCCAAAGCTTCCTGCGTGTCCAGTCTCAAGAGAGCTCTAATGGCAATTATGGTGGCATGAATCAAGAGCACAACATCTAATTCTCTTAAGGGACAATAGAATTCATCAGAGTATGCGATTCTGTTACAGATTGACTAACCTGGTGTCAGAAAAAAGAAAAAAGAATCAATTTTTGGTGAACGAAAATAAATAAGCAAACTTAGTTCGATGAAGACGCTTTTATTCCGGAGGTAAGAAATTCCATTAACAGTCGCGTCGTAAGTCTTGTTTATTTATTTCGTTCCTTGGTGATGTCTGCCAGCTTCCTCAGGTCGACCCTCTCTCGTGGCGCTCCAATCAGCTGGCGGCAGACAGTCACCACATATTTATCTCTTTTTTTTTTGTTTTTGTAGCAAATTTTTAATATTTACGGGTTAAATTACAGACGCAAAACTTCGAGGTTGGTTGTGTGGGATGAATATCATATAATTCCATTTGCTCTCTTCTCCTTATTTGATCGCTAACATTTCCCAGATTTTGGCAATGCTTTCGGAAACCATACTACCTCTCTGACTCAACTTTTCCTTCTGATCCAGAATCTCAACCACAAAATCGGAAATGTATTCAATCGTTTGAATGCCTGTGGATAAACTCAGTGACATAAGGGAGCGCTCGGTCTAAAATGCATACGTAGCGTTCCTTGGGACGTAAGGGAGAGGTAGCGATTCAATGCCTACTCTCTAAAAGTCTTCGAGTGAAATCTATCACTCGAGCTTCGAGTGAACGCCTCTTTCATTCGTGCTCGAGTGAAATAATCCGCCGAATCACTCCGTTCGAGTCAAATATTTTCACTCGTACACCCTTTGAGTGAACAGTTCACTCAAACGAGTCTGAGTCTTCACTCGAACGCTGGTAGGTTCCGTCCGGATAACCCTTCCGGGCATACCTACGTCATCAAAGATGGCAGGTCGGCGATATTAGGGAAATATAAACATGATAACACAACGAATGATAACTGAAACGAAATATTCCACAGGTTATTCGTTCCTGTTGAAAATATATAATGTGTTTGTATATCTTAGAGGTTAATTTTTTGTTTCATTCCCATTTTTTCCTGGAATCAGTGTTGTATTCAACCCTGGCCACACCATTAAGTTGTGTGGATGATTTCCATTCCCAACTTTTAAGAATAAATGTAGAAGATGTATGAATATTGTTCAACTACGTATCTTGATATCTATACTTTATGTGTATATTGTTCAATTTTGACGCTGCATTTGCATTGTAATCCGTAATTTTTATATTTGTGTATTGCAAATAAATTCACTCTAAACCTCACTCTAAATCTGTCGGCCCCGGTGGCGGCGGGGTAAAGTCCCTGCCAACCCGAGGGTCGCGGGTTCGAGTCCCGCCAGGGTAGAATATTTTCTGCCCAGGACATGTGGTGTTTGGGTCTCGTCCGTTGTTACTGTTATTCACCCGACGTAAACTGGCCCATTCTGCTGCATTCTGGGTAGTGAATAAAAATAAATAAATAAATAAAATCTCACTCTAAACGAGAGAACAATCACTCAAAGCCTCGAGTGACGTTCCACTCGATGCGAATGGTGCAGTTTTCACTCGTGGCTGGGGGGAAACTTCTCTCCATTGGAGTGATACTTCACTCGAAGACTTTTAGAGAGTATGTGTTTGGTTCCTTAATCCATCATTTCATAAATAAATTACGTGTAATTTAAGAAATTCATTATATCATAAAAATAATTTGATCCCTTTGTGTATTTTTCCTTTACTTTCCCCACTGCTCATTTCAATATACTCCTAATCCTTTTTTTCAATTGTCACTTCACAATGCGAACAATTTCTCAGCTTTCCCTGCTTATTACTATCACCAAATCTACAAGGCAATAGAAACAGCATTGCAATATCAGAATGAGATGGCATTCATTGGTAGAATCGACCAGAAATGGACATTTAGGCATTGAGATCCTCGCAAATGTTCACTGCATGCCGAGAATATGAAGCCCCAGTGTATTGAATTAAGTTACTACGTACCCGCACGTTAGGCTATAAAAAATGGAAAATAGGAGAGAGAGAAACACTGCGAAAATAAATGGTAAAAAAATTCCTCCTTTCCAAGGAACGTTAAGATCAATCATACAAACAGCGTCTCTCAAACATGAGACACATGGTTAACACGCACTTCACTTCCGTTCTCTTCCATCTCCTTTTCCCTTATTTCCTCTCCTTTATTGACTGGTGTCCTAATACTGCCTGCCACGCGCCCATTTGTAACTCGCAGTCGGAGTTACCGAATTATTTATGTAGAAGATAATTGGCTGCATTCATATTCAGTGGCATAGTCACTCAGTCTATCACGAAACGTCTTCATGCTAGTTCGCGCTCCTACCAACCAAACGAAATTGGCGCCATTAGAAAAGCGTAGTTTGTCACTGCATATCCGTTACCTTGAGTTTTTGAGGTGCCTAGCATTATTACGCGAGGGTTCTCTTGAAAACCGTCTCAGCCGGGCGCTGGCGAAATACTGGCCGCAAGACTCCCAAGATCCAGAGCACGACCAAAGCAAGCCTTGACCGTCGGGCAAGAAAACACACTCGCGCCAAACCTTCAAGTGAGATCCTCGCAGGCTCTCTTTAATAGCTTGAAGACTTCAATAGAGAGTGCAATCGGGTAACTGGCCGAAATACATCCATCGTCTGGCAGCCCCGGGTCAACACCGGGTGAGTTAAATTATTATAAATTCTTCAGATGATAAAGAATTTTGTTAGATTTGTAATTTCAAAATAACTAGCGTCAGTCATTTATTGATCTCAAATATGGTACTATTTTAAATCCTATACACTTTTATAATCACCATTCCCTTTTTTTTCATTGCCTGTTGAAGGTTAAACAGTTTCACACTAAAACTCTTCCCGTCAAGGAATGTCCAAATCTTTTATGCAGAGTAACTACAATAATAGGCTGATTATGAGTGATATTATATTTGATTAAAACCTATATTCTTCCCAGTCCCGCCTCTTTCGTTACTAGTGTCCCAACACCCTCTGACACACATCTCTGTGGTGGCTCGTAGGTAGTGTATGTAAGTAATTTTTTCCCGTATGTAAATATCAGGAGTTTTCCATTATTTTTACGACTGCGTAAGTCCAGATATGCATACACATGTACAATCAATGTTTCTTTGCTAGCGTTTAGCCTTAGTTGTCCGATGCAGTGGAGGTCGACGGAATATCGGATGAGTGTTGTTACAAGTCATTCAAAAAAATTGGAACCTTGCGTCGTCAATGTGGGAGCACTTTCATCTCTCAATTGTTTTTTTTAAATGGTTAGGCATGCAGAGATATCTATAATTCTCTTCTCTGGGATAAGTAATTCGTAACCGCTCCTCATTAACACTATTTTGCTCTTTCCCGGAAGATTACATGCATGCCATATGTGATTCTCAAGCATTTGGCCGTGCCTATTTTACGGTCATCGGATTCTGAAGTTACAAACCATTTATCGACCATTAATGTAATCAATAGTGAAGCTTACTTATTGATAGCGGATTTTCTGAGGAATAATTGCCTTTGGAAGAATTTAGGCAAATCTGAACCTCAGCAGATACACTCAGGCGATCGTGTTGGTATTCTAATGTGGATGTATTTTGCTCAATTTAACTTCATATCTGGATACCATATGCTTTCAAGACAGCATGCTAGAACTCTCTCCGGCATGCTCAAGCGTAAGCAACAAGTGGCCCTCAAAGGAAAGACGATTAGGAGAGGACGATCTTTGACGCGGCGGGAGGAATCTTGAAGTTCGAGTTGTAGGGAAAAAGCGCAGGTGGTGATGACAATATTACTACGGTAATAGTTTAACGTGGCGCTAGTGAATATGGTATCAACGGCCTTAAGGTGGCATTAGATATAAGTTTGCTTCGCCACCTGCCCTCCGCTGCTTTCTTGTTTGTGAGTCGTTTGCCTCCTTTTCCGCTGCGAACCTTCCGGTGACTTCTCAAGGTCTTTAGTCGAACTGCGGGTCTTTGCCGTTACATTCCATTTTAGGTGTCTGCAATGTTAATCACGAGTCAGTGAATGCAAATTTAAAAACATTTTCGCGTGAGTAGAAAAAATACTGAGACTATGCTTCATTGAAGTACATCTGTATATAGGGTGGATATTACTGAAATTGCGGTGTCATAAATGGCGTGAGAATTATATTATAAAAACTTTGTCTCTACTGAAGCATTGTTATGATTATAGTTAACGGCGCAAAATACGAAATATACGCGAATATGATTTTACATTGTGTGTTTTTTCTTGGAATTGTACTTTAAAATTTGTTAGCGACCATTAAAATAGTAGGAAAGGCATTAGTTCACGTTTATGAGATAATCTTTACTTAGAATTGCATTGTTTTGAAACATATCAGTGACAAATGGCCGATACCATATATCGGAAACGTGAAGATTTTTAACTTCAGTCCATTCACATTGGTAGTAGCAAGAGCTAATTTAGTACATCCATGCAAATTCTCACGTAAATCTGCATGAATGCATACCAAGAGCGAAAATCGCTCCAATATCTTCAATTTCAACTACATTACGATATGGAAATCAAGTTGGTTTGTGACTTAGCTTCCCTAAGCTCCCCTAAGCTTCCCTAAGCATTCGGACTCGAATCTCGTGGAGGTCAAGAGTTTTTCAGAATACCAAAGGATTCAGATCCTTATTTGGTTAACGAGTGGGGTCGGTTCGAATTTAGTACTCAATAAGTCGGATAGGACGCTTATGTAAAACCCTTGTAGCATTTCGTTTAGAGTTTACTTATACCTACATGACGTCTTTTTCTTTGTCTCCTTCCTTACTCTACTCAAAAAATAATGTTATTCTCGCCTCCCTTTCCACCAAAACATAATTTAAAGTTTCCACCAATGTTGGTCGTTTCTCACCATGACTAATTTTACTATCCTACAGTCATACCGGAATGTCAGCGTTCCATTCGGTGGCCTTTTGTTCAATATTCCGCAGAGCTAGGTCTAAATTTACCATTGTATAATTCAGGAACTCCTCCCCACGTGTGGTCAATGTTAACAATGTTGCTTGCGTTAAATGATAAGACATTCGCATCACTTTTGCCTAGCAGGTTAAACGTTTTTTTTATAATTAAAAATAATATTACTCAGCTTACATAGGTTATAAATGGAAGAGCTGAAGGATTTTATGGTAATCGGATATTTTTTTACTTAATGCTGCCCGGGAATGGTAGTGAACTCTATGATCGGGTCTATAAGTTTATTGATCAGGCAAGTGGTTGCGCTTTTCGCGCTTTTGCGTGTTTTATGTGGGAGGAGCGTAACAATTAATTTGGTATTCATCGATTAGCCGGATGACTTTTATAATTGTTTGTTTTAGGCAGAAGGCTGAGTGAATTAATGGGATAGAAACTAGTAATGTAACAAGTAGTGAAAGGTTGCAAATTTTTACTGTAATGGTGGTTGGGACTTTGATGTTACCCTCCTAAACGATCAATTCACGTGCTATCTGGAACGTTATTGCCACTACTTGTCCCAGCTACCTCCAAATCATAATGAAAATATTAACCTACTGCCTTTTCTCTAGCCAAACCACTTCCCCTACCTCCCCTCCTATCCCCTCAACCAGCCAACAAGTATGTAAGAGGTTATAGTCTATGATGATATGTTGCTATGAAAATGATGCCTATGCGTTGAAACCGCGGTCGACCAAGCCAAATAAATCGTGTGGAAATTTAAAATGTTCTCGTTCATTTCGCAGTAGATAGTTTAGTGTTAAATACCTCCACGAAATTGCTACCTCAAAATGGCCCGACCGCACACACTCGGATGTTCACACTCGGATGACCACACACACACGAGTGCTCGGATATTCTGCCCCATGTTTGTTTGGTATCAATCAAACTACATACATTGCAAATAATGGAATCCATTCAGTGAGCAGTGCTGACCTTTGGTGTTTATAAATTTCTGCTGTTTAATAAGTTTCTCAATTGTGTACATAAAATATTGGCGGATTTGATTTTCTCTTAAGTCTATTTTGAATTCATAGGAAACATTGCACTAAATATTGCGCAAATTTACTGAGATATTAGCATTATTTGTAGTTTATAATGAAGAGTTGTATTTCAAATAAGTCTATTCATTAATCTAACTTGAAGATAATCCTCTAGTGGTATTACGGTTGATGATTGGATCACTATAATTGACGCTAATATACCGCACTCAGATTACTAATAGTTATCATTGAATAAGATGTATGTAAGTATGATAGGAGCGAAATTAAAGCAAGTGTACTGCTTCGCCTACCTCTGAAGTATCATCACGCGGGACGGATGAAATACAACAGATATTAGGCAAAGAAAAACCAAAGCTAAGAGAGCATTCGCGGTGAAAAGGCAGCTTCTTACTCAAGTAAGACGATATATTCTACAAACGAGGAACAATTTTTTGAGAAAAGTCATGTTGAGCGTGGCACTTTCCGGATTGGAAGCTTGGACCAATGGGAAAACATGCCAGTAACGGCTAGTAGCTTTTGAAAACATATGACGGAGGAAGATTCTGATGATAAAAAATTCATGTTGATAAAATAGCTGGAAAAAGTTAGAAATGAAGAACTACACAAAAGAACGGAAGTGGAAGGTACTGCCGAACGCTCTACAGAAATATTGAACTAGACTAGAATAAGACACACCCGGAAGCAGGTGTGGATTTGTGAAGAATGCAATTGAAGAAAAAAATCTAGGAATATGTATAAAAATAAACCATAAAGGATAAAGTTAATAAGAAAAGCTACCAGAAAGTTAGAGAACTAGCATTTGATAGGGAAGGACGGCGGGCTGCTGCCAACCAAACTTAGAATGACAAATGATGAAGTACGAGTGTTGCGTAGAAAATCGTTGATTGGCGCGATTCATTCATATTTAAAACTTTCCTCTTACCAATTCAAGCCTATTCGTCTCTTGTGCTCGTCGAGGTTTTATCGCATAAATTGAATAGAACTCAGAAGTTACTGGTCGTTATAATTCAAACTCTTTCCAAGAGGAAATTGCGGGGGTAATATTGGTTGAAAACTGCTTGATGCTTTTTTCTTCGGGTAAAAAAGTAATTGAAGGAAGGAACACAATGAAAAGATTTTTTATTAATCGCTTTTAACTCCTGCACCTTCAATAGGTCTTCATTTTTATCTTGAGTGCTCGCCTGCAATTTGTTTTCTGGAGGAAAGAGGTGGAAAGAGACAACCGGAATAGCGTTTTCACTAGAAACCGAAAATTTACTTTGAATAATTATTACCTAGATTTCAACTACACTTCCAAAATGATTAGTGTCCTGATATCAATACTGAATTACAGGAAATGAAATTGTAATGCTATGTAATATTAATGATTTATTATATTTGTATGTTTAATGAGTATGATTCATTGTGCTTGTGTTTTTGATCCATCCTATCGTATTCTTGTTTGCTTGATATCAGCATTAGGTATCAAGTTTTCTGCCTACTTCTTTCTTCTGTTAAGCCATTGGCATTATTTGATTGTATCCAATTTTATAATTTCAACTAATTTTTCTATTGAACGTATGTTTTCACATGCTTATATCTTCGTACATGTACATGTACTTCGTACATGTTGATTAGTGGCGCAAACTACTTCAAAAGCTTTAATTAATCCCCAAATGGGGAAATTTTTAGAGGTTTTGATTAAATTCTTCAGGGAAGATAAGTATGCAAGAAAGAGAATTACATGTCCTTCAATATCCTCAGCTTAGTACAAGATAGTACATTAAAAACGAATACTGTTAATAGTAACTGTTTGAACGGAAATTATATGACATGGTATGCATGTCTGTTCGAAATATTGAATAAGTTTGAATTTAAAAATGAAAACTTTCTTTAATAGACTCCTTTCATGATGAATTCACTACTTTAAGAACCTTCGTATGTTTTAATGGACTGACAGGGTGCCAATATGTATACCTACTTCAATTATTGATGTATTTTTTCCTTCATTATCGGAATTTCTCTTTTTTCCTCGTTGAATGTGAAGTTTGATATATCTGGTCGCTCATTACATGATAATCCTTTTGGTCCCATCTTCTAAATGTGCTGATTTTTATAAGGATAATCCTTTTACTCAAGAAAATGGGCTCACAAAGCATGTATGGGGGAGAATTTTAGGCATCGGAAACCCTTGATAAAAGAATTACTTAAACCGTTTATCCTCTACCTGGTACCATTTAATGACGAATAATCGGCTATTAATCCCTTTTATTATTTCGAACACTTCACCTGAGACTCAATTTACCTAATGCTTAAATTAATGGCTGCTACTCGACATTACTTTTCTTCGAGTAGTCTTTGGACATATCTTTGTGCATTTGAGTAGTTTTTTTATTAAGAAATTATATTTTGTGTATTCATCAGCATCTTAAAATCGTCTCTCACCCTCATTTTTAACCCCGAATGTTTTCCTCATGAACTACTCCGTACTATCATACCCGTGGTAGAGCAAGAGTTGAAATACATGATGCTGGTGAAATTTACTCAGTAGTCCTCTCATTTTTTGCGCATGAATAGCACCGAAGCTTGTAAACATTACTAAAATAAAACTTATATAAAAATTAACATAATTATTTTAATGGTTTGTCAATTTCTCCTAGTAAATTAGCCAATCATCATCTCAATATGTGCGGTAGTTTAACGGAAGGGGGGGGGGGGGAAGAATGCACTGTCAAGTTTCCATATTGATTTTTGTTTTATGATTATCGGAGTGATTCAAGCTTAATGCACCTTTGAGCCGGTATGATCATCAGGACGGACAGAAACACTCGTCATTTGTTAGCGATGAATGTGCGTCAAGAGAGGGAATTCATGCACGCTTTTCCTATCCCCAAATGTGCCATCTGTCCGACATATAATCAACTCATGCTTCTCATTACATCTACTCTTTATTGAGTTCTTCTCGTTATTCTTTCTTTGTAGAATCAACCATTTCTCTTTTTTTTGCTGTATATTCATATAAAGAGATCCTCCCTCGCATACTTCCGTTTCATTACTCTCTGTCTGTTTAGACCGTGTATATAGATGACTAAAAATATTTACTCCAGGATAATATTTGAATCTACATTTTTTTCCATAACAAAGGCGATCAGCCGATGTCCTCACACTCACAATGGGATATATTCCAAAGTGTCCTCAGAGCTGGACAAATATTTTATGAGGCGAAGTTTCACGTTTCCACTTAGTTGACGGGAATTTTTTGTCCAATACACGAAAATTAGACTAAATAAATACTTTTATGCGGGGAAAAATCAAGGTCATACTTATAGCAAATTGTTTTAAGGCCCTCTTAAGAGTCAACGTGGCATTTGCAACGGGAGCTGTTCATAATACAACTCGTTTTCAACCATCTTTATTCGAGTATATGTAGATATAAAGTGAAATTCACGCTATTTATAGCACCTTAATTCATGTAGTACACGGCAATCACTGCTTTGACTTTCTAGTGCCAAATATTGATGTGAGAAAAATACGTTGCAATAATTCACAAAGTAAAATTTTCTTCATTTCTTTCTTTACGAACGTGAAGGATAAACCACATATTGCAGCCTCATAAGCTACTATTTTCACTGGACGTTAGATCTTCTTGACAGCATACGACTCTGATCAAATTTCCTGGAAAATCATACGCCTCTGTGGAGTAACTGTTAATAAGCCTGATTGGAAATTTGAAGAACCGGGTTTGAACCCCTCTCTCTCTCTCAGAAATGATTTTTTGTGTTCAATTTCATCCCTTTCCCTTCAAATGGTAACACATTTTCCCACAATTTACGTTAAATGCAATTTAGTCAAAATATTAGTATTTGAGTCGAAAAAACAAAATAAAATCAAGAATTGTAAAATATCTTAGGCTATCACTAGGAATTGTCACTTATGCCAATATAATCCTTCGATAGACAAGCATGTAATCCTTGAAAAAATGTAAAAATATAGAAACGTCATGCCTTTGTTATGGCCTTGGTATAGCCTTTGTTACGGAAAAATGTGTAACTTCAAATACTAGCCTGGAATAAATATTTTCAGGCATCAATATACACGGTCTGGCTAGGCTACCTCTTGATCTCTGCTGGCCGTTTTCCGTATCCTAGCCCACCATCACTATATACGCGCTTTGCACGTCGTATACACACCGCTCGAACTTACATTGTAATTTCACTCCGCTATGCATCCCCTCTCCCAACTCCATAGGGATTGTTCTCAGTCGGCTCGAACCTTCCGCCCACCGACCCCCTCTGGCTGCATTCCTTCCCCTGGGTGCCTTTCACGCGCCTCGCAACCCCTCAGTACTCCCTTCTCCATCCCTTCCAAATCTCCTGAGGTCACAGAACTCCTCAGTAGCTCATAGCACGCGATGCTCACTACTCGTATATTTTGGCATATGTATGCTCCCACTTGGGAGAGCCGGCACCGAGTACCTACACCTATGTAGCAAAAGGCAAATGGTGCGTGCGTGTGTGCGTGATGAGTCTCCCAACCTGAGGGTGACGGTGTCACTTACTCGGACGGATCGAAATACAGGAAAGAGGTGAGCGGAGGGTGCGCATTGCGATGCTTTTTTATCTATCGTCGTTATTGGAGCAGTTCGATTAGCGAGTTTGTGTCGATTCCATTTATGTTATTACATGAGGACTTACATCGTACCGCAGTTATCAATTTTTGGTGTGTCGGCATTAGTACCCCGAAAGCTAAGAAGCAATGGACTTTCTTCCACACGTTCGACATATTAAATTCGCGTGGCATATTAAAAATTCATCATTTTTAGCCAGTGATAAATTGAATAACTGAACTATGGTATTTCAGACTTACGTTTTATCCAAGATTATATAGTAGTAAGATTACTAAAGGCTTAGGCATGTATAAGAGGGTTTAAATTTTTCGTTACGAAAATAATAGATTCCCCTAGCAATATGAAAATCCAAAGTACATCCGTTCCACGTTAGTGAGTTATCTCATTTATCTATGATTAAAAATTACCTGAGCCGCAGACTACCAGACTAAAAACGTAATAGAGCCTCTTTTTCCAGACCCTGTTGGTGGTGTAAAATTGATAAAGGCTTACATTTCTTTGAAATTTAATGATCAGTGATTAAATTCTGCCTTTAGCTATTTTTTTTACAATATTTATGTTATTTTCAATTATGTGGACTTTTGTGGTACTTGAGAACGTTGTCAGGCAACAAAGAATGATTTACTTGGAACTGGTGTATTTTGTCACAGCCTTGGCCCCCTTTGAGACGGCGTGTTTGGCCAACCCTCCAGGGAGCGGGATTCTGACTGCGGTCTGAACCTCTATAAACGTGATCGTCGACCTATTGCTATAATGAGCTACACGAGAAGCTTCGGTGGTGATCGTATCGTAGATGTCGTTAGCGAAGGAGTTCATGATGCTAATCGTCTTGCTCGAGATGCCGATGTCAGGACCTGTTTCAACACCTTGTAGATGTAGATGGCATAACTCTCCTTCCTAGTAGTAGTAGTTTTGAATTTGTAGGGTGCGCCGACGGCTAGGTCATTTTGCACCGCTACACAGTCCATTGATAAAAATAACAATGTTCACAATAGTGTACACGTCAAATACATAGATTGAAAATAAAGGGTAATAAAAGAATAAAACAGGCGGATACGATCAAATTTTATTAAAAATTCCAATCACTTTAAGTAATAAAATTATACGGTTTAAAATGATAGGATCGTCTCCTAGAATGGATTCTAGGTCTCCCCCTATATTGAGCCGTCTTCGCGCGTCACGCTACTTGTCACACTCCGAACTCTCCTTCCTCCTGCGCTTCTCATTCTTGTTTCCCTTGGACATGCTCTTCTGGGCCATCCCAGCCTTCTTTGCTGCCTTTCCACTAGTTTTCGGTGGAATGTCGATCTACTGTCCATTAAAAAAGTGGAGTCCTTTGAGTTTAGGACGCTGCATCTTCAAGTAGAGTCAGCCGATTTTAACGAAATAAAATGCTCACGACACAACAATTATTTCTACATTTATTAATATTTGTAAAAAAAATTTCGTATCCTTATCTAAAATTTTACGATATTTAAAAAAAAGGCCCTGTTTCCGGCGCTCAAAACCCAGTGGTCCGACTTTACGCTATCACCATTCTCTTAATATTTATTGTAGAGATGAGATAGTTTTATATAAGTTAGCCAAACATGTTTTAAATATATCAAAGGAAAAAATATGCTTCTATGTTGAGTTTTACACGAGCTGTTGTAAAAGTTGTAAACCTCGGCTAATTCCAAAACTAACAATGCGATAGAGGTTTGAGTTATACCGTTGTCACCGCAACATCGCTAGCTTTATAAATATGTACGCAGTCATTAGTCAAATATCCTGGGATTTCCAATAACGATTTTTAATTATATGTTTTTTACGGGCAGAGAAAGCAAGGCTCTCTGCAGGAGGAACGTCGAGGCGTCGGGGTGGGCAGGAAAGGAAAATAAACAAAAATCATTTAGATATTTTATATAGTACTAGAATAGATACTTCATTTAGATATTTTATTGAAAATCAATTGGCATGAATTTTATAGCTGTATACGGCATTTGTTTCCGGATTCAGTGACTAGTAAAATTTTTTCAGTGATAATTACTATGTACTTAATAATGAGAGCATTTTAAACATACCTCATTAAAATTGTTATTAAGACTCGGTGAATAAGAATACAAGTAAATACCACGATAGGGTGAGGACCGAGTTGGGTGTAATCATCCCCTCTGGATAGATCAAATCACTTAATTATTGTTGCTGTGACTAGTGGCTATTGGTTCGCTAACCTTCCCTTCCCACTCCTTCCTTGCCTCGGCCATAAGCAAGTAGCTCGATTCCGAAAGTTGTAATCCCGCGGCAAGAGCCGAAACACCTGCCTGTGTTCTTATTTTATTACTGCCAGGATGATAATACAATAGGCTGGCAGAGTGTTTTATCAATTACTTTTCATGCACTCAAACCGGAAATTATTAATCTAGAGAATAAAGACAGGCATTACGTAATCATTTTTTAAAGCATCTTTCGTGAGTAAAAACTTGGATAAAAAATTTTCATGGCTCATTATTCGACTGGATTCGACTGAGTCGAAGAATTTTGGTTGTTTCATCATTCATTTTTTCATAGTACTGGAGAATTCATACATATGAAGAGGGTTTTTTTTGTGCTCGCTGTAATTAGGGACGGATTTATTTTAAAACTATCTGCACGTTATAACAAATCCTCCCGAAATCCTCGGGCTTCCCATTATCACTTAACGCCAATCCTGATCACTATGGACGTTATAAAACTATCAACATTTTTTAATCAAGGTTGGAAAATAACTCATGTGATTCTATATTTCATCATTTGATCCATCTCCAAGTACTTTTATTCTCACATATTAGCTAAGCGGCTCAAAATATAATGCATCAAGCTCATGTGTGACACATGGACCCGAAACATTTACTTCCCCAAGGGAATGGGTGAGGGCATTTCACGAACATGTATTTAGCTGAAGGCATTGGTGCTCATGAGTTTTGTTATGAATATCAAATTTTAAATCCGTAATAGTAATGGCAAATAAAAGTAGGGTACGAGTATTTTTAAACGACAAAACAATTTTTCAGCA
Organism: Ceriagrion tenellum; assembly: GCA_963169105.1. Lineage (NCBI taxonomy): Eukaryota > Metazoa > Arthropoda > Insecta > Odonata > Coenagrionidae > Ceriagrion > Ceriagrion tenellum. Next base: position 22,641,270 of record OY720636.1, read on the forward strand.
GAAATAACTTCGCTTAAGCCGAAAATTTGGAAATTCATCTAATATATCATGCTCAAATTCCAAGCGTGGTTTAAAACATCAACGTTGTGCATCCGTACCGGCGAGATATGGGTATAAATATATCATTTTCATTCTCACTGCGTAGGAAAAGATCGAAAGTTTTCAATGCATCCTGAGTTACGAACAAACACTATTGCTAAAGTTTGATGTAAAAATTAAAAAAAACTATAACAAAATTTTAACAAAAGAAATAGACATGGAATTATGAAGTCTTCACTTATTGGATAATCTTTAAAAATAATATCAGGAGAAATATTGAAGGCATGCAATGCATGGTAAAATTTCCTGATGATTACTTTGAGTTCCTCCCAGATTTTCTTTTTTGTATAATGACGATGTCATAGCTGTTTATTTGTTTCAATTTAATTGTTGAAGATGTAAAGTGCTTCAAAAAAGTCAAAACGAAATTTAGTTTCATACGCCTAAAAATAAGTGATTTAGAGTATAACCAATCAGAAAGATGACTAAAACAAACGGTCCACGTTACAAATCACTAAACCGTCACAAATATAAATATAAATAGCCAGTTATGACAAAATCTACTATTGTTTGATGTATTAAGGAATAGTTAATTAATTATTTTCATTAAATTTAATTTAAATGCTATTATCTAGAGCGATATCAAATACTTGTTAATAACAATGGAAGAACATTCACTACTGATGAGCTGAGAAAAAGTTTACTTTCGCCTACGCCAAAATTAAGAAAACTTTCCTGTAAGAGAATAAGCTCTCCAAAAATGCGACTTCAAGTGTAAGGTTATTCCTACCAACCTTGATCCCAGGTGCTGAAAGGAGTCCTCAAGCCGAGGAGGACAACAAGGGCACATCCTTGGCTCGGCTGTTCTCGCGTTCATTATTTTCCAATGCTGTCATTAATTTTTACCTTTCACTGTCTGGAGGAAAAAACTGGATAAAAATAAAGTGCCCATGGTCGTTCCTCGTTCAGTTTTTATCCTTTTGTTCCCTCCAAGTAGGCTCCACCATTTTATCATAGAGGTGAGTAGTTATGACCATAGAGGTGAGTAGTTATGGTGACGCTGTGAAGTATTGGTACAGTCAATAATGCCACCACTCGTGTCCACGTGTATTCACAAAGCTCCCTCTTCATTAGAAAAATGACGAGGCTTGAAAACAAATTATCTTCAATTCAACCTCCCGTGCGAGGCGTTGGGAGAAATGAACCCGACCTCGTGATCATTGATTTTGAGAGGAGGAAAACTTGAGTAAACAATTGTTTTAATAGCTCTTGTTTTTGGGCCATGTCTCGCGTCCATGTCCCAACCAACCGTCCATGTCATGTAACCATGTCTCGTCTTTTCTCTCTGCCTCTTTGCAGAAAATTGCAGCGTGTGTGTTTTTCCTACGCCGTATCCCTCCAGCTCTAACAATTATTGTAAATAGTCATTTTATGTTTCAATGCGATCTGGTAGCAGACCTCCACTGGAGATGTTTCTCAGCAAGTGAAGCACAGAAAGTGCACCATGGCAGAGTTACGTAATGCGTCGGACCGTTGAGATCTATAAAGGACGCCTAGCGTAAGTACGAGATGAGTGCACGAACTTGGGGGCGGAAAAAAGTGGTGAGGGATACGATTACAAGCCTAAGAGCGTAGCCTGTGTGATTGATCGATCTGGAAGAGAAACCAAGCGAGCCTCGCGTAAGAGGAACGATTAAAAGCCTACTGTAAATATGAGTATGAGATTTGCCATAAGATAATTATAATTATCAGCCATTAATCCATAGATTTGTTTACTTTGGCTTACCTCAATATTCTCTCTTCTGCTTGTTTGGTTACTTATGTGGGAATATGATCAACATCTTAAGTGACATTGCACCATTGACGGCAGTTGTGTCCAAGGAAAGTTGCAATGCCAATTATGTGAAAGGTAATAGATAAATCCAACTTCAGTTTCACGTCTATTCGTCCGTTCAATTATTTAGGAAAGTGGACAATGAGAATATAGTTTAGCGTCCCATCCAGTGCGCGAAGCCCATCGTTTTAGGGGTCCCCACTTAGGACTGAAATAAATAACGAATTTATTCCGAAAAATACCACCGGGTTTCCCGTTCCAACCCGGGTCCTCTAAGTAAGAAGCCTGCTTTCAAGTCACCACGTCAGCCTGATCCATTCTTTCCTCTGATCACCCATGTTATCGTTCTTATCCTTTTATTTTTTCAACCATCTCAATTTTCTTGATTTACTTCAACCGTAGTTGCCCCGGTAGATCTTCCCACTCGTTGTACTCCCTTCATGTCTTTGTTTCAGATGCTGTTATGTATCTGGATGTGTCCTATAAGTTTATCTAATGTACATTGGAGAGATAGCTCAACGTTTCTTCACACCTATGATCTGGAATTCATAACTCGCGGCCTTCTCTATCTGTTTAATCTCCATTATTATTCAGTGGAACTGCTCATCCATTACTTCCTATTTGCTAAGCTTCTTTGCTCTACCAGGTCACCACTATCAGGCTTTCACTGAGTTTTAAAGATTATTATATTTGGAAATTATTTAAGACTACGCATTGTAAGCCAATATTCTTGTTTTATATCTGACATTTGAGTAATTTTAACCATCAATGGATAAATCGTGGACGCAAAATTGATAAGAGATCATAGAAAAGGTGATGAAGGGTGGTGTGGAGAAGGAGGAATAAGGAAGGAAGTAAGGAAGTTTATAGTCGAGTCTCGAGTTCGGTATGGAGATCGAATGCTACACGTGTTAAGAAAATGTAGACTGGAGATTGAATGATTGGCGAGGAAAAAGATTGACAGCATTGAAGGAAGGGAATCGGGAGTAGTGATGTGGAGTAGAGAGAGTAAACGTAGTCCGGGCAGGTGGAGCTTTTTTTTTCATCTTACTTGCTAACTTGCTCACTGAATATTAAAATACTGATATCACCTTTTATATTCTATTAATCATCCGCAGAAAAATTTCCATGTAAAGTGGTTTTCTGACATTCTGATATCCTTATTTATAATCCCTGATTTATTTTATTTCAGAAAGTCTTGGATTGCAAAACGTGTTTGAAACCGTCTTTTAAGAGATTGGCTTGGAATTTATTTAAAAGATTAGTCTTATTTTCATCCAATTATGAGAGTGTCATTTTAAGAAAACTGTAATAAACGAAATGGTAGATATTAAAGAAGGAATTTAAGAATGACAATTTAGGCATTGGGATGTATAGAAAAGTGTTTAAAACTCGGAGGTGGGACTCGGTTAAGGAATGCTGGTTGAAAGAAAAACGATCCATTTATTAAGGGATACGCACCACGCGGACAATTCTACCGGCGGGTGAGTGAGTACTTTACCTCAGACCGTTCTTCTTTTCAACGTTTCGAGTGTCCTCTGAGGTTGTCCATTAACTAAATATCCGCTAATGGTCAAAAAAGTATTTTTTCTGAGTGTCTACCTCGTATTACGCAACAATGGCGAGGCCCTCCTGTAAGACTTTGGCGCGAATATACGAAGATTGAATAAAAAATCTTGTGAGTGGAATGATGGGATTAAAAAGTATTTACAATGTATTTCGTTACATTTTCATTTCCTTTATGAGTTGAAATTTCCTTCCTCTTAATCACAAATTCGATAACCTTTGTGATGAACGTACGAAGAGGGGAGTGGAAGTTGAATACTTAAGCTCAACGGATGTCACCGGTGATGGAACTATAAAACGAGAGATCTCATGTGCACTAATTCTTCATTTCGGTGAGCATTTTATCCCAATAATTGAAGAGAATCGATATTATTTGAAAGAGAGATAGCAGGTAATTCCATTTATTCCTTGAAAGTGGAGCATTCGTTCACTCCAAGAAACATTTTAGCTGAAGTTTTAGGAATCCTCTTTGATATACCATGTCTGTATTCATGAACCCACCTGCCTTAAGTCCTCTGGGAAAAGGTCCAGCTATTTCAGGAAATAATTGAAAGAAGCATAAGATTTATAGTGAATAGATATAATATATATAGAAAATAGTGAATAAGATAGCTCGAGGCTTCTAAATGTTGGGCAGGGTATCATGTATTCACCCATGCTGTTAAATATCACGTTTAAGGTTACTCAGCCGGTAATAAGCTCTTGGAAGCTTTCGATAAAATTGAGCCGAAATTCGAGCCGAAGTGCAGCGTCACTAAAATACTGGTCACCTCACAGGAACCAAAAACTGACACTTTTCCTTTAAGTTTCCTTCATCTTGATTTGTGCTTCTCAATATTAACAAGTTTTTGAAAGCTTATTAGTTCGAGAATTTATTTCCAAGGGAATTCAAAGAAATCAAGAGAAATGTAATTCGTCCAACTGAACCGAGAGGAAGGAATCAGGAAACTCGTGACTGCACAAAGTATTCGTTTCTTTTGGAGTTCAAGCTGTCAATGATGAAAAAACACGAGATACGTTTGAATTTTCAACGGAACCTGTGAAAAATTGTTGGTATATGACACCTCCGCTTCCTGATCCAACACTACCTTCACTCCTTTCTATTGAGGGCTGCAATATAAAAATTGTCGGGGGAATATTATTTTACATCTTTTCTTTTGCATCACGGGAGTGCTTTCACGTAATTTGTGAACTTACTCCTTTGCAGGAGGAAGCCGCTATTCCGAAATTTTTAGGACAAGGTGGCAGAGTGGAATAGAGAAAATGATCTGGTAGTTCTTCTGTTTGTTTAGCAAAAAACTGTTAAGTATAGACCAAGCCCATTCATCGTCAGAGTAAACTAGCGTAGAAGATATACTGCTCTTCATTTTTCCCGCGATCCTCACACCACCTATACAGTGTTGCTGGGCGAGGGCGCTTCGGGGGCGCTGAACGATTTCCCTGCGGGACGAGGAGGATGTGGAAGAACTATCAGAAGGAGGTCTTCGCGAGTATTTCTACGTGAGTAAATATTCTCTCCGACTCCCCAAATCCTGTACTCAACTCCACTAACAAACTCCCAGGAGAGTGTTGGAAAATGTTATAAGGAGGTGGAGCGGACGGGTGCAGATACGATTCCACACAGCATTACATAATATATCTCCGATGTGTCTCAGGTCTATAAGAATGGAAATAGTAAAATAAAAGAATATTGACTTTTTTTTTTTTTTCAAATTTTGGAGATTGCCCTGGTTGTCTTATCACTCATAAAATTCTCAAATTTACTCTGTTTACTAGGTGTATTTTTCGTTTTGTGTAATATGTATAAATTTATTGGTATTGAAAAGTCTAACAACTCTTCTCCTTCAGAATGAAAGCTTCCCATCCAAGATTTTACGTCCTTAAAGTTCATGTTCGTGTCTTTTTTACAGTTTAAATGGAATGGTCTTAAGCGTTACTTCAAATCAAATTTTATCAAACAAACTTTTCGGCTGACATTTATTTGTCATTGAAATGTGTGAGAAATATAATCTTAAGAACAGAGTTTTCGAATGATATACATTTGCGTAATTCTTAGTGTAACTTGAACAAATTGCCAATTTTCCTTGTCTGTCACTTAATCTTCCAATGAAAATTGTTCCGTTCTTTTCATCAAAATGGGAATCCCTGAGAGATTTACAGGGTCCTGATAGTCATTTAGGAAAATTTCTGCGCCCTCCTGAGAAGTACGTGACACTCCTACTTCCCGCATGCAACAACGTAGCCGCTCCTGTCCAGCAGCGCATCTCTTCCAGCCCCACCTCTCCCCATTGTACGTAGAACTCACACGTGCCCCGTTCAGTTCCGTCGAATGGTCAGAAGTGGGCAACAAAACACACAGCCAGCAATATCGACGCGCCTGCCTCCGTATTGGCAGCCGCCGTCAATCCGGAATGGAAAACAAAATTCGCGAATTTATATTGATAATAAGTAAGATATTAAACCACCATGTTCTGCTGAATTCTTCCCATATTCCGTTTGCCATTTGTTACCCATTTCTTGTCCACGAGAGTATATTTCGTTACCGTTGGGCGAAATGTTTTGGAGTAAACTGTATAGTGAGCCGAAGCCCAATATTTTTCGATCAAAACCATCTAATTTTCATCAAATTGCCGTTTTATGCATACAATAGTTTCGTCCTTCTCGGATTTTAAAGACTATTTAAATTTGAAATACTACGGCGGAGAAAGTAGCCCTCTCGTGAATAAATTTCTCTGTTATGAACGAAGCGATGAAGACATGAAAATGGAAAGAGCAGCGGAAAACCAGTTAGGCTTTTCAATCGTGAAAAGTGTTGTACTATATTTTGTTCGCTTTCACATATTGAAATCCCTCAAAATGCCGTAAAAGAAATGTCCAATTCTTTGATTGTATCAACTACTGTTTCAGGCGGATTGCATATGTTGCTCCATTTGTTTCTCCATATCTTGATTTCTCCAACCATCAAGGTGGTACTTCCAATCTCTTCAGTATAGGTTTGATATTTCTCAGCAGCAGCTAGAATTTCCTTTTCCGTAAATCTTGATAGGTTAGAAGGAATGAGGCCTTCAAGAGGAAGGACTCCACAGAAACCTCTGATGAATCTTGCACTATCTCTGAAATAAAATAATCCAAAAGAGGCAAGAAGACTGATCTCCTGAAATATTCTTCAGGATTTTCTGCAGGTGCGTTCCTTCTGTTTCTTTGACGTCTGCATGTTCGCGGTGTTGATATTTCAAACCCCAGATCATCAGCAACTTGAAGAGAGTTTTCATACAGACTGCTGAACTCAAGTTCGGCTTCGCGCCGAATATTTTTGAAGTTCTCCAAAATGTCAGTTACGTTAACTAAAGCAGACGAGAGATCCAGCTTGGGGATTTGCAACCGTTGACTTAGTCTTAAAGTTAAACCAAGGGAGTAGGCTGCAACTTCAAGGCCAACAACAAATTTGCTTTTTATGATGGCACAGGATAACATGTACGACACTTCTGACGACCCCTCTGGTGTTTTTTTGTCGCTCAAATCTTCCCGTACTGTGACAACAGGAACAATTAACTCTTTAAAGGTGATGAGGTTATCATGTCTCTCGACCCATCTTGTAGGGAAAAGTGCCTTTCAGTCTCTGTTTCTTTGATTTGGAGAAATTCGTCTTTTCGAGAACATCAATAAGAGCATTTACTCGATGAGCGGAGGCCGATAGAAAGACAGAAACCGTTCCAACCGTTCCCATGACATTTCTTATTGCTGGGATTTCGCAACATTTTGTGATGCACAAGCGGCTCCGATAAATTGTTGGCACTGCTTCTCGTGGAGACGAATAATGAAGTTGGTCCTCAGCGGCGCTAGAATCGGAGTGAAACTAAGAATATGGAAGGTGAGAAGAGAGACGCACCCCATAGCGTACTATAGCCCTACCCACCTCACTTCATCTCCCTCTCTCTCTCTCTCCTTTCTGTCTCCCCCAACTTCCTCTCCACCCCGATCCTTTTCTCCTACGACCCACGATGCCCTTTTTTTCATTCACCCTCCGCCCTCTCCACATTACGATTCATTCTCCGATCACTGCGCTTACAATCCCTTCTTTTTCTTTTTCATGTTTTTTTTCCATTACCGTCTTTCGCTCAACCCCTTTTGCCCTTTTCCACTCCTTTATATCTTAAACCTCGACTGCTCTTGCTAGGTTTGGGGATATAGGATCCTCTTTGTCGCTTGAGAGACACAAGTGAGGCGTGTTCCTGGAAATGGACTTGTGAAGATCTCTTGAGGAGTCTTATTGAGTTTGTTAAAAACAATTATTAAGCGGTGCGCGCTGCGAAGCAGATTATTTTTTCAGACGGCGTCAGAGTTAAGTTGATTTTTTCCATGCATTTCGGTTTTGGTTTTCGAATTTCGAGGTTATAACAGTCCCTTTAATTGATTTCGCCTACAGACCTTCACGTATTTATCCTTTTCATTGATTAACCAACAGAGTGGTCTAATATTTCTTTGATTTTTACTACGATCTGTGTATTGGAATAGTTTTCTTGAATCATTTTCATGACGCATTTTATTTAATTAATGATGTTCGACTTTTTCGTCTACCTTTTAATTTTGTATACTAATTGAATATACTTTTCGGTTAACTTCGACTTTGTCCTCGGCTTCTTAGATTTATAGGCCTTTTTAGACTGGGAAAGCGTTAAGAACTAAAGATCGAATGGTCTTTAATTGCTTATCAAGATTCGGTAGCTGTGTTTACCGTCTCTTATTTGAAGTGAGCATAGAATGGATGCCACAATCAACTACTTTCCTCCCCGCTAATCTTTTTCACAACTCACCGCCTTCCATCTCCTCTCCCATCACTTACTTCATTTCCCGTCGCCATTCTTTCCGTCTCCCCTTTAGCCCCTCCGTCCTTTGTACTATTCATGCCATCTCCTCTATCTCCCTATCTTCTTTGTCTCCTTCCAACTTCCGCTGATTCCATCACCTTCTCCGCATTGTTCTCAATTTGGAACAATTGGTTCTGCCACCGTTGGCTTTCCTGGAGTTTTACGCCCCATGGATTTGTGGAGCCTTTGTAGCGGGACTGGGATGTCTCTTAGCAAGGTCTCTGAGCAAGTTTGCTGAAAGTGATAAACAAATTATTAAAACAGGATGAAATGTAGCCATCGGAAATTTTGGGGTTAAAATATCAAAGCGGGAAAACAGCGATCAAGGCATTGATGATTCGGCTAACTAGAAGCTTCACCTAATATCTTAGGAACTATTCCCATTTAACAGTCACAAATGGGCTTGAATTAAATTCTCTGTAATTGTAACGCGCAGGGCTTTTAAAGCGCATTGGCCATAAATGTGCAGTTTTATTTTTTTATAACTCACAGGAAAGTAAATGTACATTAATCACTAGTAGTGAGTGCAAATGTGACCATCCGGGGAATGAGGAAAAAAAACAGTATATACAGAAGGAGGAGCGCAAGCTGTGACTCACAGGACCTGCCAACCTGAATGCTGGAGAGCGCCTTGAGCGACTTATTGATAGAAATTGGTTTGGTCTGCGGAAGGAAAACAAGAGGGGAAATGTCGCAGAAATTGTTACTAACTTGCAGCTATCGATTCTGAGCAGTTTTTACAACCTATAATACTTGGCAAAGTTTTTCACGTGCGATATGATGGGTAAACGTGAGGAGAGAGAGAGACTCACAATAGGCAAATAGCATTTTTTCTATTCCTAGTTACGTGCTGTTTATTATTACCATGAACATTGCTCAATTGAGAGTTGTTGGTCCAGTATCTTGTTACCGCCAGCAAATTATTCCGTCCGCTCCGTTTCCCATCCCAAGGTATATCCCATGAAATACGTCTTGTATTTTGGAGCTCTTGATATCACCTGTTTCTATTTATCCGCTTTGTAATATTTTTACCTCTGTATTGAGCTAATTAGAATTTTCGTACCAACACTTGTTTTTCTGTTAAATTTCACTTCTTTATGTCATTTACGGAGACAAGTGCACATTCCTGTTTAGTGTTTGGCACCTCCTTAATTCAGTTTGATGGTGTAATTAAGAAAAAAAGGTTTATTTTTGTCGAAGGTTTTATATTTTTTTTATTAAGCACAAAATGTATTATCAGTATACTTCCATTAATCACAGGCAAACAAGTGATGAATGTGGTGCAAATATTGATAACGATGGAATGACGTTAATTTGGCAGACGTATTTAGAAGAGTTGGTACTTGGATTCGTTTGCTTGGACCCCATGGACTCACCACAAGACCTTAAATATTCCACACGCAAGGGAAAAATTTTCTCGTTTCTGAAATTCACGTCACTCTTCACTACCCTAGGCTACAGAGCCATGAGTAATTTCTTCTGGAACTTACATTTTTTACGTGAACTCAGTATTGTATTATTATAAATCGGTTAATGCTGCTGATTTAAATCGAAAGGCAAATGGTAACTCTTTTAGGAAATTTCTAATCTTTATATCGTGAGTCGCGTAATAATACTATTAAATACATATATAGCACCAGTTCCGTTGCAATACATTCTCGTGCTAGGGCTCTAATTCACTCGCCTCATCATCAGAAAATATTAGCACTAATCACTAGTTTAATCGCGGAGTTGAGTTCATTTACTTATTTTTGGTGTATTGACCATTCAGTACTAGTCTGGTAAACCTCTTTGGAACGAAACGATGATTCATCTAAGCAGGTGTTGTATTATTGCTGTCTCAAACTTTTTCTATTGCATTAAAACCCATAAAATTCATTTTGAAGTGTGTTATACAAGAGCTCTTATTTTGTCTTCCCCATTTATAGTACCGCAGACGTATGACGTTTTCTTAACTGACATCTGATTTAAAATTAAGGATTCCAAACCCCTTCCCTTTATCCCAAATTTTCATCTGTAAGTCTTATTTATTAAGTATTATTAAATTCCTACTATAGCAACATGGTTCTGTAAATAATGGACATATACTTTTTGAATACCCTGCCTTCTTTTTAATTTACTATGTGACATTCATTATAGATGCAATCCAGTTATTAATGTTTATAATTTTTCATCAATGAAATTCAGGGATTAAGTACAATCTGGAATTTAAAAATAATTTATTGCAAATATTGATTTGTTTAGAAAGTTTGAAATATTTTATGTTACTCACTATTTATTCACATTATTTCTTCCAATTCACTGAAGAGAATACATGAAGACACATTGTTTTATTCATGAGCCCATGGGCCAATATTGAAGCAATTCAATGGAGGAATATAATATGTCCTAGACTTACCTCTTAAGGATTCTGGCTTTATTATGTAGAGTAAATTAAATTAAATGCATTGGATGAGTTATACAAATACCGTCTTTATTTTTAGTGCACTTCTTGAATAGATTTGCCTAGCGCAGACCTGCGATTCGACAGAGCTCACATTTCTGTTAAGTCAGTTGGGAGCATAAAAATGCATTTTTATTTTACTCTAGCTCAGTGACCATTTAAAATAAGAATTGGGCCCATTACAGTATTGTTTAAGAAAAATCAATAGAAGCATTCCGTAAATATTACTCCAAATCATTTCACTTATTTTGATAAACATTCTTATGCTCACTCTTCAGCAACTTTTATACAACTTTGGAAAATTCATGCATTGAAGAAAATATTAGCTTTAATAATCATTGCATATATTCCCAAATACGTATGTTAATACGCCATACTGCATCTCAAGGTCTGATGTAAGCGATAAAATTAGAGAGATACATTTCCGAGCAAATAGGTACAAAAACCCGTTCATTCCGCGCACAATAATCGACCACAAAAAAAACTGCGGATCACTAAATTCACTCCCATTATGCATGTTACCATTTCGCCTCCCAGAACCTTACATCTTTACACGGCTGGTGTCCTAACACACCCTGCCACATACCCATGCGGCGGCTCGCGGTGTATTATGTAGATGTAGATGAATTCTCAACCTGGGTATCGTTAGTGTGCATAAATAGTCCATCCTGTGAATGTGTTTCTGTAGCTCGTGTCCTTTTGCCTCGTGTCCTCGCCGTTTGTCCTCGTTCACCCTCTCCCATACAACTAAGACGCTCTCACCTCGAATTGTTCACTCCCCTGAAATCCATTGTCCTCTCTCCACTTTCTCCCTCCTTCCTGTCTCTCGTCATCCACTATTGTTCATCTCCCCTCTTGCCTCCGTCGGACTCCCATTCCCTTTTACTCCTGTGCCTCAGACCCCTCCTCCTCTCACTTATCCGCCCCATCATGCGCTTCGGGCCAGCAGACAAATTGTCCCGAGTTCGTTATAATTATTCCCGTTTGCCCTCCCTATATAGCATCCCACCTCACTCTTTGTCCATCTTCCTGGCTCTCGAGACCTGTGTTCTCTTTTTCGCACGCCTTCATCTTTTTTTTCCCACTGCCTTCCTCATCCTCTTCCCCCTTTCATTTTATCATTCACTTTACGTTTTCTCAGCCAACTTAATATGTGTTTTCCAAATTTTTCATCTCCTTCTCGCCTCATCTCTTCAAACCCCCATATTACATCTCCTTTTCCTACATCTCCCATTTTTTGGAAGCCTCTTACACATTCCCAATTGATATATTCAGATTGGATTTGTACAGTTATAAGGAATTAAAATTCGTGTGTGGCGTAAATTTGATTCAGATTAACCCGCCCGCAACATTCCTGATTTAATGAAATCACCGCCACCCACACCTTTCTCAAAATATTCCGGTGACTGTTTGCTGTCCACTGGCTCTCCCCTTATGCCTTCCCTTCGGATAACAAAATAGGCATCCCGTTTCATGAGGTTTATGGAAATTTTTCATAAACTTGTTACTTCTGGAGAAATATGCGAATAAAAACCATTCTTTCTCTGTATTATATTTACATTCTCGTCGTCTAGTAATACCTTTACCGCTTCACAGGCCACTCTCTTCCCACGCCCCGTTTTCTCTATCCACCTTTGTATGACTGTCTAGATAACTCTGAAAACGAATATACTTAACATAATGTATGGCAAATTTCCAAACATTGCATGTAACAAATGATGTGGTACGAGGTCACTCGCACGGGTTCATATACACCAGCTGTAACTGGCTAACACACCTGACCGGCAATTGGGAGATCCGGGTTCGAATCCCGGTCAAGTCAAATGATTTTTTCATAGCGAATTTCAACCCTGGTATGATGTATGGCATTTGGTCATATACCGGATTATTGTGTGCGGTCGCAATGGTTTAAAACGGAAATTAAGTTGGCCTCTGTACAGCTATGAATTAATGCAAAAAAGACCTCCGTTCACTTCGGGGTGAATTATTCTTGAATAAACACACAAGTACCTCTGTATAGTATCGCAAAGGTTAGGAGCTATAGATGCATTACGGCCGTGGATGTATTTCTACTAAATGCATAGGATGGGTCATTATCATTTGACTGATAATTATAATGTTTGAGAAGAGCATGCAGCTATGTAGATGTAGTATGCGGCCAACTGTTTTAAGATTATAAATTTTATTTCCTACCAAAGGGAAAAGCATTTTCTGAATGAAGAGGGCTAGAGTGCAGTGTAATGGGAAATGATGGGTCTCTCAAATAATTTTTCCAGACCATTTATTCCAATTTCGATATGAATCGTTCATAATGACGGAAAAGGAACAAAAAGCAGAAAAAAGCCTAACGCGGGTACATCTTTTGAGCTTGTTCAGGGGGAAATTTCCGATAAAGGAAATCCATTTCCCACTACGATCGTATGAGAATGTTATTACCTCTTGCAGTTACCATTAAATGCGCTATCTTTTTTTCGAATCCATCCCAGGATGGGACTGTAAAAAAGCCGATGATTCTTTGACAATGATAAATCATGAAGTTGCCCAGTAAGACTTGTTCTTGTCTTTATAATTAGATATATGGTTTTGAGAAAACCTCATTTATTTTTAAAGGAGTAACTATTGTTGATGATTACAGTCAAACAGGCTATTACTTTTGCTAACAATTGACTGCAATGAAAAGTGTATGGACACTACGTTGATACAAATTTTATTTTTTTAATATTTTGTTAATTTATTGAATCGTCTAAGGGCAGCAACGATATTGGAATCTTATGACAGGAAGAATGCTTCCTGTATGAGATATATAATACAGAAAACAAATTTACTCAATGAATTTGGCGCTTAAAGCGCTTTGATATTTTTGAATATGGTTCCCCACGATTACTGGTTTTGCCAAGTTAACCTCAATGCTTGTCGATAATGGAAAGTTCTTGAAAATAAGCCGGTGTTCATTTGACTTTAATAATTCTTTGAGTTTCTCTCTCTTTAAAAACTAGGTGAAGAGCTAGCGGAAATTGGGTGGATTTTACGCATCATATGCTTATGGTGGAGACGGCACTCGAAGGAGCAGGTCAGGCACGGACACGAAAAGGTCATGCATAAAGCTTCGATGCAGAGCGATTGACAATGAGTGACAGGGGAAGCGAGCGGACTAGAGGGTGACCGAACAGGTTTACTGCGGAGGGAGAAGCTCACTGTAGGCGGTGGCCGCCTACATTCCACCCTCTCTGTTGCTGTTGGAAGTTGTGCAGAAGGGGATGATACGGAATGAGGTGAAAGGGAGAATGGGAATTGGGGGAGCAAGCTTGGGATTCGCTCTCGCGCGCCACCTCTCGACCGACTCTGCGGAGACTCACAATCGGAGCACAACAGGAACATATAGTGGGCGCCTCTCTCCAAAGAGCCCATTCACAATTCCCAGACCGCAAAATGAGATTACGCCCGCGGGAGAGAGTAATCTCATTGGGTGGAGCGTGATGGGGGGAAGTGTTGCTGCGGACGCGGCCTTTGTGAGGCGGGAAAGCCGTTGGTGTATGTGTGTGGCAGTGGGCGCTGGGAGGCCTACTGGGAACAGAGAGAAAAAATCTCACGGTAAAAAATAGGAGTAAGAGAAATAGCTTACCAGTCTCGGTTACACGCTCTTTATTTACTTTATTCTTCTATCATGAATGGCGCTGTGGGCGATTTACTTTTTTTTTTAGCATTTATTTGTCGTTCGCCATCTGATAAAGCTTTTTTTTCGCTTGTATGGGTTCGTCTGCTGCACATAATCCTGTTACCTGAAAAGTAATCAGAAAACGTAGAGTGGAAAATTCGAATGTTTGTGGTACTTTACATCGGGAACGAAAAAAAGAAATGACACTTTTACTGATAGTTACAAAATGATATCACAAAAATTACCGTCGTTGAATATTTTATATAAAATATATAAAATATTTTACGTTTCTTCATTCACGTTTATCAATTACTGCTGCATGCTCTTTTCCTTCTGTCATGTTTGTGATCTAACTCCTACAACCACATGCCGTCGTGGCGGCTTACCTGCTGTCGTAAGATGCATGAGCAAAAGATTCATTGTTTAATTCAGGAGAATTACGCCATTTTCAAAGAAATACGGAACTAGAAGCGCAGTAACTTTCGGAGTCATCCACTAGTGATCGCACAAGTGTGATATTCAGAGTTGAAAAATCGTTCGCCTGAACTGGGAATCGAACCCAGATCCCTCGATTGCGAGAATTATTCCCCTATTCGCATTTTTAAATAACATTTGTCTCTTTTTGGAGTTTACTGGTGGATATCAAATTATTTTCAACTAATCAACTCCACCAACTCATTGCACACCCAAAGTTATATTCCATTTGAAAGCATTATTGTATTATGCGCAGCTATGTATGCTCCTATAAAGTATAACGCAGATCATTGATGAAGGATTGTGGCTACTAGAGCAAGAGAAACATTTTTATATATTATTAAAAAATTTAATTTGCTTCAAGAATCTCCCATTTTCAGTCATACTCAGAAATCAACAATAAGGGTTTAAGTTTTATGCAGAATATTTATTGTACGACTGGTTTCGTCACGTGGTAGATTCCTGATTCATCAATTTTTGAACATTATGGAAAAGTTTTAGAAAGTTAAGACTGAAAATATTAATTTTCCCATTTCCATTTGCTTAAAAAATTGCATCCGCATTAGGGTTATTATTGAAGAATAAATGGAAACAGCAAGGGGGTATATTATGGTCAGTTAAGAACATTACCTATTTTCTAAGCGTAAACCTGAATGTTGGTGCAATGTGCTCTTCTCTTTTGTCTGTAGTTTCGTCGCGGGTTAGAGTCCGCCCAACATAAAAGTTCTGTTATCTGCAGATTTGACTTGAAAACAAATTACAAGTGAACGATTTTCACGATCGTATTAATTAAAGAAAAGCTACCCTCGTGGATTATTTGACCTATTGATTGATTTTCCTCCCAAACGCTACTGATCGTGTTTACCGATTGGCTGCATTTCTGCCTGACGCGTTATTATTAATAAGTAGATGGAAATATGTATTAAAGTACAAGCTCTAAGTAGATAGATATTCACCTTTCTGGCAACATCTAATTTAGATTCTGTATTTTCATATCATAACTTAGATTTCACTTTGGCTACGTTGGTCACAATTTTTTGCCAAACATTTAAACCTTGAAACCAAAATATTTAGGGCGCCCAAAGTTTTCTGTGTGTATTTGCAATGATCTTACATCACATTCATAACTAACAGTACTTTTGTTAAGAGAAAACAGAAACACATAATTTAACTTATTACGAGAACATCAAGATCATTGTTGTGAATAGTTAGTGTTCGTTTTAGTTTTTGTTGAAAACTTCCGTTGTCATCGGCGTTTTGTTATCGGAACCATTCAACTACATGCGAAGAACAGCTTAAATCATTCAATGTGGCTTTATTGAAGTGCTTCATAGTCGAATTACTGCACTAAGAATTACGCAATATTAAGGATGCGTTCTCATTGGCCACGTATGCTCAGAGAAAGATCGTTAGATGTATTCATAGCATTAATTTTTAGTTATCACTTTATAAAAAAAATTTACCTGCTTACCAGAAATCTCTCTTACACGCACTCCAAAGAAAGGTTCTCTTTATTATATATAATTTTTAAGAGACTGTTTACGGATATTTGGTCTGGCCAGTTCATGTATACGAATTAGATACAACAATGTTTATGCAGCGTTATCATGGGAAAAAATATCATACGGAAATTAATTTTATGACGATTGACTTATGAATGCAAGATATTGCCATGTGACGTCATATATCGGCCCTCTACGGATTATAAAACTTTCAAATTGCAGAAAATTTCCATTTGTTTCATATGTATAATACATTTTTTGCGTCGACATTAGTGGTAAAAGTTCATGCGTTCTATCAGCTGAGGCTGAAGCGTTCATTCCATGAACAAGAGTATAATTATTTTCATAATGATTTCTACTGAATTGGCCTTGCCCAATAGTGTTACATTAGTGAAGTTCCAAATTTTCTTATAAGTTAGTAGAGTTTCTTACGGATGTCTTAGGAGTGGCAGCAAATGTCTATGGTACAACTCATAATTGAAGTTTAGTTCTCATGACAAATCTGAAGGAGACAGCCCATGGTCGTCAGTTTATTATTGAATGAAAGGCTGAATGTTATGCGGTTTACAATTAACCCTGATAGACGGCAAATGCATTGAGATTTTTTACCGTCCCTCACGTCTTTATTGGACACTAGTCGGATTTTAGTCTAAATAAGCGTGATTAACTCAGATAGGTACGAGCAATCAATCTGAATGTTCTAAGAATTGAAAAATGGTCGCATTTTCCCCCGAAATTGTAACTTTTCTTACTCCTCTTATCCAATCCTGTCCAGATTTTTAATCGCATCACGCTCTCTAGAAAAGAAAAGAAGGCCGGCGGTTGACAGGAGCCATCTCTCCGCGAAGCGGAGAATGAAAGAAGTAATTCGGAAGGGAACATCAACTTAATCAGGTCCTTCGTGGAGTTTGAGGTACTAGGATGCTGAAAGAGGAGGCATACGGTTTCGCCGTCACGATTTGAGCTCAGTCGGTTCTATTTTCAAGGAATCAGGAGCGCAAAGGGAATCGCTGTATGCTCTCACCGTCTCATGATCTCTTCGTTACTCCATTTTTTACTTTATTCAATACAGTTGGAGTTTTTAAACCCCTGTTTTCTCTAGACCTGTACTTTTTTAACCTAAATTTTCAATGTGAAAATGTGTTGTTGTTCTGTGACTCAATAATTTGCTGTTTTCATTGACACACAATGTTGACCCTGGCCCTCCTCGGAGAGTAGATATTGACTCAGCTGCGAGTAAAATAAATTTTCTGTTCATATTTTTCATTATATAAGCTCTAATATCCCCTTGCAGAGTTCAAATTTTAAGTAACCGGATTAGGATCGCTTTATCTTCTTGCCACGTCTAAAATTTCTAATTAAATTATTCGGACGAAGCCGAAAAGCCGTTGACTATCCACTATGGACTACTCACGATTCAGGTGGAGCAAAGTAATTGTAGTAAGGATAGGGTCCTAAAAAGTAGGATTTTTGTAGTTTATTAAAAATGTACCGTCATTAATGATAAAATGAATGAAGTTCTCTTTGATATAATGCCGTTGCTCCTTTGCGGAACAGATTTGACGGGTTTCGAGCGCTGTATGCGATGTAAGCGATGAAGTAGTATACAACTTCACCTTTTTTGTATTAGACTTTATTCACTGCACTAAAATTAAAGGCTCTTCTTTCTTTGGAAAGCAAGGGAAGACAATTTCGGCTTTAATTTCGTTCATTGCAGAGGAAATTGCGTCACCAACATTCTAAAAATATATCAAGAGAAGCCTTACTCAAAGTAACCGTAGCCGGAACAATTAAACGCAAGGCTTTGTCCAAACGGTCACAGAGAGGTGCTTATGCTCGCCAAAATAACGGAGTAGCCGGATGAATAGGCCAAGAATGATTAAAAATGACATGTTTTTTTAAGTGTAGTTGAAATATAGATTTGATCGCTTCCCAAGTGAGAGGGATGATAACATATTATAGCTGATTTCTGCTAAAATTAACTTGCTCTTTTTTATAATGAACATAAATATGTCGAGGCTTTCCACTTTTTCGACTTTGCGTGTTTAAATTCGTACGATTAGCTAATCATTTTTTTTCGAAAATAGACATTTGACATAGATCTGCGGCCACAAGGATGATTGCAATGGCTTTAAAATATATCAACGCTTGGTTCACCGACATTCACTTCAAACATTTGGTGCGCATGGAGGCGGTAGGAGGGAGCAAGCAGATGAGGGGTGGAAAGAGACAGAATAAAAGCTCTAGTCAGCCCAGAGTGGACGAGCATTTTCAGAGCAATCATGCTCTCGAGGTGTTAGGTGTAATGAACGTAAAACTCAGACAAATGAGGAAAAATAAATTACTTAACCGAGAATTGAGAAATTGCCGGGTCATAAGCTACCCGTGTCAATAGAGAACAACGTCTGCTCTGGTGGTGTCGTAATATGGTCATATATTCACGAACAGGCGCCAAGTACTCCTTCACAGTTAGACGTCCCAGGCGGAAGAGGACAGCAGTTGTGCAACTCGGTCCGGTATTCCTCCACTCGACTTCACACATGTGACTCCATTCCACTCCTAGCTCCGTAGACCAAGCGCGTTTGAGCGACTCAACAGTCATTTCCCATTACAGCTCGGTCATAATATGCCTTTATCTCCCGCCTCGCGCTTGATATCCTCTCTGAATTACAACACCATTTGAAGTATGTCTGTGAAAATCTATTGAAAATAATTTAAATGGGTGGGGTCATTGGTGGCTTTATGCGGCCAAATTTGTTGTAGCACATACTCGATGAAAATGAATTATGCAGTCCCTCATAATTTTACTTCCCAAGTGGACGGACAGTAGTTGACGATCGGGCGGGTATTCCTCCGCTTGATGTCATAATTCAACTCCAAGGTCCACAGAATAAGGTCACTGCTGTCAAGGACAACATCCAAAGCATTTCGAATTGGAATTTCGTTGGAAGATGCCTTTGTCTCCTACCTCGCACTTATTGTCCTCACACAGTCACAACAACATCTGGTGCATGGGCCAACCCATTGAAAACAATTTTAAATAGTTTGGATAAATGTCAGCTTTATGCGGTTGAGTTGGCACATCAGATATTCACAAGAGATCATTAATATGAAGAGAAAGTGAGAAACGACACACGAGTCATTATGCCATTATGGCGCGCAGCGTTTCCTTAAGGAGATTTTACTGCGGCTGTGTGAGTCAAAATAAATATAAGATACAGCTTACCTTAAAATATAATTTGTCGATATGCTTTGGCCATTAACGATTAGGTTAATGCATAATTTATGTTGATCATAGATCACTCTATGATCTAATAATATTTTTCCGTTTATTATTTTCGACTACGGCGCCATATGTATTTAATTACCGCATTTAAAATTGATTTATAGGAGTCTTGGGAGAATCAAAACAAAGCCATGTGACTGTATCAGCGTATTATTTTCATTCGATTCAACAAGATATTTAATTTCCAAAAAACAATTTTCGTCAAAATTACTTTATATTTTTAATACGGATAAAACATATCCTTTCTTTAACTCGTAAACACTTTTAACACCATTTAGTTTCAAGTTCACTTTGAGCGATACAGCTCGTAATTGTATAGTTATGCGTCATGTTTGCCTTAAGATAGCGAGAAAATTAAATAGATGGCATTTAAGTTTTTTTACGCTGTGGCCATCTTAAAGGGTAAGTGAGCGATTGAAGGAGAATGAGGTGTAAAAAAGGGGCCTTTGCAGGAGAAGGCGCGGAAAGATCTGAAATGTTGAAGGTGAAGGAGGAGGGGTAAGGCATTGAGGCTATTGAGGCATTTTAACAGCGAAATACTAATGATGAACAGGGCAACGGTTGGTGTGGTGCCGATGATGAGAAGATTGGAAGAAGGCGAAATAATTGCTGTTTAAAATAAACAATGATAAGGGTAGAGCGATGGGAGGTCGGAGGAAAGGTGAACTTCAGGAGCCAAGAAGAGTTTTAAAAATATGGGAGCAAACTCGGGGACGAGGTCAATACTCGCGGTTAGGGGTTTTTATCGCTAATAACCCCTAACCCTTTGCGTTGCTGGCGGAACCGTTGCGGAATGAGGAAGTGTGTTACTGGCGGACTGGGGACACAGCGTAAAGAGAAAGAACCTTGCCTTATGGACTCGAAGGAGCTTACGGGCCCCTTTAAGACGTGGATGAAATGGGAGGCTGAGGGAAGCGTAGGAGAATATGTGAGGACATTGGTACGCTGCGGAGACTGGAAAAGGAATGGAAACTGGAGGAGAGGATGGGTTGAACAAGAATGAGTTTAAATGTGGTGTTCGTTGAGGATATGAGCGGAGAGGAGACTGCGATGCTGGAGATAAGGCTATCATGCCTCCTGGGCCGCTGCTTGGAATTAGAATGCGATGGCATCTCGAAATGGGCAAATGGGATGGTGATAATGTTCCTTTTATTTCTATCTCTGGACCTTACATGGAAGGGAACTCGAGCAAGGGAACTGCAAGACGTCTAATTTTCATATCAGTGATATAAGATGCGTACTTAAGATTATACTCAGGGCACTTCGAGGGGACAAACCCCACGAGAGAACGTATTCTCCTCGTTTTTGCAGTTTCTGTAAGCTCCATCCGAAGTTCCTCTCTCCCAGCTCATAGTCCTCTTTTTCTTCACTTACCTATCTTTGCCATCCGTTCGCTTTGACATTTTTGAATGAATAGTAAAATAAACTTTATCGCAAAGTCAGGAGTATATTAATTTTACCAGGCTGACAGAGTCATGAATACCTTTATTATGTTGAAAGAGTTTTGCTTTAATCATTTATGAATGATTCATTTACATTCGCCAGTTATCTCGCCGAGTAATTGGTAGTAAAACACATTCATCGCTACATAGGCAAACCTAGGCAATATAGCAATCGTCCTTTTTAGCCTTAGCAGATCAAATTTTTCATTCGTTGGTAATGCATATTCATCGTTTTCATGAAAAAATGGACTGTTTTTCAACCGAAGATGAAAATACTTCGTGGCTCTTTTTCCAATATTGACTTATTTTTATCATTACACTTTATACTATTTCTCTTCTGCCTCTTTATTTCCCATTACAAGACCCTTTAAATTCATCGAATACAAAAACAAGTTTAATGGCTTATCAACCTTAATTTAAAATATAAAAAAGATATCTATGTACCAAAAAATTTACGTATGAAGACTAAAACTCATTTATAATTTATGCTGGCTAATAAATGATTCGTTTATGAACGGGGTTCATATTTTTCCTTTGCGGTTAATTGAGCGCATGAATATTCTTATAGTCACCGGCTACTTCAGACCAACAAAATTTTCCACACTCCTATTTCCCTCTTAAACTGCTGCTCTCATTCAAAATCCACGTACACAAGGATTGGGTTGCATTGATTCGTATAACCTCTTGATTAAGTATCCTTAGAATAAAAGTTTAGGCTAATATTCTATTCCTCCTAAGAAAATAGCTGAAATTATAATGTTTTCTTACAAAACTTAACGTCATTATAAAGCTTTTTCTGTGCATGATAGACTTTTGCTTTAGTTTAGTGCTGTTTAGTATGACGCATAAGGCTTCTTGAGTAAATTAAGATTTCCCAATCCTGTTTCATTAGAACATAAATTTCAACAGATTGCACTGTAGCTCTATTGGCAGCCGATAAAAGTAAGGAGTCTTCTTTCAACTTACCATTTCCGAAAGATCGTAAATTATAAGCGATTTCGGGAAAATCAAATTAACGCTATTGATTGCACAATTAAGCTTGTTTCCCTTAGCAGTGCAAAGTAGTGATAGGGCCTGTCGTAGGTTTTGCCATAGGGAAATTTAGGGAAATGAGCTGAGGCAACTTTGGTGATCACTTGCAAAAAAGGCCGTCAATTCTGCAATCAAGTGACAGTTATTGGCCATAAAACGGGTTTCGGGAAGTCGTAAGGCGGAAGGCTGGGTGGGGTTGAGCGAGGGAGGGTACCGCGTCGAGATTCCGCGGAATGAGTCTAATTTGTGTGGAAGGCGATGTAGTGCACCTTGAGGAGGATGGAGACATGGTGAATTAGAGGGAGATTGGGCCGTAATCTTGGATGTATATACGATGGGAATGGTCCGGACATTTAGAACGAGATGAACGGCCGAAATAAGACGACGAAGTAACACGAGGGGAAGGCTTATGGCATCGGCTATTATGAAAATGAATTACCTCAGTTTAGTTTCTTAATTTTTCACATGAAGAGTTTTAGTGGAAAAGATTAGCATCTTGAGAAACCGTAATAATTACAAAAATGCAGCAATGTTAAGAATTTATTGCCGTGAAACCCTCTTTCTTAGTTTATATCGCCCTTAAAGTTTTTAGATGGGGATATTTTTCCATTGCTTGAAATAGAGGACGATCAACATTAAGTTTGGGACTTTCTCAATTTATTTCGAAGTTACCGACCGGTTTCGGCTGACAAGCCATCTTTAGGTCCGAAGATGGACCAGAAGATGGCTTGACAGCCGAAACCGGTTGGTACATTAAAATAAATTGCGGAAGTTACAATATTTATCTTGATCATTATGATGTCCTTCCGACAAGTGAATGCTTCCCTATTAAACATTAGAACTAGCGGAATTCAATGTGAAATAGGGTAACTTAGGAGTAGTGCGTGGATTTGAGACGTTTCTTTCTCCCACTGTGCCTTTGGCCGAATTATTTTACCGACTGTCTTTTATGAAACTGAAAGCAACATTATTCATGTGCCTTGATCTTAATTGAGAGGCCTAACTTTCTCATATTGTCTCTATTCTTTTACTCACTGGTACTTTGTGCTGCAGGGTGTGCATACTGACATATTTATTCTTTTCTTGATCGTATTCCTCACAGCCCAGCCTTCTGTACGAGTACATATTTTTGTTACGTACTTATGTTTAGGGATGAAATTTTAATTTTATATTATTAATGATTATTCCCGCTGAAGCTCTACGGTCGATGTTTCGAGCTCGTGTGTTGTTGTTAACAGGGAATATATTATGGCGCGGAAGGTAACAAGTGTGTGAACGGTACATATTGCTACGTTTGTTAAAAAATTTCACGTCCTTTAGTGGACCTCAAGCGAAAGGTTGAATTTGAAAGAGCCTCTAGTATGAAACTCTTCCTCACTGCCATTCAGATTAAACCTAATTCATTTTCACTAAACTCGCTCTCATAATATCATTTCCAGGTGTCACCAGGGGGGCACTGTTGATGAGAAGAAAAATCTGCTTTTTGAAGTTTCTAGACGTTTTTGGTTTCAGACATCTGGATGGTTTTTCCACCTTAATTTCGCGATTGGATGCTTGACACGAAAAGTAAAATTATTACCCTGATTTAAGAGTTTCCAATATACATATTGATAAATCATCAATAAAACATGCTATAGTCGTCAACCAATTAATTAGTTATCACCTGATTTTATTTGAAATTTTATTATAACTGTTGTTTATGCCGTTCCTTCACGATCAGATCAACCAACTCATTTCCTGTATCAATTGGTATCAAATGTATGGCCAAAATGAAAATATATTTCCATTTATTTCGTACGCTTCAAATTTCCACCTGCCTCGGCATAACCTTGAGTATTTCAACGCGTGCTACAGATGGATTTGAATTAGATCGGCGTGCAAACGTTTTTGTGTTTTATAATAAGATTTAAATTTTTCGAGCCAGATTTATGATGTCAAGCTTCATTAATTGTTTTGCGGTCCTCTGGTAGGTACCTTCATTCTCTTGTTGCTAATTTTTAACAAACACATTCAATTTTTTCCATTTCATTAGCATCAGTCACGCACTTGAGCGTCCTGGGTGTTTGAATGGCATAATGGAAATTACAATCTGGTGATGAAATCTCGTATCGGCGGCAGCCTCGATGGCCCTATTAAAATTGGAATGATCGATTTCCCAGGTGCATCCCCGAATTTTTCGTGTCAGAAATATAAATTTCACTGTGCGTCAAATTAAATCGGGTTCGAGAATCCAACGAATAATTGGGTCATTCGGATAAATAAATTGCTAGGGGAATGCCGGTGGCAGGCGGTTCATTCATTCAATGGTTGTTCAATCCTGAGATTGGTTAAATGCAGCCCTCTAACCTTCCATATTTAATCCCTATTTAATCCTAGTTCCCTTACCTCCTGGTATCTCATCCTATGTATTTCTCTGTCCATGCTGACCATTAAATTATCCCTGGGTCTTCCTCCGGGGACTTTTCCCTCTATTTCGCCTCTAATTACGTTCTTCGCAAACCCATTGTGTCTCAGGGTGAGTCCAATCCATCTAATTCTTCTTTTCTGTATGGTGTTCCATATCCATGTTCTTTCCTCTTCTACTATTCTGTACACGTCATCATTTCTCATTTTTTCCGTCCATTTTAACTCCAGTATTCCCTTCCAGCACCAGGTTTCAAAGGCTTCAAATCTTTTCTGGACTGCTTTTCCAATGGTCCATGTTTACAATCCCTAGATTGCTCCACACGAATGTTTGGACGGATTGTTTCCTGGCTTTAAGTCCTATATTCATTGAGCACAGCGGTTGACTTTCTTCCATAAACGCAGTCTTAGCATGGGCTATTCTTCGCTCAACGTCCGTTGTACTTCTTCCGTCCCACGTGATGGTACTTCCAAGATAGGTGAAGGCATCCAGTTGTTCTAATTTGTCTCCTCTCACGGTGACTTCTACTTACAGTTTCTCTCTTCCGCATTCTATGGCTTTAGTCTTCATCTTATTTCTTTTCATGTTGTATTCTTGGAGAACTTGATCCATTACATGTAGTGATCTTTCAAGATCAACGTGATTTCCAGCCATGACTGTGATATCATCTGCGAAGCGGAGCATATTTATTTATTCTCTGTTTCTTTTCTCTGTTGAACAGTGCTGATGAGAGGTGGTATTCTTGTATTAATCCTTCGTTAATTTTACCTTTTGTCTGACATCTGCCTCTCATTTGCATCGTGACAACTAATTACTTGAATATCTGGTATGTTATTCTTCTGTCGTCGTAATCTATTCCGAGTTTTTAGAGCAGTCTGAACATCTTGTTCTACTTAACATTATCGAAGAATTTCTCCAGGTCCATGAATGAGACATAAGATGGCTTGTTCACATATATTGTTTTCTCTAACATTACTCTTAGGCAGGAGTATGGAATCCCTGGTTCCCCTGTTATTCCTAAGCTAAAACTGATTTTCCGAGAAATTGTCTTCAATTTTCCTTTCTATTCTTCGGCTTATTATTCATGTGAGTAATTTTGATGCGTGTGACACTAGACTCAAGATTCGATATTCCTTACATCTCTCAGTCCTTATCTTCTTCGATCATCACGCTCCTTTGAAAGCCATCTGGAAGTTTTCCGCTATGTTAGTTATTTTAGATTATGCTATACAGGTTATCTTTGGCTGTACTTCCGAGCGCTTTGATGATTTCTCCGTTATTGATGTCATCTCCGGTTGCTTTGTTTTTCTAGTGGTCTTCTACTGCTCTATCGAATTCGCTCCTCAGTATGAAAGGGAAACGGTCTTCGTCGTCAACTTCGCTCTCGTACTCAATTAGGTTTTCTTCTAGCGGCGTCGGCCCTTGGTAGAGTTCTTCCATGCATTCCTTCTATCTATACCTACTGTCTTCATCCTCTATCAATGTGTTCCCGTAAACATCCCTGATGTTGTTGTTTGGTTGGATTGGATATTTGGAGAGGTGACTGAAAGCACGAAAGGTCAATGGCGCAATAGGGGACAAGGAGGCAGGGAGTGTGTAGCAAAGCCCGGCGTCGGCAGCAGCCTACGCTTTGCGAAAGGTACCAAGGGGACCACAAGTTAACTTCTCATTCGACAGACTGAGTTCTGCACTTGAAATTCCCTCCACAAGACACTGAAGTAGGGATCGGGTGTCCTGTGAAAAATATTCTCCTCTGCAGGGATTTGAACCCTAATGTACTGGAAAGAGCAAAAACCCTAAAAAAGAAAGAATTGTACGAAAACCTTTCCACCATTATGACCGAATTCTACTGGTTCGGAAAAAATACCAGTGAAATGGCTTACTGATACGCTTTATTTAGTGACTAATCAGGAAAATTCCACTTAATAAAAAACCCTAAAGTAAGACATGGTGGGTAGATGTATTCAATTTATGAGTAAAACTATGAAAATGCCCAAAGGTCTCTAACATAATCATAGTTTTAATTTTTGATTCTTAATTAACCATAATTTAAATGTAATGCATCATTTTCTGAACCGCATTGCCGTCTCCATTTGAATTATTTGAATGTCATGAACTGCCGTTTGGTTTTCAGTTATTTAAATTTTATATTTCAACTAAAGAGGCTTATATTTTTATTTTCTTTTCATTTTCAAACGTAGTCGATCAAAAGTAAAGTTAGTGAGATCTCATAGAATTTTTTGAAGCTAGTTGAAGGCAGTTTCTCAGTCACTGCTTTTAAAAGAATGGCTGATTGGTTAAAAGCTCAGCGTAACATTGTAACTGTGCTATCAACGTTATCCGCGTCACCATTGTTGACCTAATACTAAAGTGTTGTGGCGAAGCGTCACTGATCGGGCAGTGATTTCGACGCGGTATTGTTGCTGCCATAAGTTATCCATTTGAATGTCGAAGCAGTCAACGTTAAGATTATACATTGGGAAGTAAGATTCTTTTCTGTAAATATCGAACTACCAAGTCCAATATTTCTTAATCTCATCCCTTCCATTGAGAATCAATGGGTATCACGGCTATTACTAAATAAAAAGCTTTCAATTAATGTTCTTACGTTTTTTCTCCTCGATAAAATATGGAAAGTGATCGCTTCTCATTCAAATTAAACTATGAACGTGTACGGTAAGTGGACGATACCTTCGTTATATGGAGACACGGTAGAGAAAAGCTGAAAGAGTTCCATCATTATCTAAACAGTATTGACGAGGACATCACATTTACGAAGGAAGAGGAAACGGAGGGAAGTTACCCTTTTTGGATGTCCTCGTTACAAGAAAAGAAGACGGAATCTTGGGGCATTCGGTATGTAGAAAGCCAGCCAGTACCACTATTCTGTAACTCGTCAAGACATGGTAACGACATCTGTCGGTTCGTTATCTTCCTTAACGACGCATTAGCGAAAATTGCTATTCTGTAAGTACTATTTACCGACGTTCATCGGTAACATCGTCGTTAGATAGCGAAATTCGTCGATAACCCGTCGCTACGAACCGAGGCATTGAAGCACCCTCGATAAGGTCTCGTTGGAATGCTGTTAACGTCGGGACGGATAAAACATTTTGTAAACTTTTGTTTGAAGAGAGACGAAGAAGGTAAGTTGTGGTCGTTTATGATGAATGCGATTGGAAATAAATATCTCGTGTCTTAGTGCTTAGGAATGTACTCTGATGTGTTGCTAAAGTTGGTTTAGAAACCAATAAATGATTCGACCGTCATGGAAATTGGAAGCGCAGACGTTCGTGAAAATTCATTTATGCATTGGATAGGAGCGAAACGAAGCTCTAAGATGTTGATTTTCCTATTCAATAATTCCGTTTTGCTTTCTGTTGGAACCATATGGTCGCACTTTTGTATGAATCACTTTCATATGTCATATTATCATCAACACCAGCCTTCGGGCATATTTGAATGGAAAATGGAAATCGACATTATTTGAGGTCCCCAGCAGTCAAGGGGTCTAAGTAACAAAACCATTGTTTAGAGAAAACTTAAGTCAAAGTTGAAAATGTTTGGTACAACCCACTAAGTAGTTAAGATGCATAACCCTAGAAAGCAGCACCTGTCAAGAAAATCACTTGGATCCCTTTACCACCTAAAAGATTAATATTTTCACATCCCATTCCGGTACCTAACTTATTTTTTTCAAAAAATGTCACTTAGACCCCTTGACTTCTGGGGTCCACATTTATGAAGTTTGTTGTCAAAACTTGTATTTACCATAAAGTAGCCATGGCATTTGAACACCTTGCATGGGATCTGTTAATCGGTGAAGAACGAGTTAATATCCTGGAAAGACGTTTGGAGAGAAGGCTTTTGAGAGAGTCTCAGAATCCGTTTGAGCTACCTGAACGTGAGTTTATGGACAATTTCCGAGTGACTCCGGAAATGGCAATGGAACTAGCTGATGAGCAGAGGCCCCACCTTGAACGTCAGCGGTCTCATGGTCTTTCAACTGAAATTCAGATAAATATTCAAATGCTTCATGTCTCCGGTAAACTTTGCCGTATGGAAATCACACAAACGACAGAATGTGCAATATCTATGCATCCGTTTCATTTTTAGGCTTTTAATAGAAAAGTAATGCATATCAAACTCATTTAATTTCTTTCTATTAACTAATCGTAGGTACTTGTGGCAGTCCAGTTTTTTGCTTGTGGAAGTTACCGAAGACCAACTGGTAACCAATACAATATGAATGTAAGCCAACCTGTTGTAAGCCGACGTATTAAAAATGTGACTATGCTGATTAATCAGCTTCTGTTACGACGGTGGGTAAAATTTCCCATGACAGCAGCAAGCAGGGAGTTAGCGAGACATAAATTTAATAAAGCACCTCAACCATTTGAAGGAGCAATTGGAGCAATGGACGGCACATTTGGACATGTATTGGCTCCACAGGAACATGAAGAGGCGTATGTCAATCATCATGGGAGTCACTCCTTGAATGTACAAGCTGTAAGTAACAGAAATAATCTTTTTTATAATCTATTTTTTATGTGCATCAAAAGTGCACCAAACTTTTGGCCACACTATTTAGGCAAATTATACTTTTGATAATTTAATATAGTGTTTACTTTGCTCATGGATTAGAATTTTCCTATTAACAATATCAAAATAACATCGGTCTACATACAAAACACAAAACGTTAATTATGGGTTTGCTCAGTGCATTTCACCGAATGATATTAACATTAGTTGACGATAAGAAGTCCGTCAACTATTAATAAACAAAAAAATAATACGTATTTCGGGCACAACTTTAAAAGCATGCATATTTATTAGCACTCTTGTTGGGGAACTCCATTTTGTATCAATAATTACCTATAAAAAATGATTTCTCAGTAACTGATCACATAAAATATCGAACATATCGAACAGCAATCGAAGTGCATTGAAAAACATTTAACTTGTAATTCAAAGTTCTACTCCACTTACTTGCATATTTCAGCCATTGTCCTTGCGCTTTCCTCTTCTCTTGCAAAACTGACCACTAGATGAGCTAATCCAGCTAATCGCTTGTGCGTCAAAATATTGCTTCGTTTTTGTCCGTCTAGGAGCTTCATCTGATTGGTGGAAAATCGTAGCCTCCATGCGAGGTGCTCTAAAAATATTATGTTTCGTCGTTAAGAACCGAAATTACGTTACAGGAAATGTAACGATTGCCTGTTGTTAGGTAGTGTTAGAGAATGGCGTTGTCGCTAGGAAAGATTCGTTACATCTGAGGATTTTCGGTACGGATGGGCTAACGACGATTTCTTTCCGAGTTACAGAATAGGGGTACAGCACCAACAGGTATCTCCTAGCCAGATCACTCCACCATCCAGCACAAATCAAAGGAGTGATTACCACAATGATCCACCGATCCATCACTCTCACTGACGAAGACCATAGGGACGAAGAGTTAAACAAACAGGCGGAAATTATAATGAAGAATGAATATGGAAGAAGATAAATCAAGATGACCATCTCCCGTAAATTAAGACGAGAATCGAGACAGCTTGACGAAGAGAAGACCGCGGAGCGGAAAAAAGCCTTCCTGACATATATCAGAGGAGTCACGGATAAAATATCCAGAATATTACGAAGGCATCAAATAAGTACCATCTTTAAGCCACGCACACAAATAAGGGATATTATCAGAAACGCGAAAGAAAAGGATAAAATGGAAACAGAGGGAGTATACCGATTGAACTGCAGCACATGTGACCAAGTGTACGTCGGTGAAACTGGTCGGACAATAAAGACAAGAATCAAAGAGCACATCGCGGCAATTCGACTGGGATAAACCGATAAATCGACTGTTGCAGAACATGCCGCCCTAGGCCACACCATTGACGTCACGAACCCAAAAATTCTCGCCAGAGAAAAACATTTCAAGACAAGAATCTTCCGGGAGGCATTGGAAATTAAAAAGCATAACCAGAATTTCAATAGAGACCAGGGACAAAAAATAAGTGAATCATGGCTTCCAGTAATTTATAGAAAGAAGAGCGACTTCCAGAAGACTCTCCGCCAACACCCACCCCCTCCCCCTCTTGCACCACCGTGACGATATAAATTGATGCACAATAAAGGCAATTAGGTCATTCAGCCATGATGAGGTCTCCGGCAAAGGAGAAGAATCGTTGGCTTTTTTAAGTCTTGACGCGGGTTATCCCAAAACCATCACTGCATGACCAAATTAAACTAGATTTTGAGTTTCTGCCAGCTACCTTTGGTGTTTCCAGAAAACACAGAGAGATAATAAACTCGGGTTAGACGCACAATCCACTTTTCAACTACGATTTCTGGGAAAAAAGTTGAGCTTGATACATGGATCTATATGGTAGTTAATTATTCATTCTAGGACATGAGTATTTTTAAACGTATAGTCATGGTCCTGGATTCAGCGCGCCCCCCCTCCTTTACCGCCACATTATTAGTTCTCGCTCCCGCCCTCTGGGGGCACTTTGTGAACCCCTGCTAAAAAGTCTTGCTGTGATTTTTAATTAAACAGCACTGGAGTTGTCAGCATATTCATGTGAGCCTCGATATTTTTGTGAACTTTCAAATAAGTTAAATAGACAATGTGACTTGTTTATAGCTCGATACTTTTGAATGAGTTTCGAGATTGATTGTATTCATTTTGGATAACCATCGTTCAGTTTTCCTAATGATTCAGTGTAAATAAATGCACCGTGGTAATTGTACTCCGTTATCCGTAAGAGTACGCTACTTTTGTCATCCTGAACGAACTAATTTTATTAACTACTCAACTGCTAAATAACATAAAGATGATCTAAAGTGCCGTCCGCGAGTAGACTCCAATATTTTGTAAATTTATAATTTGGAATCTAGAGTATAGGAATACTCCAAAGCAATAAAATGATATGACAGATTCTGATTGCATATTTTTATGAATACCTTATTCGCTATACGTGTAGAGTGGCTCTCATGAGTCTATATAAAAAGGTTTCTTTGCATTGATAATTAGCGCAAAACGTTACTATGAGAGCTGATATCCAACCAACTAATTTTATATAACTTACTCCGACTACCAATCATTAATGGAAATGGCCACTTAGAAAAATTTTGAACTCGATCATCCTGACCACCCATCTCCCTGCTGGGTCACCTATGACTTACCTAAGCTCCTCCCTGGGTTCCTTTGATTATGGCCTTCGTCAATAAACGGGATGCACGACGAGGGTATCGGAAACTTTCTGATGGCTGTAGCTAACTCTTTCTCCTCTGCTATTCTCTTTTCCTATTTCATTAAACCGTAGCTTCCTAGCTTTAAAACCGTTTTCACTGTGACTTTCGTTGAAAGACACCGAACTATTGCGAAATGAGACCATTCATTTGATGAAATCGAAAGTTTTGTGGCATCTTGATCATAGAATGGACCGAAGTGTATCTTGCAAAAGGCAAGCACTATGGAGACTTTACACTGGAACATGGAACCAGAGGATAAATAGTCAATAACATCCGAAACTTCTAAAACATAATAATTTTGGCGCTAAGAGTCTGGAAGTAATTGGTTGCAATGGCACAGGGATAGACAAAGGGTAGGAAAACTATGCAATTAGCAATGTTGAGGTTAAAGTTCAGCGCGAATTGTAGTGGTTCATTAGCTTGCTTCTATTACAACCTCGTGTTGCAAGTGCTTTTCCCTTCAGCTCGCTGAAGAGGGCCGCCTTGTGGCCGAAATACGCGTATCCGACGCTCACCCTCGTTTGTCTCTATGTTTATATTTTGACCACGTTCTTTTTGAGCGATTTCTCCCAGAAGTTAGGCCCGTCTGTGTGTGTGTGAGTGAGTGATTTGAGTGCTTGTGAGTGTGATTGTGGTGATGACCAGGCATCCTTAGTAGGGTCCCATTAGCCCTATGAAGGATCTCAGGTTATAACCCAGGCATCCTTATCAGGGTCCCATTAGCCCTCGAAAAGGATCCAAACTGGGTTGAGTGTATGTGTGTCTGTGCTGGTCACTGGCGAGGAAGTAACATTCCCGTAAACCATCACAGGAGGGTATTCTGGTGGAGAGGCTGTGGTTGGTCCCTGCTGTGGAATCCACTTTCCCGCAAACCAACACAGTAAGTGTTGTGTGGTTGCATGTTTGACGAGTGGTGCCATTTTTACGGCTGTTGGAGAATCTTTTAATTTTTGCTGTCTTGAGAGGCCGTAGAGCTCAATTTCCTTTGATTTAACACATTTATACTGTAAAATGTCATGGTAAATGAGCCATTCCTAATATTCTAAGTTTAATATTTGGCATATATAATAGGAAGAGCAAAAATGGGATATAAATTGAAAATTACAAGATTGTTAATAGCTCTGATGACATATAACTATGTCCAAAAATGTGCTCCCTTATATTTACTCAAAAAAACTTCTCTTTTACGTCAACTCTTTAGTTAATCTTTAGTTCACAATACCTCCTCATTTTTCTCTCCTTACCTTAATCACCTTGCATTGTTTTTCATACTTCTTCCTAGTTTCCTCTCCCCTCCTTCCTCGCCTTCTTTGTCCCCCTTCGTTCAAGGCTTTATAACCTATGGTATGTATTACCCTCAAGACCACTGAAAAATTTACATGAATTGGTTCCCTTGCATTATATATTATGGATTTTATACTCTGTAAGTTTTTTTCCAATTATTATAGGGTTCACATTATTCCATTTAGTGTCTGCTTAGGCGAAAGAGGAAAATTTTAGTAAAATTTTATTTAGAAATGTTGTAGAAATAAAAGTACGATTTGATTTTATAAAAAGTTTATAAAATACATTCACAAAATGTTTCGTGATCATATAGTGTTACAGCTCCATTTTAAATGACTTAATGTAAAACATGCTCTGCAAATGTTTTTATAGAAAAATTGACACAATGACTAGACCTTATTGACTAAGTTGAATTCATTAAATCGCTTAGATACTCCGGATAATGTATCTTATTTTTTTATTTGTGGCGTGATTCTTCAAATAAATATATTCTATGATGTCCTAAAGTGATCCACTGTGATTTTTTCCCTGAAAAATAGATATGAACGAGAATATAATAGAATTTTATGATTTTGATGAAAAGGAATTCTCTAATGCACATTTTTACCCAACTCATCTTTTAATAAGACATGTAAAACGTTTTTGGGTTTATTTTTAAATTACAAATTATCAAGTTAAGAAGGTATTATTTGTCTTCAAGAACTCTGCCTTCTTCACAATTCATCAGTGTTTTTCCAGAAGTCACGTATTTTATCGAGAGAGATAGTATGCCTATGTATGGACAGTGGGTGTTTAAGTGATAAAATATACCGTGAAAGGAATGAAGAAGAGAGTGAATAGGGATTGATAATAAGGAATGTTTTTGTGGTTAGAGGGAGTGAGGGAGTTGGATGGTCATACGTGACTGTTTTAAGCGTTGTTTGAAGAACTAACGTTATCCAATTCAGTGGTTGAAAACGGGAAATGAGGGAAAAATATAGTTGAAGATTGATATAGACAAAGGTCGCAGAGAAAAAGGGAGTGATTGGAGGCAAGGGGCTGGACATGGGCTGTAAGGTACTTAGATTTCTTTTTCCATTTTGCCCAGGAATAACATACGGCTGTGGCAAAAATTAGACGGAAATGGCGTTCATTGCATAAAAATAGACGTTTAGTTTTAATATCAGAGGTAAGTGATTACCTGTCCAATAGTGTCCTTAGGTCAGTGATATTGCTTCGCAATAAGATTATTGAGATCATATTCCTGCTGTTCATTGTTCATTAAACGCAGAAAGTACCCATTTACGATCGACGTAGAGTAGAAAATAATGTTCAACATTCCAGGGAGATCACCTTCAGGAACCATTCCAACACCTGGAAACAAAATAATAAAATAAATCATGTTTACTATGCATTATCGTAAATAAATTTGTCATAAAATAAGGTTAAAAAACGAATTGCTCGTAAGAAAATCAAACATTTAAGATTATCTTTATTTTAAATTGATGGTTATCTTAATTTTTATAATGATAATAATACACCCGGTGTGTCAGTGCACCGCATATACCTCCTATAAGTGGTGGGTCGCGGGCAACATTATGCTGGCTCTCAAGGTAGTTCTTTCAGAAGGGATCCTAGCTTGAGCAGAATAGGGAAAGCGAGCCCAGGGTATTACTATGCTTTGGTTTCTCTTGTGGCATACTGGCGAAAATGTGCCAAAACTGACCGTTAGAGCGCCGTGACCGTTAGCAGGGAAAGCTGCACGTCGTGCGGGTACTGCGAAAGCTGGTAACCTTGCATACTCTATTACAACTTACTGCCAAACGTCAAAATGTTGCCTCGGATAGCCGAAGCCACGATGGGCGGCGGAAGCTGAATAAGGTAATCAAGATACGGACTGGAAACGAACTGGACTCTCGGTACTTGGAATGTGAGAGGAGTGTATGGAAAGGAGCATGAGTTGCTGAATGAAATGAAAGTGAGACGAATGGATGTTATGTGTGTATGCGAAACTAAGCGTAAGGGGCGGGATGCTGTTACATTAGATGGCGGTAGTCAGGCATTGTGGTCAGGAGTTGAAGATAATGTACACGGCAGTCAAGGAGTAGGACTCATTCTTAATGAGAGAGCTAAGTTGCTAGTAAGGAAGTACGAGTTAGTATCCCCTAGATTGCTCTGGGTTCGCATGGAAGTAGGTATTAGGAGAGTTGTGATTGTAGCGTGCTATGAACCAGTGGATGGAGAGAGTGACAGTGTGAAAGATGAGTTTTGGGAAAAACTGTGAGAGGTTTTGAATGATTGTGATCCTGGTGAGAGAATAATTTTACTAGGTCACATTAATGGGTGGGTTGGTGTGAGACGGGATGCATCTGAGAGAGTGGTTGGACCATTTGGTGACCCTTGAGTGAATGATAATGGTGAAAACTTGGTGAGTGTGTGTTTGGAAAAAGGATTGTTTGTGTCGAATACATGGTTTAAACATAAGAGAATACATATGTATCCTTGGCAAAGGGGCGATTGTAAAAGCATGATTGATTTTATTGTGTATGATGAGAGATTGAGAGAGTTAGTGTGAGACACGCGAGTGATGAGGGGTGCTGAATGTGGAACAGACTACTATTTGGTACTCTCCAAAGTGAATCTGGACAGAAAGTGGGTGCCAAGGAAGAATTTTGCGCGTAAGCAGTTGAGAGTAAAAGTGGAAAGGTTGCTAGACAGCGAGGTAAAAATGCGGTATGTTTGTATGCTTGAGGATGCTCTATCGTAGAAGCAGAGAGAATGGGACGAGCATATCAGAAACGAGAATGTAAATGATGCGTGGGAGTGTTTAAAAGAAGTGATTGGAAGGTGCTGAAAGTGTATGTGGAAAAGGAGTGGTAGGAAGAATGAAAGGTGATGCTTGGTGGAATGAAGAAGTGAAAACTGCAGTCAGAGAAAAGAAAGAGGCGTACAAGAATATGATTGCTGCCAAATCTAAGGAAGAGAGTACTAAGGCATGTGAGATTTACAGAAAGAAAAATAATGAATGCAAAATCGTTGTGAAAGAGAGCAAATAGAGAATGCGTGCGGATGAAGCTAACAAAATGTAGAGTGATTTGAAGGTAATAAAAAGCTGTTTTGGAAGTGAGTAAAAAGGGCTAAGATTGATGAAGGTAGGGGAATGAATGCGGTAAAGAGCAAAAGTGGAGAGATCATGTGGGAAGAGAGCATTATCAGGGACTGCTGGAGGGAGTATTTTGAAGAATTGTACAATAATATTGCAGGTGTTGAGGATGAGCATTGTGAAGTGGTATGTGAGAATGTGATGATGGAAAAGGATATCAGTAAGAAGGAAGTCACAACGGCTGTGAGAATATTGAAAAATGGGAAGACTGCAGGCATAGATGGGATATCCAGAGAAATGTTGAAGTGTGGGCGTAAATTACTAATTTGTAGGCTGCGTGAACTATACAATTTATGCTTACAGGCTTCTATTGTTCCAGCGGATTGGAAGAATGCTATCATCGTTCCGTTGTACAAAGGGAAGGGAGGAAAGACCGAATGTAATAATTATCGGGTCATTAGTTTGTTGAGTATCCCGGGAAAAGTGTTCAGTAAAATATTAATCGAAAGAGTGAGGAATATTACTTCCGACAGAATATGGGTCGTGCAGTGTAGGTTTATGCCTGGGAGAGGATGTAGTGACCAGCTTTTTGCACTTCAGCAAGTGATAGAAAAATGTACGAGTGCCCGAAAGAAAGTGTACTGTGCGTTTGTCCATTTAGAGAAGGCATATGACAGAGTAAATAGAAAGAAGTTGTGGAAGGTTTTGAGAGACTATGGAGTGAATGGGCAGTTATTGAATGTTATGATGGCGATGTATGACAATAGTAAGGCAATTGTAAGAGTTAACGGGGTTCTGAGTGATTGGTTTGTAATAAATAGGGGTGTAAAGCAAGGATGCGTAATGTCTCCATGGCTGTATAATGTATTTATGGATAAATGTGTTAGAGACGCATGTAGTGAAAACGACGGTGTTTTGATTGGAAATGAAAATGTGCGAGTTCTTCTATATGCGGATGATGCTGTTTTAATCTCAGGCAGTCAACAGGGATTACAGAAACTCCTAGATAAGTTTTGTGAATCAACGGAGAGAATGGAATTGAAGGTAAATGCGTGCAAGACTGAAGTAGTAGTTTTTGATAAGGAGAATGGGGAGAATAACTTTATGATGAGGGTAAATGGTGAAGTAATTGAACAGGTGGATGATTTGGTGCACTTAGGTAAGATATATGCGAAAGATGGAAGAATAGATGAGGAGATAAAGAGACGTGCAGATGCTGGAAGGAAAATGGTAGGTAGCATGTGGAGCATATCAAGGAATGAGTTCTTGTCTAAGGAAGCGAAAATTGCCGTGTACAAAAGTGTACTTCTTCCCACTTTGCTATATGGTAGTGAAGCATGGATATGTCAGGATAGACATAAGAGTAGACTAAACGCCGTGGGTATAAGTTATCTGAGGAGTATTTGCGGCAAATGTAGGATGGGTAGGGTCAGGAAGGAGTGGGTCATGAATGAATGTGGGTTAAATGCTCCAGTAATGGACATATATGAAAGGAGTGTGCTTCGTTGGTTTGGCCATGTTGAGAGAATGGATGGGAGTCGAATAACGAAACAGATATATGAGAGTAGAATGAATGGTGTGAGAAGTAGAGGTAGGCCGAGAAAGTTGTGGTTGAATATGGCTGAGGAAATTCTGAGGAGGAGGAATATTAGGAGTCTTAAAAACAGGAGGGCGTGTATGAAACAGTGTGTGGGGGTAAATGATGCAAAAGAGGTTTGCAAGGATAGGTCAGTATGGAGGAAATTATTGAAGCAGAGTTAGGTGTATTAATGAGTGAAACATTTTGACTGTGCCTACCCCGAAAGGGAACGGCGTGATGGGTATGCATGTATGTATGTATAATAATACATGCTAGCTTTTTTAGAGCTAAAATTATGAATTAATGCTTTGCTCACACTATAGATACTACATCACACACATTAAAACGTAAAAATTTTCAAAAATATTCGACATGTTTCACCAGTAGGCCATTCATTTATCCTAATTTTTAAATGTTCCGTGATTAATGACACGCTTACGTCAATTCCTGCCTGTCGCTATTAAAAATCGTATCAACACTTAGTGGAGCAAACTTTAAAAAAAATTTCACGTTTTATTAAACTGGCCCTTGAAAAATCACATTAAAGCATAAAAGACTACATTTATGAAATGGGTGAAAGATGGAAGGGAATTTGTAAATTTAGTAACGTATAGCGAAAAGAAGAACGAGATGGATTGGTCACATTTTGAGACACAATGGGTTTGTGAAGAACATATTTGAAGGCAAGTTAAAGGGAAAAGCCCCTAAAGGAAGACCCAGGAATAAGTCCACGGACCAAATAAAGAGGAAAGTACATAGGAAGAGATACCAGGAGGTAAGGGAACGAGTATTAGATAGGGAAGGGTGGAGGGCTGCAGTCAACCGATCTTAGGATTGCACAACCAATGATCATAGCAAAGAGTTTCAGATGT
This sequence comes from Ceriagrion tenellum, assembly GCA_963169105.1. NCBI lineage: Eukaryota > Metazoa > Arthropoda > Insecta > Odonata > Coenagrionidae > Ceriagrion > Ceriagrion tenellum. The sequence continues at coordinate 22,679,880 of OY720636.1, forward strand.
TCAATGTTTCCAAAGCCATTTTTTTACTAAGTTCCTTACCTAAACTTCTTCCCACCCTTTGGGTATAACAAAGGCCCCGCTGATCACCTCAGTGCTGGATAGCTTCTGTTTCTCATAATCATCTTTTTCTGACTCACGGTAGTCTCCAGAGATGAAACTGGCAATCAGCCTCTCTGTTGCCTCCAATATTTGTTGAGAGTTCCACTTGGCACTTTTGTAGGCCTCCAGCAATTCCTGGATGTGGGGCTCGAGGGTTGAGGGGGCACTCAGGGGTAAGAAGAGGCGAATGAAGTTGCGTCCAGCGTGCCACACATTCAGTTTCTCGTTATGTCCAACACAGCGACCTTCAATGCAGGGAGTGGAAGATGAATTATTCTGCATTACAGACGGCAAGAGGTGAAGGCAGTCGTCATCGCCGGTGCAGGAAGGCTCCGTGACTCTAACGTCATCGACATCTGATAACTTAAGGGTGGTCCCACCAACGAGTACAAACTGTTGCCTCCGGAAGTCATTCATCGCCAATGACCCGAGGGGAGAATGAGCTAGGCGGTGAAGGATCCTGGCCATCCCAAGAGACAACTGAAATGAAAAGGATGACTTTTGTCGTTATATTTCTTGTTATTTTCTCACTTCATTCAAATGTATGTAATAACATATTATGCTCTTCTACTTCATTGGTGAGTCACTTCCTAAACTTATTATTAGGTAATTAGTTGAGAATGACTGTTTCTTCAAAATCTGGATTGTCAATATTTATTATCAGAGAAATATTTTAATTCAAAACAATACTTGAGACAAAGATACCAACAAGTCTGAGTTCTCACGTCAAGACGTGGCCATTACTGATACGATGGCCTCCAGATAAGAAAACACGTTACAGATATAAATTGTAGACTGAACGTCTTTTTCAACTTGTTGATTTAGAGAACTTAATGTAGAAGAAAGGACGTGTATTTTCATTGGTAGCAACGCATGCCATATATATTTCCGTTTGTATGAAGTCTTGATGGGCGATCTTTATTAAGACTAAAATGCTTCCAAGGTTTCAAATTACCATTTTGTGAAATTATCATCTTATGCTGAGCTCTTTCACTTTTTTTTTTTTTTTTACAAATGTACATTTTATTTTGAAAGAAATGTTCTTAACTTAGGTTTCACCTTCAAACCTTCATGCTCAAATTACTGTAGCAATCCTTGAATTTTACATTAAGTTACTGAAATATATGTTAACTAAATCTTGGTTGAATATCGACATATAGGCTATCGCTGATGAGCCACTAATGACCTGGTTACATTATATCCGGCTGCAAGGTTTCTTGGTAAGAACACCTTTGTCAATGCGCTCTGAAGTCGATTATACCCTCACCAAAAAATCAACTGTAAACTATGACTAATGACGACTTTGCATTTAGGAAACTAAGATTTATCAGGTGACTAGTAGGAAGATTTTGTGATGAAAAAAATGAAATATGCTACTAAATGATGCTAAAAAACAATCCTTAGGCAACAACTCAATCGTCACGATAATGTGTAACCCAGCACTGAAACATTTACCTTGACTGGTGCCTCAATGCCGACTGCCTAATCTATCTGTGGTGGTTTTCTGGGTGGAATGTGGAGTCAAAACACTAACTCTCGTTTAAACTAACTTACGTTTAAATAAAAAGCTCTTCCTTCTTTTAATTAAAGATTACTAGACAAAGGTTAGCAGGTCCAAAGCGCAGCAGAGACTCTGAGTAATTATTAAACAGCATAGAAGTTTATTTAAGCCCTCGTGCATTAAGATGAGGTCAATGATGGGAATTCGTTTCATTTTAGTAGCTGCAGATGACAGCACTATCCCCCAGTAGTAATATCTCATTCTCACGGGCTCTATAACATTAAATTTCGGCATTGAGAAGATCTTAGCACAGTGTGGTTGCCATGCGTAGCCTAAAATGAGCTTTTTTGTATTTTCCTGAGAACTTTTAGTGAAGAGCCAATTTGACGGAGGGCAAGTCTAATTATTTCCTAGACAAAGGACTTACTCTCAGCCGATCCTCCCATGAAAGTTGAAGCAACCTCACTGAGTCTAGAGGAGCTCCCAACTCGGTTACCATAGCTACAGGACCAACGACAGCATCAGGGATGCAAGACCCAAGGACCTGAAAAAGAAAAACAAATTTCTGAGCACGGTCAACTCGCTGGGGAATGTTTAGAGCCCATTTATTATTTTCCCTTGCCAGAGAAAAATATGTCCAGGAATGTTCTAATCTGAATACTGACAGTCCATTCGATAATCAAATATTCTTTGCTTAATTGAATGAACACATAAGAGAAAGCTAATGGAATGACATGAAACCACTAACACCGTCATGTAAGCATAACAACAATGAAGATGGAGTCCGGCTATCAATGAGTCGAAAATACTGCCAGCTGTCATGAAAAATGCTGCCGCTCACCTTTTGAACATTTAATATCTTCATTGGGATAGGAAATATTCACAGAGATGAGATGATTTTTCGTATTGGATGATGACGCAACGTCGGGTAAATGACGGACAATTCTGGCTATCAAAAAAGGCAAAAGATGGGACTCCGTAGAAGATATAGAAGATGTATTCTACCAAAAATAATTAAGTTGCATTGATAGAATATTAATAATGAATTGGGTGAATATTCGGCAAAAAAAATTAGCAACATTCCTACATCCGTACTCTTACATATGGTATTGCTGTTTTCCTTGCATAATTTGGACACCTATGCAAAATGGAAAGTTTTCCGTGGTCTCAACCCCTCATTTCCAACATTTTTGCCGGTATGTTGCCCAATTTACGTTTTTTCCGAAGCCTAAGTCAGCATATTCTGAGATGATATGAGTGGGTAGAAACTGACAGACAACAGACAAGCGATATTATTCCGGGAATTTCAGGGCGTTTCCTTACTCCGTCCAGGTAACTTTTATGGTTATGGCGTGCTCAACTAAGGTTATCACTCTAAATAGAGTTTGAAATACATTTAGAAGGATAAAGATGTATTTAGGAGATGAAGAAAACCAAAAAGAGTCTCCAAAGTGAAATATCGGGAAAACCAATAACTTTTAATCATGAAGGAGTGCATTATAATTGAAGAGCGAGGCTATCAATTTATTTTCAATTACGTAGAAATGAAGGGTACTCTTCGGAACGACATTGATATCTCAATAAATACGTCCTTTAATATAAGTCGTGTTCCAAACAACATTCGTCTCTGGTGCAAGAAATAATCTTCAAGTCGAGTATCATTACAAGAGCACCTCCTACGCGGTCGTGTTCATATTCATTTTTTTCAGCACAATCATTAATTTTTCGCCTTTCATTGTCTGGATGAATAAAAGAACACTGTATGAATATAACGAACCTGCAGCCAAAACTCATTCATCTTTTCAATCCTAATTTCCCCTCTAAGTGGGCTTGAGCATTGTGTCAGATCGTGGAGGCGAGTAATTATGGTGGCGCGGGTAAGGATCGACTCAATAACCACTCATGCCAGCGTGCATTATCCAAGCACTCCTTCTCATTGTAACACGACGCATGATTTCTGCATGAAAGATAATCTGAACACACCTTCAGAATGAGTCTCTGGGAGCAATGCACCTGACCATGTAATCATGAATTCTAAGTGGAGGGCGAGCGAGCTTCGGGTAAACAAGTGTTTCGTAAACTCTTGTGTTCAGTCCAAGCCTCGCGTTCAATATCCATGTGACCTCTCTCTTTCTCTCTGCTCCTTAGCAGCCACTTTCCATGAGCACGTTGTTACATCGCCCTTTTCCCCCGGCGCAAAAAAAAAACGTGATTAATTGCATGTGTTTGTCGTCTGCCTCCTGCCAGGTCGGCGACCTCCCTTTAGAGATATTATCATCAAGCAAAGCGCAGAAATTGCGTTCCCTCCAATGCGTCAAATCTTCGAGACCTATGAAAGCACAGCAAAGTAAATGAGGGTTGTATGAGGTTGGAGGTTGAAATAATGGGAAGTGGACCGCGTTGTAGAATGAATTAGCAGCCTATTGTCACATAAGGCATCAGAATATTTATCACACCACCGTTATTAGCAGTCTTTATTCCGCGGAATGGTTATCTGGCTCTCTTCTCCTCTATCCCTTCGGCTTGAATAGTTGTTTGTTTGGAGAGGATACCGACAACTAACTTTAGTTTTATCCATTAAGGGCAAGTGGTTAAGATGAGGGTATCCAAGGCTAAAGGTGGAAGGGCGGGAGACACTCGGCATCCGCATGAGCTAAATTCACTAAAGGGACAATAGTTTGACATCCAATTTGACAGAAAAAGTATTACGCTTCAAGTTATATACATACTCTTGGGATCGGATTTCTTCAGCAAATATTTTCGTCACAGCAACGATTTGAGCCCGGGCACTCTGATTGTAAAGGCATTAGTCCAGCCATTACCACAATTACAAAGCTCTCTCCCAAAAGTTAGCTATTACCTTCCTTCTCCACCATTTATTTAACGTCCCACTTAAATATTCTCGAATTATTCCATTCCGTATCCTCCAGGGTAGTCTTTCTCTGTATTGCGCTGCAATCATTTCTATTTTATCGCTTAAGATGTGACCAATTAGTTTTTCTATTTTCCATTGCTATTGTATTCTGTCAAATATATTTTCATTACCAAAGTTCGAAGTACTTCTTCGAAGTCTGTATCCAATGCAGTTACTTCGGATTAATTTAACGAACCCAGGCATGACGTAGTGGATTAAATGGGGGAGGATATGGTTCGTAAATGTCTGTGAAAATGGACCTCCCTAAGTGTTTTATTCAAAAATCCCGTTACCTGATTTTTAAAAATGAAAGCATTTAAATTTTTGGTGGAGAAAGGAACTAGGGAGAGACATATTAACAGAAAAGTTTCTTGAGTGATGAATGTCTTATAGAATTGAGTAATTTTCCTCTGTTATCGCCAAAACATTCCATTAAAATAATCGTATTTTACTGAGTAATTACTTAAACACCATGCTGTTAATTACGTACGTCAAGACTACGGAACTAAAATTATACAAATCATTGATAAAAATAATATAATTTAACTGCTTTTATTTCCAGTTGTTGGGCGGAAATTCACGTTCTGAAGATGATAGAACGTACCGAAATATAGCTTGTATCTTAAATTTGTGGGACGAGACAGCTTGCCTAATCGGAAGGGAGAAAATTATTGCTTCTTGCAGTTCACGCTGAGAGGAAAGAAGCAAGGACGGAGTTACCACTGCGCCGGAATGTGTGGGAGAAATATCGGAATGGAAAAACGTCTGAAAAGACGCCGACCGAATATGGTAGGGGTAAAGAGATGGTAAAGACATTTACCACGAAAATTATTTTTTACGTCTTAGGGACCTGAATGATACGTTAACATGCCATAACTCATTTTTTTATCCAATCTTTGGATGACCAGAGGAGAAATGATGTAAGTATACTGAGTTACTGGAAAATTATTTTCTTAGTAACGCTGGCTTAGCACACAAAAGCAAATATGCTGTGGTCACCTAGCATTTCTATCATTTGCGGTTGAGGAGGGTGGAAGTATTCGTCTGAGGTAATTTTACTGCCTGTATCTACATGCATAATGCCTGAAGTGGTAACAACCGGTCGAGTTTTTAGTTTCACTCAGGGGGACTTACTTCTGGCGATTCTTTTCCCTACTGCGTATGGAGATGTTATCCTCTATCTCCTAATAACAGTAGTATCTTGACTGTCTTTTTCCTTCCGCATTCGACTACCATTGTAACTATGAGGGAATATTTCGCTGGACTTTTTTTCATATTGTTACAATGAACACTTACAATAGTATTGGAGAGGTTTCTCAAAGTTTCTTATAAAACAATACTTAGATCATTGGTCTGGAATTCTCAAATATCGTGACTAAAGTTATGATTCATGATTAGACCACGAGTCTCAGAACAACTAGGAAATAATTCCCATTCTGCCTTGGAAAAACAAAGGATTTCCAAGAGGTTGATTAAACTGAAGATCCCCTTCTATTGCGCATTGCGTCATACGGAAATAAATATGAATAAAATACGCATGCCGTCGGGTTATCAAGTGAAAACAAATGTTACGGTCGAATCATGAGCGCACCATGAGTGCGAGCGGGACTGTATTCGGTTAGCTATCTGACAGGGTCATGAAATGGTGGGCAGCATATGATATGGGTAATTTAAAAGAGTTGGGAGTGGATTAGATAGAGAATCCCGATGGGGAGATATCGCCATTGGGAGACGATAGCCCTGGAGTGGGTGTGGTGGGTATATTGGAAGATGGGATGTTGATGGCATGAGAGTGTGGGAGTCAGCCGCGGCCGGAACGACGAGTGGCGGATTCAAGAGGTGCTATCGGCGTGGGTCGAGTAGGAAGGCGGCGATTTTTGGGTCAATGTGATGCGCGTTAACGGTCAGTGTATTTGAGAAGTCAATTATTATGAACCTGGTGGCAAATCAAAGAATCAATGGAGCACGGTTGTTCTCTGAGCGTAAATGAGAGAAAGAATGGGAGGTGAGCCAGAAATGATTGGTCTGTTGAATGCGCCAAGACTTTGTGGGACTAAATAGATTTATGTTATTCTTCTTGAACATAATATTTTGAGGCACTTTACGAAAACTCATGTTTATCGCAGGATTGCCAAAACTTTTTCTACCATGACCTAAAATTTATATGGGGCGATAACCCCTGTACGTTGTATCTACTCCGTTTACATGACATAACCGAACCTAAAAGCCTTGCGAGTATTAACACCTATCACGCGACCCAAAATGTGATCGGGTTCAATTGCTTGGTAGCTAATGGAGTATGTTGTCAATTAACGCGGTGCCAAGACTTTATATCTAAGATGATAGCGGTCATGCGTCATTTGGACGCTTCTACTCCCCTTGGCGTAAGTTTACGTTATTTCCGCTAGTGTTGTTTGCTTATGAAAGTGGTCACATTGAGAATAAATCATTTTTACCGGTTTGTAATGTGTCACGATTCTCCTTCCAAGCTAGCAGTAAATTTTTAAACCTATTCGGTTCTAATGCGTGTCGAAATTATCTGTTGATGGCTTAACAATGAAGATTAAACAACCCAATGCATGCTTCAAAAAACTGTATTCATTACTTTGCATACCTGGAGTGAGGTACTTCATTCCCTGCCTTATTTCATTGAAAATTATCCAAAGTTTCTCACCATTTTTAGTTTTGGTGGAAATTCTGAAAGCAAAGCATGCTTTTTCTTTCCCTCTTTCCTTTTCCTTTCTCCTTTACTTTCTTCCGCCTTTCGCCGCACTGAAACTGGTTTATGTACATATTACGAGTTTGAATAGGAATTGATTCAGTTTGATGCACTGTGCTTTCATATGTGGCTGTTCTACCATCGTTGTATGATGAGAAGTCAATAGTTGGACATGAAAGAAATAATAACTGTTAGATTTAAGGGATAGAAAGTTACATTTAATAATGATAGACTTTCAGGTGTAAAGTGCAAATGAATCGTAGATAAACGCCCAATCATTTCAAGATTAATTGACAGAATTTTCAATAGATATGTAATTTTCCTAGGATCCTAGGATGTAATTTCCTGGCCAAACCTGAGACGTGTAAAATTCTTTAGAGCGTTAGCACTCGCGATATTGTACCTTGAATACATTTATAGTGTATAAGGAAAATGACATGATCGCTCTTTTTAGTTAGCCACTCCTCCTTAACATCTCTACTATCGAATTAAGCGAATTTATAGATCAAGTCGCACGAACAGTGGAGAAGAATATTTTGCCACAATAGGCGTTTGAATAGGGGAATTTGAATGTCAGAAGTGATAAAATACAGGAATTTTTATGCATTTTTACATTATCCATAAGGGCGTTGTCTGCCACTTTCGTTGTTTCTCATCCTACTTGCTCAATTTTCTCCCGCAATCTTAGTGTTTTTCAATTTTTAGGGGCATGTTTTCCGCCATGTAGAAGAGCTTCCGAGTTTTCAATGGAAGGCTGAAGAAATAAAGATGAGGTTCACTGCCTTCTCTCACTCTATCCTGCCCTCTATCCTCTATTTCGTAAATATGTCTCTGTTTCGTAACTTTTGGATAACTTGTCTTTTTCCCGTCTTTCCTTCCCAATTATCCTTTTTTTCCTCCGGCTGGGAAAGTGGTAGGATAGGTGTGGGAATGTGAGGAAAAACTTGCTTTATCTCTTCCTTCCTTAAGTAAACCGCACAGAAGCCCATGACTCCATAAATAGAATGCCGAACTTATGTCAATGAAAATGAACAATTTGGCTAAAAGTATTTTTTGGGCACTTTTCCAAATGACTCCACGGTCCACTTTTTACCGCATGTATTAGCAATGCAAACATATTACTCTAAAACTTATAATGCCGTTTATGCATATCTTTAGTCTATGATATTCTTTAGACGCACCTTTTCAGTACCACAGCCATGGAAAAGCGATTTGTGCACTCAATCGAAAAGGCGCCTTAAGACCTTGCGAGTGGAGACGTAGTAAATAAAGAGGCTGGAGCAAAAGAAAAATACCATCAAATTTCCATCGTGCCCCAACAGTACTACAGTCACTTATTTGTCATTCCGCCGCTATCCTATCTCTAGCGGGATTTCAGAAGGATCTTGTCCTGACAAGACTTCAAAAGAGCTCTTTCTCAGCCTGCTTTTGGAAGTTCAGAATGCCCGCCTCTTCTTTATTTCTAAATTCTTGGCCCGTCCTCCGTCTATGGTGTAGTTGCTCAAGGACGTGTCTTGGGTTTCACGAGAGCACTCAGTGATGGACAAGATGGCAAAGGACGTGCTTAGATGCCGTAACACCTCGTGTGTAGGAGCGGAATGGATGGGTTTCCGTTCGGACTGTTGAGATAAAAATTTCGCAGATGGCGTTTGGAACTCTTTCCGTATTGGTTGGGGTGGAAGCGGAAGGAATCATAATGCTCCTCTAGAAGTTGTGTAAGGGATATACATCGAAAGTTTTGAGATTACAGCTCTTTCGAATGCTATCATTTCTTCAAACTCTTGGGCTTGGGCTTGACATGTTGAAAAATTTTCCTTATGCCGTTCACGTGAGACGTCAAATGGTTAGCATTGCCTAAGAATAAACTTATTTTCAAAATTCTCGTGTCTTGATTAATACTGAAAATATGTACAATATTTCATTAGAGTTTCATATTTCTTGTTTTTCTTTCTTGAGGGTGAAATCTCGAAACGTACGTTCGGTTTTTCGCGTCTATATGCTACCCAGACGAAGAATGGCGTAGTCAAAAATGAGGCTTCTACTGCTTTCTGAAGAAAAAATACTGAAGGTGGACTCACAAAAACTCATGCACAAAACAAGGTGTTGATAGAGTAAAGTTTCCACCATTTTTATTTTCCACGGCGCACGTGCAATCCGGAATGGGCTTGGTTTTGACTTGTAATACCTACCCTTTGTTACATTACCTCAGCCCCATATTTAACACTTCATCACCGTAAGCAGGAAAATAATCATTCTTTAAAGAAAGTAAGGAGGATAAAGAAATATTAAATATTCAGCGTTTCGGAGGTCATATTGCAGTCATTGCAGAGGAGCAAGAAACCCTGCAGGCCATCTGGATATAAATCAAAGTACTGAATTAAGAAAAAAGGATATATCACAATTGAGATTTATGGAGAGAAAATGAAAATCCTAGTACTAGCATATCCCAGCTGAATGCACAGGTTGGGCTGAGAAGAATATGCTCGAACAAAAGGATTCCCACCCCTACCTGGGTTGCTGACTGAAATGGAATGGAAAAAGTACCACGGATCCCCAAACAAACGTTACCTCAAATAATGATACCATTCATGGCATGAAAGTGCCTTGTTTCAAGTATGTAAGCTTAATCGTAAGGAAACAGCTGCTGATTGCATTTCATTGTGATTTCAAGCCCTGTGGCTTAGAGATATGGAGCGTTGGAAAACTGGGTCAGAAGATTATTGTATTTAAAAACTGCGTACAAGGGGCGGAGACTAGGATTAATTGAAAATCCAAGACCCGCGAGGAAGATCGAGGAGCAAATGCAAAGCCCACCATTAAAAGAATATGGAATAGAAAAACCACAAGAGCATTAAGGAGTTAGCGCATTCAGTCGTGGTCTCTCGCCACGAGCGGACGTCCCTCCGCTACGAACCTGAGGTCACGGTCGTGTTATGTAATACTGAGTGACTTAGCTTCAGGCGTATACTTACAATCATCAAAATGCCTCAATATTTAAGGAAAAGGTAGAGAAGTCAAATTGGGACTTTATATACAAGGAGAATGACGTGTCTAAAGGTTTTCCATTACTCATAGATCATTTTAAAAACTGCTTGAAGTCGTCTGAGCGCAAAAAGATATGGCAATGCAAATCAATCAAACTAAAACCTTGGATGACTGTTTTCTTGCTTAGGAAAATTGAACGAAAGAACTCCTTGTATAATAAACTTTGCCTTCACCCAAACAATGAAAACCCGACAAAGATTTTTGTAAAGTTGAGAGATAAGCGAAGATCAACTTTGAGAAATGCTGCGAGTGGGTATTACATGCAGCAATTTGAAAAAAAACTAAAGGCAACTCAAAGGATCAATGGAATGTGCTGAAATAACTAACGGGGAATTGACTTAAAACTACTCAAAATTACGAACTACAAATAAATGATCAACTCGTAACACTTTAGCAAAGGAGTTCAACAATTACTTCCTTATTATGTTTGAATCGACGGAAATTAAACCTGCTGGAACTTCTAACTCTTTGCCTATTACCTTAAAAACAGTACGGAATGGCTCGAAACTCATTCTTTTTTGAACCAGTCACATCACCTGAAATACTTAAAATTATTATCGCCCCCTCCTCTCGAAAATCTGCAGGATGTCACGACATGAATGCAGATCTCTTAGAATAAAGAATATTAGATACCTACAGTATTGCTATATTAACAATTTGATTCTTACTATAGGTGGATTCCAGCATAGAGCTCTTGTCATTCCGATACACATAAAAGGAGATCGGCATATTATTCAAAATTATCGGCCAATTTCCTTGCTGACCGTATTCGCTAAAGTGCTTGAAAAACTTGTTAAAAAGAGGTAACTGTCTTTCTCGAACAAATTGGAGTATTTCAGTATCAAACAGTTTGGGTTTCGGAGCGGGCACAGGTACAGAGTAAGCATTGGAAAATTTCATGACCCCCATCTATGAGGACATAAACTGCAATCAACGCACAGCTAGCCTTTTTGTTGATGTTAAAAAAGCATTCGATACATAAGATCATACGATCTTAATTGAAAAGCTAATGCAAGTTGGGGTTCGTGGAATCCCTCTAGAATGGTTTGAGAGCTACTAATCGTTACGCTCTCAGCGTGTAAGGGTTAAAAATAGCTATAGTAACTCTGAATTTATTCATTGTGGTGTACTTCAAGGCTCTGTACTGGGTCCAGTATAATTTTTAATTTATATAAATGACTTATGTGAGTACGCTTTCCAAGGACGAATAACTGCCTTTGCTGACCTAGCCTTAGCTAATGAAGGTGAGAACTGGGAAGTTACACAACATAACATGCAATTGCATCTAAAAAGACTTAGCAAATGGTTTTTCATTGTATGTGTATAAGAATATGTATATTTTTTACGGAGCAAATAAATTTCAATTTCAAATTTAAAAAAGGAGAGAATGAAGGACGGCACTCGACCAATCTTTTGATTGATCAACTTATGACGATGATTGTCCAAGGAACTCCCCGGTTTCATTCAGATTAAGTTTTTTTTTCAACTTTCACATCTATCGCAAGGTGGTTGAATGGGAAAAATGGAAGGATAGAGGGTTGGTATACGAAGACAAAAGTTTCCTTGCCCTCCCACTGAACGAGAGATGGTGCCTTCATTCTCACCGGACCGTTTGATAAGAGATTTTGTTCCCTTTAACCTTTTAATGGTGCCGATTTAACCCTTTTCCCTTTAACTTTTAACGATTTAAGATTCTGCCACGTTTTAATGCGCATTCCTTCTCACGCTGATAGAAGAGCCAAACAGGTCGACAATTGTTTCCCGGTTGTCGCGAATTTTTTCCGTCCGACCTTCTCTTATCCTCCCCTTATTTCACCCTCCCATTGAAATGCACCCCTTCCACTCCCAATCATACCTATTCCACTGACTGATTCTCAAGCCTACATAACGGCCGCGGTTAGTTCTCGAGGGCGGTGGCAAACTGGCCGGAAAATTCTGCGGTCGCGCGGAGGAGTAAATAGAACGAATTGCCCTCCACCGGATATTCGCTGCGCACCTTTTGTTGACTGTACAATCACTCCCTACCTAGTGGCATTCCACCTCTTTTTGCCCCTTTCCCAAAGCTCTGAATATAATCCCGCATTGAAACATTTGTAAGAATCCAATGATTAAATTATTCAAATATTATCGATTAGCATATTTATGAATTTATTTTTATATGAGGTATAAATTTAACTTTTTGAGCGAATTTCAAAGAGTAAGAATGCATTAAAAATTAGATTTTTACAGAATACACACAACCTAGAGAGGATTAAACTATACTGAATAGTGGTCCTTCATCCCCACTGGTTGTGACCTCCTCTTCTAATCCCATCGTCCTCTGCCCTCTTCCATGCCGGGTGACACTGCGCCAATATTTCATCCATCGCTCAGCGATACAAATGTTGCACCATAAAATATCTCATCGCTACATTAGTTACCTTTCATCGTACATCGTATTTGATTTCACGTGACATTGAATGAAAATTAAACATCACCTTGCTATCTCCAGTATATCATAGGTATTTAATTCGATACGTCGCAACGTTACCTAATCACTATCTACCCCTCTTTTAACAATCTTTTCCCTTTCCACTCTCTCCTATCTACTCACGAAATTTTGGTATCCTTACCGGTTTGAATTTCTTTCAGCTTTACGTCTTTTTCCAGTTTTCTTCACCTCTTAAGAATTACTGGTGATATTTTACTGTTTTCCTATAAATATCCGCAAAGTTGACATTCTAGGGCAGACCATGGTCATACATATATTTGGATGAAACGATTCGCTTTGTGGTAACTAAACTTTTATACTTGTGTAAATTTCTCGGGCTCGCCACCGGGTAAGATATTCATAGGCAGCCGACGTTTCGGGTTCCGACTCGTTACCCATTCTCAAGGCTGGGTAACGAATCTGAACCCGAAACGTCGGCTGCCTATAAATATCTTACCCGGTGGCGAGCCCGAGAAATTTACTCAAATTTAATTCGCCGGGAAAGTGTAAAATCATACCAAACTTTTATACGTTTATCAAAAACCTTTAACATATTTTGAGCAAAAATAAGGCTTTTTCTAGGTAGAAAAATGTAACACAATTTTTGAAGGCTACAATTTTTAGATCCTTCCTCAAAGAGATATTTTAAACACATATAAACGACTTATTTATTCTAGTTAATTTACTTATATGATGGCTTAGCACTCGTATATTTCAATGATGTCTAATTAGAGTTGCAACCATTCAACTCTCTAGATACAGTGATGGAGTTTATCCTCGTTATGCCATTTTTTCCTGCCAGGAGATAGCCATTGATATTACATTCAGACACTGGATTCTAAGCAGAGCCTTGCTTACCACTTCTACTCTCTTTCATTTACCCGAATAAGATATTTGGAGTAATGCGGCGCTTTAGACGTGGCTATTCCCATAGCTTTCTTAAATTTCCAACTCCTTATTTGAAATTATGTATATTTTTTCCATAAATAAGACACGTTTCCTCATACAAAAAAATAAACAACACGCCGATATCTCCGAAATACCGTCAATTAAAGTTGATACGTCACAACGTTACCTACACCCATGTGGATCCCTTTCCATTCTCCCTCTCCTCTATATTCCCTTCCATGAACTCTTTTATTAAGATCAAGTCTTCCTTCCCTCTTCATTTCTGCTCCATTCCTCTCTTTGTCTTCAAGGAAGTACAGATGATACTTTACAATATTCCTGTAAGTTTACGTAATACTGAAATTTTATAACACTCCACCGTCATTGTTATGTTTGTTTCAATGATACATTTCAATTGGAGGTTGATGGAGTTAAAAAAATTTATAAAAAAACGGTAAAATTACAATAATGAAAACATATCTTTATGGTTTCGGGAAAGAAAAATGTCTAATTTTCCAGAAGAGAAATTAAATTGTTAAAAGCCTGTGCAAATTTTTAGATCCTTTCTTTAAGCGGATTTGGAATTAATATGGGAACAAAAAATTAACCCTACTCAATGATAAGCATTTTTTTTCCTTTTCATTTTATTTAAATATACTGAGCATAGTTGTTAAAGTAAATGAAGCTCAACCCAGTAGGACATAAAGTTGAAGTGTTTAAGTCAAATTACCGTAAGTTCAGCTTTAAGACCATTTAAAAGTAGTTTTGTTATAGTAATTGAGACGAAAGCCGATTAAAAACTTTAGAAATAGAAAATAGGAAACTAACATTTTTTTACCTTAATATCATGGTAAAAATGTCTACATTATTTCATGAAATTTTTAGAGGGAATCAAAATTCTTTATCTTAGGATTATTCTGTTTATTGCAGACATTTATTTTAATGCACATCGCCGTTAATTTTTTCACTTGTAAATAATTTATAACCCACTAAAATTAGCATGTTAGTTCTTTTAAATACTTGCGTTGCTTATTTTCTTTATTTCTTAGTTTCAATTATTTCAACATGAGGATTAAAGATATTGGTTTCATATGTATCATGGTAGTTAAGCATAATCCGTAAATATAAGACCAAATTTCTTGAAATTCAATTATTTTTACTCAATCTCAATTTTCGTATTGCTGGCTAAAAGTTTAAGTTGTTATTTACGCATTGTATTATGCGTTCACCTTGAATGGATTTAATTAAATTATCATAGAAGAAAGCATAGCAGCATTTTTAAGCTTTTTTTTCATTTAAAATAAAGATACCGTGAGTTCAATTCCCCTCAAAATATGTCTGTAGGATAATGAAATTAGACACTTTACTGTTTTGAATTTTTTTATCTTGAAACTTAATTTCGGACGTAGTATTTTACCTAATCAAAGTTATATATTTACGATGAGTAGCGATACTTAATATTTATTTGGAGCTAATTTATATGCCTTATGGCTCAGTGGTTAATCATTTTCCCGAAAAATGATTTTATTTGTTGTAATGATTGCACAGGATGATGAATATGCTTTACTTATTTGCATATTTTAGTTGCAACGCGATAATGCTAACAATGAAAAAAAGAAAAAATCGGAGGCTCATTGGTCCCTAAGGACTATTTTATAGCGATAAAATCCAGCGATTTTTCCGTGAGAAGGTACACAGTTTATTAATGGAAGTTGGAGCTTGATAGTGTGCTCGTAGCCTCATCAAACGTCACAAGCCTTCATGCGGCCGCTTTCACCCTTACTTACAATTTCCATCAGCGCCAGAGTTCCGCCAAAAATAGGAACAAAAAAGAAGAGCAAAAACTATTCATTCTGATGGATATAGTACCAGTGACGACAGCCTTTGTCCAAATCGCTTGGTGAAAACCGTCGATGAATCCTCGTCTAATCATTGTTTGTGCCATAATTATATACCCGAGTCTTAGGTTGTTTTTCCACTTTCTGCTTGGCTATCTCCAGAAAAGAACAGCGATTTAAAATAGCAGCGATTACTGCCGACCTGTTCATGTCTCCCGTTCTCTTCACCTCAGTAGACTCCTTAATAATTTCGAAATCGAATTATCAGAGTGATAGTTTATCTCTCATTCTTTCTCCTCCCGCACTACCCCATTCTATACACGACTCGGTGATTTATCCGCCATTTCCGTTGGGGTACTCTTGGATGAACCCATAAACTCCCCCATACCTCCAAGTGTTAATTCTCGCAATTTTCTTGCCAACATTAGGGAAATTGAATGAGGTTATAGATAATTCAATGTTTTTCCATTTCTAAATTTTTCATTTTTCATCAATCCGACCTAGTGTCATAGTTTAGATTACAATCTTATGATAATGTGAATCCCTCGAAGTTTGTCAGGCATTAGTAATCAAAAGTTAGAAAAATACCTAGCATTTTTTCGATCTCCGTGATAGGTAATAAAACGATTCCACTGGTGTACGTCGTCTGCGATTGTTTTTATACATCAACAAAACTTAACTTTAATAAACGCTAATACTTTAAAGGTCCTTTGCTCCTAAATTGTTTAGGAAATAATAGGAAACGATAATTATGCCTCTCTTATTCAGAATTTGGAAAGTCTACAATGTACCAGGAGCAGAAATGTATTTTAATTCCGCAAGTAGGTATATTAACTAGCCCAAAGTGTTCACTGACGACCTACTTATCTCTCCAGCTTCTGGTAGTGTTCTCCCCGCCCCTTGTATGTCATATACCAACTCCTTTCATTACTAAAACGCTTCCCTCACGCTCGGGGACCCTCTCCATCTGCATCTCCCAAGGGATCGCACGCGGTTGACTCCAAGTCTACGCCCACCATTCACTACCTTCTGCCTTCATCACACTTGGGAGATTCTTCCGCAGCTGACAACCACTCACTACGTCCTACCCCTTCCCTTCCAACTCTTCCGTCGTCCCCAGAGGTCGCAGAATTCCATAGTAGCTCAAACCACGCAATGCTCACAACTTGTGCGTTTCTGTGTGTCCGAGCTTCCAACAACACTGCAGCCTATACGAAATTTCGGCGGTGGTCGGTATTAATTTCCCTTGTTAAAGGAGGTGGAATCAATCATCCGGTCTTTTAGAGGCGAGGGGAGGATGCCCAAGAAGATGTCACATTAAAAACGTATACGGCACAGCCTAAAGAGACTAAGTTTTATCAAAAGTTTAATGGCAAGGTCTTCGGATGAAAATGTGAATGATATGCCTCTTCGCACAGATTAGGCCAGACATCGAATACGCCACGTATATCAGAGATCCTCAACAGAAGGATGTAACCCGTAAAAAAGTACAATCTTAACGGAAGCACTTCACAAATAAAAATCAAGATATTGATCCATTTGAGAGCCTAAGGAACGTGAAGTTTCCAGATTGTTTTCAGATAATTTTTTGATATTGAAACTCGTCATGTAGAAATTACTTTATTGAATGCTGTTGAAATATTATCAAAGAAAAGATTACCTAAATGAGATTATATGATTATTTGAGTAGAATAGCCAAAACATGCTATAATTCCATTAATTTCGCTTTTTGATAAACGCTCTGTACTCGTTGAAATAGATGAGTCATCATCGAGTTTTAAAATAATTGAAAAACATTTATTTAGGTATGACTACTTTTTTGATGAAATAAAATATTTTATCCGTAGTTAAGCTTGCAATGAGGTAATTCTGGCTTTAAATGAGGTGTATTTGTTAGATATATCCAGATGAGTGGCGTAGCCCATTATAATACGAAGAGAACCAAACCTTGACAAGTAATAAGAAATATCCATTTTCTTTCGAAAAACCAATTTAGTTTTCCCTTATATTGTAGTTTATTGATGCGGATATAATTTCCTTTAATGATGAAAGTCATTCTGCGGTTCGTAGTTTCCAATAATATATTTTGAGGGTGATCCAATTCAATACCAATCATGATTGTATGCTCGTACATTCATTCATTTAGTCACGATTCAAAGTCATATTTTGTGCACTTCAAATATTGTCTTATTGGTATTTTTTTCCTCATTTGCGCAAATAATATGGAGCAATTCACAGAAAGTTTTCGACAGTAGCTATAATGGTTACGTTTTTGGTAAATACATTATATTGGTAATATTTGGTATATTAATTTGGTAAATACGAATATTACATCGGTAAGCGTTTTATACCTCCACATATAAAATCTAAATAATATTGCTAAAATCTTGGTAGTTCCTGATTTCAATGGAACGAAAGCTAATCTCCATTGGGTTTTGATTGGAACGTGAATCGGATACCTTACCAATCATAAAAGAGTGATGACATTCAATTCTCATGTATAGAAAAGCTGCTGCAGGGCTGTTGGATTTGTGAAATGGGAGGCTAGATAAATTTACTACGAAAAATTGTTTTTACATACTCTCAGTGATGTTCGGATAGCGTATTTCTGCATCGAGTTAATTTTTTAACGCTTTAGCTTTTGTCCTCTTTTGTTATGGTGTATTTTATGAGTTTAATCTGATACATCTTTTGTCGAACCAAGTTTTTCCCTGAAGCAATTTTTAAGAAGTTTACCAATTTTGGCCCTCATTTATATAAAATTTTTTTTCTTGGATATATTATTTAAAACAAAATGCGATGATTGGCATAGTGATCCGTTGTGCTCTGGCAGACCTGGAGTGCTAAGGTAGTACATGTAGGCAATTGCTGGCGTTTTTCGTGAATCAAGGATTTTCAACGATTCAAGGCAATAAAATTTGATCTAAACACATTGATTATCTTTATTTAGAATCCCAGTTAAGATTTAGGAAAACATGGGAAAGGTACGTCTCAAAGACGCCTACTCTAAGGTACACCTACCGTTGATATATTCCTTGATCCAATCTTAGTGGTGAAATGGAAACATAAAAAAAGAATAGGAGTTTCCCTGAGCAATTAACTTCGACTAGAAAATTACGCAAGTGTTCCTCGAAAAATATTCCCCTGAGGTGACTGAAAATACGTGTAGTCTCTTTTTTCTGTCTATCATTTGCTGCGAAGGTCATCAAAGTTATTTCAATTCTTTGGAAGCGATTACGAATAATTATTGCGAGCTGACGATTGGGAGGAGAATGACACGCTATTGTCCTCACTGCCGGTAGTTTATGCGAATTTCTCATAAATTACGATGTTGGATGGAGTTCGGGGTGAGGATGGTGTTTTAAATGAGCTGCTAAAGATTAAACGGGGCAATGCACGCACCACTTCCCCAACCTCCCTTAAATGGGAGCGCTAGAACATGACTTAACTCAAAATAGTGCGTTTTGAAAATGGAGCCTCTTCTCTCACATCACTCTCAACCCCTATCTAACCCGCCGGTCGTCCTCTTCCACCGCCGTGACCTCACCAACCTCCCGCCCTTCTCCACGAGGTCATTGTTTTCCCACTCGTTCTCCATACTCTTCTTACCCTTCACCACTATGTGGATAGCTACTGGAATGGGAGGTAGGCGGATGAAGTATGAGCGATTGGCCCGCCACACTGCCTTCGACTATCTTACTCACTTTTTCTCGCATTCTTTGATGCTGCAGTGCAAAAAAATGCTTAGAATACGTATTCCGAGTCGTAGTGTCAAAGCCATTTTGATGTTAATAAAACTCTCTTTGGGAGTCTTCCGGATCAATTTTCCTCCCTATCAACAATCAAAACGGCGAATAATAAATGGGAGTTTACGAAAATATTACCAAGGACGCGATAGATATTTTAAAATAATTTCCCATCATAGAGTAGCTTGAGCCTCATGCAATATATAAATGTGTTCCAGCCAGCACCTTATACTTCCCTATCTTTTCCTTGCACAGATTTCTTAATCACTTATGAAATAAAAGGAAATACTGCGAAAAATTTTGTAAAATATAAATATTGTAGGAGGAGGTTGATTCCTTTTTTCGGGTTTTCCGCCGCGTTGGTTCATGTTGAGGAAAATATTTTGCCGGCTGTCCTGCTGGCTTCCTCAGGTCCATGTAACGTAACGGAAAACCCGAAATAAGGAATCAACCTCCATCTAAGCCCCGTGGAAGCCTTCATCAGAAATATTGTCGTAAATTTTCAGCCACAAATGCATTAAAAATTCCAGGGTTGATGTAGCATGCTTGAGAAGATTGTGGTCAAGGTAAAAGAAACTCTTGCTTAATAAGAAGGGGAAGTGACTTGTTAACGTGAAAAAAGATTACTCTACCTATGGCCTTTGATTATTTCATTCACAGAATACAGTACCCGAGATTTCACCTTCTTCTTTGTATCCTTGTCAGCATAAGTATAAGTATATTTTAGGGTAAGGAAATGACGATTTGATCGGACCTGTAATTTAAAGGTTCAGCCTCTTGAAATACTCAACGGCCCAGTTCTTTTATGCTTAGAGCTTCAAAAAGGGTATCATTTCGATTGATAAGAAAGACTTTTAAATCTGGTTTACAACCAACTAAAGCCAGTTCTGAAATCAGCGCCTAAAACCTGAAATTCAATTTGGAACTTCAGTTTAATCTGATATCCTGGAGTCTATGTTTACACGATGTTAATTTCTATGCGCAGTAATTGTATTCTTAAATGTTCAGAACCTAGAATTCTTAATAGAGTTCTAATATGTTTTTGCGTATGGACTATATCGTTAAAAAACATTCTAAAATAGTCCCAGCAAACTAATTCCACAAGTCTAATTAGCAAAGTAGAGGCTTCAAGATTCCTCTGGCGATGGTTTTGGTATGTTGTACCGGAATTACCTTAAAGCATTTCGCCTACTTGCCTGAGACCAGACATTGGTACCTAGAATTGGATGAGAGTAGGTACTTATTTTGTTTCACTGCTAATACCCTAATAGTTTAAATAAATTTTTTCATCGGATAGGAGTATTTGCTTTACTCAAAACTTTGTGAAATAAATTCAGTTCAATTGTCAGATGTGAAGGACGTATAAAAGGGCCTTAAGGCGAGCGGACTGAATCCGGATAACTGTCCTCTTCAACGCGAACAACGCATTTTCAGAGGATTTGTTAAGGGGTAGTAGAATTCTTATCGGAACGGGGAGAAGGGAGTGTGGCAGGATAAGGGTCGGGGATGGATAAGAAGCGTGACTGAGGATGCAATGTGGAGGATTCTCCTGCGGGTGTAATACGCACCTTATCGCCTTACCAACGATATACACTGACATCTGACGCGCCTACTGAGTCATGTCTTTCGGTGAAGTTGAAACTAACGCTATAAAAAGAATAATAAAATACCTTAAAAATGAATGTCAGCCATCAAGTTATTCTTTGCTGTTTATCCACGATGTCTTTGTAATTAATGTGTCTTGAAGTCCTTATTTTCTTAAACGCGTGGGGCATTTTTAATTCCGTTTAACTACATATACAGCCATCTACAGGAATGAAAATTACATGGCTTACCCAAAGGCATGTTCTAAAACCTTTAAAAAGAATGAAAACATATCATATAACCTCTTATTACAAACTTACTTAAGGCCCTTAATATTTTTACTATCTATTGAGTTATTTAATTAATCAAAAAACTATAGTAATCCTTATCATACAGATCCGTATAAGGGAGCTAAAAAATGCCTCATGATACGTATTATTAAGGGAAAACTTGATATGCGAAAGTGAGAAATGCATCAATGAAGGACCGTAAGTTATATAGCCCTCAAATGAAAATTGATGCACAATTGACTTGTTTGCTTACAATCTTCATAGTATCATCATATTTTTATTGAAACTTTATGTTTTATGTGTATCATTTAAGGAGCACTTTTGCAAAATATATAAAGCAACTTAACTCATTTTCGTGCCTCAGTCACCATTAAGATAATGGAAATTCTAATTTTTCAGGTATATTTCCTTTTTTTAAACACCATAAAATTTTTAATTTTTGCCTTTCAAGTTAGTGATTTTCATTTGCAGAAGTTTTTTTTGAAGATTTATCGCTTAGCGTGCTTAATTATTTCTTTTAAAGCGTCTAAAAGTGTGACTGACATATCAATTTATTGCCATAGGGACGATAATATTTCATCTGGAAACGTATTTTCAATTAGAAAGGTATGCACGTTTATTGGAACCATAGAATCAATTTTTGGCCGCAGATGAACCTAAGGTTCAAATAAAAAAAAAGTTCGCTAAGCTCTGTCATGCCCTTACCATTAGTCGCCTTCACTTCTCATCCAGCGCACTCTAGATTTTTGTTAAAAATACTCATTTGAGAGATGATGGACTGCCATGTAAAGGAAGACTTAAGTCTAGCAAAGTGAAGCTGACTATCATATACTACATCATCTTCTCCCCGTTGTGTAATCCCACTTTTTCCACGATAATTATTTCCTTTACTGTCACCTTTCACACCTCCGCATCCCCAGCTCTGTCAGTTTACTTCTTTGTTTTAAATGTTGTTCTCGATCTCCAAAAGTTTGCGGTTAAATCTTCCAAAAAACCAAGAGTTGGAAAAGAATGGTAATTGAGTCATTCCACTCAACGCTCTTCCATTAGAAGTTTTTCATTAAGTAACACCCGTTGGAGATATTATACTGCGTTATAAAATTGGCATGCCGGTGGGCCCGACGGGAAACCTTAATATTAAAAAATTGTGACTTGGATACAAATGTGAAAATAATACTCATATTGCATGCTCTTAAAGAGTCGGGTGGTCTGACGTGTTTAATAAAACTGCAAAAAGGTTGGAGCAGTAATGAAGTGATTTCTTCGTTTTCGCAGTCACTCTATCAGACACTCTATGAGAGGACACAAAATTCAGAAGATTTTACGGAACTTTCTTATGAAAATTTGGATCTGTTGATAATGCAGTGCATCGAATTCCGGGGGGATAATTAAATTTATTCTTTTTTCTGGAAAAATGCATTTTCTATTTAGGAATTGACATATAATATTCAGAGGTAATTCTAATAAAACTATATTCAGAGGTAATACGCTCCTCTTTAATAGGCTGGGCATCCATTCTCACACGTTAATCAGCTCGCCCGTGTCATGCTTAACTTACCCTCGCTGAATTTAAATAATTTTCTTAAAACCACCGCATCATTACATGGAACTATATGTTCTATCATTCTTATTGAGATTGTATGTACTTCCAAAGATTAACGCCTGAGACTGTCAAGTTTTTCTGTTATAATTTTAATTAATTATTTTAACGTTGCAAGATTTCTGAGTTTTTCACATCAAAGCTTGGGGAAGAGTAACCGTTTGTATTAAGGAGGTATCGTTTATCCCTGCCTCGCCATTAATAATCTAAATTACGAAAGCACTCTCGAGGATCACTGAATTTAAAGGTGAAGTGTTCTTACGTTGGACAGTTTTCGAGCCATTACGTTGGACATTTTTTATGTAGTCCCAAATGATCAGGTTTTGTTCCATTGAAAATTATCTATGCTTTATTTCATCGTTTTCAAATACGATGGGTATCAACTTTAAAGCAGCCTTAACCTTTCCTGCATTTCATCATCTTTTAAGTACCGAAATGTAATTATGATCTTTTTTCTAGCTATCATTAATCTGTGGCGTACGTAACCTATTCGCAGTTAATAAATGTTTTCATGGGCGTGCTACAAAACAACCTTAAACCCCATGTCCGTTTATCTCGTGTTCGGCGGTCTCTTTTGCGGCGGTGCAAAGTGGACCACCTACTGACACTACCTCCATTCATCACCTCTGTCCTTCTGTAATCCATTATCCGGGTCTATAACCCGGATCTCAGATCATCATTTGATGCACTACCTTGCAGATGTGGTTAATTGAAAAACATCAGCCGCTTTATGTTGCCGTTTTCAGATACCATTTCTATTTTTTACATTCGTATAAATTGCACGTTACGTACCATCGTTTTCATCTATCACTCAGTGATTATCACTCCATATTTTCCATATTGCCAGCCTGTACAGTGATAGATCGTATGCTTTGCGATTATAAGCTGATTGACATAATATTTCTCATCTTTATGTAGAAATATAGGTGTCATATTTTCCGGGATAAATGTTTCTAGTAATTTCATGATACACTTTGCATATGTCTCCATCGTTTCCAAATCCGAATGTTGGAATCATTCCCAAAGATTTAGATGGGCCTGCGTATACCAATGGTTCTGAGAACATACCGTTCTCCTATCACAACCGTCACTTTTTGATCTATCACCTTTACTGAAATGAAATAGTTTCTGAGATTTTCACTATATTTATATGCGCTGTTTTCAGCCAAACCAATTATTAAATGTTGTCGATGTTTCACGCTAGATGTCAATGGAAGTAATTAATGGAGAGAAAATCATTTGTAATGAAGTAGTTATACTTTATTTATTTCAATTTCGAACGTTCTGTATTTATTGAAGTTACATCCATCTACTCTGCTTTCAAAGTGATTATAAGCGCATGAATTCAATTTAAATCATTGAAATGATTTCAAACGGAAAATATTTAGATTTATGACGCACATTATTCGTTTTTCAAGGTGAATGAAACGCATTTCTATACCCTCCATAGAAATAAGCCCCCGTTCTCCGAAAATTTTAAAACCTTAAAGCTTCCTCGGAAGTCATCCCCTCTGAATTTGAACTCTGACTGCAATGACATTGCTATCGATTTCATATAACCAATATATTTAGTTGTGCGTGACATAAATTCATTTATTCCGTCATTTTCACATAAGGTAGTACACACAGTAGGTAAGTATATGTTTCAAGGCAATACCATACACAATTAATGTCTCCGAAATGCGTCTTATACCTCGATTAGACCTAAAACAAGAGTATCTCTGACGTGAATATGATGAGTTTTAAAACTTTTCCTCGTATAAATACACAAATGTGATGCTAGGGATGATTTAAAATACTTAAGTTCGGCTAATAACCGAATGTCAAAGTCATTAATTTTTAAAAGTTGTTGTATTTCAAGGAAGTAAGCATTTTATCATTAGCAACTTTGAATTAGCAATCAGTTCAGTAAGAATACTTGTGTGTATGTTCCTTGACTCATAGTTTTTCCGATTGAGAAAAAAGGGTATCACTTATTACTTCAACCGTTGTTTAAGTCGGTATTATTTAAGTTAGTAGCAGACATCACAGAGCAAGAACTTTTGTGGTCCACTCGATTGGTAATATCCCGAGCCCGTATCAACAACTCTGGGCAGTCATTCCTACCTGAATGATGTTTTCGTGCTTTAACTGTCCCAGAAGTACCATCTCTCTCAGGATTTTGGCCGCGGCCCTCCGATAGCAGGCTGACAGCGACCTTCCATTCAACTGACACTCCTGAACGTCATGCCCGTTGAGGTTAACCGTCTTGATGGCCACGTCCCGGCCCCACACTTTCGCCCTGTAAACTGCCTTCGTCCACCCGCCGGCTACGAACTCGAGATCTGTGGCGGAATCCACAGCGGAGCACTCGTCCACCTTGTCCCCGCCGATTCCGCTTCCTCCGTCCTGGCCGTCGTTCCCCTCGCCGCCGCTCTCCTTGACAACGACCACGCCGCCCATTTGGCGCGGGAGGTAAGCGGCGAGACCCCCGGCCGCTCCGCGCCCGACTCCCGCCAGCGAAGAGGGCGACGCGCGATCGCGGAGGAGGCGGCCGAAGGCGGAGGCAGGCCGGCCGTGACGCCCGCCACCGCCCTTACAGACCCTCGTGAAGGCGGCCTCCTCCCTCGCCGGGTCGAACCCGGGCCAGAAGAGAAAAGTGACGGCCATTCCGAAGAGACATCCGTATGAAATGACGTAGAGACACATCACTGGAGAAAAGGGGCACACTGCCATCGCGAACACGTCTCGAACATCACCATTGGAATTACGTAGGGAACTGAAGGGAATCGAAATAAGAAACGAGTGTTTAGGGGATTAAGGGGAAGAGAATGAGCAGAGCCAACGCCTGAGGACACAGGAGCGTTTCGGTCGCCTCTGCCGAATTCAGAGACGGTCGGATAGTCCGAGGGAAATTCCTCCCACGCGGGGGCCGGCGCCTGCGCTGTGTGTGATGGCGCTTCATCGTCTCCCGCCTCCCCGTCATTCGTTACGGGCGCCGTCACTACACACCCTCAGTACGGGGTGATTCGTTGCGGAGGGATGGGTTGGCTGTAAGTGCTAGTTTTAGGCAAAAAAATCAGCAATGATACCGTAGAACGAGGTAACTTTGGGACTGGGGGGAACTTTAGGAACACGCGTAATTTTCAGGTTTTGAGCTTCCCACCAAAGCTATTTCTTCTTGATTGGCGCACAATCGCCGCAACCGTAAGCAGCAATATTTTCAGATTTTGAGCTTCCTATAAAAGCTATTTCTTTTTGATTGGCGAAAAATTGCCGTTACCGTATGTAGCAATATTTTCTGCGACCTCGTGGATCCACTTTGGATTTGTCGTTAAACAGCCATCTGACAACAGCCTACTTGGTCGTCAGTCGATATTTTCTGGTGTCTTCAGTGCCGCGGGTAACAAGTATAACTCATGGTCCAAACTCCCCTCTCCCTCCCTAGCAATTCTCTACATAAACTGGACCATGAGTTATACATATTACCCGATGGTAATGTAGAACACCGAAACCGGTCGCATTCAAGTTAATATTGTGGAAAATTGACAATTTTCTTTAATTAAAAAGTAGTTTTTTAATCTGAAAACGATACTAAATAATCTCTTAAATGAAAATAATTTCCTTTCGTGGGGTAAAGTTTCAGAGTGTAGTATGTGTTATTACCTACATTATCTTTTTTTCACAGATTCAAAATGAACCAACCATTCCGATATTTCCCAAACGCGCTCTTGGAACCCGGACGTAGAGGAGATGTACAAAGGATAGTCCAGATAATGTCTTGTAAGCGAACAGAAAGAATACTTTGCCGGTCCGTCAAGCATCATTAAAATATCGTATTTCTAAAAAGACTGTGCACCTAGGAGCCAGGAAACAGCATTTTTCAGTGTCAGGGGAACGCTAAAATCTATAATAAACCAATTTTTATGCGCTTACGACATACGTGTATGAAAATTTCCTAGTGGCATAAAAACTTCACAAAATTGGCAACATAAGATATATGGTACATCAAGCCATCGACCTTAACGAATATACCGCTGTTTCTGTTATTCACGTAATAATGGAAGAAGTATTTCTATTACCTCTCTCGAGAGCTTTGAATATCGATGCTTAGCCACGTGCCCAAGTTTTATTCTGAGAACAGGAGCAAAATATGTGATTTGTTTCCAAAATAAACAATGGAGACGACTATTTAGCACTCATGAAAATGCAGAGAGCCTCCGAATCCTGTCCTTTGCTCATGTGAGTAATGCAATCAGTTCCCTTTCATCTGTTAATAACATTGTTCCTGGCTTTTCTTCATTTTTTCAGCCCATGAAA
Source organism: Ceriagrion tenellum (assembly GCA_963169105.1). Taxonomy (NCBI): domain Eukaryota; kingdom Metazoa; phylum Arthropoda; class Insecta; order Odonata; family Coenagrionidae; genus Ceriagrion; species Ceriagrion tenellum. The sequence continues at coordinate 22,706,873 of OY720636.1, forward strand.
CATATATCTCATCGTAGCACTTTAAATCGTTTAATATAATAAAATGTTGTGTCTTATGATGGGTCATTCCACGTCAGATCAGCAGTGAGTTGAGCCTTTGTGTCACCGATTCGAACCAAATTTTTTTGTGTGGGTTCATTCTAGCATTTTCTGCAAAAGTATAGAAGCGTTTTTGTAAAAAAAATTATTGGCAGATCTAGAGACGATCAAAGTTTCGACCATCGCATAAATCACGTATTGTCGAATCATATAAAAATTACAAATAAATTAATAAGTTTTTCCTTGGCATAAAGTTTTTGATTCTGTGCAAATTGTAGGACTAGATAATGTTTAAACATTTTCGTTCGTTAACAACAAAATATGCATTATAAAAATCTACGCTTGCCATTTTTTGTATTCTTATTAACTCTCGCAACTTCTGGTGGAAAGTCAATGCTGTAGCCTGCGTAGTTTTTACTAGGCTGAGTTACAAAGTTCATTATTTTGACAAAACTGCTAAAATTAGGGTGTGTGGTGTCGATTATTGCTTTAACATGTCTCCGTTTTTGGTTATATCATATGATAAACAATATTGCTGAAATTAAAATAAAATTATCTTTAAAGTGGTGTATAAAATATTGCACTAAAATTTACACAGACCAAGATATAAATTCTCGAAATACAGTGGCACATCATTTTGACGCCGACAGCGGGTCCTTCGGTCGTGGCGAATGAGGGCGTAGTCCAATCTTTGAAGTTTAATATCTCGGTTGTTTGTGAACTGCCCAAGACCAAATTTGTTTTTAAGGCTTGAAAAAAGACTCATGTGTCAAACTAGAATAAAAAATCAAAGTTAGAAATGGTTGTATTTTTGTTGTTAAAATTTTAGCATTTATGATTTAAACAATTTCCACAAAATTTAGTTTATTTACCAAACTGATCACACACGGTTACTGTACAATTTTTGCAAACACAATATGACGTGAACCGTTTCTCTAGATATTTTCGTTTAGGAGATATAGCGAAAAGAAAAAAAGGCCTAAGCGCAAAATGGTCGAAACATTGATCGTCTCTAGATCTGCCAAAAATTATTTTTACAAAAACGCTTCTCTACTCTTGCATAAAATGCTAGAATTAACCCACACAAAAATTTTGGTTCGAATCGGTGACACCAAGGGTCAACTCACTGCTGATCTGACGTGGAATGACCCTGATGTATTATGCGTTAATCATAAAGGAAATATGATAGGTACAATATGAACGGAATAGAAAATTAAATGAGCGATATGATGTATCATCACATTAAGTGGCCCTCATCCTTCATTTAATTGCATTTTTTTGGAATTCAATATAATTGTACAAATCCTCCCAAACGTTTACAATATTTCATTTGACGTATCGGGTTTAAATTACAATCCATGATGGTAAGAATAAAATGACTCAATAGTTATTTCCACATTGCATTAAACAATGGCCATAATCGAGTGTGGAAATTACTACCGCTTTACTTTATTCTTACCATCATGGATATAGAATTTGGGGCCCCTTATTTTATTGGTGAATGACAAGGCCGTAGCTAGAAAAATGATTGGGTGGGTACATTTGGTTGTTTCACGAAAGGAAGCGCTGTTATCCATGCTATTTGGACACCAGAAGAACTCGCCAACAAAATGTGTTTGTTTTATTGTGAAATAAACCAGATATATAATATTCAGATATATATTTATAAATAGTTAATATGGGTCTGTAAGAGGCAGCGGGACAAACTCGTTTCCAAATACCGGCGCGCCTACTGTTCCCTCGATAAATGGATTGAAGTACATATTAATAATTACACAATATGGAGACTATTCAACTAACAAGTAGAAAAAATCAATCGAGCGGGCGTAAATAGCGCTGCATTGAGAGGGTGGAGACATTTTAAATAACAAAACGATCTCGCAAGTTGTGGCACATGTGCCACGCCCTTTCTCTTTCTGCCGCTGCTCGAGTTTCTCCGAATTAGTGCGAATCAATCAACAGTGTCCAAGATCGTATTGATCAACCACAAAAATTATTATTTTCTTATGCGCCCGCACCACAATAATGGAACATCAGAATATTTTTATGTAGTGCAGGCCCAATAGCTTACTTGTAATTGCGGGCCTAGCGTAAACTAGGAATTTTTATAAAAACTCGGACGTTATGTCTATTATGAAAACCTAATCATTCATGTATTTCATCTAGAAAGGACACTAATAAATAGTTCTCGGCTGGTTATAATAATTTAATTGGTTATGTGAACTGTACTCACACCACATTTTGTCATAGATTACAGTAAAAAAACAGTCTAAATAATTATAAAAATGATAAACAATTCACGCAATTACATAGCTAATTGGTAAGTATAATATCTCATCCGCATAAAGTCACGATTTTCCCCGTGCGCAAATGTGGCATGCTGAATGGAACTTATTTATGGTGTAAAAGTAACGATTTGGAATCGATTTTTTCCGCGTATTTCGAAAGTAATATTGAAAATGCAGAATATGCATAATTTAAGACACTTTAATTTATATTGAATTCATTCAATTTAATTTATATAGGAAATAACGAAAATGATTCAATTTTATCTGTAAGTCATCAGATTAAATGATCATGAAGAAAGTGAGCCGAGACACTCCCATTGCCACCACCTATATGGAATTCCAGCGCATACATAAACATTGTTACATTTGAAAACTTGGCATCGTCCCTACCCATTTCCGAAAATATTTTGCTCTTTTACTTCCACAAAAAATATATTAAATATATGCTCCATGAACTTCATAGGGACTGTAAGATTACATGACACCATGGGCTTAGATTTTTTACCCAATGCCGACGGCCAGAAATTTTACATAAGTACTTATTGATGTGTTATCAGAACTCAGAAAATCATTCTACTTGGGATAATTTTATGCATACACTCTGTCATGTTGGCACGACTATGGGTCTCTTGATGGAATATTAAGTCATATTTGCATAACTTATTTGTGCTAAGATTTAAGGTAGTGCATTATTGAGTCACCAACTTTTTCAATTAAATTTAATTTTGATTTTTTATTGATAAAATTCTTGCTAACATCACTGGGGACTAAGTACTTTCTTCCATGCTAAGAATTTAAACCAATTTCTTGTCAGAAAACAGAAAATGCGGTTTTTGGAGAATAGACATATTTTTGCGAAGAAAAAATACCTTATTCTGCAAAAAAGTTATGAATAAAAAGTGAGTACACAGCCTTGAGTGTGGATATACCATAATAGACCATGAAATCATAACATTTTTACGCATCGTTTCAGTGATTTGCTTTCCGAATACAAAAGAAAGCTGGAAAACACGGTAATTGACTGTAGTTTAAGACGCAATATATTGCATTTAATACACAGTTTTGTGTGCCAGGACCATGGTAAACGCATCAAATAAATTCCATCGAGTCTCATCAGCGTTCCATATACAACGCCGGAATATAATAATTTGCTTGGGGTTAGGTTTGACATAAACGTGGTAATCAATTATTCACTGCTCAAATTATTCCATTATTATCAAAATTATGTACCTATCTACTTAAAACCATTCATAGTAAGGAGGTAAAATATTTCATTTACTTCCAGCTTTATTCATTGTTATGATTGAAGTTAACGTCATTACGATGTAACGTTTGTGATAACATGCTTTTCTATAAGGGTTTGGGTTACCTACATAACATGAAGCTCTCATTTACTTCATGTGAGTGATGTCAATGAGAGAACTCAATTGCGTCCTTGGGACATACTCAACGATAGATTATGAAGCTGGATCTTGGAGGCTGATTTACGTTAAAATTAGTGAATACCGAAGAAACTCTTAGACTTTAGATTTAGATTATATATTGTAGACCACTTTCCATTTCAAATTTTAAGTACGTTCGGAGATCAAGGTTGGAATCTAGTATCACACGAATGAAATTGATTATATATTATTAGGCCCGGGTTTATGATGTTTGGAAGCCGTTTACGGTTACACACTTTAGCAATTTCATATACTTAATTCATGTGAATAGAGATTTCGGATTTTGTATTATAGTTCAGGCTGTGACTTGGCAATGGAGAGCGTTATCGACGGAAGATCATGGTACTATCATCGGTTTTCATGCCGCAAAAATATTTCAAAACTGATTGAATCACTGGTATTCCAGGTTATTATTAAAAATTAGAGTTTTAATTAGTAAAAAGCGCCTATAAGATTAAAAATCGCCCGTCTTGAGTTGAGAAAAGAAATGTTATAAAGACATACATTGTTTATCTATATTATAATTCTCAAAGATTACGAATAAAACTCTCATACATTGTTGTTTTTAAGATTAATCTGAACACTATATTTAGTGAGCCCTTATTCATAAGGCATGCCTAATGAGCTAATAATTCTGATGCACCTGGATGTACATTATGTTGTAATGCACGATTTGTTTGACATGGAAACGATAACCCAGTAATTTTTTTAACCCAAAGTAAGGAACTGACTCCAGAAATTTGTTAGCTAAACTTTTCTGCTCCAATAATTCAACAGTATGAATGGAATGTGTACATTTGTGATTTCGAGTATCTCAAAATTGTTTGCAATATTGATTAAATCCCCCTCGCCATATGCGTCTGTGTTTAAGTTTGAGTACTTTCTCACGTGATTATTTCATGAGCGTTTATTGAAATCTCTGTAATTTCATTCGTATTATGAAGCTTAAACACTTAATTCATATGTTATTTCCTCGAGACAACAATAATTGCCAATACTAATGTGTATGATTACTAATTTAACTGTTGCAGTTTCGTCTACATAAATTAAACTGCGGTTAAATTGATATTTAACCGAAGGAAAATGATATTTCATGGAAATTCAGAATTAATGACATAAAGTATCCTTAAACAGCCATTGCGCTGGTGGAATGACAGATCTTTAGTTATTCACGAACATCATTTCGCACGCTCAGTCTCATATATTGATGTATCGCCTCCAAAATTTAAGGACAGTGATTACCAAAGAGTGTCAGTATTTGTTGCAAAGCAATGGCCATAGCGCTCCTACAGTGGGTATTAAAACTTTTCATTTTCAAATCGGAGTTCAACAAGTCTGCAATGACTTTGTGCTGGGGCCTTGGATTGTATTGAACGATGCTTCACCCTCAACTCTCCTGTTTATTAAAAGCTGTGTCGTGGCACGAAAGATTAATGTTTATGCGAAACGAAGCCATTTTCCAATATCGCCCTCGCAAGTGATCGAACTGTAATATGGCGAAGCTGGTTTTTGTCATATTTTCGTGAAGCCAGTGCCTCTCGCTTGTCGAAGTTCCGTATGCGATGGAAGTTGGAAGGATTATATTGGACTGGCCTTTCGGCACAGAGTGATTCATAGCTGCCCCACTACAGCCGGAAATGGAGCCAGATTAAAAGTTCTAGCGCTGTTTATGTGTGTTCCTTTGAATCAGCGAGGTCGTACTCTAGTTTTATAATGATTCAGCGAAGGTCGATAAAGTGTTGAACCATAGGTAATCCCGAAATCCGGGGCTTTCATCCTCTAGCATACGCTTTCAACGTTGAGTTGGGTTTGGATGGAACCACTTTACTTCGCCTAAGTTCTGAAATTGATCTCTTAAAAAAAACATTGATTTTAGACATCCCTTGAGTGCGCTACATTGAAGAGAAAAATCAGAGTTTATTATTGCATAGAAAAATGGTAACATATATTACATATTAAAGAAAAATCAAAATGCATAAGGATTTATCTATCCCGTAAAGATCAATTTATTTTACTCACCCTCTTCGTCACAGTTGATTGATTGTTTGCTCAAGGGTTTATTGCTCCAGCAATTTTTGGAAAAACTGTTGCAACATCGTTTTTACTTTCAATCAGGCTCTGATTATACACTAAATATATTTAGGTGATATAATTCCTGTAAGTGTGCCAACAACAGATGCAGCAATTGTATTCAAACGCTCTCCATTATCATAACAGAACTAGAGTTGGTTAACCCCTTTGTGTCTAATTTCCGTCGACATTAGTTTATTTACTAGGCTCATTAATAGGTAAAAATGTGTTAACGACCAACTATTGATTTTAGCAGCGTGCATAACTACATTTTTAAAAGTTGATTTTAACAGAAAATGGCCTAACTCCAGATTATTAGAGTACTGAAAAAACTTTGAAGTACCTCTGAAGCATCTGGGAATGCATTGGATAAATATTGATTCTATTGTCATTCCATGACTCTGCTGTCATTTAATGATCCACGAAACATACGGGCATATTCATAGATTTCAGATTGACATGCTAGAAAGGCGACCGACTTAGTCAGCTACTGATAGATTTTGGTTGTATGCTAAAAACTGGTATTCGTAAATCTTTTCCAGTAAGATACTAGGAGATACTAAATATGCTACTATCGCCACTATCGCATGGGAGTATATAGGTCGTGACTTCCCTAAAAACAATGACGCATCGCCAGGGAACATTGTCACCGCCGTGTGTGTACTAGAATTCATATGCCATGCATTCATCTTGCTCTCCCAATAAATGCCAATTTAAGCAATCAATACAAATTCATTGTTATTTAATTTCTTAAGAAAGAAATATATACTTATTCCACAGCCTAAAATCATTTTGGTGGCTATTTAATTTGAAATATGTTAAATCAGAGTCAAAAATGTTTCACTCTTCAATTATTTCAATTTGTAAATCACAACCAAATATAAATTAACATGCCCAAATACGAAATAAAAATTCAGTCTATATATTATAGGAACATTTATGCAATATTTAGTTTCATTGTTCATCCTACACTATGATATTTCAAGAAATGTTTTTTGGATGCAAAATGTCGAGGATAGCGTCTAAATCCGCTTCATCGATGGATAACGAACAACATAATTGACAGTCGACCGAAACGGACGACAAAGAAAAAGTACCATTATTGGTAAATTATGAATTAATATTCTTTAAACATTGGAATTCTATTTAAAGACTCAAATTTGTACATTTATTTAGCATTGCCATTAATGATCCAAGGTATACGAATTTACGCGAAACGGTATATGAATTTACGAGTGTAAACAGACCAGGGCGTCTGATGTGAGCAGACTTCCAATTAAGACTTCTGCAAATGCAAAATACCTTTTAAATACCTACCTACCTTTTTTTTAATTTTAAACCAACCTACCTTTTAAATACGTTTATTACTACCGTAGAGAACAATTCGGAACTAAATGATATCCATGAACTTCATTTTTTTGCGGTCCGTAGTATTACACCACAAATTTGCACACATACTTAAGATAATCTGTTCAATAATTTTGCCACACTGCAGCTCCACTGCTTTAAACTGCTACAAAATCCAAACATTCGCACATAATAAAGGAATCGGATATAGTCAAATATAAAAAGATCTTGGTTGAGTCTTCCGTATGCCGGGGTTTTCTCCGCGTTGTTTCATCTTGAGGACGATATTTTTCCGGTCATCCTGCAGGCTTCCTCAGGTCCAAGTGACAGTACATAAAAGTACAAACACACTGTGCAGCAGACAACGTCATTCGATTAGTTCCTATTTGTGGAAACTGATTTTAAATATTCATTAGGGAGAAAAAAACACGAAATAAGATGCTAAAAACTGCTGAAGCACTGGAAGATCATCTTACCTTCATACCATGAAACATAACGTTCAGTAATCAAATCAATAAGAAATGCGAAACAGTATACGAATTTACGATGGAGTATAAACAGACCAGGGCGTCTGATGTGAGCAGACTTCCAATTAAAACTTCTACAAATGCAAAATGCTTACCATTCAATGAGAAAACAACTATATGTCTTTATGTCTATAAAAACTCATTTTCTCTACATCTTAAGAGTAATATTCTCAGGTTAATTACCCATACAAACCTAGGATAACTGTTGATTTCCTCCTTATGATGAATAAAAAAGGAGGTGTAAAATCACTTAGGACATGCGTAGGAAATATAGAAACCAAATGAATCAAAGAAAAGAATGGAGTTACCAGAAAGGTAAGAAAAGCCTGGTTGCTAAGCAAGTGGAAGGAAATAAATGAAAGTTTGGCGGGATAGAAACTTAGAAATGGCGTATGAATGTGCATGAGCAAAGTTTCATAGGCTGTAAACATTTGAAAAATAACTGTGTGATTGGTTGGTTCCCTAAAAGTATTGGGACTGTAAATGGTATGCCCTGAAAACGTTTGCGCACCCTCCAAAAAGTCTGGAAAATGAAACATAGCAAATAAAAATATTAGAAAAAAATCAAAGGGAACAACACTGGGAACAGGATAGAGACCTTTGGAATGAATGAAATGAGTAAGCATTAGTTATTCGTGTCGGAACAGATTAAATCGGAACACGTCAGTAAAGAAGAAAAAAACTAAGATTTCAAATATCCAAACATCCATACAAAAAACGTGGATAATGGAGGAAATCTGATAAATTGGATTCTCCACATGAAAGTGCATTAAAATAACTAAAAATACTAGCTGGGACAAAATATACGCTGACAGTGTAATTGATGATTGAGGCACCCCACAATAATTTGAGTTGAAAATGCAATTTCTGCGATTTTCCAAATTAATTGGTTTTTGATGTGAGCACTTGCCTTTCGTTTTGGCACGCCTAATTGCTACTCGTAAAACGCTTTTGCGTGATTCTCCCATAAATAATATAGTGGAGTCGTTACATAAATTGCAACTGGAGCTAAATTGGCCGAGAATGCTTATAAATAAGAAAATCATATTGTTTAAACCACCCAAATGCGTTCATGCCGTACCAAAAAAACATTTTTTAACAAACTTTATTTCGAGTGATAAGGGCGGATGAAAGGAGAAAAAACTTGATTTCGCCGCTTATTCATTCATTCCGCAAAGGATAACGTAGAGCCTTGCGTCTCCGTATACATTGAGCGCATAGAAAGAAATTTGGAGCATAGAATAGAAGTGACAGCAAAACGGTGCAAGAAATATGAAAGCATATTGATAGAAATATTCGAAGGATGTGTTTTTATGAAAAATCAAATACAATTTTCTTTCCATTTTCACATTTATGGTTCCTCTTCACCCTCCCGCCTTTCTTCTTCTCCTCACCGTTGGCGCAATGTATCCGGCGAACTACGTTTACGGAGACTACGTAGTTTAAAAATGTGAAGAAAATATTGTCAATGTTAAATGAGTAAAATGTCGAGAAGGAAAATTTAAATGAATAAAATCTTTTATTTTAAATAAGCACTACTCAAAGAACACAGTTTATTCTGACCCCCGTTATAACATTGAAGGGAATATTTAACTGGAATTAAAACCCAGATAGAGCAATAAGGAATCGTTAAATTTCAGGTTTGAACGTAAATATTCCGTCAAACGTTCGTCTTGAAATTAGCGTAGAATCTTCAAAGGCTATTTCTAAATACTGGATACGTTCTCTCATTCCATTTCATGAGCCTGCTTTTGAAATTCACTGGTGGTAGAGTAAATAGTAGAATAGTTCAATGAACACTGGATTCTTTCTTCGGTGTCGCATGAGGGGCTGTCCATAATCTACGTAGACAAAATTAGGCCACTTCTTGAACATCCCACCCCTCATTGTGGTCACTCGTAGACTTCATCTGGACCCCGCTGTCCCCACTGTTGTCCACGTAGACATTTATTTTTTGCGGAAAAAGCTGTAAAACGGGTTGTTAATTGATTGTCATGGGCATCTGTAACTTAATGCTGATTTTAAGGAAAGGTAAGTACAAGAAAAACTACTCTGGCACTGACACTCCCGCTGCATCGTGTCGACCATTGTCTACGTAGACATCCCTCCAACCCCCCCTCCCCCACCCCCACAGTGGACCTTGGTTGACAACCCTCGTACTCCCTCTCAACCCCTGTTTGGACCCCGTGGATTATGGACAGACCTTAAACCGATTTCGAGATTTAGTTTCCACCCTTCATCGCTTCCCCGTGGAATCCAGCTCATACTTACCCATCCATCTATTCATGACAATACAATGCTGTTTTTTTCTTCCCACAAGAGCCATTCGACGGAAAAACACGCTAAATAAGGATCTTGGCGCTCGTGGGGCAGGAATTAACCATACATTAGAGGAGAGGTTAGGGCAGAAATTAGTGGTGGAGTAAGAAAAAGCGTGTCTGGGACAGCATCTAGAAATACTGAGGGAGTCACAACAGGGATTTGTTGTACTGGGTGATTTCACTAACAAGCAACAGTGAGTCTAGACGGATTTCATTGCTGAACCCCGCTATTTCATATAGTTGCTCAAAGCAGATCACAAGCTGTCAGGTGCGCAATTCGCAGCCAAATTAGAAACACAGAATATTTTACGTGGCGAACATGCTACCATGCAATGTCCGTATTAGCTACAACTGATTACTACAAGAGAAGGAAAATACATCTTTATAGATACTTCAATTAACTTTTACGCGATTCGAGATCGGATCGTTAAGACTTTTTTTTAACTTGCCTTTCTTATTCCGTGGGTATTTTAGATGAGGTTTTGAGATGTTTGACAAGGTTTTTGGTTATGCGACGTAATAAGGAGGTGAATTTATATGGAAATATGTGTGATGGTTGGTGTTAGGTTGGAAATACGGTTCAAGGGATGTGGTGACACGGTTCTCTCTCATCTCTCTTCCGAGGGCATTTGGCGTCGAGGTTGTGCCGCTGTGTATTCAAAAGGCATCAAGACATTTCGGCTGGCGCGGCACCGAATGCGTCTGGAGAGTGACATCCCTAAGATTGAATGTCGCTGTGAATTACTTCCGAGTCAAAGCACTCGGAGTCCGCGTAACTGGCGGAATACATTCTTCTTCTCTCTTTACTTTATTTCTCTCCCTCTGTTTTTTTTGTCCTCCTCGCCGTTCTCGATCGGACTCTAATAAGTAAGACCACTCCTATATGCTAGATAGCGCGTACCAGCTACGAGTCGTAGCGAGACGCTTTCATTTGCGATAGTTTATTTGATAATGCAAAATCTGGCAAAATTCAAATGTGCCTATGAATGTCCACTAAATTATATTTTTTGAGAACTGGCGAATAAAGGGTGGAAATGGGCTATTTGTGCTAAAAATTTATTCGGGAAAAAATTGTTTTTCCGCCTTCGATGTTTCAGACGTTCTACAATGGTCACGGTCACTATGGCGCGCCACTTTCTTGGTCAATTCCATTCCACGAATTTTATTCTTTTCTGATAGTGTCTCTCTCTCTCTCTCTCTCTCTCTCTCTCTCTCTCTCGTCTCACATTCATGCGCACATCACGTGTCCTCCCTTTATCATGAGAATCGACCCAATTTGAATACAGCACCAAGCACTTCCGTATAAACTTCACTTGCACTCGTGTCACCCTGATCTCAGTCTTCCACCCTAAACTTCTCCACAATTTTCATCCCTCTCTCCTTAACTTATTCCCTTCTCCCTCATATCTCCCCATACCCATAGTAAACCTTCTTTATAGCTTTCTCCTACTTCCAATTTCCCTCGTATTTCCCTTTTTACTCATTCTTTATTTTCTGTCCCTTTAATCACCAATATTTTTATGTTACACTCACCGTATTTAAGGTCACAAATATTTCGCTAAGCATGCCGCATTAACGGAAGATTGTGGTAAGTTTTCATGCCGAATTTGCACTTCATCTTTTGTTTATGCAGTGAATTAAGTGAAATACAAAAAGTTAGTTTCTCAGTGTGCTTAATACCTTTGTATTTACATTAACTTGCAAATAAATTGAATAGTCAACAATCCTTTTGTTTCTCTACCGGCATGTGTGCCTAATTAGCATTTAGAATATCAATTTTTAGGGAATGCTGACGGGATAAATCTGGTTTAAATCTGTTGAATTAGTTTTACCCTCACCAAAATTTTAACAAACATCGAACTTAAGTATTAATGATATTGACTAGCAGGCAGCTAGCCTGGTCACTCCGTGAGCAGGGGTGAGTACCCGCAGGGGGTAAGTGTCCTAGTCTAAAAATAGCTCCTTGGTGAAAATGTTTTTTTTATTCATTCACTGTTCTCCTTTGTTGTTTTAAAGCCATTTGAATAGGAGAGCATTGTGGGTTTCTTTTGTTTCAACCTTTACACTCTTCCACTCTCCCTTTTGGCCTTTCTCCCTTGTCACTGTGTTTCCCAGCATCTGGTTGTTGCAACCACCACCCAAAAATATAACTTACACCTTTGTACGGCTGGTGACCTAAGACCTCCTGCCACACGTCCAGGCAGCTATTCTTTTGGATCTTATTTAAACTAACAAAATATACTCCTTTTAATGTCTCCATTTCATCTCCAAATATCTTACACACGATATAGCACTAAGCCTCACCGTTTGTAGCCTATGTATGCACGTCATTGTTTTGTCAATGGATAAAAGTGAACAAATTGCATTTTGCCGATTTTTCTCGACACTTTCGTACCATATTAACACTTATAATTATAGGAAAAAGAAATCATTGATACATTTGGTAATTAATCTATTACTGAAGTACAGACTTTCATCTACACGCGTGATGAAACATTTCATTATAAAGTGATCCCTGAACACTAATACCACGGTGTCAAGGTGATAAGAGGATGGGAAATAATAAAAGAAAAATAATTTTTGCCTCAATTTTTAAACACTGCCAAAGGAACATTTCATAAAGTGACATCATGCTTCAATGAGGGGAAAATATAATATATATATATATAAAATAATAATATGTATAGAAAATATTATTTCAATTACCTTTCCAGACGCCTGAAGAGTTGGAAGTATGTCTGATATTCTCTTCCTTTTAATGCATGCGAAGTGTCTTGCGGAGCGAGAAGGGAGATGGTAATGCTGGAGCGATTTAGGGCGGAAAACTGGCGAAGGAAGGTTGTGAGGGAAGCGTACATAGGGCGCCTTGGGGAATGGAAGAAAACGAAAAACAGACATGAGGATGTAATGATGCGATGTCGCATTCTCATTTCCGCTGTTCTCATACTCAGCTCTTTCTTCTATTTTTTTCCTGCATTCATTCGCCCCTCTCTAAACTCTGGCAATGTCTTCCCCTCCAGTTCTATGAAATTCCTATCGCGATGCATTGTAGGCAATGATAGGGGCGGGCATACGCGAACGACTCAAGCCAATTTTCGGTGAATCGAGAGATAAGGAATTCTTCCGTGCTTTTTTGGTTATTTCCTCGGCCGGAAAAATACCCTACGCCTCGGGTACAGAAATATAAATGCCCGGATTGTCCCCGATCTTTCTGAACCACCTGACGAGTCCTTCCTCTCTCCCTGCTGAAATGCGAACTGTAACATCTATGGGGGTGGAATGAACTTGTGCAGATTTCTGAGAACGCAACTTACCAGGACTAAATTTGCATGCAAATGGTCTTCATACATAAGATAAAATTATATAAATAAATTGACAGATTTAGCTCTTAAATTTAGATTTTGGGTTTGGAATTTACTCTTTGCGTACAAATCTTCGAATGTATGGATATCATATTGTCTGGATCTAAATAAATTATAATTTACCGCTGATATTTTTATTTGAGGTAATTTGTGGTCTCCTGGGTTAGTTAATGTGTTATGATGAACTAGAAGAACGTTAAAGGCCTTTCAAACAACGCAAATTAAAGACATATATATGGTTAAGTGATTTCTTGCTTAGTATGAACGTTTCTATTTCACCGTTCTAAAAGTTTTTCTTCTGAAAGGACTGAGTGACTCAACGAAGCTGCATTGGAATTATACTCCATGAAACGTCAATGCTATATTCCCGTTGAAAATATAGCTTAATAAGATATTAATACATTTGAAGCTATGAAGATGATTTATTGGACTTGCGAATGCCGTACGTACCTCTGAAATTGATTAATCACTCAATTGATGGATTTATGAGCTCTTGAAATTGTTATCGTGTAAACTACAAGGAGGCATAACAGTCAAAAGAGTATCATTTCAATGAAAAGTAGAACCGGTAAACAGGTTATTTTAAACTATCTAATCACTCAAGTGGTTGGTAGTTTTTATATAACTACCATTTGTAGCGAGTGGGTGAACTGTGACTCAGGTGTATGTGAACCTAAACATTTATGTCAGAATTACATAATCCCTTGAGGGTACTTGGTTATGTCCATTGGATTATTTGGAAAGTACGTTTTTACGCTTTGATTTTCGAATTTGACGCTTAAATGGTAGTTTTAGAGTGAGAGGATTCGTGGGAAGGGGAAGAGGACGTATATGAATGGGAAATTTTGTTAAGAAACGCCCGCAGTCAACCGCACTAGGTCAGGCATTCAGAATGGAGGACTCATACGAAGCAGAAACTGCAATGACTCGAAATCCGGGAAGTTTTTTTTTCTCTTTCGACCACGCTGGGCGTGTGTGTGTGTGTGTGTGTGTGTGTGGGTACAGGGATGGTTCGAGTCATATTGTGGTGGCTGCTGAGGAAAAAAAATCCAGAGCGCAAAAAACATTCGCTCGCGGATGCTGTCCCATGGCCATGCTCTATCGCGGTGCTGCGGCTTACGTAACCTCGCAAACACGCTGCACTCTTAGGAAAAATCACTCGCTGTGGTTTGCAGTCTCTTTGATTTTTTATTTCATTTTCAAACCGTAGTCACCAAACCAGGGTCACCTCTACATGTGCATCGAATGCGCCGTTCCCGGTGCAAAAAGGGGTAAATAGAAATTTGGTGATATTGAAATAACGAATAAAAAGTGTTATAAAATATTGCCATTAATTTTCCTTAATGGGTAGATCAATTTCACGGTAACCGTTGAATGTGATCACAAAGTTACAATTTTGAACGAGGGAACCAAACACCAATTCGTCCCTGGAAATAAGTTAAATTTGGTTGCTAATGAATGTTGAATCGATATTTCAAGACTCCAGCAAGGTTTTCTCATTTTTTTAAGGACGACTGTTCTTTTATGGGCATTTATGAACATTCAATCCTTTTTTATCACTAAAGCAAAGTTTTTTGTTTTCGAAATCATCTCAAACTCAAGCTTGATACAAGTGCGAGTGCAAAATCTAGATTTGATTCTGCTTTTTAAACGCAGAGGGTAATGCAGTGTTAGATTTGTCTTTTATTTACTTTAATTTGTATTATTGTAGGTATTTCTCACGCTTGAAGACCTCAAATAAGTGGAGTTAGTCTTTCATAAAGTGCCCTGACCACTTATGTTATTTTATAGGTTATTTGATCTACCGTACTTTCCTCGGAGTCTGAGGCAATGTCTTTCGAAATGAAGATGTGGATCCCTCTCCAAATCCGATGAAAATATAACCAAATAATTAATTAATACATTGTAACCTATGAAGATGATTTATTGGACTTGCGAATGACGTTTGTCCCGCTGAAATTGATTAATCACTCAATTTCAGAGGGTATTATTTCCATATTGTCATTAATAAGTTTACTTTTACACCCATGGCTCATATCATAAGATAATACTCCTTTTTAAGGAACCTCAGTGACGTTTTTTCGTTACAAACTCGTGATAGTAACGCAGAATATGTAAATACGTAACCTCGCAAACCTATAGAATAGTTAAAATATTCCAAATGTAACATATTGGGTGATTGTACAGTACGTCCCCTGCAATTAGAGATTAGATTTTATGCATATTTGATCAAAGTTGCCAGTTTAAAAGTTTTATTCATCCTGAATCTCCATAGAGGGCTTTGGTACAGATAATTATGTTAAAAGAAAAAAAATCGGCTCAGGTGGTCGTTTGCCGGTATGACATGACTCTCAGGACAAGATGAGGGGCCAGTTTTCAAGTCATAGGAGGAGAGCGCGCGTCAGATAGTGATAGACCAACCGGTTTCCATATGTACGTGAGGTAATAATATTAGTTGACGGATTACTCTCCACTTAAGTTTACTTAATTTCACAGTAAAATACCCATAAATGTAGAAATTTCAATAATGCCAGAGAGGTATATTTCAATTTTTGTCTTAATTTAAGCACAGTTATGACTTGAATGTACGGCAAGGACTTGAAATTTTAAACAAAACTCATGAGGAAATACGTGTATATAATTCAGTACGATATTCCGATATTTGCTAGCCACCATCGTAATATTGAGAATTGTAGTATTTCGCTATTAGGAGAAAATATATGCGTACTAAATCGACATATTTGACAAGCATCTTAGGGCTAAGTGCTAAGAAGCATTAAATTGTCAAGATATCAAATCCGTATAGACACGTGTACAAAGTTTAACACAAATCTGTACATAAACAAAAATCGCTCAAACCAACTTAATTTCATTTTTATTAATTCCTACACAGTAATATAAACGCTTCTTTTAATGAAACTATATTGCTAAATTTCAAATATCTGTCGATTTTTACATTGAATATTTTATTTAAGCCCCCGAATATATTTACGCCCCCGAACTTTTCACTCATTTATCAGCTAATGAAACATTAAACTTATCAATATCAAAGAAAGTAATATTATGGTCTTTGTTATCCTTGCGAGGCGTTCAGATTTTGACGTGATGCGTGAGTCAGATGCAGTTGCCACCTGGTATACATTTTATGCCACATTACATTCCCAGGAGCTGTCAGCAGTAATTGAGTCGCGTTTCTACCAATCCCTTCGGGCCAGGTCGAAAATTCGCCGCAGAGATGGTGAAACTCGGGCGTTTCAAATCTTTTGTGACAGTTCGCCAATATAGATTGCAGCGTCACATTGAAAAGGGTGTACAATGATAAACGTCAAGGACAATTTACTTCCCGAGTCCGTTTGAGATGACGTCTTTTTTCCAAATCTCCATCACTCGACTCCTTGCACCCTTGGGAGGAAAGCTTTGTCATTATATTTGGCGCTCTATTTTAACTCTAGCATTCATCTATTTTATATCCCAGTTCCTTTGGACTGAGATCGAAAAACATTCTTTGGAGCATGAATAAGCGAGCGTTGAATGAGCAGGGGTGAGTAGAGGAAAAATGAGGAAGCTGGCGCGTCACGTGACATTGCATCATCCCACGCGCGCTCTGTCAACGGCGCAATACCCCCACCCACTACCCCGCCGCTATATTGCGCGCACGTGTCGAGGTCGGTGCGAGACGCCGCCGGCCTAGCATACGATCGGAGTGCAACACTTCCGCATTCCTTTCACTTTGCGATATCCATATCAGCGTGCAGCTGGCTGATGCAATCCAAATGACGACCTTCCACACCACACGTGCGGTTTATTACGAAACAGTCAGGCTGCAACCCCGTTGCCATCCGGAAACTCGTGCGATTATGGAGCATTGCAGCGTGATGTCCCCTCACCCCAAAGCACGAGCGGTAATTACACATTACAACGTGACCAGGCTTGCGTAAACACTCAGACGCAATACCCCCCCCTCCTCCTTTTCGAGGATATAAATCCGCGACTGAATCGGACCGGACTCATTCTCTTGCTTCAAGGAGCCAGAATAGCTATCTTCACGAAAAGAAGTCGACACCAAGTGGGAGGACTCCCTCAGAGAGAGAGTAAACACTCAGACGCAATACGCCCCTCCCTCCTCCTTTTTTGAGGATATAATCCGCGACTGTATCGGACCGGACTCATTCTCTTGCATCAAGGAGCCAGCATACCTATCTTCACGAAAAGAAGTCGACACCAAGTGGGAGGACCCCTCAGAGAGAGAGTAAACACTGAGACGCAATACCCCCCTCTCTCCACCTTTTCGAGGATATAATCCAAGACTGAATCGGACCGGACTCATTCTCTTGCTTCAAGGAGCCAGCATACCTATCTTCACGAAAAGAAGTCGACACCAAGTGGGAGGACCCCCTCAGAGAGAGAGAGTAAACACTGAGACGCGATACCCCCCTCTCTCCACCTTTTCGAGGATATAATCCAAGACTGAATCGGCCCGGACTCATTCTCTTGCTTCAAGGAGCCAGCATACCTATCTTCACGAAAAGAAGTCGACACCAAGTGGGAGGACCCCCTCAGAGAGAGAGAGAGTAAACACTGAGACGCGATACCCCCCTCTCTCCACCTTTTCGAGGATATAATCCAAGACTGAATCGGCTCGGACCCATTCTCTTGCTTCAAGGAGCCAGCATAGCTATCTTCACGAAAAGAAATTGACACCAAGTGGGACGACCCCCTCAGAGAGTTTTTTGGTGAGTACAATCCGGAATTCCATCTCCGAGCTTTTGGCTATTATATATTTTTAAAGTCCATGGTAATTAAAACTTATTAAAACCTATTATATATCTGAGGGGGTGGGGGGGGGTCAGGGGGGGGAGGGTCATTTTCGTCCGGACACCCCCTATATACCCCTTGGGGGGTCGATCAGGGTCGGGGGTATTCACTACTACGTAGTGAGTATTTTTCCCAAGTTTCAGACCGATTGGACCAACGGTTTTGGCCCTATGGCCAAAAAACCCGAAATTTTCGGGAATTTTTCTTAATAACTCCTTTATTTGAAGAGATAAAAATATAGTTTAAATTAGAAAGTTGATCAGTGAGTGACTAGTTACTCATTACGTATAAAATTGGACCAATTGGACCAACGGTTTTGGCCCTATGGCCGAAAAACCCGAAATTTTCGGGAATTTTTCTTAATAACTCCTTTATTTGAAGAGATAAAAATATAGTTTAAATTAGAAAGTTGATCAGTGAGTGACTGGTTACCCATTACGTATAAAATTTATCACCTCACACCAAGGGTGTGACCCCTACACTCTGGGGTAAGGCATGTGGACTTAGCCAATTTTCCTCAACTAGTGATCTAAATTAATCCTTTAATATCTTCCTAAGTTGGAGAGATAAAAATATGTTTAATTTTAATTATCCCTCGAAGGCAGTCATCAAATTTTCTCAGACCCTTAATAGTTCAGGGTCAGGATATAGTTGTACCCTTATTTGAAGAGATAGCGTTTTGGTGCAGGTTACAAAAATAAGCTACATTGGTAGTTGAATGCAATCCGACAATTGAAAAAAATCTTTTTGTATCCCATTCCGGAAACTTCCTCGAGTTATATTTGCATAATTCTATTAATTTGATTCCGATAGGTGTAACTAGCCGAAAGAGATAGAAGTTATCCGCAAAGCTTCCAAAACTCTTTTAGATACGCACTTAAATTATTTTTTCTACAGGTAACGTTTATAACCCAATAAAATTTATGCATATATTTCATTTCGTTACGAACTTTCAGTGAGAACACTTGTATTCTCCATCTATTCAATCGAAATCACTATTTAAATAACGTTCACCCAATAATTTCATCAATTTCATTTTTCTCTCCTCTTCATACAGGATTCTGAATCTTCAAAAAATGTCATCTTTCATATCCACCATCCTTAACAATTTTAATGCAGGGTGTTATGTGACCCCACAGGAGCTAGAACAGGCGTTTGCGGATATCAATGAACGTGTTATATTTAATGACGAAGTAGTATATGATATTCAAACATACAACCACTTAAAGGATGCGGTGGATAGGGCAAAGGGAAGAAAATTTTGCACTTTTTGTGAAATTTACTATAAGATTGATGAGGCTTTGCCACATGAGAATACGAACGAGCACAGACAGAATGTAACTATTCAAAGAGGTAGAGGATTCAATGAAATTGAGTCAGCTATTCGTTCCAGACTGAAAACATTCTGGATAACTCCGGAAGAGGATAAAGATACAGATGTTATTTCCTTTCTCGGTGATATCAAGGCACAGGCAATCGAAAAATTACTGGACTCTGTGATTCAAAACAATTCCATCAAATTTAATCTTGTCCTAATTTGCAAATTTCATAAGGGTGAGAGAGAGGAACTGACTGCTTCTTTTAAAACGAACAATCGGCGTCTCTTTTTAGCTGATAAAATTAGAGAAGTCGTTGACGAAACCTTTTCAAAATTGTTGAAGGAAAAATCCGAGTTCCAAAGCAAAGGGTCGGGGTGGAGTTTAGCTAGGGTGATTGGATTAGAATTAAGAATAAACAAGTACGAACCAATTCGAGGTTCTACATATATAGATTTGCCAGGGAAGATAAAAAATACCAAAGCAGTTATTAACGTGCAAAACGAAGACCAGTATTGTTTCAAGTATGCGATTTGGGCAAAAAACATCGATAAAGACCCCCAACGAGTTTTTAAATACAGTACTCGAGCTTTTCATGCTGGTTACAATTGGGACTGCATAGAGTACCCTGTGGATATAAAAGATATCTCCAAATTCGAACGTGCCAACAATATTTCGATAAATATCTTTGGATTGGATGAAAAAAATAACATCTATCCTTTGAAAATTGTAGACGTCGAGCTTCCGGACCACAGAGACTTGCTATACATCACAAACGAGAATACTGCCCACTATTGTTGGGTCAAGAACTTCAATAGACTGCTTAGAACACAAATAACGAGGCATAAAAATCGACTATTCATTTGCAAACGCTGCCTCACTCATTACCATGATGAAACGAAACTTGAAGAACATAAACTCTTATGTCGAGGTACGGGTGAGCCTACCAAAATTGTTATGCCTAATGAAGAAGAAGAAATTTTAAAGTTTAATCACATCAATCATTCTTTTAGAGTACCATATGTAATTTATGCAGACTTTGAATGCCTCCTTGAGAATGTAAGAACTTGCGAGCCTAATCCTCACACCTCTTTTACCCACAAGATACAAAAGCATACACCATTTAGCTTTTGCTACATGATAATCACACCAGACGGATGTCAGGAACCACAATTGTATCGAGGACCAAACGCAGCACGAGTATTCATTCAACGCATCAAAGATGAGGCTGATAAGATACACGCGTTGTATAAGAATAACGTTCCGATGAATCCTCTCACCCCTGAAGAAGAAAGGAGGTTTAATGAGAGCACCACATGTCACATTTGTGAAAAAGAGTTGAACGAGGACACAGTACGAGATCATGATCATTTAACAGGAAAATATAGAGGTCCAGCGCACTCGTTTTGCAATTTGCAGTACAAAATGCCAAATTTCCTCCCCGTTTTCATCCATAATCTTTCCTCGTATGATAGTCATTTCATCGTACGTGAGCTAGACTATGATGAGAGACAAATATTCGTAATCCCCAATTCCGAAGAAAAGTACATATCATTCGCAAAGGCTATCGAGAACAATTTCAGCTTTAAATTCATTGATACGTACCGTTTCATGTCCGCTTCACTGGCTTCACTGGTTGCAAATTTAACTGAGTTTAAATACACTAATACGATATTCTGTGAAAACACAAATTTAGTCGCTCGTAAGGGAGTGTACCCTTACGATTACACCGATTCATGGGATAGATTAGAAGAAAAACAATTACCTAAAAAAGAAAATTTTTTTAGTAGACTCACCAACGAAGACGTATCGAACGAAGATTATTCACACGCGTCTAAGGTATGGAATACATTTAAATGTCAAACACTAGGTGATTACAGTGATGTTTATTTGAAAAGCGATGTGACTCTTTTAGCTGATGTTTTCGAAAACTTCCGAGATGTATGCTATGAGGCGTATAAACTTGATCCCGCGTGGTACTACACTGCCCCAGGTTTGACTTTTGATGCTATGCTGAAACATACCAAAGTGGAGCTCGAACTCTTAACCGACTACGATATGATGTTAATGATAGAAAATGGCATTCGAGGTGGAATTTCACAATGCTGCAAGCGCTACTGTGAAGCGAACAATAAATACATGGATAATTACGATTTAGATTTAGACACCACCTACTTAACATATCTAGATGCAAACAACTTGTATGGTTGGGCTTTATCAAGACCATTGCCATACGCAAATTTTAGATGGCTCTCCATTGAAGAAATTGAACATTTTGATGCGACAGAAATTTCCGATGAAAATGATCGGGGATATATTCTAGAGGTAGATCTCGAGTACCCGCAGTACCTACACGATTCGCATTCCGATTTACCCCTATGTCCAGAGAACAAAATTCCACCCAGTGGAAAACATAAAAAGTTGATTACAACGCTCGAGGACCGGGCTAAATATATCATTCACTACGTCAACCTAAAGCAAGCTCTTTCACTAGGCATGAATCTCAAAAAAGTTCATAGAATAATAGAATTTAGTCAATCACCTTGGTTAAAGTCATACATTGATCTGAACACTGACCGAAGGATGAGAGCAGTTAATGACTTTGAGAAGGACTTTTATAAGCTCATGAATAATGCTGTATTTGGTAAGACAATGGAGAATGTGCGCAAAAGGATAAATATGCAATTAGTGACAAACAAAAAGCAATTACAAAAATTAATTAACAAATCAACTTTTTTAGACCGAACGATTTTTGACGAGTCTCTGGTGGCCGTTCACATGCGGAAGGCTACTATTAAAATGAACAAACCAATATACATTGGATTCTGTGTTCTCGATTTGAGTAAGACGCTAATGTACGATTTTCACTACAAGAAAATGTTAACGAAATATGGAAAGCGATTGAAACTGGCGTACACCGATACCGATTCCCTAATATATGAAATTACCACCGCTGATGCATACAGGGATATTATGGAAGATCTAGACGCATTCGATACCTCAAACTATACAAAAGACCACCCATGTTATTCAGATAAGAACAAAAAAGTAATAGGTAAATTCAAAGACGAATGCGATGGGCTAGTAATGACTCATTTCATCGGACTGCGAAGTAAACTCTATTCATACAAGGTTCTCGGTTCTAAAGAAAAAAAGAAAGCGAAAGGGATAACTAGAGCAGTAATAGAAAAAGATTTAAAATTTGATGACTACGTGCGATGCCTTCGCGAAAATTCAACAGAATTTAGAAAAATGAGAGTCATACGAAGTAATAAACACGAGATTTACACCATGGAAATGAACAAGGTAACGCTCAATTCCACTGATGATAAACGATACATTTGCGAGGATGGAATTAACACGCTTGCTTGGGGTCATTATAAAATTCCACGAAAGAGGACACACGATGAGGCATTCGATGATGATACTTGAGAAATGTTAAATAATTCATCTCAAATCAAAATTTTCAGTCTCAACCATGACGTTAGTCTGGAAACATCCGTTTACCTGCATCTGCGCCGGCCCATCAGGATGTGGAAAGACGACCTTTGTAACGAAGTTCATTGAAAATTTACATTATATGATAGATCACGACATACATGAAATAGTATGGTGTTGCAGCCCAGGAAGCGAGCCAGATATAGAACATGAACTACTGAGCATGCATCACGAAATACCGTCTTTTGAGGAATTTGGAGGTGCTCCAATCTTGTGCGTTATCGATGATTTGATGAGTGAAGGGGCTTATAGTAAAGACGTGTGCAAACTGTTCACGAGAGGGAGTCATCATTTTAACATATCCGTGTTTTTAATCACGCAGAATATTTTTTATCAGAGCGCACAATCGAGGAACATTTCGCTGAATGCAAAGTACATAGTATCGTTCAAAAATCCGCGAGATCAATTACAATTCGGTCATTTGGCTAGACAAGTTTACCCGGAAAAATCGCACGAGTTGGAAAGGGTATATAAGGAATCGACTGAAGATCCATTCGGTTATTTGGTCCTGGATCTGGGTCAGGACACGGACGAAAGGTTCCGTTTTAGAACGAAAATATTTCCCACGGATGAATTCACCATAGTCTACATGCCTGTACGTAATGAACAGGTTGAAGAGTAACAAACATTTGCTCCATGCGTTAAAGTGTGCACGGCCTAAATTACGCTCTGCGATACTGAAATCTTCTGACAACGGATTAATTAAAGCAATCTGTGACTGCTGTTTGAATACCATAAACGGGAATCATAAGATAGATAAAAGGTTAAAACGAAAACTAGCCAAACATCGTAATACGTTGAGAAAGTTGGAAACGCGGGGAACGAGTGTTAAGAGTAAACGCGCCCTTCTCGTACAAAAAGGTGGTTTCTTACCAATGTTACTCGGATCAATTTTAAGCGGTGTCATAGGCAGTCTATTAGGGAAATGAGTTTGCGTAAAATGCTCGTAGTAAGCCCGGAAGTTTTCGAGCGAGGGCATATGAAGGCAAGGTTGAGCGCATTAGATAAGGAAATGAAAGGTGTGTTGGCCAAGAAAGGACTCAAGGACGTAGACAAGTGGCATTCATATAAAAGAATACTCGATAAATATATGAGCACGCTTTCCGACATCAACTCTCCCATACATGTCCCGATAGTAAAACCTTTGACTCAGAACATACCACATACAAGGTCGGGTGAGGACGACGAGAGGATTCACGCATTGAAGAAATCATTAGCTGAAGTGAAAAAGGTAAACGCCGATTTAGATTCGACATGGGAGCGCATAAACGAAAGACTAGGAGCGATGGAAAGTCTGTCACGAACACCCAACGTAAAAAAGACGCGAAAAAGAAAGCGGTTGGTGGACGGAAAAACGTCACCAAAGTTGCCGTCCCCTCTACAATTACCAAGAAGAAGCAAGCGCAAAATAAAAAAGAAATCGTTCGGGCCAGAGTGGGTGACGACGTAATCGATAGAGTTTACAACGATCCTGCTCATCCTGCGAGTTTTTCCACACTCGATAAATTACTTAAAGCGACTAGGATTCCGAGAAACACATTACGCGAATGGCTAGATTCTCAGGAGGCGTATACTCTCCATAGACAGGTGAGGAAAAGATTTCCCCGAAATCGCTACGACATGACCTACATTGACGAGTGCTGGCAATGTGATTTGAATGATTTACAAAGTTTGAAGAAGTTCAACAGAGGATATTGTTACATTTTGACTGTGATAGACTTGTTTTCCAGGTACGCCTGGGCTAGAGCTATACGGAGTAAACGAGCGGATGAAATAGTCAACGCTTTCAAGGATATATTTCGCGAGAGAAAGCCGTTGAAAATTCAGACCGATAAGGGAAGTGAATTTGTCAACGCCAAATTTAGAGATTTTCTCTCACGTCGTGGAGTGAAATTTTACACCACAAATAATCCGGACATAAAAGCCAGCCTCGTGGAACGATTCAATCGCACTCTAAAAACTAAAATGTACAAGTATTTTACAAAATACGACACTTACAATTATATCGATGTGCTTCCAAAACTCGTGAGTAGTTATAACAATAGCGTCCATTCGAGTATAGGCATCGCACCCTCCAAGGTGAATGCAAAGAATGCGTTTGCGATCGCCAGCCGGAGAAAAAATGCTGTGAAAAAGTATACAAAATTTAAAATTGGCGATCACGTGAGGATTAGCAAAGAGCGGATTCCGTTCGCTAAAGGTTACACTGCTAATTACACCAGAGAAATATTTAGAGTGGTAGACATAGATAGTACTAGAGAAATACCAACTTACAAGTTGCAGGATATGAATGGGGAGAATATAAGCGGAAGTTTTTACACGCAAGAGTTAGTTAAGGTGAACGTTTCCGCAGAGACGGAATACAGGATCGAGAAGATTTTGAGGCGTAGAGGACGCGCTCCCAATCTCGAATATTTCGTAAAGTGGGAAGGATACCCGAAATCATTTAACTCTTGGGTTGCGGCTTCTTCCGTGCGTAAATTATGAGCGAGTTTTACTTGACATTACCAAGCGATAGCTCTCGCGAATTCTTTCCCCAAAACACAATAGCTCATTATCGAACAAAACTGTGTCATCGTATCGATTTAGAAAATGATGAGTGGCATGTAGGTTTGGCGGAGATTTCGATTCCGTCAATCGATTTAGAAGATATAGTTCCAGCTCATCCTCCAACCCATTTAGTTGAATTAGAAGAGGGAGCTTCAACTCGCAAAGATGAAGGTAGTGTAGTAGAGAAGATAGATCCTGCTCATCCTCCAAGCCATTTAATTGGAGGAGAAGAGGAAGCTTTAACTCGCAAAGATAAGAGGACCCAAGCAGAGGAGGGGATAGTTCGAGGGGACGAAGGTGAACCCGGGGATGGTCGAGTCAAAATTGCGATAGAAAAAGGTATTTTCTTCGAGATCCCACAAGGAACGTACGGAAGCGTATGTTTTGCTTTTGCTTCGACATTTACTGCTACCCCCCGCAGTATAAGGGATAAAATAGTAAACAATATCATGCGTTCTGTAGATGAATTAGCAATACTAGATGGTCAGGTAGGTGTAAACGAACGACATTTACCAAACTCAGTCTTAATAAGAGCAAAGGATGTCACATATTCACTACCATCAGGAGTCTATGACTCATTCGGAGAATTAATTAAAATATCTTTAGAGGGTTTTTCTAGCGCAGGAAAAAAAAGATAAGAGAGGAATGGAAATTATTATCGTTTTTCCTGATTCGACTGACGGATGAAGTTGATGATGCAAATGTGCAAAATATATTCAGCAATGCTAAAGCAACTTTCTCAAAATCGAGTCGTAAACGAGGGAGGAGAAGTATAACTCCTGCCCCGAAAAACATTTACGTGTACACCGACATTATTAAGCCTCAGTTTGTGGGTGATTCCTTGAGCCGCTGTTTACGTATAGTCAATACTAAAGTTGGAGGATATCAAGTATTCAATCCGATTTTCTATTACCCCGTCGAAAAGAACAGCATTGAAAGCGTAGAGATTTTAATGACTGATAAACTCGGTGAGCATATTCCATTTCATAGTGGGATACAATCTTCAATAGTGGTGTTACATTTTATAAAAAAGAAGTAATTTCGATTAGTTTGTCATTAAGCAACGAGATGGCTCCGGTAGCGGATCGCTATTATGCATACTATGCAAGACAGGTGGGAGGAGAGGTGGGACCAATATATCGAGCGTCATATCGCGTGCAAAAAGGGAGGGGTATTGGGAGTTTTCTCGCAGGTCTGTGGCGTTTTGCAAAACCTTTATTATTTAGTGGGCTGAAAAGTGTGGGCAAGGAGGTCGCGAGTGCGGGAGCTGCTGCCCTCGGAGATCTTGGCACCAAACCGGTAAAAGAGATATTACGCAGCAGAATAAACGAGGCAGGACAGCATTTAAAGCGTAAGGCCGAGGAAAAGTTAAAAGGCATGAAAGGGGATGGGTTGAGGATAGTAAAACGTCCTCGGTTGATTGAAATAAAACCGCGAGGTGGTAAGAAAAAAGAGCATTCAACGAGAGGGCGAAGAGCGAAGAAGGTCAAGCCGAGAGATATTTTTTCATAATGGCTGAGCATATGCTGAGTTCGTTGGATTTATTCCAACCTAATCCACCCATACAGACAAACATCCTATCTAAACGCTTGGTGCCTTACAAACCCATATCTTCGTTGGACAATCGATCGATTATTGAATTTTTAATCAAAGATTCTGGCGACTCATACAGAGATTTAAATAGTATTTACCTCAAGCTCAAAGTGAAGATTTGCAAGAAAAATTTAAGTGATTATACCGATGCGGATACTAATCAACCGGGTGTAGTGAACAATATTCTACACTCACTATTCGAGCAATGTGACGTTTATTTCAATGGGACTCTTGTCACACCTTCAGAGGATAATTATCACTATAGAAGTTATTTGGAAAACATTCTAAACTATGGATCTGACGCTAGTAGAACGCACTTGCGTAATGTCGGTTGGGAATTGGACACGGGGGATGATGTTAACAAGACCGATAGCAACAATGCCGGGTACATGAAACGAAAATCGTGGTTCAAGAATAGTGCAGAAGTGGAGTTGTATGGTAAATTACATGTGGACGTATTTAATCAAACACAGCTGCTTTTCAATGGCGTAGACATTAATATTAGATTAATGCTCTCTAAACCTATTTTCTATCTAATGGGTGCCGACGATGGGGTTTTACGAATACTCGACGCAACGCTATATGTGCTGCATCATGATATTAATCCTTCGATATTAGTAGCGCATAGTAAAATGTTAGAACAAGACAAAGCTAAATATCACTACAAGCGAACAGAATTGAAAACGTTCACTGTACCCTCAGGCGGTCGAACTTTAAGTATTGACAACGCAATCAATGGACGAATACCTAACACACTAATATTTGCAATGGTTGACAATGACTCGTACGCTGGCGATTTTAATAAGAATCCATTTGCACTATCTCACTACTCACTCGAGAATTTTTCGCTCTTTGTGAATGGAGTTCAGATTCCTTCCGAGGGACTGGAATGTAATTTCAGCAGCAAAAACTATTGGGCACGAGCGTATGATACGATTTTCTCCGGCAGTGGAATAAAGCATTACGATAAGGGAAATCAAATCACTTACGATATGTTTGGGCATGGTTATTTTATGTTAGTATTCGATCTCACACCGGACGATTCAGGTAACGAGGACTATGTAAGTTTAAGGGATACAGGTGTGGTGAGAATAGAGGCGAGATTTGAAAACGAATTGGCTAAAACCGTGACGTGCTTGGTCTTTGCTGAATATGATGCTACACTAGAAATTGATAAAAACAGGAAGATTATCACAAATTTTTAGTCATGGATAGCGTTCAACTCGATAGACTTTTACGTAATAGATTGAGTGAATTATTTCGCGGAGTATATCCTTCCGACAAGTTACCACACTCACCTAAAAATGGCATATTTGTAGTAAATTTAGATCCGGCTAGTTTTCCAGGTTCTCATTGGGTAGCTATTTACATATATAATCAATTTGCTGAATACTTCGACTCGTACGGATTAAGCCCCTTTGTTCCTAAAATTTTGGATTTTTTAAAGCCTTTCAACTGCAGTCACAATCGCATTCAGATACAAAGCTTTCATTCCGACATTTGTGGGGAATATTGTTGCTTGTATGCAGTTAGTAAATCTTTAGGGAAAAGTTTAAACAAATTCCTCACTCAATTCAATCACACTAACCCACACCTCAACGACTGCCGCACCCTGGAGCTGTTCCGACTAACCTTTGGTGGGATGAGGAGTGATACGAGGTGTCATCCCCGAGCCCAGCGTTGCTGTTCCAGAATAAATACAGTGCACGGGGAGAGAAGGTGATTATTAGAGAAGAATCACTCGCAGAATGCAGATCGTCGCATCAGTTAGCTTTTCGAAGGAGGGAGTGACGGAACTTGCAGCCGTCGACGTCGATTCCAACCGCCTTTTTTGGGGAAGTTTTAAGAAACATAGGAAACTCGTTGCCGGGGGAAAGAAGCTTCGGTTTCAAGACCCCCTGCACTGCGATGAGACTTCCTTCAACAGTGGATTCCTCTCTTACGCCGAGCTTGCCCCCACTTTGGAGACCATCATTGAGGGAGCAACCGCCCTCTTCGCATTTAGCGAGGATGAGTGTGAATTTCTTTCCAATCTCACGCAGCGTACTTTCATCTCTCTTCAAAAGGAATTAAATTGCCCCCCTCCCGAAAAATGCAGCTTTATTGCATTTTCCTGCCTCAATCCCTGTCACAAATTACGCAATAGCACGTGCGCACTGAGAGACGCTCATTCATTGGCACAATGGTTTCAATATAACCGTCTCAAGACCGAAGTTGATCCATGCCCGGATGATTGTTCCCCCACCCCTCCTCCAACATCGTCCTCTTAAGCTGTATAAATTCTCACCGTACATCAGTCGTCATGCTACCGTCGGAGGAAGCAGTCCTGCAGTCTCCACCCGTCAAGAGGAAGAGACCAGCTGGACACCATTCCAGTCCCGCTGCATCTCCACTCTTTAATAATCTGCTACTTCAATCGGTGTATTATTTAAACAGTGCAAAGTCGAAGAGTGTGTGTGTTGGTTACGATCCTGGTAGAGACTTTGAGTCCGTGGTGCAATTTAATCAAGTTGGAAAAAAGAGTGTAATTGTTTCGCAAGCTGATTGGTCTAATATTCTAAACTCGGAAAAGACTGTGGATTTGTTTTTTTATAAAGGTGAAAGAGAACAATTAACTTCATCCTGCTTAGCCTATGCAAATTACTTTGGGAAGAGACATTTGGTTATTAAGAACATAAGCCCGTTTAACTTGAACGGTGACGAATGGGTGGCATTGGTGAAGCTCTCCAAGTTGATTAATCTGTTTCTTCGAAGACTTTCGAGCAGTCGTGATAAAGTAAGACAATTTCTTGCCACCAAATTGACAAAAAGTATCACAGATTGTGATTTTGAAAGACTTGAATTGGAGATGGTACTCATAACGTATGATTTGCCTGGTAATCAAGAAGTATAACTTGGTTATGCTCTGATCTTTCCAGTGCGTGTGAGTGAAAGGCTTTTTGACCTCTGGCACGAAGTAAAATTCTGTAAGTCAAAAGGTCTTTGATGTGTGTTCAACCCCTGGCATTGGGCGTAAAAACCTTGCAAGTTGGACATACATCGTGATGAGTGCCATTATCGAATTTCAAGGGTTTACCGCTAACAATAATAGTTACATAGTCAAGGAATTGGCTATTATCTCTGTTCAAAACAGATGCTGTAATACGTGGCTCTTTAAATCACCGGAGAGATTGCTGTATGCAAAAGAGGCGAGTTGGCTGAGAAATAATTATCACGGTTTGACTGAATATTTTGGAGAGATAGATTATTCCGATTTGGAGAGCATAATTTATAATTATACAAAGCAATATAAATATCTTTTCACCAAGGGAGCACAAAAGGCATCTTTCTTAACTAGTCTCCTTCCCAGAGGTATTTGCGTGGCTAATCTAGAATTGTATGGTTGTCCCTCGCTTAAGAAATTGACAACGAATGAGGGATGTTTAATCGAAGCTCATATGAATGGTAATTTGCAGTGTACGAGAAAAAACTGTCACAAGTTGGCAAATTGGTGCCAACAAAGTAAAATTTGTTAACCATTAAAAAATATTTTTGCAATGGATGGATTAGATTTTTTGTAAGTAGTCTTTTTCTGTTATGTAATATTTCCATGTTTTCTTTGTTCATTTATTATACCGTTCAGTTAAATGGATATAATTGTATTGAGAGTTATTTACTCGAGAATGGTTACTTGAACAAAAGTAGTGCAAGTATGGAGGTACAATTATATGCGATCAGAAGTGCAGTGCGTTTATTGCAAGAACAATATAATATTAGTGGAGATGGTGAATTGAACTATGAGACGAAATATTTTGTCAACAATATAACCAACACCTCCATGTGTGGTTGATGTATTTATAATATTGTAAATATTATTATTGTGAACAATAAATATTTTTTGTAAACCTAAATTTTCTCTTTTATTTCTATGATACCTTTTTTTGCATTAGAGGTAAGGTAATAAATGAAAAAGAGCGAATCAATTTTTTAAATGTTTTTTTTATTTAAAACAAAGTAATGTCATCAGGTACAACATTGAGTACAAAAGTGTATGATTTTATAAATTCTCCTTTTTCCTCGTTTGTTTGCCCATAGTTTATTCTTGACTTTTGTCCCGTAGTAAATGTCACTGGGCGCACACAATCTGGTTCGTCACAGGCCAATCCTGAGGGTCTTTTTTTCGATGCACTATCAACGCCATCGCGTTCAACCACTTGCAATCCTTTTGGTAAAGGTAGCGTGAAATCACAATCACAAGCTATGGCATTATCACGATGAATTTCGTACACATTGCATACGATAGATGATTCTTGATTCATGGCTTTCTCCAACATTTCACCTGAGAGTTTCAACTGTTTCACTGTGGACACGTTGAACCGCTCGACAACTTTAGTAGATGGATTCCGGAAGCCTGAAAAGATAATACTTTGCCCCACGAGAGCAATCATCTTATCCATGTGTTTCACTTCAATGTAGTATCTGTTATCGAACTTCATGTGAAGGATGAGATCGTTTTGGTCGTTGTTCTCCAGCAGCGATGAGGGGAGACACACTTCGTAGACATTTCGTACGTTTTTATTTACTTTTCTGACGCGGGGCTGATGCACTCCACCCAGCTCTACAGTTGTAGATATAAGTATGTCTCGCATCCTTACACCACGGTTAATTGAAGAGGTCTGATGAGAAAAATTTGTCGCGATTCTCTTTATAATGGCTCCACCGTTGGCTCAATCTCCTCCACGATGATTCGTAGAGAAATCTTTGGGGCGTGGCTAACTTTTCTATCCACGTCGGTATTTGATGACTCCATTCTAATAAGTATCATCGATGTCTTCTAATAGCAATATGGGAAAGACTAGCTCGTGTACCTCGTTCTCTCTCCCGTCGTGGATGAGAGGCCTGGATATAATAGGAGACAAAACATGTCCCATCCCATGTCCCATAGTTGCATATATGACTAAAAGATGTACTCGTTTGTTCTTTTATACCCCCAGCCATGAACGTGTTAGAACATGTCTAAGCATTATGATCTTTGGGTTGATACGTGCTTTGGGGTGGGGGGACATCACGCTGCAATGCTCCATAATCGCACGAGTTTCCGGATGGCAACGGGGTTGCAGCCTGACTGTTTCGTAATAAACCGCACGTGTGGTGTGGAAGGTCGTCATTTGGATTGCATCAGCCAGCTGCACGTTGATATGGATATCGCAAAGTGAAAGGAATGCGGAAGTGTTGCACTCCGATCGTATGCTAGGCCGGCGGCGTCTCGCACCGACCTCGACACGTGCGCGCAATATAGCGGCGGGGTAGTGGGTGGGGGTATTGCGCCGTTGACAGAGCGCGCGTGGGATGATGCAATGTCACGTGACGCGCCAGCTTCCTCATTTTTCCTCTACTGGGGTGCATTGAGTACCTATCCTAGACCCCCTCGGAAAGATACTTAGGAAAATCGTGAGCCTCTCCATGAATTCAAAAGGGGAATAAACTGCTCATTGTTCGGGACGTACCCTTTCTGCATCGCACCAATGTTTTTTTCCTGCCTCTGCAGTCGTCATGCTCATAAATCGTAATAGTTTGCCCGCTCGTCGTGCTCCTACCTCACTAACGAAGAGCATTTTCAAGTTTTTCAGTCAATAAGCTTAACCCTTATGGATCTTTAAGATCACATATTTCCCATTAAAAATATATTTATTAAGTCGTGCTTGGCACATCATGAATTAAAAGTGCCAGTCATTGAGAAGAACTTGAAAATTTTCGAAATTGATATATAAATGTGCGGAAGCCGGTCTTGCCGGCCGGACGCATGATCTCAAGGAGTGGGTGTGTATGATAGTAAACTCTGATTTCAGCTTTAAAACAGGTGCCGCGAAGCCACATCTCCACAGCTCTACTCTGTCTTTCGTGTGTCGTAGTGACATCACAAACAGAAGATCATATCTTATTTTGACGGCACCTCTTCAGGCAACACCTTCAGTCCACGCCCATTACACCGGGACGTCTTGACCAATATTTGACAATGAAGGAAAAGGGATTCTCCATCTGAAAAATGCACTCGAAAGGACGGGAATTAGAAATGAGAAGTGAAATGAGAAGGGAAGTGGAAAAGTCGAGTTGTCAAGCCCTCTATCTCTCTCTTGAGTTTCTCGCTGCGGAGTTTCAAGTCCTTGAGCTCTGGCCAACTAATCCCGCGGTCCATCAGGCCAAACTCATTACCTATATTTGCCTTGCGCCCTCTCTTTATTCCATCTGCCGACTTCCTGCGTTAGTCCCTCAAAATCTCCAATATGGATG
The DNA here is from genome assembly GCA_963169105.1 of Ceriagrion tenellum. NCBI lineage: Eukaryota > Metazoa > Arthropoda > Insecta > Odonata > Coenagrionidae > Ceriagrion > Ceriagrion tenellum. The sequence goes on from OY720636.1 coordinate 22,740,311, forward strand.
TTGTCGACTAACTTCCCTATGCGACTCAGCACCTCATCAGTGGGTGAAACTATCCCACGAATACACAAGCGGCAATTTCACAGAGCCTTGCACTCACGGAGATGGGAGGATGGAAATTCGAAGTGCAGGGGCACTTCTAAAGTATATGCATCAGTGGTTCCCAAAGAAGATGAGAAGCTCTTCCTTGAACGCTTTTGGTCTGTTTCTCTCGTAGTTATGTCATCGCGAAGCTCAGTGGAGGTGGTCGAGGAAAGAAATGGCTCTATCACATTCATTCCCAAAATCTTAAAATGTAGAAATTAATCCACATTACGCCCCATTGTATGAACATTTATTTCCGTTTATGTAAATATCTCTCCACATAAATATGGACTTAATTAGAAAAAAATAGGAAGTATCGTAGAATTTCTGTTTTCAACTAAAATTTCACCACTATAGCCATTTCATATTTGTAAATGTTTATTGTCAGATTGAATTAATTATCTGAAATCGATCGTAACTTAGTTATTTGGTATCTGATTTATTTGAGCCCACCGGCTGGGATTCCTTAGTATCATTTGAACACATTAGATTCCGTGCGTTGGATATTGTTCGAGAACATCGTCAGGAATCTTCTTCTCCAGGGAGAGTAAATTCGCGCTGCAATTCATTGCCTCCACCAAGCCTAGCAATACAAGGTTTTGAAAGGTTTCATGTTTTCTTAAATATCATTTTTGTAACATAAGTCCGCATACTGCCACTTGACTTCTTTGACGAATACATGGTTTGTATACGCTAAATATATATCCAAGTTTACCTGTAGTTAATGGGTTAAAAATGTTCATACTATTTCATTAGACAATATAATTATTAGCATTCGCAAAGCGAAATTAGGAGATTTCCGCTCGTCTTAATGTTACCGCAATTTATGTTTGTTTTTTTTTTGGTCTACTGCCGCTCCGTAAAACAGATATTGAGTTCCAATGTGTAAGAGCAAGTAGTAATAAGAAAGAGATGGACTATTGTTATTTCCAGGAACATTTTTCCATTGATCATGAACTCCATATGTGTTAGCCGACACTGATTGTGAGTTACATTTAAAGTACCGAAAAACCTCGCATTGATAGAGTTTACTATTATCTCTCTCACTCAAATTCTCTCCGCGACTATTGTTTATTTATTGAAGTGTACTATCCATTTATCGCTGCTAGTTGAACGACGAACTCTTCACGCACCGTGAGGCAAGGGTTACCATAGCTTACGGATAATCGGAAAGCGAGTGTTTCAAAATCATGTCGCCCTATTTTCCAGAGTTGGGAGACAGTGCGGAAAAACTGTGGTCACACTCTTAAAAATGATAGAATATAACAAAGGACGGTTAGTGAGAGATGTTGAGAGGAATGATGGAAAATTTAAAAATAATGATGTTTTCGAATGTTCAAACTTAATCATATGAAGTGGGAGAAATCTATCAACGGTCATCAAGGGCTTTAGAGCTGCTGTTTTCATCCTGAATGAGCGACGCATTGGAGAAAATCGCAATGGGCCATGCATCAAACTCCAAATCCCCAACACATTTGCATCGGGCGGCCATGTCCACTAGCTCACATATAGACATAACCACTACGAATTCTGTACCCTTTTTTTTACTAAATATGCTCCCTCCGCCGCACAGGTGTGAGTCATATTTCTCCCGTCAGCCGTTTACTCATATCCCATAAATCGTCCTTTATTCTTCTTATTTTTACTGGATGTCTTAGGCTTTAAACCTATTACAACCTTCATTATTCCTGATGTTTCCATCATTCTTCATTCATTCATTGGTTGGCTGCAGCCCTCCACCATTCTCTATCTAATGCTAGATCCCTTACCTCCTGGTATCTCTTCCTACAAACTTTCCTCTTTTTTTGGTCCATGAACTTATTCCTGGGTCTTCCTTTGGGACTTTACCACATATTTTACCTTCAATTCTTTTCTTCACACACCCAATGTGTCACAGTGTGTGTCAAACTCATCTGGTTCTTCTTTTCTGTACGGTGTTCTATATGGTACTTTCCTCTTCTACTTTTATGTACACTTCATCATTTCTTATTTCGTCCGTTCATTTTATCTTCAGCGTCCTCCTCCAATACTAGGTTTCGAAGGCATCTAGTCTGTTCTACCTATCGCTCTATATTTCCTAATTTATTTTGATATTTACTCCTTATACATTTTTTCAAGCTGTTCTCTCCGTGTATTTTCGTAGTCTCTAATCGTCCCGTAGACTTATTTCTCGCCGTGTTCTTGCCTCACATCTGAATTTCATTTTCTATATTTTTGTGTATAGCCTGCTGCCTTTCTAAAGACTAATTTTTGATGCTTGTAATCTTTTGCGATTTTATTTTGTAAATTCACTGCTGTACTGCTGATGTAAGTGAAGCTGACAATATTCATGTGTAAGACAAGCATTCATGTATCATTACAATATGATAAAGTGGTACCGAGATAGTTGAAGTTCCTCTACTCCGCATCGGAAACTAGATGTCACCATCAAGCCCACCTCTACATATTGGCAATGGCGTTGCTGAAGGCACCGTTGCGATGGGCGGGAAGGTATAATACGCGAAAGTTTTTCGTGAGAGAATCAGATAGGTAAATAAGCTATATCCATCTTATTCTCTGTCTGCGTATTCTGAACCCGTAGACCTGTCTCGTTAAAGCTGTATTTTTATCTTTACCCATTATATTTCAATCTGCGGTTGGTTTTATACCACGAAGGACTTGTTCACCGATGTATTTCTTTGTTGTCTTTACATATAATACAGACTTCCATCTATATCTCTTCCCATAAAAATGAAATTACTGGATGCTGTAAGGTCCACTTTTCTAATTCTCAAGCCTCATGACGTGTTCCGTCACTTTATTCTCCAGGTACTGTGTAAAATTCTAGTTTTTCAGAGGGTATCCATGCCCTCTAAAAAATCCTCCCCCATCCTAAACCCTTCTTACCTTTTTGACCAGAGCCTAAACCATGATCCCCCCCCTCTGTAATATCCCCCACCCAACTCACCCCCGCTACATTCCATCCCCCATCTACTTCACGAGCGGCGTTGGGATGACCTAACAAAACCGCTGCTATACTCCCATTACCTTCTCTTTCTCTCTCCCCCATTCCGCCTCAATACTGAAAAATCCCAACTCTCCCTCCCATTTCCTCTTCCCTCCCCCACTTCCGCTGAGAATCATATATAAATACTCTCTTCCTAACTGGAATTTTACACTGTACCTGATGGCGGACAAATAAAATGCCGAGACACGTGTCGTAAAATTGGAGAATTGGACAGTACACTTTGGAGTATTTTTCATTGTTGATAATGCAGTTCCACAACATCTCGCCCAAAATTGTTTACTATCTCTTCCATACCTTATTTTCATCAGTAAGAGTGGTTGTGTATTTTTGAGGCCTTGGATTTCTTAAGAGGGCTGAATAATCGTATTAGATGCTATATAAACAAGTAGAGAGCTATTTGGAATCAAATAATATATATATTTACACCCAAATATTCCGGTTTGCGGAAAGAAAGAATAATTTAAGGGTACCATTAGACCTACCATCATGGAAATGTGACTCTGTGATATATCAAAGTGTGTTATATTCACAAATTATAACTTACACAATTGGAAGTTTAGAACTTTTTATGCAATAAATTCCAAAATGCTGTTTAATATAAAAAGGAAATACGTGATAATTAATTGAGGGGGCTCAGCACCGTCTTTGAAGTACAACCTGTTCACAAGAAGTTAAATAAAATCTCGGAAGAAGCGTTCCTTAAATTTTTATACCAGTTCAAGAACGATTTACGCAATGTTTCAACTGTTGACGGCTCTACTTGGTGGAATGACATAACGTGGGAGAATTTAAAAACACTTAGTAATATTCCATAAAGATTTATTTTCCCAACCGGTTTCAACGCTGACGTTGTGCTTTTAAATGACTGTTCTGTTTTTAAATATTCTCCGTTCACCTCTGTGCTACACCCACAGCCCCTTCCCTCACCTTGACGGTTGCTTCTTCGCAATACCCTCACCCTCCCTCCCTATCCATCCCCCGTTCCCCCCTCCTTATTACTTAACCCTCCCTCCCCCCCCTTGAGAATTGGATATACATGTGGCGCATCTCCTAAGAACTTTGAGAATTGTACCCTTGATAATGACGCGTCAGCGTTGAAACCGGTTGGGAAAATAAATCTTTGTGGAATATTACTAAGTGTTTTTAAATTCTCCCAACGATTTACGCATCAAAACTTGAATATCGCTTTCATTTCAGCGATCTTTTATTTCGCCAAACATCGTATTGACATGTGTCTCCTCATATCACATGCGAGAATCCTCATATGTATGGTTCGACATGTATGCACTTGTTCTGTGAACCTAAGCGTAGTATGGAAGAAATTTAAAATTCCTTTGTAATTGCCGGATGAGCATGTTTCTTGGACCCTTCCGCCAGAACCCAGCTTTATAGCTTGCTTTACCAAACCCATTTAACCTCCGGCCGTCGTCCGCAGCACATACGCCGTGCACTCGGCGAGATCCACCATCGGACTCCACCCTCCCTCTTCTCCGATCACATAAGACGAGGGATATTCCCTCCAACTCCGCCACATCATGGCGGTAGGTCACAGATGATCTAAAATGAAGGCGAATACATTTATGCGGAGATAGGGAAAAAGGAAAAAGATGTTTTATAAATAAAATCGGTAGATAAGTGTGGAGCAAAAAAGTTGGATCCCCTAATTTGTGTTATGAGGTATTGTGTTAGTTCTAGATGACAGGGTTATGTAGTGCTTCCTGTTTATTTTCCTAAGCCAATTATCATTTGGTTTCAATCATTGTACGTCCAAATGATATCAAAAGAAGTAATTCGCATGGGTGCATTTAGACTGAGGAATGAAATTCACCGCGAAGAAATTCATTTGACATGACCGGAATTCGAATCCGAGTCACCAAAATGCCGGTCAGGTGAGTTATCCAGTTACACCGCCTCTTCTTCCTTCACGGAACATTTCGACGCCGTTTAAAGCTAAGTACTCTCAAGTCCACATTGTGGCACAGGAGATGATGTCACACTAAGCTACTGTCCACTTGAAGATGGCTTAGCGGTGTAACTGTCTGACACACCCGACCGGCAATAGCGAGATTCAGGGTGTAATCCCGGTTAATTCTGATAATATTTTCTTGCAAATTATATCCCTTTGTATATTATTTTCTGCTTACGTGATTCACTGTTAACTCTAGTATGCAATTTATAAATAGATGTTCTCAACAGGAAGATTATTTTTACTGCCTACTCATGGGAAACAAATCCTTTGTTAGTCACGTTTATTAATTAATTTATTTTATGCTCCACTGTAAACGGCTTAATATTATATGAAAGAGGCAGATATGGTAGTTCAAGATAAATAGGAACTTATCAATCATTGGCTTCACGAAATATGAGGCAGTTGAGAAACATAGAGATCGGGAATAGAAACCTAAACAAATTGGTTAACTACGGCCCCTTTACCGCACAAAATGAGCAGAGTGACTTCTGTAGTTTAATTTTTTATCGAAGCCTTATCTCAGTTCAAACTTTGGTATCCTTGCTATTACACCCGTAACGTTTTTCCTGTAATTCTCGTAGTCTTTTCTTCCTTAGTTTTCGAATATTGTGGTGTTGAGTCTAATATTCATCCTTTTCATTAAATATATGCTGCTCCAATAGTTCTTTCTCCTTCTTTGAAACATGTGGAGTCATAAACAGATGTTCATATCTCCGCATTTTTCACTTTTTTCTTACATTTTGCCTTGCCAATGCATCAATGGCATAAGTTACCGAAGTGTACTCTTGCTTCATAGATGGCTTATCTTATGACCCAAACGTCAAATATATTTATTGCCTTCGCACAGCAAATTGTCTAAAAACTTTAGTAGATTGTCAAAACACTTTGATAAATATGGTGTTACAGATTCTGTTACTTATTTAATACATATTCAGTGCGTAATTTTTCTATTATGATAGCAAGGAATTTCATATTGCGTAGAATGAAAATATTTTCGGTTATCTTCATACCTATTGACAGGTTCTCAAAAGATAAAAATGCTCTTAGTCTTATGTATTTCGTCAGATAGTATGAAAAATGTCCGTGGGGAACAAATAAGAAACCCTGTCGGATGTGGCTGATAATAAAATATAATTTCAACTCCTTGTGCGGCTAAACCTCCTTTTTCATTGTAATGACATAGCAGTGTCAAGAACATAATCATAAGGGAACAGGGGGAGAACAGACGAAATGGAATGATAATCAACCTTTAATTAATATCGTATTTAAACCATGGCGTCATTACTTTGAGTTGATTATCAGTTATTTTAATTTCAGTCATACGCTGAAAGCTTCAAAAGTCTTATTTGGAGCTTTGCACGTTTTTCTGTGCAATCGAGTTGATATATGATTAAGGACAGGCGGCACTTGTTCTCCTGTCATTCTGAATGAGGAATTTTCTCCGGTCAAAAGACCAGCGAAGATGAATAGGATTTATTGGAATAGGATGTGAGTTTCCGCATTATGAAAACTCAAAGTTACCGTCTCAGATTGGACTTTTTTGAACCCACAGTGTACTCTGATAGAATTCGTATTTTCTCCCTTCACTGCAGATGGGAGCATTTTTAGCTGGCCCTCGGACGCTGAATTCTGGATAAATATTGAGAGGATGTTGAAGTGTAAAAGAAATATTTGAACTGAATAAATCAAAAATGGATTGTCCGCACATCGCTATGGGAGCACGGTTCCGTACATCTGTCAATCACTTTTATCGGAGCTCGCGAAACTTCATTCCACGTGAATGTATAAAAAATAAATATACATGTCTGAATTTTGACGCAATGCATGCTCAGTCGTGAGTCTTTTGCAGCAGAGATGAAGGAATGGAGTGGAATGGCTTTGGCTCAGAGCTATTATTATTTTTTGGAAAACTTGGAAAGAGTGGAGGGGACAGCGATGCTCCTGGTCATAAAGAAACGCGATATGCACACTGCAATACCTTCGTGGTAGAAAGGAGAAAGCCTGTCACCTGCAGCTTTTCTGGTTCGCGGTTATGGAAGTATGTATCGGAAAGGAATATGGAAATATATGAAATGCCGAGAGAAGAAATGCGGGCTGCTTGGAGTCAGAGAAGATGACGCAAGTTTTTAGGCCCTGGGCCAGAACGAATCAGGGACAGGTCGACGGCCGGTAGTGAGCAGACTTATCGCCATGCGAGAGAAAAAAATCGGTGACGGGCACACAACACTTCTGAGTTCTCACCCGAGGTTGTTACGAGATTTCATCTGTTGACCATCGATCACCTCGCGTGGGTATTTCCTCATTGTTCTTCGCTCGTAAATGAATTTCATGTATTACTTGTGAGAACAGTAAATTGGATATTTCTGACGTTTTTAGAAAATGAAGTTAACCTTATTTAGGGAATCACATTATCATATTTCACATTCTTGCTCCAGGTAAGAATAAAACTTCTAGTCTAGTTGTGGGGCGATGAAAAAAAAGCATGGAGAACAAAGGTAGCAAAACAATTGAATTTTTCATGCTTCATGTTCATACCAACAACCCTTTATACTAATTGTTGCTTCAGATATGAATGACGTTAGTACAAATATTCCACAATACTTAGATACATATATAGTTTGAATGATAATCCATCATTCCACCTAACCATCGGTTTTCTCAATTGCACACATTAGATATAATATATTTCACGATAATTGACATTATATAAAAGAGGAATTTTGTATTACTATGGTAAAAGTAATTAAATAAGTCATTCGCGGGTTAAAAAAGTCAATATATTTTATAAAGAAAATTAACTCTTTTGTAATATTGATCCAAACAAAATATTTCAGCCCAAATATTTGTAAAATACTTGGAGAAATTTTAATAGATGTGATTACTGCAAATCATGTTTTATTTAAGTATTTCTTAGGTAAGTCATATCCCAAGCAAATAATAAGCAAAGAATGATTGCCATTGACACTTTATTCGATTTATGATAAAAGAACCTAGGTGATATGGTTTATTTCCTTATTCCCTTTGGTTTTCCCCATAGGTCACTGCAAGAATGTCAATTTTCCAGCTTTTTCATATGCATGGATATGCTATGTTCTGATTGAATTGACATATTTTCCACGAGATTTCTCATAGGTATGCCACATTTTTTTCACTGTAGTATATTAAGAATGAGTGGTGGTTTTCATACATTTTAGATATTTCAAATTAACAGAATCTATTCATTTTACAGTGGTGGACATTTCTTTGACAGTTGTTTGTCTCGTCTGTCAAGGATGGAGGGTACACGAGACGAAGAGTGCTGACCTGGTGCGTAGCCAGGGGGGGATTTGGGGGTTAAAACCCCCGCGAAAGTTTTTGCCGATGAGGAAAAAGAGAAAATAGAGGAAGGGAAAAGGAGAAAAATAGAGGAAGAGAAAAGAAGAGGAGGGGTAGAGAGAGAAAGAGAGAATATGTTATAACACAAACATTAAACACTATTTCTTTCTCTTGACCATAATAATTTCATCATTCGTTTCAAAGGTCGCTCGAGCAAACTACTTTAACCGAGACTTTTAACTGAGAGTGTGGAATAGTAAAATATTCTTCGCTATGCAGCGAGTCTTTTAGTTTTCAGCCCTGTCGTTACTCCAAGCATTGCGGCGCTGCCGCGTGTCGCGTGTCGTGGCTTGTAGTGAGTGGTAGCTTCTTGCGGCCCTAGGAAAACTGGGATTTTCTTCACCCACAATCAAACATGAGAGATCTCGTCTTCAACTGCAACCTTTGGAACTTGGTTACTTCTTTCGATACAATTGAGCAGACGGAGACGACAATGTTTCGATGCAGTGACTGCTTCTCAAGTTGACGAGAAAAGGGCGCGGAAAACGGAAAAGCATCCAGTTGATCACAAGTCGATAGGCCGGTTAAGGGGTGGACCCGCCGCCTGTTGTGTGGGAAACGATTCAACTGCAGTCCTCCTTCTGTCTGGTGATAGGGAGACTTCATCTCGAGGAAAGGACAAGGGTACAAAAATAAACTCCGGATGATTACACAGGGTGGCTTCTGATATCCAATTTTTAAATTCCCTAATTTTTCCCTGATGGATTTACCAATTTCCCTGACCAATTGCCAAAAGATCACCTATTATTGGAATATTTTTTTTTCTAAATCTTCTACAGCAGCTATAAATTTTCTGAATTTTCTAATCGTCGTCTCGTATTTTTAGAACTGCAAGCATGTATTTAATGTAAGCTAGTGTGCTCCAGCTACTTCTCAGCCCGAGTTTCGGAAGGTACAATAAAACTCGAGGTCAAATTTTCCGAATAACATAGCCCCTGATTCCTTGCATTGAGCGTTATGATAATGAACTTTAACACTACTAGGCAAATATCGCAATAAGGATATACAAAAGGGATACCTTGTATGTCTGATTCACAACTAATAAGATTCACAACTGAATATTTCACGAATTGAATATTCCGTGGACGTCAGCGACGAACTTTAGTTTCAGTTGGTGAAATAAAGGACAGGAAAGACTGGCTGATAAATGTGATGGTAGAAAAATACTGAGGATTCATATCCCAGTTTTTCCCTGACTGTTACAAGAATTCCCTGACATTTCCAGAAATTCAAAATTCCCTGAAAATTCCAGATTTTTCTGGTTTTCCCTGACGATCGCCACGCTGTTATAATATCAAATGAGATCAGGGTAAAACATACACACCGCAGGAAACTGATCACATTTAAGAGCTAAGAGAGTAACTTTAAGAAAGCGAGGTCAAAAACAGTAAAGTAGGTTTCTTAATGTCGACTTTAACGTTTTCCAAATAAGAAATGGAAACAAATGTTCTCGCTTTATTTATTCCCCGCTTCATCTATTTTGTATCCTTCTTTCTTCTATGTTCTGACGTCACATTTCGCTCTCAAAAAGCAAAATTCCTCGGCTCCTCTCTGCCGGTCTGTGACTGGCTTTTCCTCTTCCGCGACGTTTTCCGTCGTGTGAACCCAGCTTCACTCGGTAACATCAGGGAAGAGAATTCTCTTTCCTGACCACATCGTATCCATAGTGGTGTCCTCATCCATGTGCCATTGCTATTTTATTCGGACAATGAATAATTCGCCAACCCGTAGCTGAATATTATAGCTGATAAACGCAGGAAAATTGTGCTGACTGTGAAACAGAAACTTAATCGAATCGACAGACTCGAGAAATGGGAACCGGGGATAAAACTATTTAGAGTTTATGGCATTGACATTAAAACGGTACGCGACATTAAATAATGGGAAACCAAATTCATGGAGTATGCTAGGAATTGTGACCATGCTGCAGGATTTCCGAAGCGCAAATCTATCAAAAAACCTTAATACGAAGAGGTAGACCCCGCCCTTCTGCATTGGTTTACCTAGAGACAAACTGAAGGCACACCTCTTTCTGGGGCTGTTGTAACAGACACAGCGAAGTTTTTCAAAAGAAATTGGGATTGGAAAATGAGCTTAATGCTTCATCAGGTTGGCTCACCAGATTCAAAGAGAGGCATGGGATTCTTGAACTTTGTTTTTAAGGAGAATGACTTAGTGCCAACACTGCCGCTGCTAATACCTTTCGGGAGGAATTTCAATATTTTATGATAGAGGAGCATTATGACTCCAATCAGATTTACAATGCCGACGAGACCGGTTTTACTGTAAATGTTTGCCGTAAAGAACAAATTCATTTATACGAGAAACTCATGCTCCATGTCACAAATCCACGAAAGAACGATTGACTGTTGTGCTGTGGCGATGCTCTCTGGTGCTCCTTGTTTGCGGCCAAAACTTGGTGTGGGAAGGGAAGTCATGAACGAGGTAGCCAACTTGTCAATTCAAAATAGTGCAAGAGGAAAGATGCTAGGGAAATGTTTAAACGTCGCCAGAACTCTCAACTCTACAATGATGCAAAGATATCTGCGGCTCATTTTAAGATTGTTGCAACAAGATTCAATCCCTGCCCATCGATTCCGTCCCCAAGCGAGAGATAATGTGAAGGCTATCCTAGCTCTGAACTGATATGATTGTTATATGTCTTGAAATGGCTAAGAGATACTTTACCGCGATTTTACTCCTTGTAGGTCGAAGAGAATAGAAGAAGAGTCAAATCCATAATAGAGGTAGCAATATTTTGCAACAGGGAGGGTTTGCCGTTACGGAGCCATAGGAAGGCAGGTGAAATTCTTCCTGAGGAACAAGAGAAAGGAACAAAGGCAAATTTCGGGCTTTACTTAGATTCAAAGTTAACAGTAATGTCACGGCTCTTGCTGAACATTTGGAATCGACTGCAGGCAATGTTAAATACACGTCATCTGAAATCCAAAATGAAATAATTAGCTCTTGTCAAGATATCATAGTTAAATAGTGGAAGAGATCAACCTAGAAAAAGAGTTTTCAGTGTTAGCAGACGAATCTACAGGTGCCTTCAAAACAGAAATACTTGTGACATGCATACGTTACATGAACAATTATGAGGTCTTCCTAATTTTTGTTCCTGTAACAGATTAAAGACGGATAGCATTAGCTGATGCCATTATCAATAATCTAATCACCATGGGCATAGACATAAAAAACATGTTTGGACAGGACTACGAATGTGCTTGTTCAATGAGCTCTCGCTTTCAGGGTGTACAAGCTTACATCAGAGCTAAGAAACCTCTTGTCATTTATGTTCACTTCAGTTCTCACAGCTTCAACCTTGCAGTTTCTGATGCATGTGGATTTCCAGTCATTACGAATAGCATGGCTGATGTGGCGTCTGCGTACGACTTCTTCAGGTATCCTAAGAGAAAAAATGAATTGCAGAAGGCAATAGAAGGGTTGAAGCCTCAAACTATAGCCACTCGCTTGAAGAAAATTTGTGCCACTCGTTAGATTGAGAGACACGATTCACTACTCACCGTCATTGAACTTCTCAGCCATGTTCTAGAAGCTCTGAATCAGGCCATATCAAACTGAACTGACAAGAATTCCATCTCGACTGCAAGTACATTGCAAAGGTCCACTCAAGACGGAGGGTTTCTCATTGATATGCATGTTGTTGCCGAAGTTTTTGCTGTAAGCCTCCCATTGAGTCACAAACTTCAGACCAAACTCATGTATCTTGCTCAGGCAATGTCTCCTGCTGACACTGCCCAAGGTGCTTCGCAGAATTTGCGAGACGATTCTACTGAGCATTTTCACAAGGTTTTGACCAGAATCAGCAAGAAGCTACTGGTACCCACTCGTCTCTAGTTTTCCTTGCTTCTATAGATAACTCTCACAGTTATGTGCTTTCGCTATGCTTCGCTTTGCGCAGCAACCGCGGTGAAAACGGATCTTTGAAGTCCAACCCTGCCGTGGGGGTCGGGTTGGTGTGGTGGTTTGAGTACTCGCCTACTACACGGACGGTTCAAATCCCTGCAGTGGCGGATGTTTTTCAGAGGAACCCGATCCCTACTTGAGTGTCTTGTGGAGGGCACTTTACGTGGAGTTTTCCGTCTCCGACGTAAAACCGTGTTCCCCTTGGCGCCTTTCGTGAAGAGTAGGCTAATGCCGACGCCGGGTTTCTATCCAATCTTCCTCCCTTACCCATCCCCTATGGCGCAAATGACCTTAGCCGTCGGTTGCCTCCCCAAACATCCTATCCTATCCTATCCAACCCTGCCTCAAGCCCTGAGGTATATTTCAGGCAGGCATTATTTATTCCTTTCTTGGACTTCTTTCTTGTTCATATTGGTGAAAGACTGTAGCCATATCGCAATCTCCTGACGTGCCTCAGTTGTTTTTTACCTAATAAAGAGGCCTCAAACCAGGGGTTTAATTCTGATGCCTCGAAGCAGGCCAAAATCCTGCTTGCAACGTGTTCAGATTACCTTGATTGTTGAGAAGACAAGTTTCTTGGTGAAATTACACTGTACCATCTGCATTTGTCGAAATTTGCAGACCCACCAAGAAATGCTTTAGACGCTTTCATGGTACTCTTCTTTTTTTCTAAGAGCATATCATTACACATTTCTAAAGCAATAGCGATTTCGTCGAAATTTTCGTTCATTGGCTTTTGTCATTGTTATTTTAAAACCCTTCTTTGGCCGAAAGTATGTTAAATTTGCGTTATTTCTGGCTCTCAGCCCTTTGGTTTGGTAGGTTTGTCTTAACATCACCTCCCAAGCGGTGCGACTTATGCTGGGTTTGTTTGTGTGTCCTTCCAGTAACAACAGCAACAGCAGAACATTTTTTTCAACTCTCAGATATTTGAAGAATTATTCTAGAACTTGCTATACGCAGAACAGACTTAATGGTCTTCCTCTCCAGTACGTTCACTCGGACAAAACCTATACACCTGACATGGTCCTCGATGTTTTCGCCATGTTTTTTCAAATATCGCAGTTTCTCTTGTATAAGAGAGCAAAGCATTGAAACAGAATACTATAAAAAAACTTGCATTCATTTTTGACCAACCGCACCTTTTAGTATCTTTTTATTCGCCGCCTCTTCCTTTTCTTTCTGGTTTCTATTTGTTGGGAAGTTCTTACCATTCATCCTTCTCAATGTAATCAGGCGAATTCAGCTAGCCCCTGGTTGGTAGGCTACCATCAACATGTTCACTCTTCGGAAACCCCCTCTCCGAAATCTAAGTCTGGCTACGCGCCTGGTGCTGACATAGCGATTATGTTCCCTTTTTATTTGGAGCATTTAGCCGCAAAAATCAGTAAATATCTAACGAATAGAATAGGATTAATTATGCTCTGGGTTTTCCCATAAGAGCAAAAAATAGAAAATATATAAAATTCTGCTTTGAGCAAAAAAAACACAAAAATATAGGCACCTGGCCGACATCTCACAGTGATGAAAATCAAAAAATTGGACAGTTACAGATAATTAACACTAAAAACAATGGAAATATAATATATAACAAAGGAAAATATAATATCAATCACAAAGAGATAACAAAAAACAATAATTTCTCCGATTACTTTGGAAACATATAAATCTATAAAAGGTTACATATTTCTATTATTGGCATAAATGCTGCTTATGGTAATAATAAAAAAGTTTTTCCTTAAAAACAGACAGCGAGGAAGAATTTGTCATGGATAATGACTAGGAATTACAGAGATTAGACCATACCCATGTAAAATATGTTATTCTCTCTACTATGGTATTTTTTATTTAAAGCGTTTCAAAAAGGTGGATTTTCTATAGATAATCAATATAAGTCGGGTGATTCACGAGCGGTGGTAACAGAAGTTAACGAGAGTACAGCTGATACGATGTTGTTTCATGATCAGTGGATGAAAAGTTAACACGATACGGTAAGTTAGAGAAGACCTGATGATTTCAACTCTCATAATACTATAAAATTATCTTCACGTGATTCGAGTTTGTATCCATATGTGACACGTCTCTTGACTGTGGAACAGAAGTCTTTCGAATGAACATGTCATGTCATTATGTTCATCTACTAGCTGATGGCGGAGATACTTCCCTTGGATCAATCTTGACCCATAAGGCTTGCATATTTGCGGACAAATAATGAAATACGTATGCTTACTGCTGAAACAGAAATTTTATGCTGCGCATTGATTATGTGTTACTTCCGTTCTTGTGAAACGAAACGCAAATGACGTTCAAACTGAAGAGCAGTACTTCTAAATAAAATTCAAAACTGCACTCTGCAATTCAAAACTGCAAAAATGCACTGCTGCCGCCTATGGGTAATAGGTGTATATTAAAAACCTCTCTTATTGAGAGTATATACAAATTGCAATAATATAGAAATGTATACAAAAATAAGAAAAATTTATTAATAATTTGATGTATTATATAAAATAGAAAAAAAGAGCAAAATTTGTCTCAATTATGACCATGGAATGTAAAAAAACCTGCCCTAATCACGATGTTTTCATATCTATTTTCAATATCCAATTTGGGTAAACGATCGAGTTTTGTATGAAAATAGCATTTTATAGGGCAAAAATCTAGACTCAGAGAAAGGAGGATGAGATTAGCTGTAAGTGTTGATGAGTTTTGGGTACGGAGGAGAACCGAAAACATTCGATGAACCTTAAAGTGAAAAATAAGAAATTGCTTTGTGTCGCAGAAGAGTAAACTTTTAGAGTAGATGAGGGGGAAGTTAGGTAATTGGAAAATATAATGAGGCTTTCTGAAGACCATACTAGAACAGAGGATGGAGTTCGTATCTGCAGGTGAGAGACAATTTAAGTAACGGTGGAAACAGAGTGAAGAGGGGTAGTACGTATGCGGAGTTGAAGAAAGAAATCGTGTCGGCAGAAAGCAGTCTGCGCTTGTGAAATTGATAGTATGTTTATACCGCTTTATTAAATCTTACCTTAACCGATAATTAAGCTAGTAGGTAATATTTATGTTGCTTGTGTATCGTCCGTCTTCTTTCCTTTGTCAATCATGACATTCATCCATCATTGCCAGTCTTGATTGTCTAACCGTTGCATTCGTTCATGGAATGCATTGGCATTGCTGCCTGTATCCCGTCATGCCTGCTTGAGATCTCATTTTTAATTTGACGATATGCAATTCGGTTATAGCTCTACCTTACTCCTACTTCCCACTCTTATGTCTTTGGCCCTCGGACTTAATTGTAGCGGTTCCGTTGCATAGAAATCATAAATTTGGTGGCCGCATTAGAATTTTGTTATTTTTCTTTCCTTGGAAAGTGAGCTACCTTACTTTTCATCGGCATAATGTTTGCTCATGGCAATATACCCATTAAGAGTAACCGTAATTGCATTTTCTTAGGAACGTTCTACTTTTTGCATATTGGGAACCTCTCTGGAAAATCGTATATTTCGCTTCCACTACTTGCTACGTCATAACGTTTAATTTAAATTTTGATAATGATTACAAAAAATACGGGCTAATCCAGTTTAGTGACTAAAAGAAGTAGACCTGTTTCAGCATTTCTCATTTCCATGAATATCTTACACTTTTTTGTTGAGCATTGCTATGAAAAAATATGTTATATTACTTTCTTGTACAATTAAAGCATTAACTATGTGGTTATTTATTTTATATTTTCCATATAGTTAAAAAGTCACAATTTCACAATCCTATAGTTGATACATAGCTAGTATTTGGAAGATAAATCACTGGCACTAACTCCAATTCAATTGTAAACATCATTAATTTTTTCCATGTATTTGATGTGGTTTAAATTTGCGTGAGGGGTAAATGTCCTCGCTAAACATGTCTCTTGATTTTTCTAGTTGGCAGAATTGACAGCTTCATTGATATCTCTTTGTTGTTGATTGTTTTGAATATTGTAGCTGACAGATGGTTTGATTGTCCATTTGAAGTCTCCTCGAGTCGCCAGACTTACCTAATATTAGAGTGATTTTTAAAATATGTAATTGTAATTATAAAAGACGATTAATTGAACATCCTCATTAAGGAAGAAATGATGTCGGCGTCGATAACCACCATAATAACGAGCGAGTATTATGCTGCGGTGTAGCGACTCTATTTGATGTCGACGTCCACGTTCATTTCCTGTAACAAAGCCATGAGGACCTACCACTCCACCATCGGTCGCCCCCCCAGCGCCAGCATCCCAGTCACCTAACATAAACAGGTTAACATCACCATTGATTCCTTATATGTCGTTACAGTTCCTCATACATATCTTCCAAATGTTCATTTCCCTGATTTGATTTTGGGTTATATGTCTGTATTATCACAGTCTCCGTTGGTATAGCATCTATTTCCAGTAGTTAAATTTCTACCGTCTACTCATCCATTAACTCGCTACTCTGTGCCCTTTCTAGTTAATATAACGGCATTTTCCAGAGTCGAGAGAAAGTCATTAAATAGAAACTAAAGTTATAAGTTTTCTTGTGGCACGAAAGGCCAGTTTTTTTTAAAGCTTGTTTCTAAACAATTTATGGAAAGTGATGAATGGATCGATGAAAGTGGTCTGACTCGGGTGGAAACCACGAGTACTAAAAAGGTAAAAGGAATTTCAAACTTTGGTGAAGAAATAAGCGCACAAAATTTGCTATTTTTCGTGCAAAAGTATTCAACTTTTTTCTGTCAATGTTGACCCTACATGATAAAGGGGAAATTTTGTCGTTTGGCTCCGTCTTGACATCCATTTTCTCCGCTCTCCCAATCTTATAAAGACATTCTTTTGAATAGATAATAGTTTGGTAGTGAAATCGGCTATAGTACTTGAGAGGCATTTTTCCAAACGAGTACAATCTTTTTTTCTGTGACTTTAATTTTCCAACAGTGCTCCTGATTGCGTGCACCAGCCATTAGCGACATATTTGCTAGAAATGCTACCTGAAGCTTGCCTAAAATCAGAATACATAATATTGGATTAGTCGATTTCGATTCCGTAGTTAATCATCGGATTTATGAAGTTAGCGACGCAACATTAAATGTTATTCTTGTGCTTTGCCGCGGTATAAACACAAAAGATTTAGAGACGACAGATGCAACAATGAATAATTTCAGATTTGGTCTGCCGGAGAATTCATTGTGTTAAGAGAACAATCCGGTTTCGCGTCAAATTTGCACTGGATTGGCAAGTCGTCGTATCATACTCGGTGCGTTTTCAAGTGTATTGCTTCGTCATTACTGACTTTGAAATCCGAAGTAACTTACTTTGCTATTCCAACGAAAAAGTCTAGATTTTAAGTAAATGTCCAATCCCTTTTTCAAATTATAATATTTTTTAATCGTTTTAAAAATGAATCAACAGACTCATTTTCAACTGAGAACCTGGAATATTCTATTACCATCAAAGATGATGTTATGAAGAGTGGACAGATATTTTCCTAAATATAGATAGAACATTTTAATGTCAGATTAATTAAATACTACAATATAACATATAGTAAGTGATAATTTATTGCCCTCATTGTAAGGCATGACTCTTCATTTATTTGTGTTAAATAAAGATAGTAATCACACCAGGCACTCCAGTTAGATATCTTACTCTAAGTATTTATGTAAAAAATTACAGTTTAGCTATCAAGTTTAAATATCGTCAGTCATTTACTTATTTGCTAATTTCTCAAGCAGCTGGACAGATGTCGTGAAATCCACAGTGATTTAGTGTCTCCAGATGTAATTGCGATACCACGTGAATTCTTTAGCTCATCATTATCCTCTGCCAAACACCCTAGATTTGGCTTTCAGGCTAAGTCTACCTGTGTATGTAGATTTCATAAAGTCCATTTTCTTGATTGCAACTTAGCTTGTAATTTGATATTTAATCATTTCAAATATTTCATAACATCACTTCAGATTCATATTTTAAGTTTTTCATTGCTTTTATTATTTCACCTATCCTAGCGGTATCGTTGTAAAATATGAATAAATCTTGGACCACCTTGTTCAATGCCTATAAAATAACTTTAAATATTGCCACGTACGACTTTGAAAAACATTTCCGCAGGGCAATTTGGCCTCACTGTCTTTCTGGAGTGGAGCTTGGCTCGTGTAACTCTATATTCGTTTACTAATATGTCTACTCTGAATAGCAGTTAACCTGATACGGGCCTGTGAATATTGAATAGTGACACAGTTCACTTTGATTACGCAAGAGGTAAATGGTTTATAACGGCAGCACGCTTGGCGACCGTCCTTTGGAGTAAACTTCCCTGGATACAAGCGACTCGTGGAATGAAGTTTGCTCAATCAAATGCAGATTGGAAAGCATGAGAGATTGAAGAGGTTGGATGTTTTGTGTTGCTGCTTTAACGTATTGCAAAAGGTAGCCAAAGAGAGGCGCTGGGGATTTTTTGGTGGTTTTAAATGATAAGTCGGCAAAGGTGGAGGGATGGATTTCCGTTATGGGTTGAGGGAATAGACTCAGTTGTCAGGTATGTAAGTGGAGCCGTGATCCTCGTATTCCATCTCAGAATATATTTGACGGGCACCTATCAGTGATGAGGCATTCATTCTACATCTACAAATCCAGAGAATCTTAAATAAAACTGAGAGCAATATTTTAGACGTAGAAGCGAAAACCATATGAAATAATACTACATTAAACACGATGGCTTAAAACTTATGCTAAGATAAGTTGGATGTATGTCATTGGAATGTTTCATTTGAAAATGTATTGGCTGCAGGTCTATGCATATTAAATCATGTTTTGCCTCCTATTAATGCTTTATGTCTAACTTTCACATACTCGCTAAAGTGGCCGGTATCATTAAACCGTCCTCATTAATTTTCTATCCCACGATCTTATGTTAAACAATTTCTTTCGGGGAAACAGGCAACAGAGTTCCTATACATTCAACCAGATATCATCCTCAAGGTAATGTATTACGACACTCTTATCCTCTCTAGATACCAAAATGATTTTTTAGTTATGTAGGTTTTTCAATACCACATAGCTGTTAGGAAATACATATCCTAGGATATTGGGTATTGCACAATAAAATAATTTTGTTTTCCACAGGAGTCCATGCAAATACTGTATTCTTCGATCTTAATTTTTTCGGGAAACTTATTTTACCAGGATTAAAATTTGCACGTATTGTTTTAAAGCTTTAATTACTCATATTAATGCTTCCATTTGGATTCAAAATTTGTGTTTTTTTTTGCGCTGAGCGTTGTAACGCGTTGACTAGTACATATATGTCTATTATTAGTTAATAATACCGGCGAGTGTAATTTTTCATGTTGAAAAACGATGGGCGCATGAGGATATTGAGTTTAATGACATCGTATAAGGTGATTAGGTAAAAAAGTAGCCAGGTAAATCATGAAGCTTGGATTGAAATTACACGTTTATTACTTGTGTATTAATATCAGAGAATGTTTTTGAATCTTTTATTCAAAATTCGATTTTATGAACAGCTACTTGGTTGGAAAATGAAATTTTCCAAATGATGTCTATGTTATACCATAGAGTAAGCAGGAACTACTTACTCTATGGTTGCACTCAAGGACTATAAATCAGCTCAATTAAATTTTCCCTGCAGTGCTGCCTCTGTATGAAAAGACTGTATTCTTTTTTCTTGTTACTCTCCTGCTGATGTGCGCGCCCGTTCTTATTGAATTGCTCTTGAGACCGTGTATACATAGGTACATATACACTCATCTAATTTCTTCAATTCATGCTTTTTATGCTTTAGTCAAGATAGACGCATTCATCAAATCTACGTGCGTTACGCAACTTGATAATGCTCACGATTTCTAGTACATGTATTTAGTTTTTAATTAGGTTTTTTTTCTCTACTAAAACTTATTTTTTGTGTAGACCTCTTGATGTTTTTTCCCAATAATCGATTAAAATTTACGTATTTTAGACTATTTTTTTCACTTCAACTAAAAGATCGCGACATGATGATCCTAATGTTTGCTATTTCATCAGTCGTGGTAAATTGAAATTAGAATTATAACATATTCCAAATAAATCCATGTTTGTAACTAATACTGGTCGTGATTTTCAGATTCGTTAAACAATTTTTCTCTCATATTATATTTTATTTTTCATTCGGTGCTGACCTTTCCTCTATGAATGCTGAAAGAATTTTAATTGACGAGGGAATTAAAATACTGGGAAGAGGTCCGTTTTATCTATGTTTCATATACCTTAGCTAATGGATAGGATTCTCAGCGGAATTTTGTTGGGTAAATCACATTTTCCTCCTGGCCAATGAGTGTTGTAGATACGATTTTTATTACACAGAATGTATTTTTTCCGCGTACTCAGTTGTTTTTTCAAGAAGAAACCGCTAATCCCCAAAAATTTTTTGTTGAATTTTCAAATCGTTGTTCCTTTGGAATTCACTTTTGCTTTTGCCCTTGTCACTTTCGGTGTGAATCTTTAAGTAAACTTCACCAGTGGCCCAATCAAACATATTGTTAGTCTTGTCACTTCTTTAAGTAAAGAAGGAGTATTTTTCCGGGCCTCTAATGCCTTATTTATACCGCGATCGTTCTTACTATGGTCAGAGGAATCCGTAGTGTGAATGGATGATCGGTCAGCTGTCACAGATTTTTCTAAGCGTCGCCACCTTACATGGGTCAGCTCTGCTGTTGCGAGAGGAAATCGTAAATCATGAATGTCTTTTATAAAATAAGTCAATCATTATTGTGAAGAAGGGTGATGAGGAAAACAGAAGTCAGCAATCCAAGTGGTACATTGTTCAACCGTGTATCGCAAAATCTAGCCTATGCTGATGATATCAATATGATATCAAGAAGACTAAAAGATCTCGAGGAAGGACAGGAGAGATTGGAGATGGAGGCAGGAAAAGTTGGGCTAAAAGTGAACTCTGCCAA
Organism: Ceriagrion tenellum; assembly: GCA_963169105.1. Classification (NCBI taxonomy): domain Eukaryota; kingdom Metazoa; phylum Arthropoda; class Insecta; order Odonata; family Coenagrionidae; genus Ceriagrion; species Ceriagrion tenellum. The sequence continues at coordinate 22,761,634 of OY720636.1, forward strand.
AACACAGTACTTGTTCTCTTCCAGGAAAAGTACTACTGTTTGAGATAAATCTATAATATTAAATGGGAATATGTATGAGAAATGTAACAACTTCAAGTATTTGGGAGTGCTGGTGACAAAAGATAATGAAATACATGAAGAAATAAAAGCCAGGATTGCCTCAGGTAATTTGGCTTATCGAGCTTTAGTGAAAGTGCTCAAGTCACGCAACCTCAGACGAAACTTGAAAACAAAGATTTACCGGATAGTGATTGAACCTGTGGTCATATATGGTTCAGAAACGTGGACCATGACCACGGCAGAAGAAGAGCTACTTAAAAGATGGGAAAGGAAAGTACTAAGAAAACTTTATGGTGCTATAAAGGAAGGTGGACAGTGGAAAATACGGAGAAACAGAGAACTCGAGGAACTCCACAAACATCCTAACATAGTGACAGAAATTAAGAGCAATAGATTAAGGTGGTTAGGACATGTCGAGAGAATGCCTTGGGATAGGATGGTGATAAATATATTTCGTGGGCATCCTGGTGGTAGAAGATTGAGAGGGAGACCCCGGAAAAGATGGTTGAATGATGTAGAGGTTGATCTGAGAAAGATGGAAATTAAAAGATGGAGAACACATGCCGGGAATCGTGATGTCTGGGCTAACATCGTCGGAGAGGCCAAGGCCCTACAAGGCCTGTAGAGCCGAGGAGTATGTAAGTAAATATTATTGTGAAGCAGACAGCGTTAACATGATGATTAGATATTTAAAGACATTTGTCATTTGTTTATTAATTATATTTAAATCAGTTTTAAAACCTTCCTGTTTTTGCATTCGGGCAAATTAATCACGTTCGTGCGCTCTTTGCTTCTTTGTCGCGATTCCTGGTGAGGGGAGTTATGAAAGTACTACATATAAATGACTTGCAACGTGGTACTAACGATGGTGGTCTGAACCAGGCATTATCCTTAATCGCCTTGAAACCATGGCATCAATGCCTGCTTACTGAGGACAGAGGTATGAGCTTCCGTGACCGACAACCGACCCTCCTAGCCACCGATCCTCGTCATGAAAATACTCGAGATCCAATGCGAACTGAGGTCGAGGCGGAAAGGAAAGTGGTGGAGAAGGAGGAATGGGAGATAGTACGGCGGTTGTTGGGGAGGAAGGAGTGAGGTGCAGAGAGAAGGTGGTTTGGAACTGAGGACAGGGAGGATGAGGGAGAGCTAAATTGAATTCCTACTGAGACATGTGTTTGATGAGGAAGGATTCGCACTGAGGCATGCATTTGATCGTTGATTCTCCGAAATCTCCTCGAAATTCCCACGTTTCCGTGGGTACCGTGCGCTGGCACGGAGATCGCGAGGGGCCCTAACGGTTTCATTAGTTTTATTGCACGTTTTGATTGGCTACTAAATAGCACATTCGGTTAGCTAGAATTATTTTCGTATCCAACAGAACTGGAAATAATTCAACGTAATAAAATATTTGCGTACACACTTGATTTTGTATCCGCATCCACTCTGGAGTTGAATGCTATGCGCGAAAGAGTTGGCCAAGCAATGAGAATACGAGGTAATTTTGTCGTTATTAGATTTGGATAGATATTTAATTAAGAAAAACTAATTCCAGTGTCTTTATTGGCGTCTGAATTCTAAAATATTGTATATATACTGATTTAATAGCATTGATCTTGGGCGAATATGGAAAAACAGATCGAGAAACAAATTTTTGTCAAAGTCGTTTGTAGATGAAATCACGTTGGGATTATAATATCGCCCTTGTAATTGTTTCCAATGATCAACTATGTGCTTTTCATAGAATCACCATTAGTATCTCTATGGTGATTTTTTGGTTTAATGATCACCAAATCCGAATTTAAGAGAAATACAAATACACACCGTGAAATGTCGTTGTTGAGAAGTCCCATCAACCTAATTATAGCGACGTAATAAATGAATTCATGGTATGTTTTAGAGGGTGTTAGTGCATTATTTTTTATATTGCAAGAGTAAGAGCTCTTGTGATTTATTTTGGAATGTAAATTCTAGCGTTTGAATAGTGATTACTGCTCTTCAACAAAAGTGTATATTATGTTATAATGTTTTACCAAGGATTTTAAACAGAGTGCTAAGAAAAAATATTCCGGAAAATTTATTCAAAATTTTATTTTAATTAAAGTTGTCAGCGTGAAATTTTGTATATTTAGCCAAACTTGAGCTCAGGTCGTCTCTAATCTTTCGCCAAAAATTATTTCCGCAATTACACGAAACCTTTACATAAAAAAAATCATTTTTGTGACGAATAAAAACTGCCATTTTTTTTCAAACTATTCACAGCATGCTGTTACACTGTTGGACTCAGAGTTGATAAGTACATCTCTCTTACAAACAGACACAAGCCTAACTTAGGTTATGGTCTGCCCTGCTACTATGGTCTAATCAATGCTATCATAACATGGTGTGTTTTTGGTCAAAAAGTTATTCCGTGATTTGTAGCGCGCGTTTTTTAACTGAGTACACTGTCCCGCACGATTTTCCGGAGAAATACGGTCTGCCACTGTCTACGCCGGGTTTGATTGAGACTAAATATCAGCTTCGACGCTATGATTCAATGGCTAAGAAGTGTGGCGTTTTTAGTGCATTCCCCCATCACTAAAAAGACGTATATCGCTGGAAAACTTCGAAAAAACCTCGGATATCTGGCCTTTGAAAAAAAGCGAAATACTGTGTTCCGCGGCAGGAGTCAAAAAGCATTTCCCTATGCACCAATTGAAAACTTCATGTATGCCATCATCCCTACTTCTCCTCCCTCCCAAGGCTACCAACCTTCTCTTTTCCATACCTCATCTATTTCATCTTTAACCATGCCGGAACCTCCTTTCTTCGGTGGCATCTTGTATCCTTTGCTGCCTTATTACCCTGAGACGGCGTAGAGTTCACATCAGTCAGCTGATTTTGACAGAGAGAGCTAGGCATTTGCCACTTGTAAAATTGGTGATTCATATGAAGTTTGAAGTCACCAACCAGATTGGCTGACCGTTGATTGCATGGTTTGTAATTTGGCTAGCTGCTGAAATAAACTTGTTTGCTTTGTTGTTCATTCAACATACGTGTCTTACAATCGAGTTCCTCACTTACTCGAACTTTGGAAAGTGTGTGTTTCTGAATAGGCTGTTTCCAACCCAGTGAGAAAACGCTTGGCAAAATATCTTAAAATAGTAATTCATGCATCCGCCTTTTTTTGATTACTCCAATTTTGTTACTCCATTTTGAGTTATCAAGTTGATCATGAGATGGTAAATACTTGCAATTTTTCTGGTATTCATGTATGACAATGCCTACTGTATCAATGTGATATTGCTACATTATTTGCAATTGAATCTGAATCACCTTTCTGCAGTTATTTTCGAGATTTAATGAGTAAAATAGGCATGAAAAAAATGAATAAGTATATGCAGTTCCACTCGGGAAGTTTACCAGGTAAGATGTTATATCGTTGCTGGTGATTCGAGGATCAAGTAATCATTCATCATCATGGCAGAATGTCGTGACAAGAGGGTTCCGGAGTATATGAATACATATGTACTAATGACCCCTGATAGAGCCTTATACCCAATACTATATGTCTTAGAATTGCAGTAAAACCTGGAGCATTATTTATTTTCACAGTAGATACCCAGTCACCAACCTCTAATACACAGTGATGAATAGCATTTGACTCTGGATCAAGTTACGATTTCAAATCCGTGTCACACCGCAGACTGGCGCGAAAGTTTCAGTTTACCAGAAGTTCATGGTAAACCTCAGGTGTTCCAATGTAAAAAAAACTGCCGTTTTTCCTTTTGAAGCTTCGATTTTGCGCGTCTAAGGCTTAGTAAAGGGAATGAGATAGGATTTACCCTAGCTCTACTCATCTAAATCTACATGCCTAGTTGAATTCCGTACGTCCGTGTGCAGAGCGGATTTAGCGGTAAATTTCTCGGTATAGAATATCAAGAATGCAGAGAAAGCCGATTGGCGTCGTGACAAGTGTTCCTCTCCCCCTAATACCTTCGTGGGAATACTAGTCAGTGCAGCTAGTTGATTGCAGCTGGGCCTTTATCTCAGTCTCTGAGCTCCATCAGTTTGATCATGCGCCCTAAGTAGCACGTGCCTAAATATCTCTGGTTCCTGCAGGTATTCTCTCAAAGTGTTTGGACCGATTTTGATTAATGTAAATACAAGCGATAAACTTTGCAAACTTAAACATAATAGTATCATGCATGTATGCCAGAGAGAATATTTTACGGTTGCTTGTTACTGTTATGGTCTCTTGATAGTTTTTTGCTATTTTAACATGCAGTCATGACGCTTGACATATATTTCGACATATTCTATTCTATGCGTAAAGATTTTCCAATATAAGCGAAATTATTGGTTTCTTATTCTTACACTTGCTTTTGCTTTGTTTCCTAAAAAATAGAAAGGCATCATAAATAATGAAACACACGTATTTACGTGTATTTTTTACTTAAACATCGAATTCCGCGCCGCAAACCTATGCAACAACATTGCTTTAATGAAGACTATAATTTGATATTATGTTTTCATCACTCATATTACTACATAAATAGTCATTTTGTCTGTAAAATTAATGTACTTTAGAGGAATGACACCCTAAAAATTGTTCAACCTGAAAAATTATTGAAGTGTTCACTCAATGATTCACACTTACAGCTTACAGCTTACACCTTAAGTGGACCTAAATGTATTTTACCCATTAATAAAGACCCTTTTAAAAGATTGATCGGTAAAAATGTGAGCCATAAGCAAAGGAAAGTTATTATTTCCTGATTAGATGATATTTTTTTGCAATAATATTATATTTTGATCCCTATTTATAATGAACTCCTAACGTTGATATCTGAAAATGCATTATAGTATGAAAAAGTTGTCACTGTTCTTATTTCATAACTGAATGGTGAAATACATGATTTTTACTAGATATGCTTAAAATTTAATGCACATTCCTTGATTTTCGCATGGAGATAGGATTTATAATGTTGTTCCTACGCATCGTGTTTATAGTGCAGATAAGAGTAAAGTCGTATTTTTACATGTAAGGGGGCTTCATTTACAATGGAAGCTAGAAGAGAATTAAAAGGTATTACGTAAGCTCTACCTTCTTTGTTTGTTCCGATTAATAAATAGTTATATTGGAATGAAATTTTTTGCACACGAGGACACAAGGGTAGAATTTGTGTGCTGATTTAATGTCATTGATTGCAGTATAATATTACTTGGTAGCAATTCCATCTAATCAGGCGTTTACTTACAGTCTTTCCAGAGAAAATTATATTTCTTGATTGTATTTCTTACTTTTCCTCAAAATTAAGGATTCTACTTTATCCTAACTTGTCGGTTACTTCTCATCGGCATCGAATGTCAATGTATCCCGATTTGGTTTCTAGTTCGTCTGTGTGTCTCCCTTACTCATATTCAACTATCATTTTGAATCAATCAACTATCAACTACTCCAAACAGACTACTTAAACAACCGCTACAACATTTTTATCCATATTTTGATGATGTTGCACTTTAGTAACACTGGCCAAGGAATTAGCTGTTACCTTTTTGCGATTACATTGAATATTTCGTCATGACGTCTATGTTCGTGAAAACAACCAGGCATGCAATCTTAGCGTAGTAAGGTTTACTTGAAAAGTTATTTTCAAATCGGAATTTTTGTGCAATACTAATAACACATACATTATTTCTTAAATTGGTGTGGAATAGTGTTGCCATTCTTATTTTGACCGACTTAAGACCTCAGTAAAAAGATTCAGCGGGAAACCCAGTTAAAAAAAAACAATGCCATGGCGAAAATGATGCAAAGTGTAACTTGAAAGAAAAAACACGTACATAGTGCTCAAGCGAATAAAATTGGATATTCATTGCGAGAAAACCTTAATAAGGTAATGCTTTTGACATGATCCCAAATGTGATGCTTTTTCTATAGATACTGCAAATTAATGGGTCGAGCTCTCTGAAACATTATTATTGCAGTATAAAGATCAGTTCACCATCATATGATGCTCAAAACGGAGATCTGTGCACATCACACTAGGGTGTGCAAAAGCTAGAAGGGCTAAGATTTACCCTAATTTGGTTTAGCCTACGAATTTTATCTTCACCAGGTTTAGAAACTGTGGAAAAATTATTTTTCAACCCAAAGATTCTACTTCAAGATCTTAACAAAAACGCTATTTTGACGATATTCATTAGGCAACAGAACCATTTCAACCTTCAAAAGAACGTTGTTCTCCATCGGAGTTTTTAGGGTATGAATTTACCAGAGTTAGGGAAACTCAGTTTTAAAATGAGCTCAGCTCAACTCAAGCTCACTTTTCAAAAATTGAGCTGTGCTCAACTCAAAGCTCAAAACTAGCTCAATTCCCAAAAACGTTGAATAATTAGAGAGATGAAATAATATTAAGTTTTGTAATTGAGGCTTTCCTAAAAATAAATGGAAATGCGACAGAAGAGGTACTTCGGTTAAGACTGCTTTCTGATATTCACACTGAAATGTTATCTTTCCAGATGGCTAATTAAGTTTTTAATTTTATTTATTTACTAGCTGTGCCCGGCATGCGTTGCATTGCCTCTTTTTCTTTCTTAGCAGGCACACATATAAAAAGTACACACTCAACAAATTCAATAGTTTCAGCCTTAAATTTGTAAACTAAACCGGTCGTGCAATAAATATTCTGAGTAAAACTTACAAAGTATGCTGCTTCCTGAACATGAAAAAAGTACACACATTGGCATGTACAAAATTCCTCCAATTGTCTACTTAAATTTGAAAAATAAAATACTCCATCCTGAATTCCCCACTGATTTTTGTACTTTTCATGGTTTGACCCACAAATCTTTTCCGGAATAAAAATTGGTCCCTAAACGACTTTTAGACTCAGTCCAATGAATTCCTCGTACCTACACAGAAATTTGTAACGTACAAATGATGCCATGAATTTCCATTCCATGCCTATGCTGGGGCTTCCAAGTTAATATAATATTATTTTGCTGAAGCAGTACAAACATTAAAGATTTTCGAGCTAATATGTACAATTTTAGGAAAAAGCGAAGGATATACGAAAATCGAATGCAAGAATTTAAAATAATCAGACAAAGAGACCACTGCACCAAAATACATTTTACGCAAAAATAAATTACGTACCTTTTAAAACAAATAATGTCTCACTAATATGATTCTGATGCACGTGATTGAGCAACTCGTAAACGATCTGCTTCGCTTGCTTGATTGCCGCTCCTCGCTTTTTTGCGACGCTCGCGTACCAACACTAATATTTTGAAACGACTGGCGCTCCACCTAATGTAAAATGGATTTAATAATTCAGAAACCTTCAGGGGTGAGCGCACAACAATTCAATGGTTTCTCAATTTCTATAGGTTAAAATACGAACATCTCTCATTGGTTAAAATAAAGATCGTATTTGAAAAATTAGGTTTGGATTATTAGCTTACCCGTCGGGCGTTGTTGCACGAAAAGTATTCGAAAGATTAAGAGGGCCTTGGGGGGGGGGGGGGCTGCGATATTTAAAACATTTTTATACCTTCAACCTTCGAAACCTTCGCAAGAGTGTACTCAACAACTTCTTAAAGTTTCTTGGCGATTCGTTAATTAAAATTTGATTTGATGTTTATTTTTGTTTGTTTATTTGGTTGTCAAGGAAAATGCGTAAAAAAATCGATTGAAAAAGAGAGAAACTTCATTCTTTCGGGCATGATACCACTAATTTTAGTAGTATCATGCTTTCGGGTATGCGATAAAATGAATTTCAACTCTATATCTTTAGTTAAAGTTGTTTTAAAAAACGAAATAATTAACCGATGCACAAATTCCAATGCTTAGAATTCCTAATCGGCTCAACTAAGCAATATGAATTCTAACAGCAATAACCAAAATCTGGTTGTCAAGCGAATATGGTATTGTTGATTTCACTGAAAAATATGTGTTTCTGCAGCTAAAAACGCAATTTTCAGTCAATTACGAAGTGAAAAGGATAATTAATTGACAGAATTAAAAACTTCATTCATTCAGACATTTAATTAAAAAATTCCAACTCTCTATCTTGAGCGGAAATAATTTAAAAAAGTAAAAAATGAAACCACTGCACAAAACCCGATACGTACCGCGAACCTTCTAAGGGCCCTGAGACTCCCACCTAAAGGGCCCACCTAAGAGGGCCATGGGACTTTTATGGGCCCTGAGATCATTTTAAAGTAGCCTATAACTTTCCTCCTGCCTTGAACTATTACTCGGCAAAATTTCAGCACGATAGGATTAAAACTGAGGTTAGGATTATTAGCTTACCCGTCGGGCGTTGTTGCGCGAAAAGTATTCGAAAGATTAAGAGGGCCTTGGGGGGGAGAGGGGGCGATAATTAAAAACATTTTATACCATAAACCTTTGCAAGAGTGTACTCAACCACTTTCCAAAGTTTCTTGGCGATCGGATCAACGGTGTAGTAATGCATACAGGACACACAGACATACATTCGTTTTTATATATATAGAAGATGATAATTTGAACCTATTTAATCTTTCCACAAATTCTGTTACTGCTGGGAAAATTGCTTCACCTTTTCCGAACGAAACAAGTTACTACTTTTCTACATCTACGCCATATCCTGCAAGCCACCCAAAGGGTCTGTGGCAGGGGGTGATTCCACATCAGGCATGCATAAATTATAGGTACGGAAGAACATCAAAGATAAATTAAAACTAGCGTACCACACATGCAATGCGCCAATTAAATATCGACTAAACAACAAACATTCTATCGTCAATCGCTTCAACATGCAAAGGTTACAAGACTACGACTGCAAATTTAAAAATTATACATAAATTAGAACATAAAGGAGAGATATCTCTAATCCACTATTCGCACTATTCATGACGACGATGACAACTATATTGGTCCCGACTGGTACGCGGAAAAAATGACATTTTAATGCCTATCCTTCCTAAAATCTACTTCTTTAATTTTATTGGCGTGATCTAATCTGCCATAGTACGGAAGGGTTAATAGCATGTTGTTAACGTTATCAAAGAAATGTTTTTCCTGATACTAAGTCAAGAGGTTAGGCCTTAAAGGCTTTATCTGTCTTTCCCGCGAACACCGCCCTGAATCTACAGTCATTTAATTGTATTACAGTGTGAAAAAATACGAATGATAAGTCAAACTTACCTCATGTCGCAACATGTTCGTTGGTGATGACTTCGAAACGCAGAATTTCTTCGCAATGCACAATTTACATGAAACAACAAAAATTTCTGATGCGTTCACACGTTCTAATTTAAAATAAGAATCATACACCGGCCAGGGTAACTCCCTCACAATGGTCGATGATTCCTCCTTCAGCTCCGCCATAGTCACGACTGATCGACTGACTGAGAGCGTGTTTCAGCACCGGAGTATTAGAAGTATGCACGCTTGATTTTGAAAATGAAGCACTGGATAGCCATGTTTCTAAAACTGGGATTCGTGGAAATGTAGGGAGCCACGAACACTCGAAAACAATAGTATTGGTAGGCCTCTAGCTAAAAGGATTCACAGGAGGGGGTAAATGGGCTGTTCTCAGACCACTATTCGGGTTCTTTAACGGACTGTTCCTGGCATGATTGGGATTTTCCAAGTGCTAAGGGGTCGAAGCCGAGGAAAAACCGAAACTGGGACTCAGCATTTTTACCTGCGTGAACCGCACAAAATTTGTAATCTAAATATGTACCAGAATTCTGAACTATTTTGGGAATTTTCGAAATGAGCGAAAAAATGAGCGCCATTTTTAACTCAAACTAAAAGAAAATGGGAGCGCGCTCACTCTAAAACTCAATTTCTTAAAAGTGAGCGCGCTCAAGTGCAAAACTCATAAAAATTGAGCGTGCTCGTGAGCCTACGCTCAAATGAGCGCGCTCGGCCCCAACTCTGGAATTTACAGTATATATGCTTTTCCTCAAATTCCTCAAATAGAAATGGTTCTTTCCCATCGGAATACGCTTCATAGGTTTTAATATTTCCCAATGTGTTTTTTCTTTGTGTTTTTTATCCCTTAGAATACGGCATTGCTAACAAATAAAGTGGAAAAGTAATTGAGTAAACATAAAGGTATTGCTGCAATACCTCTGACTTGGTGGTTATAAAACCTGTTGGAGTGCTTATATTAAAGAAAGTGTTTGTTCCTGAACGCATAAGTGACAGTGAGTTGTGTTATGAGAGTTTTTTCGACTCATGAAAAAATTCATCTTCTCTTTCATTTGAATTTCTCCTCCGTCAAGATTATTGTAAGTTGACTAGCATAAATCTCATTTCTTTCAATCATTATTCCAAGCTGCCCCACTACATTTTCATCCCCTCCCCCGCCTCAATTCCTTTCTTACCCAAGACTGAACTTGGCCATAACACGAGGTGAATCATCAACGCATAGCACCACTTTCCATCCCTCTACATGACCTTCCAATCCTCCTCTCGTCTTCCCCCTCTCCCAATATTCCCACTTTCACTCCCTCCCTGCTCGTAGATTACGTGTATTTATCAGAGGTGTATTATTTTTATTGTACATACCAGATTATACCGGTTAGAGTGAAGCAGATCTTTCTGTGTGAATAAACTGCTGTGGAATATGATATACCTACTTGATTCTCACTTTTGAGCTAAGAAAAATATCTTCTTTTTATATTTTTCTTTCTAAAATTCCCTTTGATGATCTCGTTGTACACTATGGGAGCCGTGGAAATCCGCGATCCTCGTACCCACTCAAGCTGCACGATCATCCAATATTTCAGAAAAAATTTCGGTTTTCCCGTGAGTAATTGTTTGAGTAAGGGAGAGAGATAGAGGGGGCATTTGAAATGATATTAGAGTCGCATCCCATCCGCATCTTCACAAACAAGGTTTAGTCATGTTCTTGAACCAATTTCTTCGCACTAAATCCTTAGACTGTCCTCAGGTACTCAATTTTCTTAAATATATTTAGGAGTGGGGCTCAGTATAATCACAAAGTGGTTTTACAGTGTTTTTGATGAAATTCCCTTGGTGCTAATACCACTTATAATCTCCAGAAATTTAATATTTACAAAATCTGTTAAAATGGAGAAAGCAATTTGCTGGAATGATGATGATTACATTTACAAATGTTTCTAGTAGTAGAATATTGAATCCCAGTCACAAGTTTGTCCAGCGCGTCAAAACGACAAAAGTTCTTATACTCTCATGGGTTAAGAAATACTTTATCCCTTGTTTCATAGGTTAGTTTTTAATATCCCAAGCCAAAATCAAATGAGGCATTATCTAAGTTCTCACAGAACGATTCAGTAATGATGCTCTCAGGTCTCTTTACATGAAATTTTTGGATATGGAGTCTAAAACGTAGAAATTTGATTAAGAAACATTTTAGTGAAATATGCATTTTTAAAAATTGTTTTTGTTCATTTCAATGTCCTGAAACGACTTGGTTATGAACGGCTTTGTCTCTATAACTACATCATACCTTGCGAGCTATAAGTTAGATTGATCATCGCATTCTATGCCGGGAGATCCATGGAGAAAAAAATTGATTTTCATTCATCAGGGTTTGGTGCCGCTATTCTCACTCACTTTGAGTACCGACTTTGCTACCCAACATTATCCTCCCTGAATCACCTTTTCCTCCCCGCTCATTATTTCAATTTTTTCCGTCTTTAACATTGTTCCCCACCTCCTACGCCCTCTGTAGGAGAAACGGTAATAAAAAACAGGAATATCTCAAGTTTAAAGCTAATCTACTTCCTAAAGGTCCGCCATACAGCATGTCTTTTTTTCAAAGTGATTTTTTTCCATTATCGTTCTGCGGTTAGTTTTCGCGAGCTATTCACGGTCAGAATCTGTTAATATAATACATGGCTATGTGCCAACTGTTCTCCAACTGCGTTTGCAAGCGGATAGCTTAATCTTTGGTAGGTATGTAAAACCCATAAAATTCATTTATGAGCAGCTGTAAATTGAAAAGAAGAGATGACCACAGTTAACCTATACGGTCGAAGTATTGTCAGTAGTAACTGCCAGGTATTTTAATTATTCGTCGTATAAAATTATATTGTTTCACTCACTCTCCGATTCAAGGTAATTTTGTCCCTCACATTCATGTGTAGATCATCATATCTCCCATTTGCAACTCCATCGCTTCTCCCCTCTCTCATCCGACCCATTCCTTCCCCACCACCTTCAAAAACTAAATTCCCTCTCAGTCGCCGACTTAACCCTCCCCGTCTTTCCCCATTCCCCATTTCCTTTCTCATTTTCTTTCGATCGAGAGATCTCGGCTACTCGGAGCAATTTCCGTCTTCCTCACAGACAACATCGCTGTCTACCCCAGCCAATCCCTACTCCTCCGTAAACCCTGACAAAGATACTCACATACCCTGTCCATCTCCTCGTAATGTACACTGTTGCGTTCCACGGGAGCCATAGGGAAGTAGAGGGTAATTTATAAACGTGGCATGGGGCAGCAAAAAGGGAGATGGTGAGGGGGTTGTGGGGAAGTGAAGACTCCCGAGGATTACATAGAAAAACAAAGAGAGCGAGAGATATACGGATAAAGACAGGGAAAACGGAGAGAAGAATGAGGGAAATGGACAAATTTCAAGGAACAATATGTTTGCCAAAGAATGGATGCCGTTTTCCATAGTATATGGCAATCCTATACACACAATGCAATTCTAGCACCTAGAAATCGTTTTCAATTTACAGTGTGTAGTATGGAGGTTTTACCATGGTTATGCGAATAAATGCCACTCTAAAATACCACTCTAGTATTTTTCAGAAGCGCAAAAACACTTTCATTTCATCATGTGCTATTTTCACCGTACTACGAGAAAATAATTGGTCACGTTTAAGACTTAAACATGTGTGCATTTATTAAATTACTGAGAACTTACGTGATAAACTTTATTTTTGCAGTAAATAATATATTACAATATTTACTAACAAATTTTTCCAGAAGCTGGAATAAAAAATAGATCTCCAATTTTTTGTATTCATGACTGAAGGAAAAGCTCGCTCAAACTACTTTAAGGGGAAGTAATAGGAGTTCAAAGGAAGGAGTTGGAAAGAAAATAAGATTAGGGAGTAGATTCAGGTAGAGTGGGAGGTGGGAAGTGATTCCCTCTATGGTAGGGAATGCAATCGGGGTTAGCGGTTACGGACGAGAGTAAGAGAGAAGATGGCAGGGGCAAATATCGCTCACATCCCTTTCTCTAAATCACTTCCTCCCGCAAATATTCCGCCGGCATGCAAGAAGTGGCATGGAATTCGTGTAGTACAAAAAATTAAAGAAGCTTGCAGACTTAAGAGTGCTTGGAGCGGAATATTTGCATTGAAGACTGTGAGTGCTTTTTTTGGTCATCTTTGGCATAATTTTCGGTGCCTGGAGACTATTTGGAGTAAATGCTGCCTTTGCTACTCATCCTTGGTCAATCCAGCCTGAGAATACTCCTTGATGAGAGCAGCGCCACGCTTGGCGAGGTCGTTCAAGACCCTCTTCGTAAGTGGTAACCATTTATGCCTACATATCAGAACATACCTTGGGTGGTGGAAGAAATGGTGGGGGGCGACGTGGAGGCCCGTGAGTGCGGGATTTTCAAACGGCCGGCGCGCGTTTATGGGAGCCTCCATGTTGAACGAAAACATACACAAAATATATACAAAATACATACAAAAGATGTTTTGCACACCTCATTATCTCATCGAATGTTACCACCTGAGACCCTGAGTCTCGTGACTTTCAGACATCGATGCAAAATGGGACGTCCTAAGCCGTCTCCGGGTTTCTTTCTATGCATCCTTTATTTTCAAATGCAGCTATTCCCTTTTCACCCAACCAACCTATTTTGGCACCGATTGCTTCCGTAACTTTTTCCCTTATGACACTAAAAAATGTAACGAACGTTATAATAAAAGTAAACGCAGATTTTAGAGTGTGGCGGAAATGCATTAAAACGGCTCATTTTTTCCTTACTCCCAGTTAATTGGCGTAATTAGAAAAGATCTACTATTTTGAGAAATTCTACTGAATTTTCATTCTCTCGTCAAATTATCCAAGCTGTAAATGGTCGTATTTGAAGGTGTAAGACTCACGCTATCTAAAGGGAATAGTATTCACTTTTTGCAGTTCGATTTTATACCTAAAGTAATCGTAGTTACGAGTAGCAGGAAACATTGCCCATTTAGTCTCTGAGTCTGTAGGGGTTGTCATTTTTGCTGCTTATTAGTCTTCAAGATAAAAACTTGGGGATATTAATCGTAGGGTTACTGAAAAACTATGCTGGCAGCCACTCTGTCCGAGAATTAAACTGCTTCTACTTGGATATCCCCCGATGAAATATAAACGGGCCATCCAACGTCGAATTACAAATGAAATTTGGGAGATTTGAAGCAAATTTTAATGATAAAATATTGAATGTTGTCGGAGATTGGATAAGTGCCCTTGATTGGAGTTGACGTCGAAAAGATTGCGATTCCTTGGGTCTTTGCGCACTGCTTTCATTAATTAACGTCTCTATTCTTTAACATCCTCATGAATACTATTTACGTTTTGTGGTAATTCCAAAATTTGTCGGACGAAGTGTGGTAAATATCTCTTCAATATCAAACCCAGCTCTAAAGATCAAGTCCCCTAAGCTGTCGAAATTAAAATTGGTCTGAGTTATATCGTATTATACGTGCGTAATGCGTTAAGTGTGACAAGCATAAAATTACCGAATTGCGTTTAAACAATCTCTCTTTTTAAATATTCAGGTAAACACCGTATAAAGGTGTTATCAGGAAGAAATAATGAAAATAAGGAATTTACACCTTCTTTCTCTTGGCTTTACACTGTCGGAGTTTTAGAAATGTATAAATTCGTTCAGATTTCTGCATGATTGACTTACATTTTCAATGATTGCGGCGGATTTGGTGCATGCCAAGCTATTATTTTTTTAACTTGCGTGCCGAGTGGACAGGGTTCGGCATGTTCGTTCCTATTTTCTCCACCATCCATCTGTATTTTCGTTTGATGTCACGAGTTAATATTGTATTAGTAATTATAAGTTATGTATTTCATTGTGTAGTTAAATTAATTTCGCTGTAAATGTATGGACAGCAGTTTTTCAATCGTTACACCCTTGCATTGCTATAATTTTTTTCCGAATCCCCAATGGACATTTCCGCAGCCAATTTTCTACCTATTTTGATGGCCTAACCCTACTTTAACCTGAATATTCTCTACTTTTCTTACTACGTGAAAAACCGTGGCTAATAAAATTTCAATATCGCGGACACACTTTCATGGATGATGTTCTGTACTAATTATATTGATGCGATATCCATAGCCATAATTTTCTCGTGACTTTAATTTCTTTAGTGATAATTTGAGCTCAGACGCATTACTAGTCTTTTGCTGTGACAATCCTTTACAAACGTTGTATTTGTCCACTCTTATTGATGTTGCCCTCACCGTTGTCACCGCCAGATGATCAGACTAGAAAACTCCGTAGATGAGTAATGCGTATTAATTCAGTGTAAAAACAATTATTACTGGCATTAGTTACCACTTAAAAGTTGCAATATTTCGAATTTTTAGGGATATTATTTTCAAAACTCTATTTGAGAAAATTTTTCACTCACATTTTTCACACAAATCTCACTGGGTGAAATTTTTAGCAGTATCAACGTTTCAACGGATTTCCATCGCCATAATGGTGAGTGTTGTTGACATTACATACTTTAGGCAAATATGTAACAGTCAGGTGACTACTGATTGGTCGGAAGGAGAAATTTATCTTTGTTTTGGCAGATCGATAGCTTTACTTTATTGGATATAAAATAGGATAGGAAGTAATATAGTGGCTACAAATAACTAGAAATAAAATATAATTTTTGAAAACTCTGTATAATTGGAGAGGCAATCTCATTTGTTACTTTATGATGCATTAAAATCTCATAAAAAACTATAGTAAAAAGAGGAACATATGAAGGCATTGCCTTGGAAAATCCTAAGATATTACTCATAAATCAATTATTGATGATCGTCAATTAAGGAATCAGGACGACATGAAGTAGTGCGCGACAAAGTGAATCAAAGCAAGGATGAATTGTAGAGCTTCCGAAAATGAATATTAAGATTAATGACTGCCTACATGACCATTAAAACTACACATCCGACAGAATTTTCCCGTGTAGTATCTCCATCTAATGGAGAAAGCATGACTTTTCATATTTTCCTCTCACTTTCTAATTCTTACGTCTCATTGCAACAATATCATCGTTTTCCCGGCCAATGAATCTGAGACGAACACTTCCCGATCAGCAGCGCGAAGGAATTGGAATGACTTAAAACGTGCCCTGTCGTGAAATAGTAGTTGAAACGGAACGCTCTCATCGCTTATTTCTTTCATTGGTCGTTCCCATTTCGACTTTTGTTTTCACCGCGTGACTGGATAGCTCTGGTCTCCTAGTAAAAGACGTTCAGGGCTAGTTTGCGCGCGGTACAGGGGCTAGTGGTGGGAGGTGGTCGCATGCAATTGATCCCGATGCCTATCGGCGACGACGGGTGCGCGCGCTTACTTGTATAGTGGGGGCTGTATACCTTGCCCGAAAACGCACTTACTAGTATTCCTGGCTTCTTCTGCAGCGTAGGAATGATCTTGGGCTTCCTCTCCATTCCCAGCAAACAACATCACTGATGACACACAGTAAATAACGCGTTGCATCACCTCAGAGTCATCTGCGAAATTGATACAAATCTATTGATAAAAACCATATCTTTGTTTTTTACAGTGCTGCCATTTTAACTACGAATCCAATAAAAAGGCGGAAAATTTAAGAAATTATTCACATAGCTTCAAATTCACGCACGTGTTATAAAATACTGAGTTAAATGTTTAGTAGTTCAATATATGACACAGCTATGGCTATAAAATTGGTATGTTGATTTAATGTGTTAATTTTTTGTATCTATGTATAGTCAGCGTTGTCGTTGTTATTCTAATGCAAACACACGTGTATGAAGTGTGTACATATATGGGAAATAGTGTAATTTTAAATGAGTGAGGGCGCAAAATATGTGTGTTTTGGGTTTAATGTTGTGAACTTTGTAGAGAATTGTGATGCGTTAAAGATTATTAGTATAAAAATTGTTGTAAATGAAAATGAACCTCATGCCCTGTGTGTAAACACTTTAGCCCTGAATATGGAATAAATTACATTCCGAAACGTCGGTAAAGAAAAATAACGATATATATTTTAACTCAACCCTCAAAATAACCTTATACTAATTATTAATTAACTGAGGCCAATATAAGAAGCATTGAAATGAAATACTTATATTTTTAATTTAGTAATAATAACTTTTGATTCCAGCTTTCGGCGTAGTACTCAAAAGTTTTGCATAAATTTAGGGGAGATAAAAGAATATAGAGGTGTCACCATGCTTGATTCTTGAGGCCAATTCAGCAATCACAGTCATCACAGTTCAGCCTTAGCTCTGGCTTACTTATCTAGTGGTGGAGAGAGGATAAAAATCCTCACCTGCCAAACCGAAGGTCGCGGGTTCGAGTCCCGCCGGGGTAGGATATTTACACCTCCCTGGGCATGGTTGTGAGTGTTCGTCATATATGAGTTAATTGTAAGAGAGGACTGTACTGGCCTAAATTCGCTCGAAATAAAAAGACAAATTATTATTATTATTATGAAAGTACACGAAGGGATGTGAGCAATCAATCGTATTTCTGGGTCTGGCTTGCAAGTGCGTGCTGAATTCCCTATTTTGTATTTATACACTATAAATTACCTCTACTTATTTCTTTTGGAAGGAGTTTTGGTGTTATTGTGATGAGTTCTCGAAATATCCTTCCCCGAAATACAATTTTGCCATGTTTATAAACGAGAGAAGCTTAATTAAGACCTAAATGAATATACATATATATTTTTAATTTATATCCTTTTATCAGAGGCAAAATTAAGCTTCACTATTTTGTAACTCCCATTCTCAGCTGTAAGCTCTCAGTATGTCATTGTTAACCGCTGAATATTCAGCATAATTTCAATTACAAAACCGTTTCATTTCAGGTGGAAAAATTTTTTCCTCCATATTTGTAATTTAATGAGTAGACATGAAGGTTATAAAGTTGAATAAATATACCAAAAATGAAAATTAAACGGGGAAACAGGAGATTTTAATTTGAAATTACCCTTTCTGCTCTCGAAAAAATAATATCCCTCTGAAAAAATCCCATGCTTGCTGAAAAAAATGCGAAAATATATTTATTTCGCGCTTCCGTCATCCGACATATGCGGAATCCAGAGCTCGTCAGCGGAAAACATAATGACACTTCATGGTTGCTAAAAGAGTTGCATTATTTTCGAGGATAACATTTTTAAAGGTGAAACCACATACCGTAGCGAGTTTTGAGTTATTATTTCCAGGCAAGAATTAAGCGATAGCGCCAATGCTCCGGTTATAATTCGCTCTGGTAATCTACGAAGTGTAAAGTTATATTTGAGCTCTCAGTTGCGGATTTATTGAAGTTAAATGCTATTTTTTGTTAACATTTACATCATTTTGTTAACTTGTAAAATATTAAGCTAATGTTTCGATTAATTGGGAAAATGATTAATGCATTTCTATCCCTTTCCATAAATATAGAACACCGTGCAGGCCAGTCCCTTGATGTGTGTCTAGGCACGGTGATCGAATTAGCATTACTCATCCCAGTTCAAGGTTGAGCCCTGTTTGCTATCCTAAGTTCTAGGAACGGATAAAACTGCTGTCTAAACTTCGTTGTGAGTCTATGCCATGAGCTATTCGAGTGTAACGGTATAAAAAAAGCAATGATTTTGTTAAAATACCTTTACTGAATAATAAGAAATATATTCATGTGGAGATCTTTCATAGACAATGCTTGATTAGTGTGGGGTTTTATAAATAAAAATAATACATTAGAAATTAGAAGTACCAATAGAGTCTTGGAAACGGAATTAATACTCTCATAGACAATACTTATCGTAACTGCAACGGTCTTTTATCGTCCGCTCGAAAAAACACACTTCAAGAATCTTCATTTTTGGCAATAAAATCCTGATATTTTTTCCATATTACATCTTCATCTACATCTACATAACGCCCCGCGAGCCTCCGCATGGGTGTGTGGCAGGGGGTGTTAGGTCACCAGCCGTGTAAAGGTGTAAGTTTTTTTGGAGATGAAATGGTGACATGAATTATAGAAGTGTATTTAGTGAGCTTAATTTATTTTGTGATCGCTTTTTGTTCGCGGAAAGAACGAGTTCTTGTACATATCTGTTCGGCAGTGTATCTCTCTTATTTTATCGCGTCTGTCAGACCTAGAGATGTAGTCATTTAGAGGAGTCATGATAATATTCTCTATGTCGCTCTGAAAATTTCGAAATATTCGAGTGCTTCTGGTTATATTTTTATGTAGTTGAGGGAGTTAGAGTCAATTATCATACTGTTGGGTTTTAAGGTCCCTCAATCTTAAGAAATGCAGTACTCCAGCGGAAGACATTCGTTGTGGTTGACGGAGATGTCTTACCACAGTTTAGCACCTTAGTGTACGCTGTTAATTCCTCTGAATGGAAAATTTTAATCGTATTCCTGGGAATGATATTACTTTCCATCTGTAAGGGTTCAATGGAGACGGCAACGATTAACATCAGTTGAGCAAAGTCTTTTATAATAGCTCATCTCAACCTAAAATCTAATAACGTCGAGGAAATAAGTTTAACCTCGCCCAATACCAGGAAATAAGACAGGTTTTTCATAATTGGAATCAAGCAGTGATGATTCAAGCGGACACTATTCTACCAGGAGCCCGGTAGATGACTTACGATGTGTGAAACCTGTATGAATAGAATTATTTTATTACATCTCTCAACCTACATAGAATTTGATTTTGCCGTATCTAACCGTCATGCATAAAAAGTCACATTCATTCACGAAAATCACATCACTCTATATTTCGGCTCTTTATTATAGATCGATCTCCTGAATATTAAGTGTAGCTTATTCACGATCAGTATTTGAGCTTGCAGTATAAAAATAGCATTTTTGAAGCCACGGAGTTTGGTGCCGGTCTATGTGCTGGATGATCGCTCCTCCTAGATTCCTTAGAGAGATTATTATGTGTGGACCCCAGAAGTCAAGGGATCTAAGTGACATTTTTGAAAAAAAAAGTTAGGTACAGGAATGGGATGTGAAAATATTAATCTCTTAGGTGGTAAAGGGATCAAAGTGATTTTCTTGACAGGTGCTGCTATCTAGGGTAATGCCTCTTAACTACTAAGTGGGTTGTACCAAACATTTTCAACTTTGACTTAAGTTTTCTCTAAACAGTGGTTTTGTTACTTAGACCCCTTGACTTCTGGGGTCCTCATATTATATCTGTCTCACTGCATGATGTCAGTGAAGGAGTTCAAAGCGCACGTGAAGAAGATGGAAGGAAAAGCTTAGTCTCTAAGAAAAGTTTCTCACTTATGGTTATCAACGACCGTCAATGGAGCTCATCTCGTAGATTGCTACGCGACTCATATTTTGTATCCCACCTTCGAGAGGGAAGGCGAATATAAACACACATGGAAGTGAGTGAGTGTAGTGAAGCGCGGAAGCGCGGGGGTAGATAGGCGGGACAGTACTTTGCAATTGACGTGTTTTTGCTCGAAGGCGGAAATGATGCGAAGAAGAAAATGGACTCGGGAGTCGATAGGGAAGAGCTCTTTTAAGGGGGCGTCTGGCCTCAGGACGTGAGTCAATATGACGGCTAAATTACACATTTTTATTTAATTGGCTTGGGAAATCCTGCTTTCGATGATAAACTGTCATAACAATTAATACGAAAACCAAAGAACAAAATATTCAGATTTGTCCACATAAACATTTTGTCTAAGGAACACATTAGTATTAGCAATGAACGCAGACTGCAGCGCTATTCATAGATAACTACTGCATTTTGACTACAATTATGTCAGAAACTCGCTAATAACGTGGTAAAGTTTCTATATTTTATTTAATTTCCCAGCACCATCCGCTTGTCATAAACTGTTTTATTTAAAAGCTTAAACATGGTATCTTGTTCAAACTGTCATATTGCTAGTGTTATCTGAGCAACTTTTATACAATTCATGTTAAAATATGCACATTCAAAGGTAAATTGCAGTTAAACTATCCTGGAAGCCCTAAATTTTTTATTCCAATGTTTCAGCCTGAACTATCTAGAAGTTCATTTTTTAGAAGTAATGAGATAACTGAGATTTTCCACTTATTTTGTTTTGCGGTACAACATGTTACTACACATTGGTGTCATAAATAAGGTGTCACATTATGACACCCATGTGTCTTATCATGTTTTACCGACATGAGAAAATAGTGGAATAAAAATGAGTTATTATTTAATTTATGGCCCTACTTTTTGAGCATCTTAATGTACACATGTCACTTTAAAGATGTTATTTTTATGTTTTCAGTAAATCAGGAATTCGTGAACCTGTGGGGCCTGAGCCACTTTAAGAGCGAGCGTACGTGGTCGGTTGAAGTGCGGGACGAGAGGTTGCGCTCGGGTACTAGAGGCTGGGTGGAAAGATGTGGGAGACTGTGCGACATGGGTGGAGGGGTTTTTAGGCTCCTCGATGTAGAAAAGATAGGGCTGTTATCTTAGATGACTGAGTGCACGTTATTGCGAGCAAATGGCGAAAGGACGCCCACGGGAAAAGGGAGAAGACTAAAATCCGAGGACTGAGAGATTTTTATGCCTCAAAATCTGGAGCGTCACACTCGGGAGTTAAGCGCCACAAGGCCAGCGACGTCTGTGAGACGTTACAATTTCTACTAATGACTCCTCAACTCTCACGAAAGGTCGGTGCTTCGAGCAAAGGATTCTGCATTTTCTTTCTAAGAGTTTTTATCTTTCTCTACGGCCTTCATTGTTGCACCAAGGGGAAATACCTAGCTTCGTTTATATAATACCCAGCGAAAACTTGAATTATCAACCCTTGCTATTAGCCACTCGAATTTGGACTACGCATTAGCAGAGTGCTTGACGTTTTTTTGTTTCATACTTTGCACTCTAGCACATTGAGTTGTTCTGAACCAGTAATTGTGACTGTGCATGACGGAGTTACGCATGTGAGAAATTTTGAAAGTTGGGAGACCGGCTTCATGTTGACAATGCTTATTCACAAACACTTCTGAAATGTACGAGAATTTTTGCAATCAATTACTTTTCACTCAAATTTGACGCTATGAAACAATTATGAGTTATAGCTGTTACAAGATTAGTGGTCATCATGATTTATGATCTCTATGTTGCTTTTCTGTTGTTCAACAGAAAGGAAAGCAATTTCTCAACAATTTCAATTACGATTCGTATATTACTTTCGTATATTTCGATTAGTTTTAGTAATCAGCTGAAAGAGAAATGAAGAGAGATAAATTTTCAGAGAACGTAAGGGACGAGGGAAGTTTTAAAATAGTGGATTAATGTCCATATAATATTATTATTTAGGACGAAATCTGAAAAATATTTTCGCGTATTTTTAGACGACAGAATGATTTTTTAATTAAGGTAAACAATAAATGTGTTTTATCTAGTGATATATAGCATCAAAAGTGACATTAATGGTTTAAAGACAACTAAGAGACATATAGTGAAAATCTTAGAAAATAGAAGCTCTTAGTCAAATAAAACTCAAAGTCAAATAGTAGTCAAAGTACTGTGGCTGAACATATAAATCTGTATACTGTTGAAATAATTTCTCACTGAACACATTCCAAACATTTTAAAGTTGGTAACCATGGATTGGACATCTATATTGTCTTCATCAAGTCAAATATTTCTTTTTCTAGTGTCTAAATATACCACAAATGGGAAGGTTCGCGGGGGTTTTCTAGAAATCTCTTGTTTATCGAGCACTGTAAAGCCAAATAGTAAAGAGGGCGTCATCTATATACCGATAAAAATGAACATAAAGTTTTAGAAATGAACGGTTTAAAAAAAATCAATTTTCTTAGTAATCCTGAAATATTTCTGCCAAATTGGTGACCACATGAAATTCTATGTGAGGCCATAGGTTAACTCATAAAATAGTCCATTAAATATAAAATAACTTTGTTTAATGTGCAGTTACAAAATCAAATTAGAGTCGCGTTTTTAAATTTACGGTAATGGTTTTTTGCTGATTCGATTTCTACCGATGCAAAAACTGAGGAAAATAAAGGAAATATATCATATGTTACAAGTCTGGTATTTACTGGTTGTTTAACATCTCTAAGTGTTGTTCTAATTCCAAAAGAATTTTATTACCACCCTTAGCTGGAAATTAGAATAAAATCTCGGAGATTTATTTGTTTAATAGCTAATTTGTGTAATGGTGCCATGAAATACGTTAGCACTGGACTGATGGGAGATAATTTTTTTCTAACTTTACAAATTTCATTCAAATTTACGAAAATAATTTCCGATTGGTATTGGAAAACTGATAAAGAAGAGATATTATTTTTAATATTTTTGTCCATGACCTGAAATAGCAGCTCATTTGCTCGTTGAACGATCGGTCCTTTTAAAATATAGGACTAGCCATCAGTTTGTTGCAAGCTACCTATTTTAGAATTGACTAACTGGAAGCAACCTTTTTGCATCAGGCACAATTAGTTTATGTAGTTGGGTCATGAACCCGGAATTGTCATCTGTCGTGATTCATCTCCGCCCTCCAGTCGATCCCCTTGATTAAAATAACCTTCTTCAACATAGAAGGACCTCCCCTTCCATTTTCTCCAAGCCAACCCCCACTTATGATATGATTTGGAATTCACAGAGTAGCTTAAACCGTAATCAAATAAATTAGAGAGGTTTGTGCAATGTTTGCCATCAGGATGACGCTAGAATAACTATCGAGTGCTGTGCCATGCAAGCAAGAGGTGGGTCAGGGTGACCGGTCATTGCGGAATATCGAGAATTAAGTGAAAAAGATAAACTCAAACGAACGCGTTAATATTTTTTTTTCTAAATATTCAGTTACCTTTTTATTTTTTAAATTTATCTTCACTATCCCGAATACAGCACAATGGGCCAATTTACGTCGGAAAAATAACAGTAACAACAGACGAGACACAATCACCCATGTCCTGGGCATATAATATTCTACCCAGGCGGGAATTTATTATGAGATTTAAAATTAATATGAGATAAAGACCTTCTATGCTGGCATTTGTTACGAAAACTTTTGTGATGAATTAGCTCTTGGGAATATCATGCTATATTGCACAATTTTTATGGCATTGTGAAACACTGCTGAGGTTGATAGAAATAACAATTCATTTAAATATTCACATTTATTTATGCCTGAACTGAAAATTTCTGTAATGACTCATTCCAGGGATTTTTTGTCTTTGTAGCGAATCGGATAAAAATTCAGTTTTTGCTGTTTGGCTCGGTTAAGCATAATTAAAGGCTCAGCTTAAAGTGACAGCTACTCTTACATATTAGCTAAAGTTCCCAAGCGGGATAGCCATTTCTTACTCCTTTGACTCAAAGCGTGTGCACTGATGTAAATAATTTGACTTTTTATGAAGAAGAATTTGGCAAAATAAAATGGGATATTACCATGGAGAAAGTGGAATGACGCCGTCTTCCCTCGTGTTGCGACGATAAAAATGTTGCCTTCCATATAACTTTCACCAAGGACTCGCAGCTGCTAGCCGTTGATTATCAGCGTCGACCTCACAAACTTATTATTATGAATGGCGATCACTGGCGCAGCATTTCACAAGCGTGCATTTGGAAAGGATGCACGAGACATTGTGGGCATTCCGCTGGCACGCCGGCGGAAAGAGGAATTTCCGCGGAAATAATGGCTCTGGTGTTTAATCCGTGTCAATGAATGACGGTCTTTTTCGGAAGAATAATGGCATTCAAGGAGATGAGCAACATTTTTTTTACAAACGACGTTAACTTCATTGGTAAATTTCTTACTCCGTAAGAAAGTTATTTCCCTCCTTAAACCATCTTCCACTAGTTGTCAATCGTAGTTACCTATTTTAAGCGCTACTGAATGATTTAAAGATTTTAGTATGCACCAACGTTTAAAGATGTTAATATGTGCTGGACGTTAGTAACATTTCTGAATTCTATTAATTTCTACAAGAATTCGTTGACCCCAGACTGGAGGCCCCAATACTGGCAGCATCTGGCGTTTGCCTTAGTCGTCCACCAATTGGGCAGGCACTGGTTACGAGTATTTCTCTTTACGTCTTCTCCTCAATGAATTTTTACCCTTCGGAACGGGTTAAATTCTAAGAGAGAATGTTCTAGCCATTTATTTCCCTATTTAATGATAAAAAATCTTCTTTTTCTTAAGAAAAATGAGAAAAGAAAAATGATTAGCTTTCGCGGCGCATGTGGTTTGGAACCTTACACAGCTGTGCTTATTGCTCGAATCCTCAAAAGCTTAAAGAGTGGGTTTTAGACTCAAGTGGTGGTTAGTAGAGAGCGACAGGACTGGAAGCGAATGCTCGTCGCAACAGTAATATCACAATGGGAGGGCCACTAATCAGCCGGCAATACGTAGGCGTTCAAGCAGTGATGTCTTCGTAAATACTTACCCATACTTCGGGTCTCTATAATTAATCCTTTCGCGCCGAGGTCTCTCCAAGGGAAATGCTTTCCCTGCTACGGGTAGCATGAGCATTTTCAGTACTCCTCTCTACGGAGCTTTCTCGTGGCGACGAATCGCTCAGGTATGTCTTTTGCCCGTTTCGGAACCCCACTCAGCGGGAAACCGTGCCCTTTCTCCTGGGCACTGGGCTCGACCCCCCAACCCTTAGCAACCCCACTCTCTCTCAGCAGGAGGCCGCTGTAAGTTTGTTGCATAAACGTTGTTTTTTTAGATAATTCTAAATGAATTTTTAATGTTATTATGAGCGTTTTACAATTTTAAATGAAATTCTAGCGTTAATATTAACAAAATCAGAGTTATGTTTAGAGCTCAAACAATTGAGAGTTCCACACGAGCTCTGTTACTATCAACGCTAGAATTTCGTTTGAAATTTGCCAAGAACCAACAAAAACATGCAATTCACTTCATTAAGTTAAAAACTTTGTAGAGTGAAAAAAATAATTGCCTTGAAAAACCATTGGAAATACAATAAATTAACCGCGGATTCATGCAGCAAGGAGAGTTACTAATGATGCGGAGGGTCGAGCTCACTTGCCGAAGAAAGGGACTGGGCTAAGCTGGATAATAAGGGTTTACTGCATACCTAGGGTTATTCTTCCCGTATCGGTCACTTCCCTTCCCTCGCGTCGGCTCCACCTGACATTAGGACTTTTGCTTCGGTTTTTCTCCGTCGGGCAGAGTCGACATTCGTTCGTTTGCATAGGAAAATTCACGTTGGATATAGCCAACGCTAGGCGCGAAAGGGATTAAAGTTAAAAAGGGGTTAAAGAAAGGGATTAAAATTAAAGGGAAAAAGAAAGTTAATTACATACGAGTTTTTACTGAATGTGAATTCCCACCTGAGCACCGATACCATGTTCGTTTATGCTCTAGCCAGTCCGTTAAAATGTCAAATCAGAAAAGGGTGGTTCCTTAGTAGATCCATTTTACCCTGAATTATCGCTGCGCGAGATATTGACCGCGAGCTTTTCCCATGATCACCACTTCCATCGGGTGCCGGAGAGTGACTGGTCTCAGTAAAGTCACGGCCATCGGTGGACAAACAGACGGAGTTCTCTCAAGCAAGGAAGCACTTCTATGGGAAACCTTAGTGCTAGAATTCAGCCGACTTCTTACTGTGTTGTGACAACTGTCAGTAGTGCTGTCTGGTGGATAGCGGAAATACGAGGATCGCAGTTCATTTAGCAGTTTATCCGTTGAGTCAACACTGAGTGAGTATCGTTAATTTCTGTTTAAATTCGTTATACGTTCTGTAAACCAGAGTAGTCAATGTCAGACATATATTACACCACAATTAATCGTGATTATTGTAAGGGTAAACTTTCCTCCACCTCCCGACCCATGATAGATAATAGACATTTTTGTATTATAGATAGGCTAATTTCATTCGTCTTTGGATAATTCTTACCAAAAATTTCCCTATCCGATTTTAAAGTTTAAACATCAAAAGTGTTGTACCTACTTCGTAGGTAAACCTAAGAATTTCTTCTTTCCACAAAAAACTGAATAGTTCGAGGTGAAATAGCGCGAGAGAGCAAGCTTACTTAACTATATCTTTAATAAAACATTTGTGATGTAAATTCCTTCTTGTGTGTCATAAAGAGGGGGAAATTGTTATCTTTACGGCTATTATTAATGATCTTTTCCGGTTTATTTATGCTGGGAGCTCTTTTTCTTAAAAAACAATGTAAATATTCATGTGAGGGTATTTTGGACCCTTATTTTTACATGAGAGTGGCAGAAAAATTGCAATTACTATGTTAAATTGTTATTTAAATTTCTGAGATTTGTTTTACCGGCCATTTTAAAAATCCTCAAGCGAAAAATCACTAAACTCTTCGATAGAATGCCTATGTAATCTTTATTTAGCATTCTTCTTACTTCGGTAGTGACGGAAGCATTCTATGCTTATTAAACTGATTATTATTCTGCTTGAATACGGTTATTCACTTTGCATAAGTTTCTATGTTAAAATGGTTTAAAATAAATGAAGACTTTAAGGTGCTGCAATGACATGAACCAACTTGGTGGAATAGACGGTGTAGCATGAAGTAATTTTTGTGCCTCCGATTATTTCATGGTCGAATCGATCTCATCCTGTCTTCCCTGAGTCTACCTTTGGAATCTAGAAAATAAGCGTGATAATTTCTGATGGGGCTCGGATAGGCTCTGACTCTGGGGCAAATAGGCGAATTTAACGAACAATACTTTGCCATTTTTCTCCAATGAAGAAGCTTCGTCCAGGAGCTCTCTTGCGTAAGACCGGAATGGCTTACCGTATTCGACTCGTAATTTACCAAGGATACGTTTCTTAAAATTTAGCCGAACTTTACCCATTATTTTTAAAATGAGAAGGAAAGACTTAAGAAAATATAAAAAGGATTGAAATATGTTGAAAAATATAGAAATATATTAGAGCACCATAATAATCAAATTAAGTATGTTTATATGGAAGCATCGAAAAACTTCTCCAAATGATAAATGTGAAACGATATAAAAGTACTATTTCTGTACTCTGTCATAAGGGACGCAGTCGTGAGGTCGTGTATTATGTCATGTTTGAGAAAAGACCTGGGATTCAACCTTGGTCTTAACTGAATTCCACCACCTCTGTCGTGGTCTTTCTCGACGTCATTTTCCCTCTGGATTTCTTTTAAATACTAACCTTAGTACACAATGCCATTATTTCCTAGTATTTTTAGAGTCAATATCATTCTTCTGCCCGTAGTCTCACTTGAAAAATCGATATTCTTGTATAGGTCTCTGGTATCCTTATTACATTTCCTCATGGCAGTTGTGTTCGTTTCGTGTCTCCATGCAGCATATTGCCGCTCCTGTACGGGCCATTTCCATTGTATATGTTCTATATTATTGAAATTTAAAATCAGTCTAAAGGTAAGACTTGTATTCTGTGGGTAAATGTTTTCCTCGCCAATCTTAAAAAAAGTCGACGAAAAATTGGGGGTTCTCCATCGAATAAAAAAATATGTCTCCGATTCCACTGAATTTACTTCCCCTCTTTTCACATCTGGGGCCTCCCGATACTTAACGAAAAATCGTCCCTTGGTGTCAGGAGGACATATTAGATAAGAATAAGCCGATGATCATGTACAATTGGCTCACAGAAACTAATCGGATGAGCTCCTCCTGCAGCCCGGAACTAATCGGATAAGCAAAAATTTATTTATAGCTCTGCATGCACTTCAAATATATCAATGAGACGTGATCGGTGGAGTAAGGGCGAGGGCCTCTTGAATTTATTATTCATGGAGAGAGGGATTTGTAAAGTCATGTGGAAGCGTTTGGAACTTAGCCCTCTTTCGGAGACTGGTCCCGATATCACATAATATACGAGCCGTAAAAAGAGAAAGAGTAGTCTGGCTGCGGGGTGTAATTCGAATTCCGAGATTAAACGAGGCATTTTATAATCCCTTGTGGAAATCCATGAGTTCAGCAGCCATTTACTCTTCAAAAGAAATACGTATTATGAAAAAGGTGATTTCGGGATTTGAAACTGGAATAACTTATATACCACTTTTTATTATCACTCTTTAGGCTAAAGCGTACAATTAACGATCAACTATATTTGTACTACGTCACTTCGTATCTCATTATTCGAGTGGAAAAAATTGCAAATAAACTTCTCCCTTAGTTAGTAAAAGTGCACATGAATTATGGTCAAAATATTTATGTCAAAAGCGGCTATCGACAGTGCTCTACTTTTTCTCATTTTTATGAGCTTAAACTTATTTCTTCAAAGGTTGGTTTAAATTTGAAGATTTCAGTTCAGCAAAAAGTGACGCTTCTAAAAATGGGAATGTTCATCTTTTTTTAGCGTTAATTGATGGTAAAGACCTACATGGGCTGGTTATATATTTTTCAAAATAAGCAGCTTTTGCAATTCAAAATCTTACCCTAGCTGTCTTTGAATGTTTTTAAAGCTGTGTGTTTTTTAGTTTCTTAAGTCATAGTTGAAAAGTTTACAGTGTTTTCGTCAACATTGCAATGTATGAATAGAAAGAATTCGGTAAGGTAAAAGAGGAAGTCCAGAATTTTTTTTTGTTTTGTTTGCTTGCCGTATTACAGACTCAAAAGCATGCTGTTGTCAAACTCCGCATTTACAAGTATAAAAACGCAAAGATGTCGCAACTTTATCAGCATATCGGGCCATCGCATCCTCGGTGCCTCACTTGGTTCGTGGCGCTCGTAATCCGCTAAGGGAATTCTCTTCCTCCGTCAAACGGCTTGCTTCGCCGTCCGTTGAATTCAGCTATCTCTTGAGATTGCTTTGCCTATGACCGTCTAGTTCTCGTTCTATCCTGGAGCCGAATGCCCAGCTGCTGGTAGCAGCGTCGACTCTCTAGTGACAACAGCGGTAACAATTTGTAAATTGTTTCCGGAATAGAAGCGTTTGTTAGCCGGTAACATGATGGATGGACACAAATTCCTAATCATACCTCCTAGGATTCCTTTTGGACTCTCCGGTTTTCGCATCATATGTCTGATTCAAAGTGCAGTTGTGCATATTGATTTACAGTAACATTTGCATTAATTATTCACACATAGAATAACCATTCGGTTATGAATTACAATTAGGGGACTCGGAACTCGTTCTGTGAATTTGAGAGAGCAGTTGATGTTGTGCGGAGTAATACACCATATCCGTGTTTCCAGTATTTATTCATTATCAAACCAACTACCTCGTTTCGGTCCGATATTTATATGTGAATCTCGGATAAATCTGAAACTATGTCACTGTACAAAAAAATAAAAATTAATTCTTTTTTGTTAATGACATTTTATTTTTCATTGTTATAATTTTTACGGATTATTCCATTAAAGATATAACAATGATACGATATTTTTATCTTTAAAGACTGAACATTAATTTGTCCATAATTATTACGGCATTAGTCATTAAATTTTTCTAAATGCCTCTTTATTACTTATTTTAATCTCAAAGTAACGTAAATAAACCAATTTGCAATCAATTATCATTAATAATGTATGTTTAATCTCTCAATATCATCTTATTGGGATGAATTTTGTTCACCGTTTAGAATGAAAATTTGGAACTCCGGTATGATTTATTTGTATTTATTTTATAGTCATAACATAGGATAAATATCTTCTTTTCTCTATTATCCAATCCTATGAATGTTACCTCGAAAGCAAAACTGACGCTCATTAGGCGGCTGGGGCTATTTTATCAAGTTGAATGTCGTAAGTATTATTTTTCAATGACAGAATCACAAACGGTAGTAGTTCACCTAGGTGACTTCGAAACCCAAAATCCAGCTGGAAGATACCATATAAGGGTTGCCGCTAGACTATGAAATATCCCTGTGAATTGTTTGCTGTGGCATCCATTTTTTTTCATATTTAGCCAATTTTCAACTTAAAACTGCCTCATGAAACTAAATATGTTATTACTAAGGTTATGTACCAATGTTCAGGATCAAAATAATAACGAACCAGTTGGACGAAATATTTAGAAGGAAACATAATGAGAAACAACTTGCAGAATAAAAAACGTGATAATTGATTGAACAAAGAAAGTGCATTGGTTAAGAATTTATTCCTGAGGACGGAAATGTTTCAGAAGTACTGATTCAATGGGTATAGTGAATGGAAATAGCAAATAAATTATAGGGAAACTTTTGAAATATTATGGCCATAATACAGTATTGTATTTAAGACTTTCATTAAAAGTGGCCCTTTGCGATTTTTAGTGACGTCAAATGTTGCGTATATTGCTAATCAGTAATTTGACCAACTTCATGCCCCTTAGCTAAAAGAAAAAATCATGAAATTCCCGTCCAGGGCAGTTATACAATTATCGTAGTCAAATATCAATGTATTTTCTAATGCTACAAATTGAGTCAACATTATTTCAAGCATATATTAAGCCGAATCTGAAAATGAACGGAAAAAAATATAATAAATTTTGCGTTGGCATAACGTGAAAAATTGTACTTTTATTATATGCAGGCTATTGAGTTATATTGCTCTATATAAGAATTTTTTAACATTTTTTTTAGCTATAAAGGAAATATTTTGTGCATTAATTCTTTTCTTCACAGGGATATTACATTCACACGTTCTTGTATACTCATTGACACTAGCGTAGGTACTTCTTTAATATAGCGCTGTATGCATTTCTACAGAATCTAAACCAGACTACCGCATGCCCACTGGTCAATGATGGGGATCTCTCAGCGACACCGTCGATGCCCGAAACTTTTTTATGGTATGCGTTTTCGGGGAGATAATTAGGATCTTCTATGTAGTCGTAAATATGGGAGTAGCTGAAATCATTTTTTTTATGGCTGTGGTATACATATCATACAATACGAGTAACTTATTATCTTTAGATTCCCGTCGGGGGCCACGCAGCCTTTGCTTTGCCTAAGGCCGTTTTCCACTGAACCATTTTGCGTACTAACGAATGCATCGTAGAATATACAAGCATACGAGAAATTGTACAAGAGGGAGGAAGGGAAGGTTTCCGGTTTCCTATTACTCACTTCTCCCCCCGCTTCTTGGCTATTTCGTCGACTGGGTTGATATATATTAAGGGGTGAAGAACGCAATTGATCAGTCTCCCTGATCAATTTAAACATTACTCCGACAAGAATAGGCGTCACATGTTTATTCCCGGGATCATCAATAGATTCCGATACTATCCAGAATAACGACAAAATTGAATTTTTATGCCCTTGTTATTATGGCAAAAATTCCACCTATATTTTCTTTAAATTGGCTTAAATCTAATATGCAACAAACAAAAGTATTAATTTACAAGCAGAAATTAGATACATATGTACATTATTACGTAGAACTAATGCTTGTTTTCAAGACATTTGACCCATGACGCCTAGCGAGGAAAGAGCAATTGCTTTAGTTGAAATCAGTATTTCTCATCTCCACAATCAAAATAAAACCTATTAAAGGTAGGCATTTGTGCCCACCCACGCTAGAGACTTCTAGTTCATGGCGCATATTTTTCTTTTGGTAGAAAGGAAGGACTTTGTTTTCTTTCGTGAATTTTCGAAATTTCATGTAATGACGAATCAAATATTTTTTATAAATATATATTTCTTACCCCGGCACTAAGCGGATAAATTCGATTTCAGAAACTATTTGGCAAAAAATCAGATGCCTACTGCACAGGTGGGACTTGTACGATTCCTAGAAAAGGGGAGGTGCTCCAATTCAATAGTGAGATCCTCTCTCGGAGTATGATGATTGACAAATATAGCGCTGTCAAGCATTCTATCGTCTATTACCTCCACCGTAAATGTTCTCAAGTTAACGCGAATGGGATTGAAGTCATTCTAAAAATGTGATCAAAGCTGTGGAATTAATATTAAATTTAAAGCATGTTCTTTAGGAAATATTCTACCTGCGCCATTGAACCGGTGAAACGGCTTATGCAGTTAAATATGAGGATTATCGGGTCAGACTCAAGATCAGGACATCAATAAGGGGAGAAATGGGCTCATTAAGTTTTGATTAGCAGTTCTACCAAGCGATATGAAATATAAGGGTTTGCGGAGTGCCAAGCTTGCATTAAATTAATTAGGAAAGTCTCACGGCGATACGAATAGTTACGTGTTTCCAAGACCGAGTTACTTTTATCATTAAGAAATTTTGTTCACACAAACACTAAACTCTAGCTATACGAACTCATTTCACGGGAATATCTTGCTCTCCCTTCATTCAGACGGTTGGAATTTTACGAAATGAGTGATTGTTTACCCAGAGGTCACCTGGTTGGGCAGATGGGGAAGTTTGGGTGGTAGAAGTAATGTCAATACTTGGAGGGAGTTACGAGGCTCCCAGATGCCCGACACTTCGACAGAGTTCGGTTGATAAAGTTTTCCTGGGAGAAGATGCGGTGTGCTTGAGTGGAAGGTTACCACGGATACACGGGGGAGTTGAGAATTTAGAACACCTAGACAATAAGAGAGAGAGAGAGAGAGAGAGAGAGAGAGAGAGAGGGTAGAAAGTTGCACGAGAGCCAATTAAGGTACGATAGTTTTAGCGAAATATCATTTTACGTAGAAATCAATGAATAATGGTCTCATTTTAAAGAAAAACATCTCAACCTTCTAATGACACCAAAAATTCAACCCCTTGCCACATTACTTTCCGAGATATTTGACGAAGAATACCAGCTCTTTTACATGGGAAATGGTACGTGCACTCAAGAGAGAGATAATTTACTAAATTAGGTATTTCTAGCACTTAGATTTCATAAAAAAAAACTTACAGCGTGCATGAATAATGAAAGGAATTTTTGTAATGTCCGCTTAGTTTTTTATTCGTACTGCGCGTCTTAACGATTACATCGTCATCATCAGGTACAAACCAAACCATCAGATACGCGTGTTTGATGACGATATAATCGTTGAAACGCGCAGTACGAATAAAAAACTAAGTGGACATTACAAAAATTCCTTTCATTATTCAGAAATTATGTTCCTCAACATCTCGCCAGATACCGTTGAGTATAACAGCGTGTAGTTTGTATGTTTTCTCAAATATATTTGAAAATTAATCTAATTGTCACCGCAGTAGGTTCTTGGGTATCACAAAAAAAATCCTTCCGTTTTGAAGAAGTTTCAAACGTACCGCACGAAAAAAATGAGTCAAGTTAAAGACTTATTTAGGTGTTTTCATATGATTACTGGCAATTTCTTTCATGTAAAACTATATTATTGCACCATTAATAATGCAATATTTAATCGATGTGTCCTACAGCTGGTGAAATTTAAACGTATAACTCGAATATGGTATCTATTGCGACTAGGGAACTATCTCGCTCGGACTACCTTAAGTTCCTTGTGAAAGGGATGAAGTAGAAGTGGAGGATAATTAAGGATACTTATGGATGTTGTAGAGATCGGGTATGGGAGGGAAGTGAGGGAGCAGACGTTAGTCCTTAAGTCGGAGAGATGTCTGGGTGAGATGCAGGAAGGAAGAGGAACCGAGATGAGATTTTGGGTCACATTGAAGAGTAAGGAGAGAAAAACATTCCAGTCCTTAAATGGAGAGGTGCAGAAGGTTCTCTCCAGATAGGGGACAGACGTAGGGGATTATCAGCAGCAGTCAGGCTGTGTAAAATGTGATTGGTTTTAAAATTAGGGACTCCGTATATGCTGCTGCTTCAACGATACGTTTCAGGTGCTATGAGAAATACGCAGAGGTGTACAAAATGTTTCCCGAGAATATATAGTGAACTTTCAGATCTGAATTTTTCCAAAGTTCCTCATTTTTATAGACCATCACTTTTCCGGTATCATTCTTTTTCATCTTAAATCTGTTAAAGAATGGCATCTCATTACCACTAATAGCATATACTACCCGTTTCTAATGCTGCTGTTCAAGATACCATACGCTATTTTACTATTACGTGTGATATATGAATTGAAATTTCTTTCTTCCGAATTTAATAAATGGATTCTAAAAAAAATTATCACAGTCATTTCAAGCTTCTGCAGCTTGAGAATTTAGCACATGTATATAGATTTTTCTTCCATTTTTGCTTATTTTGCTTGTATACGATATTACATTTTGAAACAGTATATTATTCAGTGAGTGTACGTCACCTAGGATATTGTGATTATAATTTCTCGTTAATATCAAGAGGAAAGTATTGGTACTTCATTGAAATAGGATTTTCTCTAGAGTCTCAAAGCTTTGAAAGTCACTTGAGAGTCTGCTCTGTCAAAACAATCATGTCTTTTCGGTGTCGGATCGAGGCTACCGACTTTTAAAGGGACCATTATCAATATAGACCGTCCCCTTTCCGATATTGGATGCAGGGTTTTATGGGTGTGGCTACAATTGGCGAATTTATTCTTTATTTTATTTACTATATTATTATGTGATAAATTTACAGGAATTTAGATGAATTCTTCTCGGGTTTTCCACCGGGTCAGGTCGTTATGGGCCGACGTTTCGATGGCTACCACCGCCATCGTCCTCAGGGCACGCCAGCGTCGAATTCAATTCAATTCAATTCAAAATGTTTATTGCCATTGCATAATATCATATTTACATACATTCATAGTATTCACTACATTAATATATACATCATATCAACGCTCCGGTGAGCAAAAATGGCATGCATTTAATGGGTAGTGAAGTAATATAGTGCCTCCTTAGACACATGAACTTTGTTTTAAGATATTTTTACTATGATGATAATTTTTTTTTCTCAATCTTAGTACTGGAATACTAATCTTCATCACTGGATTAGTCAGTAACCGTTTGCAGAGTGGTTGAGTTTTTATTTGGCGACGTAAGGAGGCCTAGCACTTCGCCAGAAATATTTCATGTTTTCTTGTGTGGAGTACTTCTCATTGATGTGATGAGGGGATCAGAACTAACAAACAATGAAGTAAATCTGTGTTGGAATCAGCCCTTGATGTTTTTCGAATGTAGAACTCTCGAAATATTTTGCTGTATTTGTTTCGGAATTCCTGCGCCTCCTCAGAAAACATTCCTATTGGTAAAGGTAATTATTATGGATCCATGAAGCAGTAGTTCATGCAAAGTTGGTGGCATAAAATACCAAGAATAGAGTGAAACAAAATTTATTGCCGTCCTTAAAGAGTATTTTTGAAATTTTGGAACATTTATTTCATATGGACTGGATATGGTCCGCAGTAAAATGGAAATCCGATGAATTATGTCCTCGTCAAGTCCAGTTATGGAAGCTGAAAGAGCTGGATTATCGAAGAACCTTCGTGCTGTGTTTCCATCATCGGATATTCCGTAACCCTGTTTAGGACGGTCAACCACCAAACCATTTGTTTTCCGGAATTCTGCCTGAATTTTTGCTTTTCTACAGCTGACAGGTTTTTTCTCGTTCACCTCGCAATTTTCCATTTCTTCATTTCTAACATATATGCAATATGGAGTAAGCATTCAAAAGTCCTTATTATCGTATGCAAGGGAGAAATTCCGAGAAGACGTGTGTGAAAATTAATGTCTCTTTGAATTACACTATCAATATTGGTCATTTCCCACGGTTTTGCTCCACATACGTTACAATTCTGTGTACTTGCAGTGTTGGTCACAGCATCACAAACTTTCCCATCAACCATAGTCATAAGAAAGTCGTGTCGCACAGAATAATCTCGACCGAAAACAGATGTTGTCGGAAGTAAGTATTTGATCTCTTTTTTGACGTGTTCTGTCGCTGCCACTATATGAGATGTTGTTTCTTTTACCAACTGCATCTTTATCGGCCTGCAGTTACTGAAATAACCTACTTACACTTGAATTTAAAACAAATAATAGTGCTTAGGGATTAGTTACAGCAATTATGAACACTCTGAATAATTTTTTAACCAATTATACCTTGACAAATTTTAAGTTATCCGAGAGTAGCTACGGAGTTCCACTTTTACGTAGTCACCCGAAATTCGCACTCGCAATTGGAAATTCGCGCAATTATACCTTGTCGAGGAGGGTCGTGGATTTTGCCACACCACAACTTTTCTTGAGTCTTCGTCATGAGTATACAATTGGAGGGGAACAAAAGACATGAAGAACAAGCTGCTGTCATCAAATTCCTTGTTGCTACTCTGTTTGTACAAAGAGTGCACACTACTACCATCGCATCCCCACTTTGACACCAGAATCATGCGATTGCGCTGGTCAGCGTTGAGGGTGTTTAGAACAGGCTCCCGTGCCTGCAGCGTACGATGCACTGTATGATCAAGAAGGGCTTGGAGAGTAATCTCGGCGGAGTTTTCCGATATTTCTATGGACTCCTCTTGCGGATAGCAACGTTTTTTTTGCTGAGAGAACCTCCTCATAAGATGGATACAAATTAGAATCATTATGAGATATTTTTCTTCACTCTTCTTATGGCAAGGTACTGATTTTTAGTCAATTTTGCTTCAATTATTAAGCTAAGGGCCTTGTCTGCAGTGTATGGGAGCAAAGAATTCTTGCCAGATTGGTAAATATTCCATGCCTTCTTAATATTTTTGGCTCTGCCGGGGCTTCCGTAAATGACTTCCACTACCAATTGCGCTGCATCATTCTGCTTATTATATGTAAACTTGTACTTGCCGCATGTACCAATTCATTGGTAGTGTTTGAATCCACCAATTCACTAGTCCTCCGTCGTTTTTATCTCTCTCAGAGTGTCTCAAATATCTTACACGGATCACCTATGCCTAGGAAAAGGCAAAAGCGTAGTAGTTAACATTCTCTTATTCTCATTAAACAACAAACAAGTTTCAAATTTTGAGTTGTAAGTTCCGCGGGTTCAATTAACCATTCATGAAATATTCACTAAGGAGACATCCTTACCGGAAGAACTAGGTAGAGGAGTTTCTACGTTTACCCCCTCAGGCTCTACGATTCCAGTGATAAAATCAATTTCCGAATCCAGCCACTCAGAATAATTTTTTAGGAATAACTGTAATGTTCTTCGGCTTTTTTCCCATCTCTGGGTCACTCGCGTAATAAATGAATAAATTCTATTTTGAATTTGGAATTTATTCTCATCTTTCATATCTGCCAAATCTTGTGATCTATAAGTAATACACAGAAAATGGTAAGACATTGCAGGCAGTCATGATTTCGAGATTGAATCACTTGGCACAATAATTCATTGGGTACAATTGAACTTACCTTATTATATGCTCATATATGAGGACCCCAGAAGTCAATGGGGTCTAAGTAACAAAACCATTGTTTAGAGAGAAACTTAAGTCAAAGTTGAAAATGTTTGGTAAAACCCACTAAATAGTTAAGAGGCATTACCCTAGATAGCAGCACCTATGAAAAAAATCACTTGGATCCCTTTACCACCTAAAAGATTAATATTTTCACATCCCATTCCTGTACCTAACTTATTTTTTTCAAAAATGTCACTTAGACCCCTTGACTTCTGGGGTCCACATATATGCTGACAACGAACACTGTACTTTGCAGCCCATTTCTCCCGTGAAACGTAAAAGCACTCCCTCCTTGACGGCATTTCAAAAGAATTATAGTACACAGTATGGCTTATTGTAATTGGGTAATTAAAACAGCACCATACGAAAGATAGTTTAGTGAAATACTATTATATTTATATTGTTACCAATCAACCAATGTTGTGGATATGCCATGGAGATGATCATGCAGATAAATATTTATTAGAAACAAGGAGTGAATTGTTGAGGTTGAGCCTTAAGTGAAAGATGAAAATAAATCATAATGAATAAACTTGAATATAATTGACTCAATATTACAGAAACAATTAACGACCATCCCTCTGTATGGCCATAATTGTCGCCTGCCCGTGATATGGCGTTCCGAAGGCCCGGCGAAGTAATACATTACGGCGAGCTATTAGGAAAAAGGCAGTTAAAGGCAAAAGATTTTTACATAGTAACAAAATACAATTTTTTTTCTTTCCATTATGCTATTGCTTAACAGGGTGGTAGTGGATGGTTTTTTTGTTCTACCAACTTTGCAAATGCGAGCAGATTTTCCGTCTGATACTATTTCAAGCTCTGTCCTTAGGGATTTAAAGACTTCATTACAAAATGAACATTAGAAACTCAATGATTACAAGGCAAAAATGCCATTGAAACTCATATAACACTTAAAATAAAGCGTAAACTTATTCTATGGATGGAGCAAAAAAGCATTAAAGATTTCATAAATTGAGTTACGATAAATTGCCCTTATTCAGCTCTGTATATCGGAAAAAACTGTGTTATAGGAGAAAAAATTGTCGTACATTGTGGAATGATCTTTTATCTTCCCATTAGATATGATTTTGGAGTCATTTTAACAAGTTCGGAAAATCGACTTTTGTCCAGCAAATCGGGCTTTCTAGACCACTGTGCGTAGTCCACTGCACCTGTGGAAGAAGGTGGACAGGGTGTTACCGGCGTCGCCTTGCCCAGCACTGCCGGTTCCTAAGGGCGCTGAGGGCACCGAAAGTCACCGGAGTGATGCCCTCCGCCGCAGTTGGCGTATTTGAGCGTCTCCGCTTTGCACTCTGCGGACCGGTGACTCGTCCCGCATCGCGCGCAGCGGAGGCCTCTCCTGCACTCGTGTGTCAGGTGGTCGAACCCCTGACACCTGCGGCATTGGGCTGGCTGGACTCGCGGTGGACGGGAGGGCTCCACGCGGTATAGTGACACCCTCGTGGAGTAGCCGGTGCATGGAGTCCCGGTCCTTGGAAATGACCCTCATCAGGGTCGTGGGCTGTCTGGTCCTTCGCGCCTTGATCCGGTACACCTTCAGCCTGGAGGTGTCGTAGCCGCCGAATCGCAGGCCCTCCTGGATGTCCTCTTCCGGCGTCGCAGTGTCCCTTTCCTCGGATCACGAATAAAAAAGGCGATTGGAGCCTCCTTATATGCCTGGCGGTTTTCGCGCCAAATGATCAGGTTGGCTCTGATTGGCTAGCGCTGATCTTATTTCACTCCGCCTTAATTCTGCTAAGGGCTGGGTTCCAAGCCTCGCTTAGCGCGTAGCCCGTGTAGCGGTTAAAGTTTTTCTTCTCCATCCGGATCGCTATGGCATCCTTCGTCAGTCGTTCCCAGTATCCGTTGGATCGGCAAAGTATTCTAGTGTCGTCAAATATTATGCGGATGTCCTTGCTTAGACTATGTTCTGCCACCGCGGATCGTTCCGGATGGCATAGTCGGATGCTCTTCATGTGCTCCTTAATCCGTGTCTCGATGGTCCGGCCCGTCTCACCAATGTACACTTCACCACTTTTTCAGGGAATCCGGTAAACTCCCGGAGTTTTTAGTCCGAGGTCATCCTTAACTGGGACAAGTTTGCTTCTCAGTTTCAGATGTGGCTTGTGTATGGTCCGGATGTTATGCTTCCCCAGAATTCTAGAGATTTTCCCAGAAATAGTTGAGATGTATGGCAGATAGGCGCTGGCAACCGGTTTGTCATTGTCCTCAGGTGTTTCCTTCCGATCCGTGAAGGCACTTTTCAGGGCCATGGTGATCTCCTTTCCCGAGTAAGCATTCTGTTGGAAGGTCTTCTTTATGTATTTAATTTCAGCGGGCAGGCTCTCTTGATCGGCAATGGACCGTGCTCGATGTACCAACGTGGAATGTACCGCTCTCCGTTGTGATGGATGATGGTGACTGTGCGCGTTCAAATACAAATCCGTGTGGGTGGGCTTTCTGTAAACTCTGTGTCCCAGAGAACCACCCTCCTTCCGGTAGATGAGAATATCTAGGAATGGTGGAGTGCCTTCATTCTCCATTTCCATAGTAAACTTGATTAACGGCCTCGGGTCCGTGAGATCACACGATGAACGTGTCATCTACCTATCGGTAGAAGCATTTGGGCTTAAATACCGCAGTGGAGGGGTCTCTGTCCTCGAAGTGTTCCATGTATAGATTCGCTTTTGCCGGTGAGAGTGGAGATCCCATCGCAACGCCCCCTGTCTGTTCGTATAACCTTCCATCGTAGGCGAAGTAGGTTGACTTGAGGACGTGGTGGAAAAGATTGACAGTTTTGGTAACAAATCGAGTCACCAGTTGTTGAAGGGTGTCTTCCAGGGGGACACGAGTGAACAGGGACACCGCGTCAAAACTGACCATGATGTCACCTGGTTCAAGTTGAATAGTACGGAGTGTCTTGATAAAGTCGGCCGAGTTATGGACGTGGTGCTCACATCTCCCCACGTAGGGTGAGAGAAGGCAGGTCAGGTATTTGTCGAGGCAATATGTAGGTGAATTGATGGCACTCACGATGGTTCTTAATGAAACTACGTCGTGGATTTTTGGCCGTCCGAGACTAGAGGGCCTGCTGGCCCACGATCGAAGGTTTTATGAACAGACAGAGGGCGTGGATTCATTACCCCAACACGGGATTCTGTTGAGGTCCCTCTAAGGTGTAGAATTTCATCCATCTGATGAACATAATACCATCGTCCTTTTCTTTAACGCCTGACGCTATCCCTGGAATTTTCCCTACATTCATTTCCCAAAACTCCTTCCTCGATATTCTAAACATTCGTCCTATCCTGATAAACCAACTCGGGAACTATTTTATTACAGTCAACAGCAGATCTGGATTGCAGACTGCAATTATTTCCTAATAGCTCCCGCATTTTGGTTTAGTTTTATTTAACAATTTTGCTGATACTTTGACAACCGTGTTTTTATGGGCATGACCCTTTAGAAAATACATTTCATATCAGGAACGGGTTTTCTCCTTCTGAACAGAAGCATCCAACTAACCAAAGAGAAAAGGAAAAAATTCATGCGTCTC
The DNA here is from genome assembly GCA_963169105.1 of Ceriagrion tenellum. NCBI lineage: Eukaryota > Metazoa > Arthropoda > Insecta > Odonata > Coenagrionidae > Ceriagrion > Ceriagrion tenellum. Next base: position 22,803,644 of record OY720636.1, read on the forward strand.
CACGTAGGCAAGTCAAGCACTTGATTTGGATATCTTCCAGGAATTAAAAGGTCGTGTAGAAAAACTCTTGGTAGTGCGAGAGGGTGGATAATGGGACGGGAAGGAGTGGCGTACCAGGAAAAAGGGCTCTTTCCTTTTCGAGCCTTGACCTTTTCACTTCTCGTCCACCTAAAAATCTTCACCGACGTTAATGAAGTTGGCATACGTCGTAGCCTCGCAGAAGTGTCTCACTGAGACACTGTTTCAGGCTCACTCCAGGACACCCCAACGCATGGAGGTTGAGGATAGGGGTAAGGACAGGAGACGGAATGCAAATAATGATCTGGACATTTTACCACTACCTTATACCTTACCTAGTTATTTGTTATGAGAAAAAGTAAAGACTTCAGAACTCCTCAACCATGGAATATGCACAGGGTGTTACAATAAGGCAATACCTAACTTTCAGAGATTATTCCTCGCACATACAGGAAGTAAATATGTTGTATGGTTTTTGGTCCGGAAACCCTTTATTTCCATGTTAGAATCCACTCATGAGAGATACGGTGATGGATAGGAAGAGGCGGACCATATTTCTGGCACCTACTCTTCCCATATCTAAATATAGAAGGCTTTTATTAGAGGGGTCATTTGAAACCTCTTCTTTATCGAGCCCCGGTAAAGGTCGAAGAGAGTCTTTTTGTCTGCATTGTAGATGTCTAAGATACAATACGCAGCACTGCTTGCATCAATGCTAATGGTGACCATTGGGCACATATCATCAAAATTAGATTTCCATGTCGTATGCTTGTAAAATCTTTTCCTGTGTTTCTCAAGATAAATGTACTACGAATACTTGTAGATAATGACTTCAAACGTGGAAATAAAATGTTTCCGGATCCATATCCAGGCAAAATATTTTACTCTTCCTCGTGAGAGGAATGTGTTCTGTTGTTTCAGCCTTACTCTTTTATTACTACTTATGCATACATATTAGCCGATTTAAACATGACCCTCCAAATGTTCATGTTCATGACCCAAATTCTCCCTCATATGACCTTTGTCTATGCCATGCATTCCATGGAAGATGAAAATAAACCTTAGAAGGTGACGACGGCTCATGGTCAGCCTGGAAATTTGACCTCCAATTTAGTGGTGATTTGAAAATTGAGGAACAAACAGGATAAGAATTGCGGGAAACAGCAGAAGTGTGAGAAACCTTGGCATAAGTATGATACCTGCACACCTCACAAGGACTCTTCCCGTCGGAAACAAAGACAGAATTTTGTTAATGTGTCGGCTTAATAATTGGATGATCAAATCTTGTTAATTGGTATAAAAGTTTTGTATATACCCTATCCGACGGATGTTTACTTGTAGTACCTTATCCATCATCAGTTAGGAGCAATCTATGTCACCGACATTTCTCTTGACCCCTTCATCAAATGCCTTAATGATACTAACTCGCACGATTATTTCACGAAGTTACTAGAAAGTTGGAATAAATGTTTTCATTAGATGTATCTATTTAAGAAAAATAAAATCTTGTATCGTACCGATTCGTTTTTTCGACAAAACAATACTATTTTATAATGTAGCCATGACATACATTTCTAAAAACTGTTGCTCTGAAATACCATTGTGTACTGTCATTTCAATTACTCGACAATGCTTATTTTTATATCTAAACTCAATTTCGTCGTTTTCTCGAGCATTTCTTCATAAAAATTAGTCATGAAACGTTTCATTCAATGAAAAATATTATTATATAATTCTTGTGTCAGTTTTATCGCTGCCTTTGTGATCAAATCCACACCACAATCAGATCCAAGAAAATAAATTATAATCCGATAATATTTTCCCTCTTCCTTAAAAGAAGACGAAAATGTGCGCTGAATAACCCACCATACCTCTAGCCAACTTAAGGTAAGGGAAACTCAGTTTCACAACGTTGATCACCATCGTTAATTAAAAAAAAGGTTTGAATTTTTCTTCGGGTTCTCTGCAAATATTCAAATAAACAACTTCACTTAGGGATGTTTCGTGATCGAGGAAACTTGAACAATCATTTCTCAATGAATGAAACGCACTAAATAATTATCCGAGCTATAAACAAACAATAAATATTCTAATGAATGTAAGCACTAATATAAATTGATCCTGGTTGTTCATTTTTGACGTAACTTCCCACGGATTATCACCTAGAATATCGTTAACTACTATGGAGTTAGCTTATTTCTGAGGACAATGTTGGTCACTTATTTTTCTCTGGTAAAAATTACGGAGGATTTAACGAAAGCCTAACGGAGAATTACAGCCTTAAAAAAATCCTCCTCTCTGGTTGATGTGGGCACTGGTGATTTTAATTTCCTCAAAATTCGATCAATGCCTAAAGCTGACTATATGAAATTTTAGACAAGTTGAATTAATTTGAAATTGATTTCGAATTTTATAAATATTAATTTTTTTATTTTAATTTAATAGATTTAATTTTTCGAAAATATATTTTAAATTTATTCAAATCAAATTTTGTTTGGAATATTCCTCTCAAAATTGCGCTTTTTCGCCCAGCGAAACCAATTTTTAGGATTACATCTTTTTCTCGCTGACGTACTTATGTTTACAAAATATGTATTCCTTATCAATTCAAAATTGATTTCAAATTGACCAGGAATTCATTTTTTTAAACATTAGTACGTCAACGACAAAAAGATGTAATCCTAAAAATTGGTTTCGCTGGGCGAGAAAGCGCAATTTTGAGAGGAATATTCCAAACTAAAATTGACTTGAATAAATTTAAATATATTTTAATTAAAAATCTGGGTATAAAATTTAGAAACGTGTTTCATAACGCACAAACGTCACTCATTTCCAAATCACCGAGGTGGAGAAGTAACAGCTGACACAGACAAGAGGGAGAAAAACCTTGATTAAATTCCCCTCTAAATATTCAAGGGAAAATTACCACTACTCTAAAAAATATAATTTATGCACCGTGTTATGGCTCATGAACACTGTGATTTGAAATGAGTTTAAGACGGACAAATTTGCCGAACGAAAACCTCGAAACAAACTGGAAAAAATATAAATGTGTTCATTGTCTCATATTATATAAAATCTTTAAAATACTACGGAATACAAATGACTCTTGGATCAACGCCAAACTATTTTGCTTTATCGTCACAATGGATCCAGTAAATATTTATATTTAACACGAGAGAGTTTTTAACGGTTTTATTGAGCATTATGACACAATGGACTATCATATCCAATGGACAGCCACATCAAGTCGGTAATAGCCCTTACAAGTTGGTCTATGACCATCAATGGAGGCGTATTCTCCATCAAGATCTAAAATGCTGATTGTTTGGATTAAACCAAAAAAAGGCAGCAAATTCCAAATGAGTATTCAAGTTCCTATACAAATGAAGAATTTGAGGCTAAATTCCCCACATCTGAGAAGTTTCAAGTGATCAAAGCACCAAGTACGCTTAAGTTCGAAAAGAGAGCGTCAAACTTAAATGAGTGGAATTTATTTCTCCGATATTTTTTGTGATACCTGTTTTTGTAATAACTGGAGCTTACATAGTGCTATGATGACGAAGTTGAGTAGAAGTACATGAGAGAAATTCCACGAGAGGCAAAAGCCAGTGATTTTTATACATATCGGTGCGTTGCTATTCCAGTAAAGAAGGTGATAACATGATAAAATAGTCATCAGGCGTAACAAATGGTAACCAAAAAGTGGCAACATTATCATTTTTACCAAATTTCCCTCACCATCCGGTTATTTTTTTTCTTGTACCTTGCGAAAGAACACACATTTTGCTAAGTCCGATTTGCGGAAGCGGATATTAACTAACCAATTCCATGTTGAAAGTCAGATGGGTTTACAGTGTTTATGGAGTTGGAATGGAGTGAACCTACCTGAAATCATCCAGAATGACCAGGGTCACTAGACCGCTTGCTCTTCACCGATTCCATCGCTTCCACGATGTACTGGGGGAGGGCTCAACATAAGGGATGTGGTTGGTGGCGTCTACTACTCGCTCAGTTGCTCTCGCGATGCACAGCGCTCCTTACTCCTCGGATGACGGGAAACATCTTAACTTAGCCTTTTTTTATTATGACGATGGCAAGGTGCCGAGGCTCCTTCTCCTGCGAATGAGTATTGAATAATGTAGGTTATTACGGTGTCGCTTTACTTTTTTTTAAGCAACAACTTTATGGTCCTGCGAAGCCATTCGTGGCTTATATGCAGGCGCCTTTTTTTTAATAAATCGCGAAAAATATTTCCCCTTCCCCTCTGACTTCTCTGGTCTTTGGAAACGTGTTGAGACGATTTATAATCGTTATTCGTGAAAGTATACGAAATAATACCTTTACATTATTAGTTTACTATCACAAAAGTTTGTGACATAACTATCAACTCTTATTGACCTATGCAAATGATTTTAAGTTGGCAATCATTTTCTTTGGAAAATTTTTGTCCAGTTTAGAAGACGTATAAATTGCAAGTTCTGTTTTTGTATGAGACTCTAGCTTTCTTAGTATGCGGTTAATCAGGACGTGCATCTGGTATGTGCGTCTTTCTAACATCTACGCAACTAAGACGGTAGCTGGCCCGGACGCGCTTCCAATCACCCTTTCTGTATCGCTCAATCATTGGTAAAACGAGCATAGGACGCAGTCCATAAAAAATTCTTTTCAGGTATTTTTTTGTTGTTTCTTTCACATCGCCTGCTGTAAATACGAACTCGAGAAGAAATATTATTCCTTTCCAGTTACTAATCGCATGTCGACAAATTGGGCGTGTTCCGGACATTTTCCATATCTTTATCATCTCGGAGTATACTTAGTTTCCGATTCTAAATGGCGAGATTTTTTGGACAGATGGTGTACTAATGTGGTGGTCGTGGAGAATAATTCCGATGAAAATAGAACCTCAGATCACTAACGCACGCTTCAACCGCCGCCCAGGAAATGCCTTCGCTTGCAATCACGGCTCTTCACCTCTCCATTTCTTATCGGTTCTAATATCTACGAAGTTAAGAGGGTAGCTGGCCCGACCGCGCTTCCAATCGGCCAATCTTTATCACTCAATTATAGGCAAATAGAGTAAAGGACTCAGTCCATTTAAAAAATCCTTCTCAGGTCATTATTTGTGGTCTCTTCCACATCATCTGCAGGATATACGAACTTGGAAGATATATTATTTCGTTCCAACCCACACGGTTTCTCCGTTCATTGAAGTTCGAGAAAGGAAGATTAACTCATGACCAAGTCCCTTTTCTATTTGATAATTCGTGCTTATAGATCTATTCTGCATAACATTAAACCAGTAAATAAATTAAGCGATTAATTTTTATCCTTCTATGCATAATCTCTTCGCGTCGTGGGTGTTATGCTGAACGCCATTTTACCCAATGGCGTCCTTTATGCCAACTTCGGTAAGGAAAAACATAGAAGGTAATGAAATATATCGTAGTTAAAAAGGAATATCCGAATCATGCCATGATTTTTGGAACTTTTATTCACAAGTGTGAAAGAGAAACTTCATCCTAAGTGGGCTTCGCGGAGATATTCCAGAGCTAGCGTTCTTCATTCCAGTATTTAGTTTTTTTCCTTCACCGATGCGACTTACGCCTTTTATACTTGGCTGCACTATGAAGGAACACGAAAACGAAATATGAATATCTTTTGAAGCGTAAGATTGTAAAATTAATTCAAGGGGAACTTAGAAAGAGGTGGCGTCACGGAAAAAATCTGCCACAGCTGAGGCTGAAACCTAACTCCTCTCTGTGGTAAAATCCTTAGTTTCTCACGGAGTAGTATTTCCATACTTAGATCCTTCTAAACGTCGGGTTATTTTGAAATTGAGCGTATCATGATTCAATTCATGCCCATGTTGTATCCGCGTATTTATATGCCAAGGACTCTAAAGTTACTCATGCCATCACAATAAAATGTGATTTAATTGGTCATTTTTCACGTAGAAATCAGGAGTAGCAGTGATGATAGATCAAATGTAAGTATTACGGCCAGGTTACTCTACGAATTCGCTGTAATAATTCATGGATGAAAGTTAGTTCCAGAAAAATCTCATGGAGTTACCCAAAAAACATTTTGGAATTCAGTCGAAGAGTCGTGGTGATTTTATTTTAAAGATTTCAGATTTCTGGTGTACTCATGCGATCAACTATTTTTAATTGGACGATATTTCGCCTACGACTACTTTTTCAGGTAAAAGTGTTTTAGCGGTTTATCACAGGTCTTATCATCTAATATATAAAAGTGAATGTTTGTTTGTCTTCAAAGCGTTCCAATACCATTCGTCGGATTACGATGAAACTTTGGTGAGTTATTATGCGCGCGCCTGCAAAGGTTTTTGAATAATTCAATCTATTGTACAATAGGTGGAGCGCGAGTCGTATCAACAAATTTGTGTTGGCACGCGAGCTTCTCAAACAACCGAGGAACTACAAGCAAGCAATGAAGCAGATCGTTTACGAGTTGCTCAAACACGTGCATCAGAATCGTATCAGTGAAGCATAAAATCTCATGCATCAGAATCTCTTCACTGAGAAATTATTTCGTTAAAAGGCACGCAATTTATTTGTACATGGAATATGATTTGGTGCAGTGGTCTCTTTGATTGCTTTTTTTCTAGTTCTTGCATTCGATATTCGTATACACTTTGCTTTTTCCTTAAATTGGATTTTAAAGCTCGAAAATCTTTTTTACGGTACTTCAACAATTGAATATTTTCTTTACATGGAAAGCGCAGCATAGGAATGTAATGGAAACTTATGCCTTTATTTGTGCGTTATGAATTCCTGAGTAGGGATCGATTCAGGGAATGTCATTGCAACGCATTCCGGGCACAGCCAGTACATTGTAATGTTGTAATGTTGAGCCACTCCCCGAATTGGGTCATCTGTTTCAAAGTTGGAAATAATCTGTTTTAATAAAAAAATATGTCAATCGCGGGGACGGCTGTACCTTCGCAAATTCTTGGAAAATGTGTTATTCCTATTGTTTCATGAAATATGGACAATGGCGGGAGTAAACGTGGGTTTATTCATAGTGAAGCCATGGATTTTTGGGATAGTGACTGCGAATAGGATCCCAGTCCTATTTCCCATCATTTAATCGCGTCATTTTTCCGTTCGAGCGCTCAACAAATTGAAATTACCGCTAATAGCGCATGGTAGTGAGTCTGTACGTGGCGCTACACATGACTTATAACCAAATGAGAATTGTTTATATCAAGGAAATGACGATAACAGTTTAAACAAAAATAAATAAGGAAAAATGGCCTCAAGCTACCATTTTCCCCGTCACTCGAAATCTGAATTATTCACGACTTAATTTTGATAAATTATTGTGTGACTCATGGATTTCTGAGTGATGAATGCACTAAAATTCAAGCCTTTTATACAACTGATGGATTATATTTTGCAATGTTGATTTGTTAGGAGGCTACGTCGGCGAATAGAGAGGTATCCTGACGCGATTTCCCCACTGGTTCTTAAAATCGAACTCAGTTTCTCTGTGGGGACTGGGTCAAAGGTTCTTAATTTCAAAAATTTTGTATTTTCGAAACTACGAATTTTCGAAGAGCACCTTGTATTTGGCATAGGCGTTTCGTCGACCGACAGTTTTGCTTCGTAAAATCGAAACTTCGTATTTTTGTGATTCTTATTATCGAGTTTTTACTGTATACGGCAAATACCAACATCTGGAAGGTGTCAGTTATGAGCGTAAAGGTACGTTAACCTGTATAATAGTATTACGGGTAATTAAAAGCACTGATCCACCGTCCAATGCACACTAGAGAGTAGCCCTTGTGGATATTTGGTTGGCGAGATGATCCAACGGATACTGGGGACGACTGACGAAGGATGCCATAGCGATCCGGACGGAGAAGAAAAACTTTAACCGCGACACGGGCTTCGCGCTAAGCGAGGCTTGGAACCCAGCCCTTCGCAGAATTACGGCGGAGAAAAAGAAGATCAACGCTAGCCAATCAGAGCCAACCTGACCGTTTGGCGCGAAAACCGCCAGGCATATGAGGAGGCTCCAATATCGAGACTGCCATGCTCTGAGGACGATGGCGGTGGTAGCCATCGAAACGTCGCGTAGGCCCATAACGACCTGACCCGGTGGAAAACCCGAGAAGAATTCACCAGTATTTAACGCCGGGAAAGAACTAAACCATATTTTACAGGAATGTATATATTGCAAAGCTAACAGCAAATCTGAATGACGCACTCCTGAGGAGTCTCTTCTGGATCTCAAACTACCACAGTTAAGACACTATAACATGTTAAAAATGTCGTTTTTCGTCTACATTGGTACCTTATTGATAGAAAAGCAAAAAGTAGTTATTGATAGTTTAAGCTCTGATATGGTCGAAGTCAAATCCGGTGTTCCTCAGGGAAGTGTGATCGGCCCTCTTTTATTTATTTTTATATATTAACGACCTTAGTTCTAGAGTTTGCAGTAAATTTAGACTATTTCAGACGATACAGTTATCTACCGTGAAATGAGCGAAGACGCGGACTTGGAAAAATCGTCATCTGACCTTAACAACGTTCATTCGTGGTGCCAGGAGTGAGGTTTCGAACTAAATATTAGTAAATGCACCACAGTTCACTTCCTGCGAAAGTCATCACACAAATGCCATAACTATACTGTGGGTGGAGTTAACATAAAATCATCAAATGCTGTAAAATATTTTGGAATTACCTTAACTTCAGATATATCGTGGGGAACACACATACAAAACATATGCGGCACAGCATTAAAGAAACTAGGTTTTGTTAAGCGTATAATAAGAAGATCTTCGGATTAAAAAGTCAAAGAAAGATGCAACTACACTCTGATTAGGCCACACCTCGAATATGCCGGGAGCATTTGGGACCCTGGTCAAATAGATTTAATCGAGAAAATAAATAAAATACAAAGGAAAGCAGCGTGCTACGTTAAAGACTGCTACGAGCGTACATATAGTGTCTCTCAACTTTTTGAGGGATTGAGGTGGGAGCCCCTAGAGACTCGGAGGCTACACGCTAAGCTTAGTTTGCTTGACAAGTTCAGAACTGATGTTTTTCCGATCGACATAGAGAATATTATCATAACTCTATAACATATCTCTAGGTCTATCAGGTCCGATAAAATACGAGAGATATTCTACCGAACAGATAGGTGCAAAAACTCGTTCTTTCCGCAAACAATAAGCGACAACAATAAAAATTGAGCTCCAATAAATACACTACTATAATACATGTCTCCATTTCATCTAAAAAAACCTACACCTTTACACGGCTGGTAACCTAACACCCCCTGCCACACGCCCAAGCGGCGGCTCGCGGGGTGTTATGTAGATGTTGATATACATTGATGGTCTTAAATTTATCTATGCATTTACTAAAATGCATTGGACGGTGGACCAGTGCTTTTAATTGCCCGTAATACTATTAAATATACAGGTTAACGTACCTTTACGCTCATAACTGACCCCTTCCAGGTGTTGGTATTTACCTTATGGTGGGTTTTTGGGCGGTGAAATGGAGCTAAAGTTAAATGCGTCCATTAATACCTAGTATTCTAGTTGTATAAAAAGAACTTTTGCAATTATAGGAATACATTTTTAATACTATATTTTTTGGCATGTTGCCATCTTTTGAAACACAATGTATTTCTGGTATTATCTCTCTTTTTTGTAGTGTGCGACCAACCATTAAACCCCTTTTCAAGTGCACATATTGTTTTACCACACTTGAAAAAGAAGAACGTGCATTCCTTATCATTGTATGAAATATGATGATCCATCAGAAAGAGGATATAAGTATGGAGGTCACCTACATGGCTCTCCAAGGAGTGCCAAGTGTAGTTGGTGGTTTCCGACGATACTTTGTGGAATTTGCTAAACATTTTCAATGAATGGGGTCAACTTTGTTTTCCCACAGTGAATTCAATGACTTACGATCATGGTTTCTACGATGAACGTCATCATCACCTGATGACGTTAATCGTCGAAACCATGGTCGTAAGTTATTAAATTCATTGAGGTAAACTTAGTTTATCCTATTCATTGTAAATGAGTGCCATGTGCTGCAAATTTCACGATCTCACCAATTTACAGGATGAATTTACTTCCTGTGCATGAGGGAAAAATGAATATATCTTTACTCACTTCATATTTTCCTCCTGTTTTGTATTCTTTAATATCCATTTTTCATAAAGGACTGCGTGTGTATTTATCTCGGTGGAAGGTAAATGCTGATATTTAATGATGCGGTTGTGATCTGTCTTTAGATATTTTATTAAATCATATATTGCCATTGAGTGTGTAGTGGATGCGGCAATTGGGAAAAACATAACAAATAAGCGGTCGACCTTGGGGTTGAAACGTAAGTAACAAAGCCATGAGATCCATCTACTGGAATACTATTTAACTATATGAAATCCACCTGCTCATTGCTAAGAATAAGACAATGCAAGTAAAGTCTTGGTGCACTGCGATAAAATCATTGTCTGTGACCAGTATTTCTTGGAAAAACTTTAAGTTTCGGTAGTCATTCACCTGAAGAGAAGAGTGAGAAACATAACAGGAGAGAAAGGGAGTCGGAAGTGGAAGGATAAAAGATCTTCCTCGGGTAAAGTGCTCTCAGATTTTTGTTTTCGCTTTTATTAGATAGCAGTCAACGGCCACATGGAAAAGCCACTCAGCTACTCCTTTAAATTAGCATTAAGCTGGCAATAAAATGAGTAAATATGGAGATAAAATAGGAATTATTTTTTTCCATGTCTGATGCGACCATGACGCGGGAAAGGATTCGCCTTTTGGTCAAAATACAAGGGGTTTTCATTATACATCCCTCTTTATTTTTGAATAATTTCATATCCTAATAACCTAGAACAGAAATGGTGGAGGTTGCAGCCCCTTCTGTGCCAGCTTCAGTCAATACCATTGTTTTCTCTAAATAGTCTCCAGGAAAATCCTTAATTGGATGATGGCATGTCCACCTCTTTGGGAAATTAAAATTTGAGCAATAAAATGCTAAGCCGGTATTTCTTAGGAATATTAGCGCTGTCGATTGCCTTAAGTTACGCAGGGTATTCATTTCTAATTCAATATATACACTTCAATTTTCATCGATAAGTCGGCTAGTATATTTTAAATTTATTTTCTCACAAATTCTAACGGAGAACAACTGGCTGTCACTCATTGTGACTCAGATAGGTTAGCATTCATGTCCGGGTAAATGAGTTTATTTTTCATTTGTTTTATTTCCGTACAAATTGTTTTAATAATATCGGGGTGGACATTATACATAATCATCAATTAGTCTTGTAGACATTATTACGAGAGAAATGTTTCAAGGACAAGAAGATGTGGTGCTAAGAAATAGCATATTTGAGGTCAAATGAATAACAGAGAGAATTATTACTATTAAACTAGTCTTGGGAGGATAGGTCTTGAACATAGTTAGTGTATATGCTCCGAAAGGTGGGTTATTAAGGAAATGTGGTGGGAGAAGTTGGGTAAAATTCTGCGGAGCATTGCGGAGGAAGAAGAAATCCTCATTGGAGGAGATTACAATGGCCATGTGGGAAAGAACCGAGAAGGTTTTGAAAGGGTGCATGGGGGGACAGGGGTATGGGAGAAAAAATGAAGATGGAGAAGCACTGTTACAGTTTGAAGCATCATACGACCTCAAATAGTAAATAAATTCTTTAAAAAGAAGCCACGACATTTAGTCACATGTAAAAGTGGCTAATCTAATACCCAGATAGACTATGGGTTGTGTAGGAGAGGGAAGTTAAAGTATATTAAAGATTGTAAAATTATACCTGGAGAGACCCTTACTAGTCAGCATAGAATACTTGGTATAGAGATATTTGTTATAAATTTTAAGAGGAAGAAGGGCACTAACTACATACCAAAGAACAAGTGGTGGGTGATTAATGAATGTAAGGATGAACAAGCAATGGACAAAGCAAGAGATTTTAGGAAGAAGTTGGAAGATAAAATAGAAAGCTTCACTTGGAAGAGTGTAAATGAAAGTTGAAATGAAATGGCAATGTTTATCAGAGGACAGGGAGAAGCCATATTGGGGAAAACTAAAGGAGGAGGCCACATAAAGAAAGAAACATGGTGATGGAATGAGGAGGTACAGGATGCTATTAGAACTAAGAAAGTTGCATTTGAAAGATGGCAGGAAACAAAAGAGAATGGGGATAAGGAAATATACAGGGGCACCAAGAGGGAGGCCAAAAGAGCAGTAGCGCTGGCCAAGATGCGGGTATGTGAAGGGTTATATGAAAAACTAGAATCCAGAGAGGGCAAGAAGATGATCTATAGATTTGCGAAGCTTAGGGGAAAAGAAAGTTTAGACATAAGTCATGTGAAATGTATCAAAGATGAAAATGGAAGGGTCCTAGTAAAGGACGGAGAAATGAAAGACTGATGGAGAAGGTATTTTGAAGTCTTATTGAATGAGGAGAATGGCAGAGAAGATATGGAGACCTTGTTTCCAAGCTTAGTTTAAATAAGGAACATCACAAGGGGGGAAGTAAAAGAAGCGTTGAACCGGATGAAGAGGGGAAAATCAGTGGGTCCAGATGATGCACCCATTGAAGTTTGAATGCATGCTAGTGGTGCAGTGGTTAACTGGCTGTCAGAGTTGTTTACAAAGATCTTAGAGGAAAAGAGAATGCCAGATGAGTGGAGAGAGAGCTATCTGGTACCAATATTTAAGGGTGATGTACAGGACTGTGGTAATTATAGGGGTATAAAGCTAATGAGCCATACAATGAAGTTGTGGGAGAAGATCATACAGTTGGGAATAAGAGGGCAGTCAACTATCTCTGACAACCAGTTTGGATTTACGCCAGGTAAATTAACCACGGATGCTATCTTTGGGGTTAAAACACTTGTGGAAAACCATAGGAGAGCGAATAAGGACCTACATTTGATATTTATCGACCAAGAAAAGGCCTATGACAGAATACAACGTGAGTTCCTGTGGTGGGCTCTACATAGGAAGAATATTCCTGCCAGTTACATCCAAATAATAAAGGATATGTATGATGGAATTAGTACAAGAGTGAAATCAGTGGCAGGGAAGACAGGATCCTTTCAAGGACTGGTTGGTTTACACCAGGGATCAGCACTGAGCCCATGCCTATTTAATCTAGTCCTTGATGGCATAACAGCTGATATACAGGATAAAGCATCATAGTGCATGTTATTTACAGATGACATTGTACTTATTGCAGAGTCAAGGGTGGATGCACAAGCAAGACTGGATGCCTGGGTTCAGAAACTTCACAAGTTTGGGCTCAGAGTGAGTAGGACCAAGACGGAGTATGTGACATGTGAGTTTGATGGCAAAAAGCAAGCCGGCTCAGTTAAAATCTCGGGAACACCTGTGGCTAAGAAGGATTCTTTCAGATACCTGGGTTCTGTATTAAAAGAGAATGGAGGCCTTGACCTAGAAATTAAGGACTGGGTATCTGCAGCCTGGTACAAATGGAGGTCAGTGACAGGTGTGACCTGTGACAGAAGGATGCCACCTAAGTTGAAGGGCCAGATTTAAAAGACCATCATTAGACCGACGTTACCCTATGGAGCTGAGTGTTGGACTACTAAGAGTACACATGAGAGAGTATTACATGCAAGTGAAATGTGCATACTGAGATGGATGAGTGGGGTTACCAGAGCTAATAGGATTAGGAATGACTACATTAGAGGGAGTTTGCGAATTGCAGCTATAACAGAAACGGTGAAAGAGTGCAGGTTGAGGAGGTATGGCCATGCTGTTAGACGAGACGGTGAATATCTGGGGAAAAGAGTAATGAACCTGAAGGTGGAGGGATGGAAGAGTAGAGGAAGGCCAAGAAAAACATGGATGGAGTGTGTGAAGAAGGATATGTTGGAGATTGGTGCCAAAGAGGACATGGCTTTGAATAGAGCACGCTGGAAGGTGAAAGTCCAAAAAGCTGACCCCAAATAATTGGGATTAAAGCTGAGAAGGAGAAACTTTTCAAGGACAACCTGAACTTAAACTTCTCTCTTGTATAGCTAAAATTTTGATATTGAATTACAAAGACTACTGGATTCCATAAATATGATAGGAGACTTCGTAACAACAAGACGAAATCGGCTGACTAACAGATCATCAGAGTGGAACGGTGCTCATATGACTGCGATATTTCCGCAACATATTCCTTTCACTCTCAAGCAAATTAAAGACGTTACTATTTATGATCCATTAGCATAATTCTAAAAAAAAAGAAAAAGAAATCAATTATGAAACGATTTACGAATTGGACTTGAATGAAAAATCCAATTTATATCCACTAGGGTAAATTCTAAACACTCAGCCGGTTTTATCACGAGTCAATCAATGTTTTCCCAATCAATTAAGTGATGGAGACAGAAACTAATGATCTATTTTGCTCGCGGGATTGAGAAGTAATGTTGCTTTGTTACCATTATATCAGACTTTATGATTCATAAATCCCCGGTCACGGTTTTTCACCGTTATTTCTTTCTTAATGAGTAGAGCCCATTAAATAGAGGTGTGAATTTGACAATTAGAATACACTGAGTAGAAAGAATGGGTTTCTCATGTGACCAGCATATATTTTCATTAATTGTAAATTTTCTAGTTTCTTCAATTGGTCACGAATACAAAGAATGGTTCTTGACCCATCGCCCAAGAGTTTACCTTGTTTTATGTAAATAAAAGTCTTATCTTTATTTGACCTGTTTCTTAAAATAATTGATTAATTTTGAACTCTGGACCTTACAGGGGCTTAAGATATCTACACTCAGTTGTCAACAAACAGCTCATGCAACTTTTTCAATTGAATTTCCGAGACGTAAATTTTCTGAAGTGGGAGAACTCTTTAGGTTTTAAAAAAAGTGACATGTAGCTCGATCGCTCACGCGTAGCCTAAAAATCTGGGAAAAGTCTATGTAATCAAAAAGATAACGATGGATTTACTTTTCTCCAAATTCTATCAAATTGTAAATGGCGAGATGAGGAGTCAATAGGCGTGTCACGACGGGATAACCTTTTATTTTGATATGTTCTTGCTTAAGTGGTGACGAATATGGAGAAAGATGTTTATTATGTGTCGAAATGGTCACATGGTAATAAACTTACTTCAAAGGAAAAGCGTTTAAGGCAATGCATATAACTTATGCTGCCACTAAAAATAAACCTGTTTGCATTAGGTCACGTGATAATTTATGCCTACATTCTGATACATTAAAATGTGATAGTTTAGAGCAGGTATCAGGATGTAAGTACTTGGTCTGGATAATTGACGACAAATTGAATTTTAATTATCACTTATCCAAGTTAATCAATAACTTTAGGTATACTATATATCAGTTCGTCTACATATAGGACATTGTAATAACATATGTATTGAAAATGATTTTGAGAATATGTGGAGTACAGGTGGAGAGACAAATCTAAAAATGATCAAATTAATCAGGAAAGGTGATAGAAAATAATAAAATCAAATCCATTCCAAGAAACTGGGGAGATTATAGAGGATGGTAATTTTAAAGTGTTCAACATCCTACCGGTTGAAAAGTTATTACACTATATAATAAGCACTGAAAGTTATTTTAGTGATAAATACAAAAAGAAGAGGAATAAATAAAAATTCTGGTCATACAAAAGTTAATGAATATGAAGTTCCAAGATATTGCACACAAAAGGATTGCAGGCAATTAAATATATATGTTCCAAAACTGTTCAACAAAATGAATAATGAGCTAAAAAATTGGAATCTATAAGCGAAGTTAAGAGAGGGACAAAGAAATGATTGTTATGCACATTAATTATGTTCCTAGTAATAAAAAAACACCACTGAAAAATTATACAAGAAACCTGCTGACAAGCCACGAATGGCTTCGCAGGACCATAAAGTTGTAAAGTTGCTTAAAAAAAAGGAAAGCGACACCGTAATAACCTACATCATTTAATACTCATTCGCAGGAGAAGGAACCTCGGCACCTTGTCATTGGTGAAATAAAAAAGGCTAAGTTAAGACGTTTCCCGTCATCCGAGGAGTAAGGAGCGCCGTGCATCGCGAGAGCAACTGAGCAGGTAGTAGACGCCAACAGCCACATCCCTTATGTTGAGCCCTCCCCCAGTACATCGTGGAAGCGGTGGAATCGGTGAAGAGCAAGCGGTCTCGTGACCCTGGTCATTCTGGATGATTTCAGGTAAGTTCACTCCATGCTCCATAAACTCTGTAAACCCATCGAGTTTAGTTAATATCCCTTCCGCCGATCGGACTTAGCAAAATGTGTGTTCATTCTTACAGTACAAGAAAAAAATAACCGGATGGTGAGGGAAATTTGGTAACATTAATAATGTTGCCACTTTTTGGTCACCATTTGTTACGCCTGATGACTATTTTATCATGTCTCACCTTCATCACCTTCTTTACTGGAATAGCACCGCACTGATATGTATAAAACTCACTGGTTTTTGCCTCTCGCGGAATTTCTCTCATGTACTTCTACTCAACTTCGTTATCATAGCTCTATGTAAGCTCCAGTTATTACAAAAATAAGTATCACAAAAAATATCGGAGAAATAAACTCCGCTCGTTTAAGTTTGACGCTCTCTTTTCGAACTTAAGCGTACTTGGTGCTTCTATCACTAGAAACTTCTCAGATGTGGGGAATTTAGCCTCAAATTCTTCATTTGTATAGGAACTTGAATACTCATTTGGAATTTGCTGCCTTTTTTTGGTTTAATCCAAATAATGTCAGCATTATAGATCATGATGGAGAATACACCTCCTTTGACGGTCATAGACCAACTTGTAAGGGCTATAACACACTTGCTGTGGCTGTCCATTGGATATGATAGTCCATTGTGTCATAATGCTCAATCAAAACGTTTAAAAACTCTCTCGTGTTAAATATAAATGTTTACTGGATCCATTGTGACGATAAAGCGAAATAGTTTGGCGTTGATTCAAGAGTCATTTGTATTCCGTATAATTTTAAAGATTTTATATAATATGAGACTATGAACACACATATATTTTTTCCAGTTTGTTTCGAAGTTGTCGTTCGGCAAATTTGTCCGTCTTTAACTCATTTCAAATCACAGTGTTCATGAGCCATAACACGGTGCATAAATTATATTTTTTAGAGTAGTGGTAATTTTCCCTTGAATATTTAGAGTGGAATTTAATCAAGGTTTTTCTCCCACTTGTCTGTGTCAGCTGTTACTTTTCTACCTCGGTGATTTGGAAATGAATGACGTTTGGGTGTTTTGAATTACATTTCTCAATTTTATTATTTTTAATTAGAATGTATTTAAAATTTAATTTTCGAATTATAATGTGATTCGGTCTCTGCTTTGGAACTGGCAGCATTATAAAAAAACAATTCTGTCATGCATTTTGCAAGTAATTTTGGTTTGGAGTATTCCTCTCAAAATTGCGCTTTCTCGCCCAGGAAAACCAATTTTTTAGGATTAAATATTTTTGTCGTTGACGTACTAATCTTTAAAAAAATGAATTCCTTGGCAATTCGAAATCAATTTCAAATTAACTCATCTTGTCTAAAATTTCAGATAGTCGGCTTAAGGCATTGATCGAATTTTGAGGAAATTAAAATCACCACTGCCCACATCAACCAGAGAGGTGGATTTATTTATGGCTGTAATTCTCAGTTAGGATTTTGTTTAATCCTCCGTATCTTTTACCAGAGAAAATTAAATAACCAGCGTTGTCCTCAGAAATGAGACAACTCCATAGTAGTTAACGATATTCTAGGTGATAATCCGTGGGAAGTTACGTCAAAAACGAACTACCAGGATCAATTTATATTAGTGCTTACATTCAATAGAATATTTATTGTTTGTTTATAGCTCGGATAATTATTTAGTGCGTTTCTTTCATTGAGAAATGATTGTTCAAGTTACCTCGGTCACGGAAGATCCCTATGTGAAATTATTTATTTGAATATTTGCAGAGAACCCGAAGAAAAATTCAAACCCTTTCTTTAATTAACGATGGTGATCAACGTTGTAAAACTGAGCTACCTTTACTTATGTTGACTAGAGGTATGGTGGGTTATTCAGCGCACATTTTCATCTTATTTTAAGGAAGAGGGAAAATATTATCGGATTATAATTTATTTGCTTGTATCTGATTGTGATTTGTATTTGATCATACAGGCGGCGATAAAACTAACACGAAAATTATATAATCATATTTTTCATTGAATGAAACGTTTCATGACTAATTTTTATGAAGAAATTTTCGAGAAAACGACGAAATTGAGTTTAGATATGAAAATAAGTATTTTGAATAATTAAATTGACCGTACACAATGGTATTTAAGAGCAGCAGTTATTAGAAATATATGTCATGGCTACATGATAAAATAGTATTATTTTGTCGAAAAAACGAATCAGTACGAAACAAGATTTTAACTTTCTAAAATAGATAAATCTAATGAAAACATTTATTCCAACTTTCTAGTAACTTCGTGAAATAATCGTGCGAGTTAAGTATCATTAAGGTATCTGATGAAGGGGTCAAGAGGAATGTCGGTGACATAGATTGCTCCTAATAGATGATGGATAAGGGACTACTGGTAAACATCCGTCGGATAGGGTATATACAAAACTTTTATACCAATTAAGAATTCAGTCTTAGGATCGGAATTCCTTAGAAAAATCTTTACTCTAACCAGATATCAAGTAATGATCTAAAGATTTGATCATCCAATTATCAGGCCGACATAAAAACACAAATTCTGTCTTTGTTTCCGGTGGGAAGAGGTCTTGTGAGGTGTGCTGGAATTTTACTTTTGCCAAGGTTTCTCACACTTCTGCAATTCTTTCCGCAATTATTCTCCTGTTTATTTCCTATTCTCTATTTCCAAATTACCAGCAAATTGGAGGTCACATTTCCAGGCTGACCATGCGCCGTCGTCACCGGCACTTCTAAGGTTGATTTTCTATCTTCCTTAGAAAGCATGGCAAAGACAAAGGTGACGGGGAATTTGGGTCATGAGCATGAATATTTGTAGGGTGCATGTTTAAATCGACTAGTATGTATGCATGAGGAGTAACAAAAAGGTAAAGCTGAAATAACAGTACACATTCCTCTCACGAGGAAGAATAAAATATTTTGTTTGGATCTGGATCCGGAAACATTTTATTTCCGCGTTTGCAGTCATTATTTCTAATAACTAATAGTACATTAATCATAGGAAACACAGGAAAAGAGCGTTCAAGCATACGACATGAACAATTTTCAAGCTATCCGGGACTAGCCACGGAGTTCCACTTTTACGGTGTCACCCGCAATGCACATATGAGCGAATTTCCATAGAGAAAAAATCATCCGCCTTGACCGAAATTCCGGTCAATTCCGGAATTCGGATTTTTTCTCTGTGGAAATTCGCACATACGACATGAAAGTCTAATTTACACTATATGTGCCCAATGGTCACCATTAGCATTGATACAAGCAGTGCTGCAGATTGTATCTTAGACATCTTCAATGCAGACAAAAATACTCTCTTCGACCTTTACCGGGGCTCGATACAGAAGAGCTTTCAAATGACCCCTCTAATAAAAGCCTTCTATGTTTAGATATGGGAAGAGTAGGTGCCAGAAATATGGTCCGCCTCTTCCTATCCATCACCGTATCTCTCATGAGTGGATTCTAACATGGAAATAAAGGGTTTCCGGACCCAAATCCAGACAACATATTTACTTCCTGTATGTGCGAAGAATAATCTCTGAAAGTTAGGTATTGCCTTATTGTAACACTCTGTGTATATTCCAAGGTGGAGGAGTTCTGAAGTCTTTACTTTTTCTCATAACAAATAACTAGGTAAGGTATAAGGTAGTGGTAAGATGTCCAGCACATTATTTGCATTCCGTCTCCTGTCCTTATCCCTATCCTCAACCTCCATGCGTTGGGGTATCCTGGACAGTGTCTCAGTGAGACACCTCTGCGAGGCTACGACGTATGCCAACTTCATTCACGTCGGTGAAGAGTTTTCGATGGACGAGAGGTGAAAAGGTCAAGGCTCGAAAAGGAAAGAGCCCTTTTTTCTGGTACGCCACTCCTTCCTATTTCATTATCCACCCTCTCGCACTACCAAGAACTTTTCTTCACGACCTCTTAATTCCTGGAAGATATCCAAATCAAGTGCTAGACTTGCCTGCGTGGATACGCATGAATTTTTTTCCTTTTCTCTTTTGTTATTTGGATGCTTCGGTTCAGAAGGAGAAAACCCGTTCTTGATATGAAATGTATTTTCTAAAGGGTCATGCCCATAAAAATATGGTTGTCAGCGCAATTGCTAAAGAATACCAAACCTAAGTGTGGGAGTTATTAGGAAACAGCTGGACCCAAATCCGTACAACATATTTTCTTCCTGTGTGTGCGAGGAATAATCTTTGAAAGTTTGGTATTATTGTAACACCCTGTGTATATTCCGTAGTAGAGAAGTTCTGAAGTCTTTACTTTGCGATTTTGAAGACTGTCATGACAAATGACTAGGTTAGGTATAGGGTAGTGGTAAAATTTCCACCATATTACTTGCATTCCGTCTCTTGTCCCTTATCTTTCTCCTCAACCTCCCTGCGTTGCATTCAGATGGAAAACAGAGAGAGGCGTTTGCCGATTTTTTTCATTCTCCCACGATTCTCCCCCGGGATCCCATTCTGCTTATATTCACATTTCACCGCGCACCGTCCTTTGTCTCATCGGCGGGGAGAAATTCCCTATCCACATTCTCGGGGTTCCGGATGGAAGTGCTTCCGCAATGACGATCGCCGCCTTCTGTTCCTTTGCTCAATTCACCGGTCCCCGTCAGAATGCTACGTTGAAGCCAACCTCTTTCATTTTTCCCAACTTTCTGGCACCACAACTCTTTCCAAAACCATGTTTATTTTTGCGTCTCGCATTTCCATATACTTACTGCCTTGCATAAGCAACAATAGAAATCTTTATATGTGTTTATTGCGTAATTCATCGGTCAATAATGAAGATTGCAATGCATTGCAAAAATCGCATTGCATTCTCCAATCAAATTTCATCGAATGATACTAAATTACATCATATTGCATTTTAAAATGCACCACTTGCTACTACTTCTATTAACTCAATTACATTTTTAATGAACATTTATTAACACTGATCTCAATAGTGGTGGATGTTACATAAGAGAGTAATAATCCCTACCCTTTCTCATGATGAAGAACTAATAAGTTACAATACTCCGTATCTAAAATGAGAAGTTTCTCTGTGGACCCAATTTCTTCTCCACAGGTGGACAGTCGACATACAAGTAATCTCGTCAGTTTTTTCCAAACTTCTCTCCACTCTTAATGTTATCCTTCTCTTGCAAATGTCTAGCATATCCCTAATGGGAGTTGATTCCAAATTCATGCATCACATGGATTTGCCTTAATATATGGAATATCAGTTTCGTGATCTTAAAAATCAATTGAATATTACAATACCTGCAGCATATCTCATTCGATATACAGCAGTGACGTAGATCCCATTATTCTCCATCCCTATAAAGGGAAGTGGAGAATGTTCTTTCAGAAGACAAAGCTGAATAACTCTTGGTGTGGAAGGAGGGATATATTTTCTGACAACAGGGTCTCCTTGGGGGCTATGCTCGAAACTATACGAACTCGCATACGTAACAATTCCGTTTCGTATGGTTGATACGTATGGGGCGAGTTCGTATGGGAATTTGGTATGCTCGAGGCTTGTGCGGGTTCGACCGTGCGAGTGGAATCGATCTACGTATAGAAAATGTGGCAACAATGTTGTACGAATCCGCATGTGATACCTAAACCAATCACAGCCTTTCTTCGACGCGGTTTCATTAATCCCGGCGGGAATTTGACAATGGCTACTATAATTAATAATGGCGAATATTATTCTTTGCTAGCAAAAAGCGCTGTTCACCGCGGTTCCAATAACCTCAGAAACTAAACTATGGTCCCTTTTGGCGAAGCAAATTCTTTGCTAGCAAAAAGCGCTTTGGTAATTAAGAACACAGTGAGAAATGATTCAGAGCGCCGAAATCAATCAAAGCTAAATATCAATGCTAAATTAAAGAACTACACATAACATCTTAAAGTCACACACAACTTGAAAGGGTTTTTAACCAGTTGCTGCCATACTCCTTACATTGAAAGATCACCTTGGATACATAAGAATAAATGTATTTGAACCCATACAAATAATTGGAGACTAAACAGCGTCAATGGTAAAAGAAATTTGATATTTAATTAATGAAGAAATAATTTCAAAATGAAACAAGAGGAAAATTCTGGTAACATAACCATATACAATCAATGAATTGCATACAATAAAATTCTACAAAAAGTTGTCAGTGCTTCAAGATATGATGTCATCACACAACACTGCCCATAATCCATATATCCACAGAGTAACAGTAGATTAACCAGTATGCCGAAAAAAAGTTGAATATTTATCAAAATTTTAAAAATACAATAAGTAAGCAGTGGTCTCAAGACAATAGCAAAGAAATATACACGTCACAAGATAGATAATATTTCACTTAAGAAGTTAAAAAAACACCAACATCTTAAAGAAACACCTTCCCACAACTTATATTATTATATTGATAAATTGTTATGATTTAATATTTCAATGCAGGTCTAGGTAATAAATAAGAAATGCCTTGCTCACATAACAAGCTTGCTACGCATGTAATTTGCAAAGTTTGTGATGTAAACACGGGTACCTGCTAACCGCTGTAATTATTTTTTATATCAGTTAAGTTACGCTCGTTACTTCGCGGAGGTTACATGCGTTAAAATGCTTGTGATGTGGACAATGCAAACGTTGAATAATAACTGAAATGATAACAGTTGTTCTAACTCACTACATTTACCTTAGTTTTCATTGTCAAAGCTGACGATCGTGTTGGTGCTCGGAGGAAAGGGCTCAGTTCCCTTATTAGATCGCCAACTAGGTCTTTCGAACAATTTTACGAACTTCCTCTCCTCCAAATGAAAAGTCGAAATGCCCTCCCGAAGTAACCTTTGGGGCTTTTCCGCTTCCATTTCCTCTTCAACGTTGTTTAATAACAGCAAACGAAACATCGTCGCCGCCATCTTGTCAAAAATATCCTCCGAAAGTATACGAACTCGAGCGGTCGCGAGCGTACGAGCAACAAAACCCTTCGAATCGCCCGCCCCCACATTTCGAGCATACCAAATCCGTCCGCCGTACGAGTTGGTACCACGTGACTCGTATGAAATCGACTATTCGTATACAAATCCAAATTCGAACATAGCCCCCCTGGAGTGAACCTGAGACACATCTGCGAGGCTACGACGCAGGACAACTTCATCCATGTCGGTGAAGGGTTTTAGGAGGACGAGGGGTGAAAAGATCAAGACTCAAAAGGA
Organism: Ceriagrion tenellum; assembly: GCA_963169105.1. Lineage (NCBI taxonomy): Eukaryota > Metazoa > Arthropoda > Insecta > Odonata > Coenagrionidae > Ceriagrion > Ceriagrion tenellum. The sequence goes on from OY720636.1 coordinate 22,827,106, forward strand.
AAAGAGCCCTTTTTTACGGTACATCACTCCTTATCCTCCCTATATGCACCCTCTCGCACTACCAAAAACTTTTCTACAAGACCCCTTCATTCCTGGAAGATATTTTATTAAATGCTTGACTTGCCTGCGTAGAGGCGCATTTCCTTTCCTCTCTGACTTTTTGGATGCTTCGGTTCAGAAGGAGAAAACCCGTACCTGATACTACATGTATTTTCTTAAGGGCCATGCCCTGAAAAACATGGTTGTCAGCGCAATTGCTAAAGAATACCAAACCTAAGTGTGGGAGCTATTAGGAAATAGCTGTGGTCTGCAATCTAAATCTGCTGTTGTTTCTAATAATATAATTCCTGAGTTGGTTTATCAGGATAGGATGAGTTTTTAGAAGGTCGAGGTAAGGATTTTTGCCAAATGAATGTATTGAAAAACTCAGAGATTGTTGCATATGGATAGATTTATATCGATACAGTTGAACATCGATATTCGATGTCTTGTATGCCACTATGTATGTATCGTATTCTCAGCTCCGGCAAACGTGACTCCAACTAAAGTGGTTGTTCTCATGGTGTCTCGCACCTAACCTAAAGATCCAACGGGATCAAACAGAGATAAAGTCAGGCGTTGAGGAAAAGGAAGATGGTATAACGTTCATCAGATGGATGAAATACTACACCTTAGAGGGCCCTCGACAGAATCCCGTGTTGGGGTCATGATTCTAAGAATATCTTCTCCACCTCTGCAATTTAAATCCAAACATGCTCGAGGGGAAGCTAATGGGCTGATATTTACTCACTTTTTAAGGCTCTAAATTACATTTCATCATGTTACATATTTATGAAACATAATATATCGTATTTTATTCAGACTGTTCCATTTCTTTCTTTTAAAAATGTCCATTATGGTTAAGTCATTCCGCCAAGAAGTAATAACAAAATGTGAAGGCTGTCATCGCATCAGAAAAGCTAAAAAGTGATGCATTTCATGCATATACCATGCACCGTCGGTTTTTGGGATAAAATGAAATCGTGCTGTGCATTTGACTCTGCTGACTAATTGGGTTGGGCACGTTCAACTTTAGTTTCTCATAGGTAGCACCTTGCATGCACATTGCCCGTAGTATAACGGTACGGGTGGATTAGTCCGTTTCGTTTTCTATAGACGATGCGATGCGTTGTAGATTGGATGCAATAGTACACGAAGGTACAAAACACCATTTATTCTGAGCTTCAGTGGCCTTATCTAGTGGAAAAAGCTCTTCCAAATGAGAGACATCGAGGCAAGTAAAAACAAAAGAGTTCCCCTGCATTATCCTCACCAGAGTGAGTTAGGAAGAGTGTGGCAGATGCGCGTCTAGGTTTTTGATTGTCTGCGCCATTCCATCAGAAAGGAGCGTATTTCTATGCTCCAAAAGCCATTGCAATTACTTACGTACAGATTTTTATATATATTACTATAAATAAAATTAATATTTTTTCATGCTATTTCTAATCAAACTACATTGAACTGATGAAACCTTTTCAATAATTATCACCACTAAAAAGTCGTTTCCTCAGAGCGTGCGCGAAGTACATGTTTGACCTCAAAAATGACATATGTCTTTTGACAATATTATGTGGTCAGAAAATAAATGTTATGTGGAAAACGATGTTTATTTATGAAATGCAGGTCTATTTTTAGAGTTTTTAATCAGTATAGGAAAATAAAATGTTTATTTGAGTTATTAACTCCCATTATAAAATATTGAAATCGATGAAAAGGTTGTTAATTTTGCTATTTAAATACACTTAGATATCAGGTTGTTGTTTTATTTTGATCCGAATTGAGAATTAATTAACTGCATAATTAAGGTGAACTAAAATGATTCAATTTCACGAATACTTCTTACAGTAAATTTAAATGTCGATAAATGTATTAAATCTGGCAAGAGGCTTTTACAAGCAAAGCAAAACATTACCATCATTGATTGATTCTCGTCCAAAATCGACGTTCATTATGGATGCATAATTTCATTCCACCAGAAGAAATATTTTTATCTGTATAAACAAAACAAAAAGTAAACAATTAAGCATTAAAGAGGGTGCTATTGCGTAAATCTGGTTGTCAAACGAATATGGTATTTTCTATTTCAGGGAGAAATGTGCGTTTCTGCAGCTAAATACGCGATAATTGATTGAAAGAATTGAAAACTTCATTCTTTCAGCCATTTAATAACAAAATTTCAATAGTATTTTGTTTTGAGTGGTATCTCTGTCAATTGTATCTCTGTCTTGAGTGGTAGTAAATATAAAAAGCAAAATATGAAACCATTGCACAAAACCCAATACGTAGCGTAAACCAATAAAGCAATTCTTCTTTAAGGGACCTTTTGGAGCCCTGAAATCTTTATAAAATAGCCTACAATTCTCCTTCTGCTTTGAACTATTAGTCTGAAAAATTTCAGCACGATGGAAATAAAACTGTAGGTTTGTATAAAAGACAGAAAAACAGACAAACATTCTTGGTTATATGTATAGATATATAGGTCGTTTATTTTATGTTTTCTACCACCGAGATTTTCTTTCGATACACGGGGGTAAACGGCAATGAACGAGAAAAAGACTCAGTAAATGAGATCGTAAATCGCAAAATTCGCCGGATAATTGCGAAAGCTTCACACTCGGCGCTAATTGGAATATCCTTGTTACATATTGGCCAGGCCACGGCACCCGTGCTGCTATTTCTAAATTGCATTTTTAGTGAAATTTCGGTATAGGGATGGCAATATGGGATCCAAAGGCAAAATAAGCCATGATATTAGGTCTCTCTATTTATTGAAGAACCTTTTATTATGTGCGAATTTCCACAGAGAGAAAAATCATCCACCTTGACCGGGTTTCGAACCCGGATCCCTCGATTTCCGGCCGAGTGCTTTAGCCAGTTAAGCTACCGAGGCGTCCTCTTCTCCTGTGGATTTTTTTTTGATTCCACACCGATTAAAAAAGCAAGTGTCTTAATTGTGTCTTCATTTTACAGCGAAGTTAGGATCACCTTGTCCTCTGTAACTTCTGATACTTTTAACGGAAGAACACATACATTACCTATTGTCCTGGTAGTTGAATATTCTATCCTTGCGGGATTCTAACCCACGACCCATGGATTGACATTCAGGAACCTAACCCCATCGCCCCCAGGGACGGTGAGAGTTCTCGACTGCTGGACATTGTATGTCGGTAGCTTAACTGGCTAAAGCACTCGGCCGGAAATCGAGGGATCCGGGGTCGATTCCCGGTCAATGCGGATGATTTTTTTCTCTGTGGAAATTCGCACATTTGTGCATTGCGGGTGACTCCGTAAAAGTGGAACTCCGTGGCTAGTCCCGGATAGGTTAAAATTTGTCAACCTTTTATTAATTGATTAAGACAATATCATTGTAGTAAGATTCACTTTAAGATATTTGCAATTATCAGGATGAACAGGTATTGTATTATGTACCTTAGCCCGTCGATTTTATGCGTCTATGAGCGGGTTTTCAAAGCGTGTGTAATTTGAACTATTGAAGCCTATTTTGATAGATATACATATTATTAAATCCATTTATTATTGTATGTTACAAATGGAGCGCATATAATAAACTTTTCATTCTGCTCGTTTTTTAATTTTGTTCGTTTGTGAAAGCGCGAGGTTGGACGATAAGACGTTATCTTAGCGTCCTTGATGAAACACGTGACTGTATTCCAATGTATCAGGCAAATTCAAGTCCGCAATAAGACTCTGTTGCTTGGTACAAAATATGAAAAAGGAAAATAATAAATTCAGAAAATGATACACTAGCTGGGTTTAACAATTCTGATGCAAAAAATTTGATGCGAACAAACTAATAGATGATTCCTAATTCTACAAAACTTTCGGAGACACCACGAAAGGCACTGTAAGCGACCTTCATTTTTCATTCGATGAATGGAAAATAAAAATAATTTCCTGTTCAGCCATATCCTCCCAAGGAAAGAATGAATGGAATGGTGGCCTGAAATCTACTTTTTTCCCTTTCATAGCCTGGAGTTCCATATCGCTTTAGGCAAACCCTAATACTAATACGAAGGAAAGGAACTTATTTCTCCCCAAAAATCTTCTCAACTCAGAATCGCGAGGGAGATCGCATAAGGAAAGTTCAATATCTTCTCTATAGCTTCACATCCCTTCATTTCTACCCCGATCGCCGTGCATGTGGAAAGAATGAGGTGGAGTAAAAATTCGTGCTTTTCCTGCGTTCTATCTTTTGCTGGTGATTTCTTTTTTGTATTCATGGATAGGAAGGTTTTTATTTTTTTTCCAATCTCCAGCCATTTGGCTATGACCTCTTCCTCCGTGCAGCAACAACCTTGCTCCTCTTCAGGCAATCCAATATCCGCCTCCTCGCGAAAACGCAAGGAAACTGTCCAGCGGGAAGATGAGCGAGCCCCGGGAGGTAGAAAATTGGTAAGGGTAAGAAGACTTTTGTGATTATAAGGGCAGATAGAGATGGTGAATCCTTCCATGTATATTTTTCTCATCTCCCACATTTAAAACGCGTGATTCCTTATCGTAGCTATCGGTCCCCACCTTCTTTTTTCCAGTTATTTTTCCTTGTTCCTAGCCTACCTATGTCTAAGCACTTTCCTACTTCACTTCTACTAATCGTTGACGAGGCGCACGCCTAGAAGCAGTTCTACCCCGCAGACTCTCTCATTATATAAAGGATTTTTTTTCCATTCTATTCGATTAACTTATTTCTGAATGTGAAATGAGAGGGCAGGCGGGACCAAAAGCGTTTATTATCACTCGTCATTCAGCGTACGCTATGCTTGTTTTGATTCAGAGAAATGTTTGTACCTTCTAATTTGTACCTTCATCCAAATGAGGAATTGTAGTACTACTTATGTCTATGTACGTTGCGTAGTATAATGATGCGGGAGTAAAAGCTGGAGGAAATGTAATTTAGTTTGCATGACTTTCTCTCGATTTACCGGCTTAACAAATTTCTCTCACCCTCCCGTTTTCACCTCATGTTCCCCAATTTTTCGTCACTGTACCTCCATCTCCATCAAGTTACTCTATATTAAGGGGCACTTAATTTCGTCAAATAATTTTTCTTCCATTCCTCTGCTCTACCCCTCTAGAAATTACTTCCTTGAGAGGCCCGTTGCCCGTAACCCACCACTGTGAAGTATATGCGGTGTACTGACACTCCTGGACGTTTTATAACACACTTTTGTACGATAATATTTGGCCGATAGTCTTCTTGTACTCTATACATTTAGCTCTGCAATGCTGCATAAGTATAAGAAAAGGTTTCTTAAGATTTCTCTTGATGCCGAGAACTTTTTTCTTCTATTTATTCGATCCTATCCTCTTTAGTGAATAATAATTGAATGCATTTTAAAATTCTCTCGAAGCTGACTTAAAGGATTTGATATTATATCCAGAAGGAAATAATAACAAAACATTCCTTCTTTGACATAATTTTTCACCGGCTAAATTTGCATCTCAGAAACTATTTTCCAAACGTTTCATGAAAATTGTGGGAATCCACGAGAACTTCAACAAAGATGTACGAACAGCCAGATTCTCTGTGACCGGAGCTGCAGGTAACATCTAGTAGCCAACAACAGCAAAAACTATAACAGGTATGCGGAGAGCCACAGTAACTTAATATTATATATTTTTATTTACTTTTGGGTCATCATCAAACATTATCTGAAATGTTTTCATGTCCAGCGTTCGTTTCTTGTGACATATGAACAATATTTAACTAAGATTTTTCATCATTCCACTTATTATTGTTGAATCTCTTGAAATTGTTACACCTCGAGGACCTTCATCCTTCCCTCACGTCCGAAGAATTAATTGGAAAATACAACCTGTTCCATCACTACACATCAGATCACTTTTTGCTCTCCATTCAACTGATTTTTTAAGATTAAGCTCACATCGAAGTCGTTGGAAGAAAGACCATCATATCGGATTTTAGTTTTACTTTCCTACGCTGCTTAAAAATGAATTTAAGGACACGATATTGTAGCTTAGTAGATAATTTCATTGATGATTCTCATAAGACATCTAAATAATATTGTATTATATTGCGTTTAGAAATGTCTCATGTCATCGAATAGAATTACAATTAGATTATATCTCGTATTGTAAAGGCCTGTCTAATGTTTATTGTTCCGAATGACGCCTTCGTTGCTGGGGTTCAGTGTTATCATTTTCAGTACTATTTATTCATTCAAGTATTGTTGTTTTTTGTATAAATTATTTTACTCGCTCATTGTGGAGTGGTCTTGACGGTACTGTTGGTGAATTTTTCATTTCATCTTGCGTGATTTTTCTCCAGCGATGGATTTGTGCCCACTTAGTACCGTTTTCGGAGTACAAGTGTGACAATTTTGCTCTAATACTTCGGTTTTATCGAAGCTAATCAACTTTATCGGCCGCGGGAGTTTGTCTTTATGTGAATTATAAAAACTAGATATTGATGCGTCCGAAACTAGTTCTTCCACACCGGCGTCCAAGACTGTCCTACTTTTGATAAGTGCTCCACATGCTTCTTTCTTATTCATTTAGGAGATAGTTTTCGTGATACAGTCGGTTCTTAAAATCGCGGAATGGGGAGAGCCAGGGATTTGTACTGTAATTTACAACCGAACGACATATGGAACGCATTAGGTGTAGGGCTGCTTTGCTGGAGTATTGCAAGCTGGGGGGTGGACGGTGTTTTGAGTCAAGGGATAGAAGGACGCCGAAGAGCACAACTCAAAACGGGCATTGAATGCTGGATCGGTGGAATAGCGTCCATATGTCTCACTCTGCTGAGCTTGCAAAAAAGAATTAAATGGAATGAGATTCCCCTCCTCGCCCTTTAAGCGATTTAATTCTTTCAGTGTATGCATATAAAAATTCTTTCCAGGTCAGGAAACGTTGGCATGGAACTCAACGTCGTGAATACTGGCGCAAATGCATAAATACCAGTCTTTGAGTTATAAAACTTCCAAGATGTCGTTCCTGGGGAAATTATATGTCCCTTGCTCTAAAAATGGAGCGGCCACGGCTGAAGAAGTATTTGTGCGATTTAAGGCGTATGCAGAAAATCGAGACGATTGAAGGGTCGCATTCTTACATTTTTTCATTTCGGACGATAATAAAGTCGTGAATTGCGTGCCATACCCTATACGGGAGCAGCAAATGTTTTCGTTACAAATTGTCTTTAAATATAGGTTGCAAGGAGGCGAAACGCAATACACGACTGCTATTTTTCCTCGAGATCAGTTTAATATCCCTCGGCTGGCGATTGGAAGTTAGTGAAATATGTTTGGGTGGAGTACAATATTTTTTCGTGATTCTTTCTAATATCAGTCGTGCTGTATCTGGATGATTGATGTTTATCGTCGATGGAAACGATGCTAAGTTTACTTTCTTAACTTATTTGTATTCCCAGTTTATTTTTTGATAAGAGGGATATATATTTGGAAAGCTTCATCCTAAAAGATTTGTCAATTATGCAGATCACCTTAAATTTTTTTTTCTGGAAGCTAAGTTTGAGAGTTCAATTTTGCTTAATTCATCTCGGAATTACCTCCAGGTAAGTAATAGGTATCGAGGTTGAAAAGACGACTTGTCCATCGTCTTCAGGGTCATCTTCGTTCACCCTGAAGACATTGGACGAGTTGTCCGTTGAAACGTCAGTTGTGTTTAACAATATATCCCAGTGGCGTTTAAGAAGAATTCCACAGTCATTCTCCGGGAAAGTTTCTAATCAGTATAGTTAAATCTCTTTTCAAATGTCATCCATTTCTTTTATTTTCAACGCACCTGAAAATCTTGTTGTTACGCTGGTCGAGAATATGAGCAAAGGGTATCCGGTTTGTATGATGGATTCTGTATTCTTGCACGGATCCAGATGTTGGAAGAGATTATACAGAGAATCTCAAAAGTAAATATGCATTATAGAGAATACTTCTAGTGCAGTCCTCCGTTAATTAAATGGGGCGCAAAAATTTTTATTCTTTCGTGACTTTCAATTAGAAGTAGACTTGTGACCACGCCAGTTTCCTCCCCACTCATATTCTAATATCCATAAACTTTATTCTTCTCTTACCAGCCTGGATATCTATCCCTAATTGAGAAAACTACCTAACATTTAAGTCTCCTACCCACACCAACCGACGAGTTGGTCTATTCTACATGTGCATTTACATAATACCCTGCGAGCCGCCCCATAGGCGTGTGGAACGGGGTGTAAGGTCACCAGCCTTGTAAAGATGTAATTTTTTTGGGGGCTGAAATGGTGACATGTATTATCGAAGTGTATTTAGTTGAGCTCAGTTTTTATTTTTGTCCCTTATTGTGCGCGGAAAGAACAAGTTTTTGTACATCTGTTTGGCAATATATCTCTTATATTATCGCGTCTGTCAGACTTATAGATGTAGTGAGGCGTCGTGATAATATTCTCTGTGCCGCTCTGAAACACATCAGTTCTGAATTTCCCGAGCAACCTAAGCCTAGCGTGTAGCTTCCGAGTCTCTGGGGGCTCCCACCTTAATCCCTCTAAAAGTTGTGATACACTATATGTGCCCTCGTAGCAGCTTTCAACTAAGGGCGCTGCTTTCCTTTGTATTTAATTAGGTTTTTGGTTAAATCTTTATGATTAGTGTCCTAAATGCACGCGGCATATTCGAGGTGTGGCCTAACCAGAGTGAAGTAGTATCTCTCTTTTACTTTTTCATCCGAGGACCTTCCTCTTATACGCTTAACATGACCTATTTTCTTCAATGCTGTACCGCATATGTTTTTTATTTGTGTTCGCCACGATATATCGGAAGTTAACACAGTATAGGTAGGGTATTAATGTGATAACTTTCGCTGGAAGTGAACTGTGGTGCATTTGCTGATATTTAATTCTAACCCCCACTCCTGGCACCACGAATGAACGTTGTCAAGATCAGATGCACCACAGTTCACTTCCTGCGAAAGTCGAACTTCAAAGTTCACGTCTTCGCTTATTTCACGGTAGATAACTGAATCGTCTGCAAATAATCTTAATTTACTGCTAACTCGAGATAATATATCATTTATATTAATAATGAATAAAAGAGGGCCGATCACGCTTCCTTGAGGAACACCAGATGTGACTTCGACCATATAAGAGCTAATATTTGTTTTCCATCATTGAGAATGTCCCTTATCCAATTTACTATTTTTCTATTAACTCCGCATGATTGAAATTTAGACATGAGTTTTTTGTGAGGAACCTTGTCGAAGACCTTGAAATTAAAGAAAATTGCGTCAATTTGCTTATCCGAGTCACCTGATTTTAGAATATCACGAAGGAAGAGCGCAAGATGTGTTTCGCAGGATCTACCCTTACGGAAGCCGTGCTGACTCCTATGCAATAAATTACGATTATACAGGAATGTCATCATATTGCTAACGACAAGTTCAAGGATCTTGCATTAAAGTGATGTTAACGATATAGGCCGGTGATTTCCAGGGTCACTTCTTTTCCATTTTTAAATATCGGTGTGATGTTGGCTATTTTGTAGTCTTGGGGCACCTTGCCTTCGGATAATGATTTGCAGTTGTTTAATTATTCCATCATGTTGAATTTTTATGTCCAACATGGACTAGTTAAAGTCAGGAATGTCTAAATTTTGTATTGTGTCAACTTTAGTGCACCACTTTAAAACTTTAAAAGTAGTGGTCTCATCTCTAACCTGCCAGCCGGACTAGTGTTATAATGCCTGTTTAAGATATCTTAATTTTTTTTTCAAAATTACAGAAATTGTGATAAGATGGTTCGTCTCGACTAGACCTGTGCGCCGCCACCGCCGTTGGTTTTTGTGCGGCGCGGCGGCGCGCGCCGTCATATGCGGCCATGTACGAATCATTGCCTCTAGAGCATGGCTTCTGTATTTGAGTACACTAATTTTTGCTGACTCCTCATTATTGTATTTCATAACTTTGTCAAACATTACTCACCACAGTTACACTGATATCCGTGCAGCAGTATTAACAGTCTTTCCTTAATAGCGACAGTTATCCGTGCGTTTACGGAGGGAACCATCTTCAAAGACTTCGAGATATCTTTTTAAGCTTATCCGCTAGTTTGCACGCTAGGGCAGTATCCTGTGTATTTAAATAAAAAATTCTTATTTTATTCTTTTTTCAAGCATTTTCAAGCAACCTCTCTCATTGGAACTGTAACATTTGTAGGCACTATCAAAATATTAATTATACACAGTAAAATACCTTCGTTCTACTCCATGTTTTAAAGTATAGCGCCACTTTACTTCAGTCAAAGTTGAGGCTTGAGGGGACCAAGTGGGGACCGCAGAAACACTTTATCTGCTACGTGCTCATTAAGGGCCATGCGCCAGCGTGGACTCTCATTTTGAATGTATCCAAGCTCAGAGTTTTGGACCTTATGTTGTCATCAGAACCTCTAGCTCGATCCCACCCATCAGGTGGGTGAAGGTATGGAACTAGCTAGAGAAATAGAAACTCCTGCACGCAGCTATGTTTCAGCGTTGTATACAACTTTTAAAAGTAATTTCTTTTAAGTATTCTACCGGTAAACGATAGGTTTAGGTGACAGCCAGAGAATCTCCTCCTGGTTTTCTACACTTTTAGGATTCTATCTCCCTCTAGTACTACCATTTTTGCCTCAGCATACGATATACCGTTCTCCATCCGTCCAAGAAACCAATTCTCCTTTTTTACCTTTCCCTGCTTGCCCAAATTCTTCCATCTATTTTGCTGTTGTGCAACTTACTTCCGCAAGAGATCTGCTCTGTCTATATCGGATTTCATTCAGAAGTTTCCTTTCCTCGCCCACCGTCTTAAACACTTCCTCGTTTGCCTCCCATTTCGTCTACCTCATTTCCTCCAAATCTACATCTTAAATGCCTGAAGCGTATTCTCGTCCTCTTTTCCGAAGGCATACGTTTCTGCTCCATACAACGCTACGCTCCATATCAAGCTCTTCCACCAGACTCCTCTTCATATCCGTACCTAAGATTCCCGGCATCAGCTCCCTTCAGTTACTAAACGCCTCCTTAGCTGACGCTATTCTCTTCCTTATGCCTTTTCTACTATGCACATTTTCTTCAAGCGTGCTGCACCAGTAATTAACATATTCTACTTGCTCGTGTTTGTACCCTCCAACATTTATGACCAGCCTCGCTTTCTTTATCCAAGATAATCCATTACTTTTTTCCTTATGATGTCTTAATTTCGAATTTCCGTACTGAATTTCTAAAGCATCTATCAAAGTTTGCAATCCCTTCGAAGGTTGACTAATCAGCGCCTGGTCGTCCGCGATCTTAACTAACTGTATTAGCTGCCTTCCTACCTTGATTCCCACATCTACGAAGTTTTTCACTTGCCTGTCAGATCATTTCCTCAGCATAAATGTTACAAAACATAGGTGAGCCTTGGTTAGCCCCACGACCAACGACCCCACGTTGCCTTCACTCTGTCAAACACCTTTTAGAAATCCAAAAAACATGAGGAAACATCCTGGTTTTACTCTGTTTCATTCAATAATTGTCCTCAACTCCGCAATTCCATCCCAAGTTGACCTTCCTTTCCGGTACCCAAACTGGTCATCACCAAGGTAGAAATTTGCCTTACTCTCCAACCCTTTATTGATTATTCTAAGTGCAACTTTGGCTGCATACGAAATCAAACTGATTGCTCCATATTCCTCGCATTCTGGCGCTTTCTTCATTTTCGGGGTAGGAATAAGCAATCTGGCCATACTCCTTCCTCGTAGATCCATCAAATTAGTTTAGAAAAAGCTTGCCTAACATTTTTACTTAAATTAATTAGCAACTCCGAAGGTATGTTCTCCACTCCTACAGCTTTTCTTGCCTTCATATCTTTCAATGCTTTCTCTTTTTCTCCGTAGAGTATCATTGGACCGAGGTTATCCTCATCTAGTGTTCCCTGATCCTTCACATCTAAATTACTTTATCTACTACCGCTGTCTACTATCGCTCTTCCACGTATTTTCTCTTCCTACCTTGAATATCTTCTTGCTCGATTAATATCCTACCTGCTCTGCTCTTAACATTTGGTACCATTTTTCCTCTCTCTCCGCCCGATAGCAATTGTATTTTATCGCAAAACGACCCCTTTTCCCCATCTTATTGCAGCTTATCCATCTCCTCGCAGTGCCGTTTCCACCAGTTTTCCTTCGCCTGATTGGTTATTCACTGAAGTTGATGATTATACTAATTGTACTTCGTCTTACCTAGTTCAGTGTTGGCATTTTTTCACCTCCTTCTCTCCTCCATTTTCCTAATCATTTCTTGCGTAACCCACTGTTCCTTAACCCCCTCGTTTCCACTTACCCTTTCGTTTTTTCCCTCTCTTAATATGCCTGTATGTATATTCTCCCATGCTTCCTCCATTCCCCTTCCTTCACTTATGTTCCATTCCACTTGCTCTTGGTATTCCCTTCTTTTTCCCCTACCAAAGCTTCAAAGTTCCTTCTGTTTATCCACCTACTTTTTAAAATCTGCGATCACATATCATCATAACTAAGTTAAGATTCAAGCCTGCATTCAAACAAAATTCAACTGCCTTCTCGTCGCGATCATTTCTCGTTCCTAATTCATACCCTCCCACTTCATACCCATCTCTCTCTTCCCCCACTACTGCGTTCCAAACACCCATTACTATTAGGTTTCTCTTGTCCGGGAACTCTCTGATTATCTCCTCTAACTGTTTATAAAGCCCGTCCACCTTTTGTTTACTACCCTCCTCCCAAATTTTGCATTCAATACTATTGCTACCCCGCGTTGACTCTCATCCTCGCCACTATATATTACCCTGTAACTATCACTGCAATAGCATCCGCTGTCCTTCCATCACTCCTCGCATAGCTCCAAGATATCCACGTCCTCTAGGACAATCCGGCAAACTGTTTTAGCGTAGGGACCGTTTTAGCCGAAGGCCGTTAGGGCACTGGGTTTCGGTTATCACTCGGCTAGTAGCGATTCTTTTATGATTTATGACCAGAGGGAGGATTTATAAATGGGTCAAATAAAATTGTTACTATTGTATGTAATTTGGTGTTGCTTACATAGAGAAAGACCTTAGCATGATTTTTCTCATCAATGACCAGATATGCTTTGGCCTGTATGTTCGGTGTTTTCGATGACAGATGAAATAGTTCCTTATAGTACTGGAAAAAAATCTCCTCGCAAAGAAAAAAATCATATATTATTTTACAGTTTTGATAGCACACCCACAGTGCAGTACGTAGTTCATTACTCACCCCTTCCCACCACCACCATTGAGATGACTATCACTAGTCATAAATTAGAAAAGTATCGATACCAGCCGAGTGCTAACCTTAATGTCCCTGCGGCGGAACGCCCCTGATCTCAAACGGCATCGCCTAATCATCCCTGCGCCAAAACAGCTTCGCCCAATCGTATCTCTGCCCAAATGACCTGCTCAAACCAAAGGGCTCACGCCAAAACGACCGCGCCCAAACCAGCGCACTCCTGCACACCGGTCCCAATCCCCTGCGTTCCCCTCTCTATTTCCTAATCGATATTTTCATGATAACTATTAAAAAAGAGAAGCTCTTCCGTTCGAGTTTGATGTACAGATGAAAATGGTCTTCAATCAATCTGTGCGATAGGAAATTGTAAGGTCACCATTTCTGTTGGACCATGGGCCATGTGTTCAGAGTTCACCCTTCGTTGGCGTGGGTTTCACTCGGCTCAAGCCTCTAATGCGGCATGAGTGTCTTATATTCAGTTTCCCGATTGATGCCGTCTTATTTAATATTGTCTAATAAGAGATTATAATGACGATATAAAACGCCGTATAACTGAAAAAGGTATCGAATCTACTTAATCCTACTGTTCTTGAAACTATACGTAATTAGGAGGTGTAATATCGATAGATTTCCCTTCCTCGCTGAATAACCTTACAAAATTTTCATAAGCCTCTCCGTCTACGGCAGTTTCTCCTTCCTGTTCCACATCCGCATCTCATAGACTTCTCTCTCTTCTTTCTTTTCCTTGCAAGGTTCACCGTATTTCAGCTTAACAACGCAATGTATTGGAAAAGGGGAAGTAGTTAACCAAAGGGTTTATGTACATGCTGAAGAGTTTCTAATACTTCTAAATTCAAAATAAAAACATTTTGAGAATATTTGAACAATTTTTCTTTTGTATTTGATCATTGGTTATGGTAAGTGAAGTTCAAGGAAGTAAATCTACGGTGCGGTCTGAGAGTATCTAGGAGTATCTCAAGGACCACGCCTCGCATGAGGATAGGAAAAGGAATCGGAATAGGAGAAGGAATATATTTCATAGGAAGTTTGTCCACGGCATTGATGAGGCATAGTTTTCCATCAAATTCTATTTAAATGATGCAAATAGTATCCATAACGCATCCTATTATCCGTTAAATAATAAACCGAAAGCCATAGGAATTTTCCTCTGCGGATGAACAGAGTGCTTAAGGACATGTGATGGACCTTACTGGGAAAGTTTAGACGGGTAAATGATGAAAGATTTTATTTGTGAGAGTTTAAACTACGTTTCTGTGACCACCTGGGAGGGAGAGTGGTCCCAGCCCTGATGCAAAGAGGCACAATGGGAACGAATGGCGTTGAGGGGTAGAGGACTCTTTCGAAACATAGAAGGGGAAGGAGGAGGCCCTGACAAGTAGTTACATGTTGATCCGATATGCGAAAACCAAGTAGGAGGACAAGGGGGGCCAACAGATTCCAGGCCAGGCTTTCAAGCAATGATGGGAAAGGTATAATTCCCTTTCCCTTACTCTGATACCCCCCTCCCTCTTCCACTCTCTTACACCGTGACATACAGATGCCTGGAGCAGATACGAAGTATTCAAACATGATCGCGGGAGCCCAATTTCATCATATTTAAAAACTATTAATAAAATGTTATGTACTAATTAACATAAGAGTATGTGACACGGACACAATTGTTTTCAGCAATATGTACTAGCTTAAGCTGCCACCTTCGGTTTGCAATTTTGTATTTTACTCTCAAATAAAGGCTCGCTTTCTTTTCCCTTTTCATTACTTCTTCACTTTTGAATAACATGATTGTAAGTTGCTAATTGAAGCAGTTGCCCAATTTTAATATTCCGCCATCATAATTCAGCAAGCATTTTGAGCTTTACCGCTAACATTCTTTTCCTTATAGCCTTTATGCCATATCTTCATTTAAACACCAGAGCGCATATTCAGTCGTTCGTTCTCCACTTTTCAAAACTTCGTACCCCGCGTAACAACAATTACAGGCTGTAAAATGGTGTTTACATAACAGCTTACACAACAAAAAAAATCACCATTCAATCAAAATCAGGTCTCAAAAAAACTCATCAACTCTTAAACTCATCTAGGCATGGATATATCACCAATGTTGAAAGCTAACCGAAACAATTTCTCTGACATTGCTGATCTTGCACGTAACTCACAATAAACCAATGCAGGAGCATGTCTCATTAAATACAGCTTCACGTCATCCTCACGTACGATATTCTTGCTGTCATGTATTCTCAACGTTGTCAACAACCAAAAAAGCGGGATAAGCGTCAAAACTCACCTGACCAGTTCTCGTATTTACTCCGCACTCTCTATCTCGCAAGAACTGTCCTAAACACTACCAAACTCGCACAAAAATGTTTAAAATGAATCGGCAACAAAACTCTAAGAGAAACGCGGCATTCTCATTCAAATTCTAAGACATTGTAATTTCACTTTGTAAGCAAAACGAAAGATAAAACAAACCGCTAATCGCCTTTATTTAAATGAATAGTTTGCAAAAAGTTTGTCAAATTTCCTTGTTCTAACGTCTAAAAATGCTCGACTTTTAAATCTTTATGCATAAATCAGGTGTTGCTAGATCTCGTTCACCTGCAAATTTGTGCGTAAAATTCAAAAAATCGTACACCCTACGACTCAAAACTAACACATCTATATATAATTTACCATATGCATTGACTCTTTCGCTACATCTGCGCACAGCCAACGCCCAAATACTATAACGTGGATTTCGCTCGCATTTGCGATAAAAGGAAATTTTGCTCGCATTTGAGATAAAGGACACGGGTATAGTGATAGTTTTCATTGAAGCTATTAAATACGTCATTTGTCTAAACGCTTAAAATTGTGAGACATTTTTTTCGCATATGTACGTATGTAGGAATTTGATTATATAAGTTTTTACATGAAATTACACACATGAATGTATTTATTAATGAGAAAAATGAATACTTTTTCCTATAGTTTACTAAAGTGCTACAATAATAATGAACATATGAAGGCTAATATTACGCCTCCGGTCACGCGGCCGCCGCCGATAAAAACCATCGGATCGCCGGCCGCCGACCCATTTCCAGTCGGCGTCCACCGCCGATAGTTTTTCCATCGGCGCACAGGTCTAGTCTTGACACACTCGGCGCACTAAGTGTTATCGAACACTGGAGTTCACTCTGTAGAAATCAATCAGTTACGAGTTATCTGCTGTGTGAGTCTCTGAGGCTCAACATCAATCGACATTTCGTACATTCCGCAGCCACGAAACCTCTATGAGTCAGCTCTTACGAGCAGTAATTCAATCCGCGCAAAGGCTTATTTTGCGCCTCAGTCGACACGTGAGGCGACGCGTATCTTCCAGCAGAAGACGACGCGCCTCGACGTCTATCGACGTCCCTCTCGCTCCAACTCCACCCATAGAAGCCCCCACAGGTGTCTTTTGCTAATAACGAG
Source organism: Ceriagrion tenellum (assembly GCA_963169105.1). Taxonomy (NCBI): domain Eukaryota; kingdom Metazoa; phylum Arthropoda; class Insecta; order Odonata; family Coenagrionidae; genus Ceriagrion; species Ceriagrion tenellum. The sequence continues at coordinate 22,843,880 of OY720636.1, forward strand.
CGTCTGTCTGCAAAAGTAAATAATTTCTTGAATTTGAGACGCTCCATCTTCTGAATGAGGAAGTAAAAATTGAATTTTGGTAAAATGCACCAGAAATATTCTTTATTTCAATAAATGCATAAGTATGCTAGAATTATTTTGTCAGCAATAATTTGTTCCAAGGCTAATTTTAATCGTATAAGTCCCTTTTTCCGACTCATAAAAGTAATCATATGTGCTTGAACCATTATTTTATAATTACTTTTCATTCTATCATCACGCAGTTTTAAAAACGATAGTGGCAATAAAATTAGTTATATCCAAATAATAGCAATTATTAAATATAGACATCAAATGATTGTATGACACACGTGTTGGTTGATTTTATATTACATGATAATTGGTCAGGGCGTTGATGCGAAGTTAAGGAGACTGACTTTTCGTTTGTACTTAATGACGTACTGAAATTTTCTACAGAAAAAAATGTTGTTTTTTTCTATATTTAGCTTTTAGCGGTGCAGCTAATGGCGATGCGAAGAATCGAAGTGTCGGAAACTTGGCTCTCCATCGAGAGCTATGCCATCATCATTAGTCGTCTGCTTTCGCAGGTTCTTGGTGCCTCCATCTCTCTCTGTCCTCTGCTCTCCTCTTCAATTCTCTGTAACTACCTCCATCCTTCAGGTCATCAAAAATCTTTCTTTTCTTTCTTCCTCTTTTGCGGTTTCTATCCACCATACCTAGCAGCACATCTCGTAACAAACATCTCCTTCTCAGTACATGTCCCATCCAGCTCTTCTTCCTATCTTCAATGGTCTTTAATGCCTTAAGGACCGGAATATCATCCCACCATATCGTAATTATGTAATTTTGACCTCTTCCATTGAAATTTTGCCATTAATTCAAGATCAGAAGTCGGGGATAATATACTGTGAAAATAAATATTTGCATCCAAATTATACAATCCGCAGAAAATGCTTATTTGAGAGAGCCGTGAGGTTACGTCATTACGAGAAGTGATTGATCAGCGCTGTCATGGGGATGTCAAACGGAGTTCAATATTATAGTACTCGCGATGCCGTGGTAAGTTAACTATTTTAGGAACAACTTTATAAGGATAAAAAACGGAGAAATATTTTGGTTGGAAACCGTTAAGTATTTATGCTTTTAACAAATTGCCCCGTTTTATAGAAAAGATATATATTTAGGTGAGTAGTCTTAATAACGGGAGGTTATAATATACGCCAAAACTCTCGTGCATCTGACAGTTGATTAACATTGATTATCTGTGTATTGTTATCCTTCTGGTTCATACATAACACTCCAGGAGTGACTTTTTTTAAATTCACACATTTTTAGAGGAAATTGTTGAGTACTTAAGGCTTGAAAATTGTCGTCGTTTAAATACACCTCAATGAAAAAAAAATTAGTTGTCAAAGAGTAATTCTGTAATTGTGTTTTCTTTCGGAATGAAGACTCGGATGATGACAGATTTTCCAAATTTATGGATGTTTTTTGAGACAATATTTTGTACAGCGATGGGCCATTGTGCGCTGTAATGAGTCCCTTGACTCATGACCGGGAAATTCTGCGCTCCAAATGTGGTATGGGAAAATTAAAGGTTGCCAGAGGGAGCTCTTGAATGGGGAATTAATATATTATTCATGGGTGAATTCGTCAATAAAGGTGGGGTGGAGACAATAAGAGGAGGAGCACTGGAGCACACGCTTTCTTTCACGTATTGGAGATCAATATCCATTCCAAAAAGGTTTTCCGTGCGAGTGGTAATAAAAAATTGGAATCGAATGGCATTAAAGCCTCGTAAAAAAGACGAAATACGTAAATAGGTATTATAGTTTTTTTTATTGGATCTTTAAGGAAAAAGGGTGTTAGCGGAGTTCGCCTCGTGGAAACAAAAGAGGGTCGCCGTCCCGATCCTAATAGAGTACTGTTCTAATCGCCAAATGAATAGACAGAGGGGAGAATGCGGACTTCGAATGAAAATGGAATAAATTGGATTTTGGGGAGAACACGTGAAATGAATTGAGGGACGAGCTGATGAGCTCTCATTAACTCGAGGAGAGAACGGTGTGAGCCATTGGTGCAAACAATGGTAGGAATGATAAAAAATGTGCGTTCTCTAACAATGAACGGGGCAGTCTGGATAAATCTAAAACCAAAAGGGAATGAATAACATAACGACGAATAGTGCCATGTATTTGTTGAAATTCCATGTATTACTAAGACACTTTGACTCGGGAACTTAGGAGGAAAAGGTAGGTGCTTTGTAAAATGTCGTTTATTCGTGTATTGTAAACATACTCTACAAGTTCAAGTTATTTTTTGCCAAATATTTTCCAACCTAGAAAACACATATATTTCATTGAAACCTGACTTCTCTGGCTTTATTTACACCTTTGGTTAAAAAATAAGCTTTAACCCATGACTAAAGGGGATTCTACCCCTAAAAATGTTAAGATCATAATGGAATAGCCCGATAATAAGATGTGCTAGGCTATGTCTATAATATTTTAGAGGCAAATAAGAGGACACAATGATTTTTTAATGTAATTCATCGGTGTAGGATTATTTGTATTAGCTTTGATCACAGTCACCAATAATGGAAAAGGTTACGACAACTAGCTTTTATTTTATTCATCTCCATTTCAAAATTAGTGAGAAGTTTTTAGTTAGTACTGTTTTGTCTATATATTGAGATCACTTCAGCATAAGTATTTTTTGCAGCAATTTTCCATGTGAGTATATCTGATAATTTCTATCTAATGATATCTAATAAGAAAAAAAAACTTCGTCTAATAGTTCTCGTTATGTATTGGAGAAGAAGCAACACCGCATGAGCTGAAAATTAGTCCAAAATCTTTTTACTTGGATGGCCCTATCTTCCTACTCATTAGCAATTTTGCATTTCATTGACCAAATAATAATATCGGAATGAGTAGGTGTTTGACGGTCAGCGCATGCCTGATCTACAACACCTCCCTCCCTCCTGAAACTCCCTGTATAGTCATTTCTTACACACCCTTCAGGTGGCTTGCAGGGTTTTACTGTTATATTTGTGCAATAAGAGAATAGTGGTGGATTCATTTTGTGTACATAAACTCTCTCCGATCGATTTCAATGTTATTCATTGAATGCGCGAAATTCTCATTCCTGCTCTCCAAATTCCTGAAGGTATTATTACATGCTCTCTAAAGGGTTCTATTATTTATTTCACTGTTTCGTTTGCTATGAAGTCACCCCAAGTATTAAGTAAGTGTTTAGCTGCCGTGGGCGAATACTAAAAAGATTCAGTTTTGAACACCGGTTTGCAGAGATCGGGGTGCAATTATGGCTTTATAAATCCGTTAATGGTCTTGCTACTTCTTCACAGAACTGTCGGAGATTGCTCTCATGAGTTGTTTAGAAATTGGTGGTATATATGCTAATAATAAATCATTTGGATGATTTTCAGAGTAAGTCGTCTCCTCTGGGAAGATTGATTTTATGAAGCTAAGTATAAAAGTTCTAGGAAGAGTTTTATCCGTCCCTGTTTCCAGTAAACTGTAAAACATCCAATATTATGCGTGAATGAGTTCTCTAATATTCACAGCTGATAGAATTTAATGATGGAATATTATGTAGTCCAACTAGTTATTCTTAAATGCGTTTTTGATGAAAGCGAAAAAATATGTGAAGTTGCTGGTTTTCGCATTAAGGCTTGCTTGGATTCATTATGAGTAGCCACACTCTCACTGGAAAGGAGGACATGGATATCTGATTCTACTGAAAGCGAGTCCTTGTGCAACATTTGAAGGAAAATGGTGAAATTATGATGGTCCTGCGGAAGTGCTTTCACAATCTTTTTTCCTTATTTTTTAGTATACATTTTAACTCTTCTAACTTAGAATGCCGTCTGAGGTGATAAAGCAGGGTCCAATATGGGTGCTGTAATGTCAAACAGCATGATAGTACAAGATGCTTGCTTGATAGGTTGTAGATGATTTCAAGCAATGTATCTTTCTTTTGGTTCATTTCTTTTCTATATTTAATGTTTATTCCTGTTTATCATTGTTCGCGTAGAGATTCGATATCACGACCGCAGCTCTTGGTTTGCGTGCGAACATCTTAAGGCAAAGAGCCGGGAATAGTAAGACAGGAAGTATTGTTGTGTGTGAAGAGTCGTAAGTGCGGTGACCTCAAAATCCCTGGCTAAGGGCGCCGTCACGACCGAGGCGATAGGGCTACGTGGTCCCCGGTGTGCGGTAGTTGTATTTTAGTAGGCGACATTGTGGCTGGTTCCTTTGCTATTGGTGTTGCAATATCACTATGGGGAGGCCTTTTTTCCGACGATTGGTCCATCAACATAGGCTGCTCTACATTGAAGGCATATTTAGGTTCCCAGGGCTAAGAGAAGGTGACCAAATGTCAGCTCCTGTAAAGCATGCAAACCTAACTTAAGGGTGCGATGTAACAGAAGCGCTTGGACTATTCCATTCTAGTGGAATGCCGATTGGTACTTTTCTGCTATTTGGTGGGGGTCTTTCAATGAAATGCCACATCTATTGGATCGAGTATCAAACTAAAAACATCATGGCACCTTTCGCCTATAGTAGGTTATTAACTTGATAAGCTTTGCTTGTGAGATGAAAAGGAGCCTACGTACATGTACAGGACAACTTAAAATTTGTTAAAACGCTCTCTAAAAAAGACTACCGTGGCCTAGTTCAGCCATCGTGAAAGTGACTGGTAACGAGGGGAAGTTGCTAGAAAACTAAGGAATTTCTTCGTAGTTAGAATGGTTGGAGCGATATTTGTGGGTCTTTGAGTGCAAAACCAAATAACTTTTGAAGAATGCCGAAGAACACATCTTCAATAAGACTCCATTAAAATACCTCCATCTGAACGGTTAATTAACCATACAGTTAGTAATATGAACGACGCAATAATAAAATAAAAATTTAGTCTTAATTAAATCTCAGTTGTGACTTGGATGGGTGACGCAAAATTTAAAAAATCAGCTAAAATCAGATCGAAATACGTGGTTTTAACTCGTCATAACACCTGATATTATATAGCCACCATTGTATAAATGAAAAATGCATTACTTCGCGTTTAGGAGAAATCCTATGCACATGGAATCGAATTATTTTGAAATATATGTCAAGTGCCAGAAGTCATCGTGTTTAAATAGCACAAAATTTCTGAGCAATCAAATGCTCGACAACCTTTTTTTTACTTTAATCTATAAATATTACTAATAAGAAAACCTATGTAACATTTCTCGCAAAACTGTACACAAACGAAAATCGACCCAACCACATTAAAGAATAATTACTCGGCTGGCGAATGAAGGAGTAATTATGAGTCAGCTGGAATATAGTAGAGAAACCTGACATTAAAAAATTTTAAGATGTTAACTTTTACTAAAACCACTCGATTTATTGAACAACGACCCAGGTTTCGATGTGCATTCACATCATATTCAGGTAAATGGAGGCCAATGTGCAGGCCTTATATAGTAAACATGACCAGGTGGGGAAAAGGGGGGGGGGAAGAGAACAATACAGGAAGAGGGTGGTCACGGGAGGGTAGAGAGGGGGGTAGGGAGGGGGGCTAGGAGGACGAAGTGGAGGGGTTTAAAGCTTTGAGGATGGGGGAATAGGCAGGGAGCATACATTCATTAACAAGGAATTTATCACAGTAAGCTTGGTTTTTAAAAATTTCTAGTTGTTCTAAAGCATTCAGCTTACGTCTGTCAGTTGCAAAATGGAGAGGTGTCATAGTAAAATCACTTTTATGTCCGTGGATTAAAAGATGTCGGGCGAAGTTGCTTCCGTTAAAATTAAAATTTCTAAAATCCCTTTTATGCTCCTTTTGTCTAATTTCAAAATTTCTACAGGTCTGTCCAACATACTGTCCACCACATTCATTACATTTCATTAAGTACACACCACTTAATTTCTGAGGTTCAATGGGGTCCTTGCAGTTCACTAACAGTTTTTTCACACTGTATGGTGTTTTAAATGCCACTTTAATCCACGGACATAAAAGTGATTTTACTATGACACCTCTCCATTTTGCAACTGACAGACGTAAGCTGAATGCTTTAGAACAACTAGAAATTTTTAAAAACCAAGCTTACTGTGATAAATTCCTTGTTAATGAATGTATGCTCCCTGCCTATTCCCCCATCCTCAAAGCTTTAATCCCCTCCACTTCGTCCTCCTAGCCCCCCTCCCTACCCCCCTCTCTACCCTCCCGTGACCACCCTCTTCCTGTATTGTTCTCTTCCCCCCCCTTTTCCCCACCTAGTCATGTTTACTATATAAGGCCTGCACATCGGCCTCCATTTACCTGAATATGATGTGAATGCACATCGAAACCTGGGTCGTTGTTCAATAAATCGAGTGGTTTTAGTAAAAGTTGACATCTTAAATTTTTTAAATGATGGAATACCACCAAGTGAGACTGACGAAAGTGAGTGAAACCTGTCATCGTAAATAGCCTGCTTACGACGGAGTCCATAGCTTAACGTCCCAGACGACGGAAGAGCTACTGTCCTAGAAATCGAATATACTTAGCCCCAGAGTTTGAATCGGGGTTCTATAAAAAAGTTCGCTACCATTGCTATCTCTGGCACCAGGAATTTTGGATGAGAACCCGTATTTTTCCTGGAAACAGTACTAAAGCCAAACATTATCCCATACCACGATGTACTGATTCCTATGTATTCTCCCAAGATTTCAATTGCAATCACCTAAATTATTCAAAGATCATCATAGAGATAATTATTAATTCTGTTTCCCAATTCATTGGACCAAGTAAATGTATTCATTTATAGGAGTATGCATTCATTTATAGGGAGTATATTCTCCCCAGCCGAGCACTTGATACTTGATACAAATATATCCCTCATATTTTAACTTTGTCCTAGTGATATTTTTAAAATATATTCTTTCAACAACTTTATATCTATATCTTAATACGTATCCTGAGTTATTTACCATGTGATATTCTTTGGTCAAGATTATTCAAACTTGATGCGAATCGTTACTGATAATGGTCAGCCGGGCTTTAATAATTCTTATAATTCTATCCACCAAAACTAACTGATCTCCATTTAGAGTTACGTTATTTAGTTAAAGCCTTATATTTAGAGTGAACTACCCTAGATTTTCACCTCCTTCTTGAATCTCAAATAAGTGCCGAGATAAGAATGGAGATGATATTTTAGAGGTAAGGGGGTCTCTAAGTATGTGAAGTGTGTGTGGCTGAGAACCGGAGTATCTCCCAGAAATCAGAAATCAGCGGGCGGAAGAGTAAGATAGTTAGATTGGCCAGTGTAGGGAGACTTTTAAGGGTCCCCGCGGCTCGCCATGTGTGCAAAGTCGTTTTGTTGAGCTGGTTCAAGGGGTAGTTTGGTGTGACTTGGGGTAGAAGTATCCTCGGAAAAGTACAGAAGTCGAGGAGGTCGAAATGGCGTGGCAGATTTGGAAGAGAGACGAGGACCGCAAAAGGTCTCGTGAAAGTGAGTCGAGGGTGAAGGTTTGGAGGTAGAAAAGGCAGCTAAAGGCAGAGTGTAATGGGGTGCCGATTGGGAGGGAGAGGTAAATATCGGAAGTTGGAGAAACATCTGGGCCGGATATGGAAAAGGGAGCGGAGATGAGTTGTTTGCTCGCTCCCCGGCGAGTTCTATGGGACAAATATACCGGTGGGAAATATTTTTTAAGGTTTAGAATTTCCTCCGAAAATGGAGAAGTAATCGGAAGTAAATTCTCAGCGGAGGTCCTTATCAAAAGGCCATTGGTTTGAATAGTAGGCTGTCCGAAATGTTTACTCTGTCGATTGAACTATTTTTGCGCGGTGAAAATATGAAAATGATATTTTAAAAAGTTGCCCAGGACTTTGAGCCAGGGAGCATCATACATCGGTAGAATCCCCGTTTACAACGCCAATAATCGCACGTACTCGTGCATTCATCGCATCTGCTAACTCATTGCGTATAGCACTAACATTCCAACTTGAGAATAGAAGCCCTTAATTGGTCGGATGCACAGCTTTGAGGGTCGTTTGTAATAAAAATAGATATTGGGTAATTAAAATAAAACAAAGAAAGTCTCCAAAAGCCGTAAAAAATTGGCACCCTTCGTCAGAAAACACCAAACTTACTGTGTTGGTATGCTGGGAAACTACAGCAGCGACCAACTACAGCCTCTCAACCAAGAATACCCCCCTGTGATGGTTTACGGGAATGTTACTTCCTCGCCTGGGACCAAACACAGACGCACACACACGACCCAAATAGGATCCTTTGCAAGGGCTAATGGGACCCCGCTAAGGATGTTTGGGTTATAACCTGGGATCCTTCACAGGGCTAATGAGACCCCACTAAGGATGCCCGGTTATTAACGCAAGCACACAAAATCACTCACTCACACACACAAATGGGCCCAACTTCTGGGAGAATCAGCTCCAAAAGAACGTGATCAAATCTACACAACAGGAACGGACGAGGGTGGGGGTCGAATACACGTATTTAGGCTACTAAGTAGCCCTCTTCAGCGAACCGAAGGTAACGCGTCACGTCAACGCATGGTTGAAGTGAGGCACTTTAATTCAAACTGAATCTTAAGCAGCTTTCGTGGGAAATGCTATATTTTGAGAGATATTAACCCTAGAATGGTAGCTTTCATGTACCTAACGAACATCACAATATATTAGAAATGACGTTATTCAACTTAGTTATATGGATTAATAAAGTAGGATTAATAAAGTAATTAAAAAATACTCTAACGAAATATTTCATTAAAGAACGCATTATTTATTCAGGTTTTTCAAGACTAGCCAAGTTATTTCATAAATATATCACAAAAATTTAGTCGCGAATGAAAATCCCCTTATGCAAAATCTATTTACTAAAGTGCAATCAGATTACAAATGTCCTATCTGTTGACAAGGAATCTTCAACTTTGCTGTCGTTTCGAAACTGCAATTCTGTCTAGCTCAGGGAGTAAACTAGTTTAATCTTATCTATAATCTAATACTTAAAAATGCAGCCCTTTAAACAACGAAAAAATAATCACCTATACCTTTAACCTAAACAGATGAAACGTAAATTTCGGTCAAGTCTCAGGCGTCTGGAAAACTTTAACACAAATATTGTTCAATAAGACACCGCGTTCTATTCCAAAATTAATACTACTGAACACTAACTAAGGTTTCGGCACTACATACCCTTATCGTAGAACCTCGAAATCGGTCCGGAGGTTAAATCAAACAAAATAATAAATCTTTATTGATGTTGGAGCAAAATTATTCCGAGATTGATGGTTATGGAGTGGTTCATTGCTCGACTTTCTCCCTCCTAGGTTCACTCTGCCCTCCTCCCACTTCCCCAAGGCCTTAACACTCTGAAGGCCCATACATCCCACATGAACTCACACCACGACTAACTCCTATCTAAAGTTCCCTCACACGCTAATTCAATTAGAGGAGGAGAAGGCCTGAGAGTGACAGCAAGATAATAGCTGTGATGTGAGCAATGGCGATGGCTGTCTGGGGTGGCACGGTCAATGAGTGTGGACTTAGGTGACGGGCCCGAATAAAACTGGTCGAGTTTGATGATTGAGGCTGAATATCAGGATTCGACGGAATGGGCAGAAATAAAACTGCAAAAGAGCAGACAGAAGGGATAAAGAAAAGACGTAAATAATGGCTGGGGTAATTGGTCATTTTCTGCCCACAACTCTGCATTAAAAACGGATGCAAAAAAATGCGGCGGTGGCATTACATCGCTGCCTGCCTGATATACGGCCTTGTCGCGCTGTTTGACCGAAAAAAAAGAGGACAAACTCGGAAGAGAAGGTTGGATGAGGAGAGAGAACCATGCTGGTGGTGGCAGCATGACGGGTATGTTTCAACATGGGTCGGGAGTAACCTGGAGTGGAACGAGTTTATCGTTTGGAAGCATTAAATAGTATTCGTTGACAGACATGGATTCCTAGGAGATGGCATGTTATGCTGCTCAAATTCAAGATGCTTTCGTTGAGTTTTTTTAAAATCTAACATCTTAAGATATTTTCGAAATCACATGAATGTGATGGTGCAATAAATTTTCAAAAGAGAGAATCATAAATGTAAAGATGATATGACTACATTCCTACGTAAACTGATGCATATGTTAACCCATCGAACTTATGATCGGCCGGAGATGGAGATATGTAGGGACCAAGAAGGAATACGAGATCAAGTCACTTCAGTGTTCGGTTTTTCCGTCCAAAGATTTGACAGGAACAATTTACGACCTTTACCATGGAAAATATTTTTTACCTCTTGTATTTGATTGGTAAAACCTTTGATTAGCGGATTAATAAACAAATTCCATTATCGTTTGTTCACTTATGGATTTCTAAGGCTTTCTTTCATTGAATGCTGGAGTCATGTGAAATACTGAATTTAATTGAGCCTCTGCGGAACTTTTTATAAATTAAAAATATAATTATTTAATCAAATATCGTCAAAGAAGCAACAAAGCTGACAAGACTTCCAGCAGAATATGTCATACAACCAGCCCTCTGAAATATCACTTTCATTTTCAATTTCAAACGAACTGAACACTGAAAATTACAAAATAACACTCAAATGAGATCAGACTTTCATCTGGTTTCATAAGGGTTCTTCTTCCAACGGACGAACAATGGAAGTATCTCTCAACTGTTGATTCCTCTAGGTTTCACACGCTCTGTGGTCATAATTGCAATGTAATCACAGAATTAGCGGGTCAGTATTTAAGATATATTCTTTAAATTTATTAAATAAAACCAATGAAATTTCCACATGCGTTATTTTGAGGAACTTATTAGTTTGGAAAGTCTCGTAAAATGTGACTCCAGATATACTAACATTCAATCTAGTCACCCTTCCGTTTTACGCTATGTATTAAATTTAGCAGCAACATCACTCAGCGCCATAGATTCAAATATTGGTGCAATTACTTGCTATCAATAGCATGTATTGCGTTCAATACATTGTAGGAGTCGTGGTTGATTTTAGGAACTGATCTGAAGAGCAGCAGAAGCTCTGGGAGCTATTCGGGTGACATAATGAGAATGCTTGTGAGTTGCTCGAGAGGAAGAGAGAGGGTTATTGACGAGGTGAGAAAATAAGGGGTCGAAAATCCAGAGAGGGAGAGGAGATTGGGGTAGGAAGAAAGGACGCAAGAGTCTCATTCGCATACCACAACCTTACGGGATCTGTATTGGGGTGGTGGGGTGTGCGAGTAGGCATGGGATAGAATGAATCAGGTTGCTTCAGATTTCTATCATTTCGACGCTCCGATCGAACCCCATCTTCTCACGTTCCAGCAACTCTCACAAACATTACTCCCTTTACTAACCAACCCACTTCCCCCAACACTCTAACCACTCGTCCTTTCATCTTTTCACGTAAGCCCTCCTATGGCTGTGCGATATTTTCTCTCGGCATCAACGTAGATTTTGTATTTGGCTATAGACTTGTGCTACCTTATGATATCACTACACGTGAATATATCGCACGATATCGCAAGACCTTATCGATTGAAATGTTTATCAACAGTGATTAGTCTGAAGATTTTGGCGCTGAAAATCAATTATTCAATAACTCACATTTTATGGCTGTGGCCTCATTGCAAAACCTTTGAGTTGGAAAATAAAGTATTCAGAATCAAACTATTTGTTCGGCACTTGTGTAACATAGGAGCTATGGCGCGCCCCCAAATGTGCCACCAATATTCCTATGCTGAAGATTACCCCTGACTGAGATGCGCTCTGTTCATCCTTGTCATTAAAATTTGATGAGCTCCAGCCCAAGAGACACCTTGTCTCGAGTTCCAAATAAATTTACTTTTCTCTGCCAATTTAAAGCCCAGGACATTTGATCCCAACTTCTCAAGGTCTTCTGGCCCATCATTGATTGTTGTTCTACCTTCAACCTATTCTATCTCTTCATCGTCCCCTTTCGTCCTTCATCCTGTATTCCTTCGAACTTTTGTTCCCTTTCCCCACTTCAACCAGTATTTGGTACATTTTCCTTCTTCCCTCTCTCCCTCTTTATATTTTCCCGGTCCCGTCATTCTTTCTCTTCAACTTTCCCGTTCTCCCTCATCCTATTCGATTATATATTCAGATGAGATTTGCACAGTTTTAGAGTATTACGACCCAAGTTCGTGGAGTGATTGCTTGATTGAGTTAAATCCCTGACTCTCTCTTTTCCTTTTCACCTCATCACCTTTCCTAGTGGTGGATGGGGTGATTTGAAAAGAGTTGATTGCTCTCAGTGCAGATTATTCTCTTCATGCGGAGTTTTGATTTCATTTATACAATCAAAATCATATTTATTGAGCATAATTGTTGTCTTTCCCAATTTAAATAAAGTAATTGCTAAGAAATATACGTCGTTAGGCTAGTGCGATTATTTTTTGGTGATTACGTAGGTGAGTAATTTTTGTCCATATACAAATGTGTCCAAAATTTTGTTGGAGTGTTTTTCATTGTTTTATGGACAAAAGTAAAATAATACAAATTTTATTACACTTTACACGGAATGCTTCGGTATAAGTATCAGCCACATGTCACACATAACCTCAGCCCCGAGGAGAAAAAGCGCAGAAGGCGACTTTGATCTCTGTACTAGCGCAACGTCATTGATGTAGTACGCATTCAGCTCCCTCAGGCATACGAAAAAAATTGTAACCAGAAAGGTTATGGAATAGAAAAACTTCATGGCTCAAGGAATAGAGGTCCTCGTTAGTCGTTCAATCCTTAGATTGGTTGACTGCAGTCCTTAAGCCTTCCTTATCTAATACTTGTTCCCTTACCTCCTGGTATCTCTTCCTATGTACTCTCCTCTTTATGTGGTCCATGAATTTCTTCCCGAGTCTTCCCCTGGCGTCTTTTCCCTCTGTTTTACCTTCAATTATGTTCTTCACAAATCCATTGTGTCTCAGGATGTATAAAATTTATCTAATTCTTCTTTTCTATGTGATATCCCATTGGTCCTCTCCTTTTCTAGTCCTCTGTACACTTCATCATTTATTATTGTATCCGTCCATTTTATCTTCAGCATCCTTCTCCAGTACCAGATTTCGAAGGCTTCTGGTTTTCATTGTCAGCTTTTCCAATGGCTTATGCTTCCGATTCATAGTGTGCCACACTCCACGTGAATGTAACAAAGGTGTTCACCAAGTATTTGACTCCTTTTTTATAGTTCTTAATGCCAGATTTGTTACAATCACCCTCTTTTTATCGTCTCCGCAAACAAAGAGACCAAAAACTGGCAAATCATCTGAGGCCAAGTTGTGTAACTCAGAGATTTTTGTACTGTTTTTGCCAAAACATGTGGACAACAATGGGATTACCGAAATCTTATTTCATCAAAACTTATTTAAATATTTACCTTCATTATGCGGCTAATCGTTGTGATTAATATTTTCTAGTGACATTTTTATTCAATATTGAATTATTGGCGTGGTTGTTTTTTAATTATTGCTTTTTCTTCGTCTGCTACTTCTTCATGATCCTCATATAAGTGTTTAACCTCATTGGGTAGAAATTTGTTGTCCTTCATTCTGTTTATCAAACGTTTTTAAAATTGTTTTCTGGTTAATAAACTTTATATAATTATGTTATGCCTCGTAACTTTTGGGAACAGAAAGGCTTCATTATAAATCTGTGAAAGAAAAAGAGTTGCGTGTGTACAGCCGAAAGCCCAAATCTTGAAAGAGTAGGATAAGTATTCGTAAATGTTAATCTGTACATTTCGTTAAGCGGTCACTCCTGCTATGGTGCATCCAGTAGAAGAAGGGATGCTAATGCGGCTGAATGTTGATGAAGTTCCGCGCTCGTGAGACCGATGTTCACCGCTGGATAATTTGGTGTTCCCAAAGATCGATAGTTTCAGGCTTAGATTAGTGGAAACCCATTATGATGAAATCAAAATAACTAAGTAACTTTTCACTTTTTACGGATACGGATTTCATCGCGTGAGAGAAATTTTGTGTTAGATTTTTTTAGTCCGATAGAGAATATACATTATTTGGGAAAGGGGTAAAAAAAGAAGGGGTTGGAGGGAAGGCTGAATTTAATTTGATTTAGTCATTCTCCCGGTTGTTCACGGCGTTCACGGTCTCAATTCGCTTCATTCCGAGGCCCTTTTCTTCATTCTGTCTTCCTCCCCATATTCCTTCCGCAATATCTCTCCCGCTGGCGTCACCCAAATCACTTCCCCTGACCTCCAACCGCCATCCTCGCAATTTTTTGCCCCCATCATTGTACGCGTTTAAGGTACTTGACAAATCCATTGAGGGATGTCTTTTTGGAATATCCCGAGTTCATCATCAAGAGAGCGCCTGAAAATCCTCGGTTCAATGCGTCTCCCATGATCTCCTCCTCTCATCGTCTCACCTCTCTCAAATAAGTACCTTTCACCTCATCCTCGAGTAATTCTACCCCGGAGCGGCGTGTCTGTATTGAGGGATACCTTCATTGGTCCGCTCCTGTTTTTATGGTTTCGGTCTTTCAGTTTCTAGCGTCATTATCGCTGAAATATGTTGGTGGTTCAGTGAAATTCATACTTTCAACTTCCCTTATATCTTTTTCGCTCAGTGATAATTAGGAGCTAATTGTAACATATTGTCTCGTTCCAGGAATGCAGTAATTTTACTCATATAATTATTTCCCTTACGTCCTCGCTGCTCTCGCTCTGGAAGTCACCCGCTTGCTAGCCAGGCAGATGAGGTTAATTCGAGATAATTGGGGGCAAACAAAAGGGAGCAGAAGATAATTATCTCTCCAGATTGCGATTTTATTTTTTCTTCAAAAACGAGGTGTAGCACCAAATGTTCCCTTTAAATAAGTGGACTGAATTTCCTCTATTTAACTAGACGTATTCATGATGGTTGGAGGCGGGAATCATCCTGCCGTGATGAGGCGAGAGGGAGAGAGAAGAGGGCCATTTATTCCTGCCTTTTTCTCGCATTTAGTTTTCATGTAATTCAGTTAATTCTTCGCTCTGTTGTTACTTGCTCCAGACGGAGACAGGTATGTATAAAGAGGGCTATAGTTCAATGATTCCTGCTATTTGGAGAGATATGCGGCAGAGATGGATGTTTTATACAAGGATGTTTCATAAAATACTCTTAATGAATTACGATTACTATTTCTGTTTCGGTTTCGGTTACGCAATACTCGGTTTGAATCCGCCGGGACGGATGTCAACCGACGAGCCAACCGACGGCGTCGTCGTCATCACATGAGATGAGATTGGAATGTAAATTCGGCGCAGGCGGAATCATGCTTGAAGGTAGCAAAAGTGAAATTGAAGGACATGTCGTGAAAACTATTATAGAAAACGCAAATCGATTGAGAGGTATGAGATGATGGTTGCACAGAGATGGAAAGGGGCACGAAAAGGGAAAAGTGTAATTTAAACTATTGAAAGAAATGAATACTGGAAACCAGGTATTTTTTTACGCATAATTTTTTCGCGTCACCGGATCCAGGCCGGAATCAGTGATTTTGGAACAATTTCAAGGACATTCAGAACATTTTTGAACGAGTCAGGAAGTAACAGACAGAACACAGCATGCGTTGAAGAGGGAATTGAACGATATGTGATTGGGGGTGTGGCAGGGGGTGCAGGGAATGAGTGGGGGGGATTTGAGAAGAGCGGGTGTAGGTGGAGCGCGGTAGAGGAGAGGCCGATACTCGCTTGTGCCTACTCTCTACCGTCTGCATGGAGATTCATACGGTGTACTCATCGAGAACGTACGTTGAAACCGCTCTCCAAAGAGTCCATTCACAATTTTTCTTACCCGCGGTATTAGATTGCGCTCAATAGAGCCAAAATTCTCATTGGGGGAGCAAGGCAAGGGAAGTGACGTGGACGGTCACCAAGGCCTTGAAGTGTGTGTGTCGTGATGTGTATGGCAGGGGGATAGTAGAATCTGGGTATGATTATACGGAAAATATCCTTCATATAAAACGAGTGAGTAAAATATTCTCGGTACTATTTTATCATTTTGCTTAAATTATCCTGGCATATCAGAGAGGAAATTTATTTTATTTAGTTTTTCCCCTTTCACTATTTGACTATATTTAATATCCTTCGAGTAAACTCAATACTTGTCCAGCGGTCAATATATCACAGTCCGTACTCTTCTGGATACCACGATAATGGTACGATCCTGTTTATCAAAGGGATATATTGGAACATGACGTAATACTACAGAGGGTGAGCTAAATGAGAGGGATGCACTTATTTGTCTAAGTATTCACGGAAATTATTTCTTTCCATATCCCGTTAGTGGATAACTAAAAATGGCGTCCAATTAAGACACTTCGCCGGAGATTTGTTCATTTATTGCCCTCATCCGCTATCTATTCCTTTTTTGCCTTTTACTAACATTCTTTCACTGAACTTAAAACTTCAGGCGTCACTTTGAGGAAGAATCTTATATTCGAATCCCTATTGAAAAGATACTTCGCACCTGCCGTTCTTTCCCAAAGTAAATTAGTTCTCCAAAACCCCACTACTTATGTTAGTTTGAGATTACTATCACAAAAATCAATAAATTAATTGTAATTGGCAGTTGGTACCTGATGGTGCAGCAAGCTGCAAAACGTGGTATACTGATAAAACGACTGAGGAAAATTACTGAGTATCTTTTCAATATGAATACCTTCTTTCGGTCCAGTGTCAATACATCTTCTGCCCTACGTGGCTGCAACGACTCTCATGTAAGCACGTACATAAGCGTAACTGCGTGTTCTTGTTACCATTTCTATCGACCGAAAGAGTTACGGAATTTTTTGCTTTAATCATCGGTATTTAACTGTACTTGTAAAATGTATCAATATAATTTGCTGTTTATTGTTAATTAGGCATGAAAACTTCCTGAAAAAGTACTGCTTTTTAATCGGTGAGTATTTTAAAACGCTATTTGAACTGGAATGGTAGTACCTACTTAGTACTATTTTTAATCGATATTTTTGACTGTTTATTTTTATTTATTACCTTAAATTAACAAAAATTTGACTTAATTAGTCCTGTATTTCTGTGAAATGAGTATATCAAAATCCAGGACAGTAGATAATCAAGCAGAAGTCATCACCAATAGTTTTCAATTAAAATTCAGTGGTGTTTAATGTGCAAATGTAATTATCTTTTTACTGACATATTACCCGTTTTATCACGATTAACATATTTAATGTACGTTGAATAATGTCGAATAGAATAATTTAAATTCTCTTACGATGGAATTGCATGATTAACCATGTTGAATGATGTAATTACATATTATCTATCACGTACGTATTTTCAACGACATCTCTCAGATCGATGAACACTATCGCAAATTATAATTTCATTAATAATTATGCATGTGTTCACTTTTTTCATCCACTTGAAGAATATTAAACGCAAGATTTTATAGATAATTATAATGAGTAATATTTATTTTCTAGATTGTTAATTAAGGGCTATATAGTCGATGAAAATCGATAACTATACAATAATTTGGAATAATTTGAAGTTTTTACCAAACTACAATAAAACCTGGCCCAATTTAATAGCACTTCAAACTAGCCTATTTCACAGACGTCCATATAATATACGTTTAAATATGAATTCCTTCATTTAATTGATTAAAAATAAGAGGAAAAACTAATACAGAAGCTATTGTCTCTCCAATCGAAAAAGGTCATTTAAATGTGCGACCTTTTAGTAATTTGTGAACCCTAAATAAAAATAATGATCATGGTAATTATAATCATGAACATAATATTATATTGCGAAGTATGAGTGCAGGGAGAGCTATCGAGCAGTGAGAACAGCATTATGCTGATGATGAGAAAACGTTGGTTGACACGGGGTAAGAATGGGGATGAAAAGAGAGGAATTTTAAAAAGAAAACATAAAAGAGGGAGAAGGTAGTATGAGGAAGAGCGAGGAGTAGATGAGAAAGGATGGTGGGGGAAATGCGGAACTGAGGGCAATTTTTTCTGTGCCTTCCGCTAATAGCCGTTACCAGAAAAGTAAAAAGTTCATAATATTTTTTTTGCAGAGACTTCTAAAGTTATCTTTTCAAATATCTGGAAATCGGTTCAATTTATGTTCACCGATGGAGGAAAAAACATGCGAATTTTGACCTCTTTGAGTTTTTGTGACGCATTTCTTTTCGATTAATTATATTTTCTGATGAGGAATCCACGTGTCTTGCTCCGCGTTCGGTAATGACATATTTTTTGCTATCATGTGGGAAACTTAGTCTTAAATTCTTAAACTGATAAATGGAGGGCCTTTTTCCAAGAATAATAAATGAATAAACAGGATACGTATGTCTTTATGATTGATTGACTAGTAAAGGGATTTATTGAACATTCCATCAGTTTCTAAAGCTCGATGGAAAATGATTCAGTCGCAGTACACCCCGGTCGTCCAAATATCTGTTTTATGTTGTGCAAGCAATACGTGACAACGAATCGATCGTTCACTCCTGCATATTTTTGGAATTATCGAGTACGATTTATACTACGCATAAATCATGCATTTTCGGATCATATAAAAATTGTAAATTAATTAAGTTTTAACTCAAGTATTTCCTTGGCTTTAATTTTTTGATTATGTGAAAATTGTAGGACTATATAATGTTTAAACATTTTAATTCTATTTGTATTCAAATTGTAGGACTAGATAATGTTTAAACATTTTAATTCATTAACAACAAAAATGCGTTTAAAAAAATTTCGCTTGCCACTTTGTATCTTTATCAACTCTCGTAACCTTTGGTGAGAAGTCAATGCTGTAGATTTCGAAGTTTTTCCTCGGCTGAGTTACCAAGTTCATGAAGTTGACAAATCTGCTAAGTTTAGGTAGTACTGTGTCGCTTATTGCAGTAACATGTCTCAATTTTTTGATATATTATATAATAAAAATATTGATGAATTAGAAATAAAATTATCTTAAAATTGGTGTATAAAGTACTGCACTAGCATTTACACGAACCAAGATATACAGGGTGTCCCATAAATGTCACGCCACAGTGACGCTGGAGCTAGGGGCAGCCTAAGAGGAACCGAACCAGCCTAATATGACCTCAGTAAAAGTTGCACGGTTTTCGAGATATTGCCAAATTAAAGCTTTTTCAAAAATTTCACTTTTTTTACATTTCTAGTCCCAGAATTCACTTGAATAGCTCTCAATTTGGCTCTCTGATGGGGCAACTGCCACAAATTAACAAACAAAGTACTCTATCCATCCCATTTTTGAAAGCCGATAAAGTTAGACAGGTATAGCGGCTTTCGCGTTTCTTTTGTTTGTTCGGACCCCATGACCCCCCTCCCTCTCGGGCCTCTGTTCCAGGTAGAAGTCGGCACCAGCGAAGAGCGGCCCTGATGAGAACGTTAAATTATCCGATTGAATTCTGGGACTAGAAATGTAAAAAAAGTGAAATTTTTGAAAAAGCTTTAATTTGGCAATATCTCGAAAACCGTGCAACTTTTACTGAGGTCATATTAGGCTGGTTTGGTTCCTCTTAGGCTGCCCAGCTCCAGCGTCACTGTGGCGTGACATTTATGGGACACCCTGTATCTTCTCAAAGTACAGCGGCACATCATTTTAACGCCGACCCTCGTGGCGAACGAGGGCGTAATCCAATCTTTGAAGTCAAATATCTCCGTTGTTTATGCACTGCCCACGACCGAACTTATTTTCGATGTAAGACAAAAGACTAAAGTGTCAAACTTGAAAAAATTTAAAAATAAAAATGGCTGTATTTTTGTCATTAAAATTTAAACAATTTTAATTAAATTTTGTTAATTTACATAAATGATAACACAATATTTCTGAAACATGCAATATGTATGGCAAAAAGAAAAAAGGTCTAAGCGCAAAATGGTCGAAAATTTGATCGTCTCTAGATCTTCCAAAAATTTGTTTTTCCAAAAACGCTTCTACACTTATTCATTTTACGCCAGATGGAACCCACACAAAAATGTTCGTTCGAATCAGAGACACCAAGGGTCAACTCACTGCTGATCTGACGTGGAATGCCCCATTTTTATTTCTAATAATTTGTATGTTTTTAGCCCGTTGAGGGGTGACGAGTGCAGTGATGTTAATGCAACAAATATAGTTTCCAAATGTTAACATTTATTTCCATTTCAAATATTTCTTCATATGTCTCGATCATTTAGCAGTATACATTCCGCAAGAACAATTGAAAATTGAAATAAATATATTTTCAGTCGTGGTTGTTAGAAGGACGCAGTAATCGATCTATTGGCAATTGCCGTAGATAAATTTATAACAGGTACTTGAAATGAATCATTTGGGAGTTTATAAAAACTTATCCTAAACATTCCTTGAATTAACTCTACGTTTAATATGTTTTAAGAAAATGAGTTTATTCTTAATAGTTAATGAGAAGGTACCTGTATTAGGGAGTTTAATTGAGCAGAGTAATGGAAAATTATAAATTTTATATAAAGTTTCGGAAAAACGAAATTTTAGAAAATACGAACCTCGGACCCAGTTCCCACAGAGAAACTGAGTTCGTTTTTACGAACATTGGGGAAATCGCGTCACAAAAGCTCTCTATTTGCCGACATAGACACCTAACAAATTAGCGTTGCCGAATATAATCTATCAATTGTGTATAATGCGTGAATTTCAGTGCGTTTATCTCTCATAAGTGCCTGAGTCGCACAATTATTTATCAAGTTTTGGTCGTGGATAATTTAGCGAATGACCAGGAAAATGGTTGCTTGAGGCAATTTTTCCCTTATTTTAATTTTGTTTTAACTGTTAGCTGGATTTTCATGATGTAAACAATTCTGTTTTGGTTATAACTTATGTGTGTCGCCACGTACTGCCATGCGCTATTAGCGGCAATTTTAATTTATTGATCGCTTGAACGGAAAATGGCGCGATTAAATTATGGGAAAGAGGACCAGGGTACCCGTCGCAGTCAGTATACCTAAATCAATGACTTCACTATGATTTAACCCGCGTTTCCCCCCGCCATCGTCCATATTTCATGAGACAATATAAAAAAACTGTTTCCAAGAATTTACGAGGGTATAGCCGTCCCCGCGATTGATATAATTTTGCATTTAAAAGTGTTTATTTCTAATTTTGAAACCGATGACCCAATCGGGGGAGTGGCTCAACAATGTAACATTGTAATGTAGTAGCTGTGCCCGGCATGCGTAGCAATGACTTTTTCTGGGTTCAATATCGGTCCCTAAAAGAATTTGAGACCTCTATCCGTTGCAAAATTCCGTCACCCGAGATTGAAGACTGATATCTCAAAGACGGCTCAATCGATTTTAAAATAAAATACACCAAGTAAAAGCTTGTTTATTTCTGCTTTTAGTGATGGTTACAAAAATTTATCTTGTAATTGATTTCAGTGAGTGCTCTTGTAAAAAAAGAATTTTAGCGCATTTTCCCCGGTACCGGACGGATGCATCGCATTTATGGTTTTGTAATAACAACACGGATTAAGATATAAAAATTTCCTTCACAAATAGTGTAGCAAAGATTGTTTAAACAATCATAAGAAGTTTCATATTATTTAGTACATTAGTATTTTAGTTATTGATGAAATTGCAAGACTGCGTTATTTTCCGTTCCACGCATCCCTGAAAACCGCCGTTTGGCCCGCCCATCACCTTCAAGCTATCGAGTTCATCATCATGAATCCACTTATAAAATCTTAAACGACTTCGTTGGTTAATCAATATCGGTTAATATGTATTTTGGCAAAAGAGCGCGCTGAACAGCCAGGAGCATGCCCGGAAGAGAAAGGGAGAGGAGCGCGCTGTTGCCCAGTCAGAGGGTTGTCCGTAAGGCACGCGAGGAATTGCCTAAACATTTACCGGCGGGGTGAAACTACTTCGCTCGTAGTAACATACCGTAGTAAACGATAAAATTTGCTGCACTGCTCACCAAAGTATAACCAGAGGCTTTTTTTCACCACTACCCATCAACTTTGTCTACACATTTCTCGGCTTCTCGACGAAAGAAACAAATAGCGCTTAAAACCATTCTCAACTCCCGTCTCCGAAAATTTGGCACGAAAAGGTAGCGATGGTTCGCCATATCACCTACGACGCGAAGAGATTATGCTGTAGAAGAATAAAATCGCTTACTTAATTTCCCGGATTAATGTTTTGTCCAACAGAACTATAAGCGCGGATCATCGAAGTGAAAAGGAACTTGGTTATAAGTTAATATTTCTTAATCGAACTTCAATGAGCGGTGAAACCGTTTGGCTTGGAACGAAATAACATTTCTTCCCAATTTCGTATATCCAGTAGGCAACGAGGAAGAAACCACAAATAGTGATCTGAGAAGGATTTTTTAAATGGAATGAGTCCTTTGCTCTTTTTACCTATAATAGAGCGATAATGAAAGGGCGAATTGGCAAGCTACCATCTTAGCTGTGTAGATGTTAGAAACATCGATAAAAATTGGATTGGTGAAGCGCCGTCATTGCAAGCGAAGGCATGTCCTGGGCGGCAGTTGAAGCGTTCGTTCTTTCTCCGCGAACCGAGATCTGAGGTTCTATTTTCTTCAGTATCATTCTCCACTACATCCACATAAATATTCCACCTGTCAAAAAATATCACCATTTAGAACCGGAAACTTAGTGTACTCCGAGATGATTAAGATATGGAAAATGTCCGGATAACGCCTAATTTTTCCGCCATGCGATTAGTAATTGGAACGAAATAACAAATCTCAAGTTCGCACATCCAGCAGGTGATGGGAAAGAAACCACAATTAATGACCTGTGAAGGATTTTTTTAACTGGAGTGAGTCTATTGCTCATTTCATCTTTAATTGAGCGATAAAGAAAGGGTGATTGGAAGCGCGGGGCAGCTACCGTCTTAAAGGCGTAGATGTTAGAAACAACGCCCGTATCAGTTGCACGTCCTGATTAGCCGCAGATTAACAAAGCTTAAGTCTCATAAAAAATGCAGAACTTGCTTTATATAAATCTTCTAAACGACGAAAATTTTGCAAAGAAAATGATATCAAACTAAAAATCATTTACATGGGGAACTAAGTAGTAATAGTTATTTCTCGAACGTTTGTGACACTTAGCTTATGATTTAAAGGCATTATTTAGAATGTTTTCTCGAATAAGGACAAAAATCGTTTTAAAATGTTTCCAAAGACCAGAGAAGTCAGGGGGGAGAGGGGAAATATTTTTCACAATTTATTAAAAAGGTTCGAAAATACGAAGTACCGATTTTTCGGTCCCACCAACTTCGTATTATCGAGTTCGAGCTACTGTATATGCATCCCAAATTGGGATGCATATACAGTAGCAACTCAATAATATTCCCAATGTGTTTCCGTACAAACGGCATCATATTTTTTCGATGGTGGTGGGATATTTTTATAGTGTTCTACTTCCGTTTTTAATTGACTTTCTATTCAAGTGCGAGGAAACTAATGTACATAAAAAGAAGAGAGAATGCATTTGAGGAGCGTGAACGCAATTCGGAGCGGCAGGGTGTACAAGGTGTGGAGGGGGTCGCAGTTCACGTCATTTTGCGGGTAAATGTTACGTTTTTCGTTCGTTCAGCTGAGTAATTTTCTTTTTTACTAGCAGTGCATTATTCGCTGTATGAATGTAACAGGATTTGATATTAAATATTCAATTCATTCCTTGATTCTTCGAGAAAAGACCAGCAACCGAGATCGTTTTAACCTTCAAGGATATTTTGGTGGGTTGGTAAAGTATGTCAGCATGAAAATTGAAGTAAATTAGGTCAGACATCTAGCGTTGGCTTTAGCAAACTCTTAACAGCATGCACCAATGTGTGCCAAATTCAGCGCTCTAATCGTGGGCTTCTGGCATTACATGAGCTAATTTTCACAAGACATCCAAGAAGGAATCGGGATTCAACAGTATAGCCTTCTCCTTCACTGGGACTTAAACCTGAAACCAGAGGATTGTAAGATAGCACTCTTGGATAGTAATAAAAACACTTTGTTTTTCCGAGTAGAAATTATTTTTGTAGTGTTTTATAAGTTTTTTATTATTTTAATGCTCCCGAAAATACACTGAGAGGAGCCGAAAACCTTATACTTCAGTATTCTTGGTGCAATTACCTAAAACATCCACTAGGGTCCTTCGTCATGGTGGAATATACCGTTTCACGGTGAATGTGCAATGCAAGCGTGGCATGGAGCGGCTCATGGTTCCATTTCGATCTATTTCAGCCAGAACCTGCCGAGAGACAGGTCGCTACGCTCAGAATTTTTGGATAGGGTTTTAGGGTGGAGATGGTGGCCGCTGCGATGGTGGAGAAAAGGAGTAAGAGGCCCTTGAATATGTTATTTTCTGAATTGAGGAAGTATATTTGGACCTTAAGAAGGCAGAGGATGGCCACCTTTCTTTTTTCCTCCGAATGAATCCCCTTTATAAAACCTTTTCAGGACCTCGCGATTATATGAATCTCTCTCTTTGACTCTTTTAGCCTCCGTCAATCTCTCTATTGCCTTATTTCCTTTGAAAATATCGTCTGATCTATTCCCCCTTCCATTCTATTATCTCTTAAAACCTCTGAGCTCTTCTCCATTCTTATCCTCTAGTCTTCTTCAACTACTCCTTTGATGTCATGTCATTGGGTTCTATGGCTACACTGCCATCCATAAACTTCTTGAAGGATGTACTGATATTGCGGAAAACAGTACCCTCTTTTCCACGGGGATTTGGAAGTCTGAGTTAGAAAGGGCTGGTTCATTGGAGTGGTTGATAGGGGCTCGGCTCAAGTAGGGTAAAACAAGGATAGGCTTAGAGAAGCATTATCTCAGCCAATCCTTGTCTAGGTGCCAAAAACCACCGTCACTCGGTTGGAAACCCGAGAGCTATACATTCTAAGCATTCGCCGTGAAAGCCTTTAGTCTTACATGAGAGAAGCAGTTGCTCTTATGGTGCGGGAGCGGAGGACTCCACTTTGCATTCCAAACGCACTAGCTGCTTTATCACGTTAAGTGCCCGCAAACGGGCATAAAAACCGTCGGAGGAGCCACAAGTGTGCAATCTGTCGAATTTTTTTGGGATGGGATTCCGGCCAAGGGGAGAAAAGAAGGTTTGGTTTTCTTTTGCTCTTCCTCCAACTCCCATCATTTTTTCTAACCTTTCACCCAACAAATAAAGGCCTCGACCTCTCACCTATTCCTATTCCTTCCACTCCAGCTTCCTTAGAGTAAATGAGACAGAAAATTCACCTTTTCTTCTGTTAGCAAAATAAGAGGCTATCCTAATATTAAAGTGTTTTTTCGTTATTTTTACTGCTTTAATTTGGTTATTTTTTGTGCACATTTCGTGTGCAGAGCACCTTTCAAATATTAGGTGAATTCTTAATGTATTATATTCTCTCCTTTTTCCCCTGCAACCGATGATTCCACAAGAGGAATAATTACGTGATTGGTTTTTTGTATATTCTTACTCTTTAACCAATTACTCTTATACTCGGTCACTTTAGCTGACATAGATAATATTTTCTCGTTTTCAGAATTAGGTCCGAAGAATCGTATAAAGTTAACTTTGTCAACGTTTCGAATCGAATATCAACGTTTTAAATCATAATCAGTGCTAACATTGACAAACAAAAATACCGTGGAGAAATAATCGATATACATTATAAACCAAACATATTACAGAAATTGGCAAGTTACATTAACAAAATATAGTGGTAAATTTTTAAGCACCAATTAATATGTTTCATAACAACTTTTTCGTTGCATAGGTATGTCACCAGGCAATTACTGACCAAAAAACTGTATACATCGCCATCCTGAATGCATTTATTCACTGCCGCACAATATAAAAATAGGCTTAAAAAATGAGTCATACTTCCACCCTCTTGTAAGACATTAAATCATGTTCGTATATATGCATCACATACTGACTATGTCTGATCTGTAGTCTCATGCGCTGTGTTCCTAAAAATCTCTAGTTTCGCCAACTCGCTTTCCATAGTCTCGCAAACTGTGCGCGATCAAGTGAAAAATCAACCCTCTAAATCGCAAGCCTACATCTGCGGACCACCTGGAAACTAAAAACCTAAAGCTATTGTAGTTTTTAGTGATCTCTGCCGGGATCGGAATCCCCGAGTCTCCAGCGGGTCCCAACCCAGTGCGGGCGTTCTAAATAAAATCAGTGCACTGCGTTGTCAATTTCATCGAATGTGCTCTTTCAGACGTTCGTGGAACTTCTTGTAGGTAGGTTGATTTACTTCCGATCCTAATTGACTGTTAAGTCCCGTGAGAAGCTCGAGCATCTGTGAAAATAGTTTTGAATGACGGCAGGCGTAAAAATCAAGAGAGGAAAGGTTAACAAAACCGTGAGTTGAATCGAAAAAGAGTAACGTGCGAATTGATTCGAATCGGACTATTTTTGTTCTTTTCAGCCTGTCGTGTCTTGAGGCAATGCCTGAGGAGGCATCCCATTTTCGCCCTCGGAGATTGGTGGCATGCTTGTGACACCCAGTTTCCTCTGAATGTTTATTTCACTCGGTCCCACCAGGATATTACGGGGAGAGAGGAATACTCAGGAAGTTAGGCTAGGAAAGTTTCACGGAAATTAGAAATTGGCCAATCAGAGAAGGGAAACAGGTCGTGTAGAGGATAAAATAACAGAAAAGACTGGGCGTTAAAATTGCGAGGGACTTGAGATATTGAAAAGGAGACAAGGGAAGGAATGGTCACATGCCGAGGTGCCGGAGTGAGGAGTCGGAAGCAGGTGTCTACCCCAACATTTTTAGGCGTATAATCAGGATCTCTCCCTGAAATAGGAAGAAATTCATTCTCCCTGAAGTATTTAGCACACGCCGAATATGCAGCAGACGTGGTATTTTTACCAGTGTTGGATACTTTTATTAAAATTTGAAAAATTTCAATGTTACGAGTTACAAAACTCAGAGCCTGCCTCAGATACTAGTGAAAAACCTACAAAAAATCCCATTCTTTCCGTTAAAAAATG
Source organism: Ceriagrion tenellum (assembly GCA_963169105.1). Lineage (NCBI taxonomy): Eukaryota > Metazoa > Arthropoda > Insecta > Odonata > Coenagrionidae > Ceriagrion > Ceriagrion tenellum. Next base: position 22,870,899 of record OY720636.1, read on the forward strand.
CAGATTTGTGTGATTTACTAGGTTATTTTACTTCAATTTTTAAACGAAAATGTTTGGTGTGTTATTTTCTTTAGTCTTTCAGTTTTGTATGAAAAATGGCAAGTTTGTTGTTATAAATGAATAGGATCAGCCAAGGTCCGACGGAAAGATGGTAGAAAACGGGATTTTTGATGAATAGGACGCTTTATTTCGTTCGCAATCGAGATCCAAATACGTCTCGACTACATTTTTTCTGCCTTTTTCTTGCTTTCTCACTCGTTCCGATCCTCTTATATCTACCTAATTCAGTAAATTTATATTTTCTAAGTGCCTGCTATGACTGTCTTATAACAATCTTAATCATTTCAAAGCATCAGTTTGACGAAGAGATGCTGGAGAGAGAAAGCATAAATCATGAATAATCTTCTCTCTTGCTCGTTTATAACTTAGATTTCAATCATAATTGCCGAATAGTCTAATTATTGCTGGCTAATTGGTAAAAGGTATGCGTATGTCATTCGAATTAGATCACCTATGGCAGTTTCCGGTTCAATCTCAAGTATTAGATATTTATTTTCTACGTTGAAATTACTTTATCTTCACTTTTGGTGATATCAAATGAATCAACATGAAAATAAGACTGTTTTACTGAATATTACTCCAATATATGGCTCCTCAGTTTACAAAATTCGATTCATCTCCAATATTTCCTCTAGTTTTCATCGGCACTTTTATCCCTTGACATTAGAAGCCTCGTCAGTTAAAAATAAGTTAGCTGTTTTGACAGAACTGCTTCAGGCGTGACTTGGTGGAACTGCATTTTAATGAAAATGAATAAACTTTGTATAGTCCACACAAAAATTTTAATACACCGACCCGGCTTTCATCTACACTGTGGACATCAGAAAGGGTGAATGACGTAGCTGTTTTGAATTTTCGGCTCGATGTAGACATCAGAACGAGTGAATGGCTCAGCTGTTTTGAATTTTCGGCTCGATGTTAGAGTCAATTTAGTCCTCTTACATCACTAAAATATTCTTGATGATACGTTTTAACTTCTACGTAAGCTTGGATAAAATTTTAATCTCTGAAAATTATTTTGTTTCGTGCTGCTCACCACTACGATCTCCGTACGTTTTTCTGAAGAGGAGGTAAATAAAAATGAGAAATTTGAATATTTATTGTATTTAGTCTCCAATATAGCATAAATGATAGATCAAAAATTATTAGTGTTTTGCAGAGAATATAGTGAGGGAACAGAATGGTGAGAACGCGCTAACTTGATGGCGCGTTGAAAAGTTCAGATCAGTTGATCAGGATATACCTTCAGTGATGATTTACTGCAATCCTGGGACATATATTTTTCAATCCGTTGCCCCTCCTGGGCCACTATTTTTCATTACGTCGCTACTCAATACTGTCAATGCGAATATTATAGTTGTCATTTCCATTAATCACTCGCCTTGAATCGACACATTCATTTTCATAATTTAAATCAAAGTACTTTTATTTTACTATAGTTGATTAATATTTACCTTTGTGACGGGTTTGGACTACGTATGATTGTGTATTATCTGAGCCTGCCCAATTTGCAAAAGAGTTTCCTGAAAAACATGTTAAAAATCTTCCTTCACATTTGTCAGATATTCCCGCTTTATAAGCCTTTTGATGTAACATAGTTCTCTTAGTCTCGTGAAATATTATTTGCCTCATCTTTTATCCATGTGTTGAAGTCATTTAATTTGACTCTCACCTTCCTTATTGTTTCAGAGCTGACTATGAATGAGGCATGGGCAGATAATCATGGGATACTTCAAATCATGAATATACATATTATGGATTGTTATCTCGTTGCCAAAAACTGTTGTCTTGAATACCGTAAACAAACAACATTTTGGAAAGTGGTGTCGCCTAGTGATGAAAGACGGAAGTTCAAATTTGAATACAGTCGATAGTTTGTAAATAAACACATCGCGCTGGTTTTACCATGAATATACATGGGTTTTTCTTACAATTAATCATAATGCAGTGGATAAAAAATTTAGTACTACACGTGGGACGTGATTATACACTTTTTACATATCGTCCGGTCCACAGATATTTTCAAGTCCTCTCCAAATTTAATTACACAAATGCACAATTCACTTCTTAGCACTTCGTGAAAAACACTATACGGAAATTTAATAATAATGCGAGGTCACTTAATGAGTATTCCCAATTGCCATCATTGCAGTGTAGGTAAAAAGGAATGCACCTACCGCCGCCTTGAACAGATTCTTATTTTTCAATCAATAAGTTTCCAATTTTTGGTACTTGTAGACGCATACCCTGCTTTACAGCCTGGTATAATGCAAGGTCTGTTTAAACAAGGCATTCTATATTCTTGATTTAAGCCGAGAGGGCTTAATGCATTCAATTTAGAATCAGAGTCTGGCAAACATCGTCGTCGGCACACGATGGACGTTTCATTAACCTCATACACATTATCTGTTATAGATATTTCCTCTCTAGCATTTACAAAGTAACTTTTAGATCACAAAAATAGCAAGATATTATTCAAAGCATCAAGTCATTCATATCTCCTCGATCGTTATTGAATACTCACCACAGTCTCACGTTAGTAACAATTAACTACATCTATTTACAATCACAACTGAAAAGACTCTAATCGAAGTGGCGCCAAGAACTGGGTGAAATAAAAGTGGAAATTTAGGCGACACGTAGCCTAGGCAACAATTCCAAACATCTAAATCCATAATATATATTCATGCTTCAAATGCTAAACAATTTGTGTGTTCGTCAAGTACGTGTGACAGAAATTATTGAAATTTATTCAAATTTACTTGGGAATCACTTAAGATTCACTTCTACAGAAAATATGTCGCTGACAAATGCAACTACATATAATGTGCGGGACTCTCGTTATTTACAGAGGGGAAACTAATTCCTGGCAGATAATATACACACATAAGCTGCTCGGACGACCATTTTGGATATGCCTGGTTCTCATTCGATACTTAGAAAGAGACAACTTTCTCTCAGTCAGATTTCAGCCGGATGGTCCGCCGACTTCTCGCAGAGTAAGTTCCGAATATACAATTGGTTACGATATAGGTTCCGAATATACAATTGGACGATATTACAATATGATGTTGTTTTAATTTAAATGAACATTTTTTGCTAGCGACTGTTAATTGTAATTTTAACTTATTTAAACATAACATGTACCAACATACTACGCAGTCCATCTATACCCTAGCTGGGATTTAATCTCACTCAAAATTAACCTTCGTTTGTTGCCTCATCCAGAGTTCCCCCCGGTCGGATGACATCTGAATTGACTCCATCCCATCACCTTCGTCTTGGTCTCCTTGGAGGTCTTCTTTCTTCTGGTCCTCCCAGACTAAGTTCTTTTTGTAGTGCACCCTGTTCCCATGCATCACAAGGCCAGCCTATCTCATATTTCTTGTTCTTGTGCTCACCACTATCTCATGGTCTTCGACAAGATTTCATATTTCCCCGCGGTGCTCCATTACTCACATCCCGTTTCCATTCGTGGAGCCAAAGACTTTTCACGGGATTTTGTTTTGAAATATAGTTTCTTTTCCTCGCCCTCGTTCAGGTTTTCTTTTTTTTCTCTCGTTCTTCATCCATATATCTGCACTACAAATACCCATCGGGCGAATAATGGAAGGGTATATTCATGTACTTTTCGTCAGAGATCTTACCTTTGAAGATGGTATATTTTTTGCAAGTGTACAAACTTCGCCCTTTTCTTCCTAGTCTCGGCCCTTCGTAATTCTTGTTATATTTTATTACCTCAAGGTAAAGAATTGTTCCACTTCTTCAATACTGTGCCATTCTACAAAAATCCTTTATCAAACAAATTCACTGTCGTATTTTACTTCCATCATATGCGAAGTATAGACTGCGGAAATAATGATACATAACACTTGTTAATGATTAATATTTTTATTGAAATACTTCTCAGATGAGGCAAAAAATTTTATATATAACATGGAAAAGGAGTGTGACATGGCAGCCTGCGCATTAGCGATATCACGCAGGTTGCCAAATACCTGCTACTCCCTCCTCAATTACGCACCAATACCAGTGAACGGAAATTTCTTCTTCCTGTCTTGTTTTTTGGAAAAAGTGACGCTCTTGCTCCTTGTTTTAATCACGTTGTATCGTGTTTTGTTGTTCCTTTAACGGTTTTTTCAGATGCAAATCGTCTTGCCTTTTAAACCTTGAATAAGTGTTTTAAACCAAATTCACCACGGTATTTCGATCCTCTTAAGAATCGTATAAGAACAAAAATACCCTATTCTTAATTACATATCCCTTGCGTTGGACGGAAGAAAATTCACTTGCAATGCCACGTGTGGTTCAAGTTCGTTTGTGACCTATAGATCAATTGATTACCTACGGGTGACATACGATATGGCTGACGGGGTGAAACGTGTCACCTCATCCGAGGATTATGGTAATTAATTGTTGTGCGTCCTGCGGAAATCTCTTTGTGCACCCGTAAGCATTTTGGTATATTCGGGGTTTCTTTGACGAGTAAGATGTGGGCTATCTATTGAACTTCTGGATTTTGTTTGCAGTTGCACGATAAAACCCAAATTTGTAATTCTAAACCACACAATAGCTCTTCACAGCATAAATTTAAAGATTTTCGTAATTTGTGATAATATGCATTAAATGTTTTCGGCATCAATGAAACCTAGCTCGATCTCTAGGATTTAACCACCAACAATATGCATTAGCGGCCAGATATAACGTACATACCGTCCACATTTTCCATAGAAATTCTGCTGCACGGTTCCAGGAAGAGAGGCGAACTGTTGAGAAAAGCAACCAAATACGCTGGACCTCGGAATGATTAAAAGCTCATTACCTGTAGCTATTTGTTTTCAACGAAATTTTGTTTGTAATTATATTTACACAGGATTCAGAAAATTCACATCATCATCAATTCATCATTCAATTCATTCATCGAGGAGGCATTTCAAACATTAAATTAACAGACATTGTTTATAAGACTCACTTGATTAAATTTTAATTGTAATTTTAATAAATAATTAGATATCGTTATATAATATGCAAAATTTACCTTCAAACTTTTGGCAATCCCATCGTTGGTTGTAACGCTTCAGCCTTTCACTGTGCAAAATGAATATTTAATCACATTTCACTCAACAAACTGTCAACTTTTCAGGCGGTTCAAAACTTTCCCTTCCACAATTGCAGTTTGATAACATGCAATAACAGCTATTTATTCAATTGATTTGATATACTAAGAACCAAATTTGTATGGAATAAAAGGAGGATTATAATCAATTATTTCTCTTCCTGTGAATCACATCTTCCAGAAAAGTCCCTTACCTCATAGGAAAAATGCGGAAAAAAATTAATATCAAACCTCCGAAAGTTTTATGATAAGTTAGAGAGTCTAGGGCTCATTCGAACCATATTCACCGACAGTTCCGGGGTGATAACACTGAATTATAACTTTGAATGTTTGCTTTTTCAAAGATATAATCAACTTCTTCAACTTACTGTTTCGATTTCATGAATTTACCTTTAGCGTCCATGTACCAGGGAGATGACGCTATGGAAATTATCGAATCGTTACGGAATATTTGCTCTAGTTCGTATTGTCTAATTTACTTTCATTTTTTTCGCTAGATAGATATTATGTAGTAAGCATTGCAGGTATTATTTTATATTTATAATTGTTTGGGGTTATAACCCATAATTACCCTTAGCGTGCATATTATATATCACTAGGGTAAGCAAGCGATAAGCAAGAATAGCGTCTTGGCCAGCGCCCGGATGTGTGCCCGAGGAGCGGTGGTCCACCATGCACAACACTTGTCCTAATTGGTTGAGCTCTGCATGTTTCCCCGTGTGCCAGACGAGATCCAACCAGGCACTAAAAGAACAGTGATAGTCTATAACATAAATTAGAAGAGTTCAGATACATGAAAAATACTATGTGGCCTTAAATATGCTATAATTGCTGACAAAAAACACTCATTCGTGCGGAAAACTATGTAGGAAAATAATATTGAAAACCGTAATGAAAATTATAAATCAAAGGTGACAAGAATAATCAGAATGTCTGGATTAGTAATTTTGTGGACGATACTCGCTGCAACCATTATGGTCCCTTTTTGGCCGTGGAGAATGTTACGGGTTAAACGTCGTCATTGATTCTGTTTAATTATCCTATCTATTCCAGGGGATTACAGTTACCCGAGAGTAGGCGATCCACGGCGACATTTTCAATTGCGTGCTCCACTCCGGAGTGGAGCACGCAATTGAAAATGAAGTTAATAGCAAAGGGATGATCCACTAGACTACGGCATAGGAATTCTCATAATGCGGTACATTGAATATGTCGCATATTGACATATCGACGAATTGATTATCCCGGCTAGGCACTCAACTCTATGGGCTAGGTGACCACTCCCAATGCTTATATTATAAATTAAAAATATTCGATTTCATATGATAGCATGCAATATCATATAATAGTTGATAATAGGCAATATAAGATACCATATACATAGAGAGATATTGTTTCATACTTCATAGGCGATATTTCAATGAACGACATCGTAGGATGTTTTACATTGCAATGATGCGATATCTGATAATGATCATCGATATTTTGCAATCAACTGTATTATTGTTCGATTGAATGCAATAATCCATTTGATATGCTTAGATACATACATGATTACCGTATGGAATCTACAATTTTTAACTTTAGATGTCGTTGAATGTCAGAGACCTAATGGCTGACATAAAGACTTATATGTATGTTACTCGACAGGTGGTGTAGCTGTTGTTAGTTGATTTTCTCCCTAATAATTGATATTAACCTGTAATGCAGTACTAACATCACGTTCCGTATTATTTCTGAATTGCGACAGAAACGAGACTCTTGTGTCTCGTTTACGTAATAAACTGCATTAGATTATGAAACATTGGTAGCATACTTGTTGTGTAGCGCATGTTGGTGAATGTTACGTTAGATAGTGTCTGTTAGAGATTAATCATCCCCTGCCACACACCTATGGCGTGGATTGAAGTGTTATACGTTGATGTCGATCTAAATATGTATCCCTTCTCTCGGATATATGTAATTGACTAATTACGGGCGTCATTGTTCTGAAAGTGAGCCCTCTGCTGAGAAGCATTTTCATGCTTCTTTGTGTTCAAACTTAGTCCTTTTAATAGTCGTAATAGCATATAATGGTTTCTTCAACCACACATTTAACCCCATCAAACCGCTGGGCTGGATATTTACACCGAAAGTTTCCCATGAACACCACCTCCGCTGGGCACTGGAGGACGACTGGCCTCTGTAGAGTCACAGCATGGTGAGCCAACAGACGGAGTTCTCTGAGGCAAGGAGTCAGTTAAACGTGAATTCTTGGTGCGTGAAGTTCAGTGGCCTTATTACAGTGATTTGAGTCTACCATCATTCAATGCGAGAGCTTGCGGAAATACGAGTGTTGCAGGTAAGTTTATCCTTTGGTTCAGTACTAATTATGTAGAGTTGTTTCCTTCTTCAATTCATTGAATGTGTTCTGTAATATAACAACTATTTTCTGTTCATTGAAGACCTTCACTAACCGTGAAAATGGGAACAGTTAAACAATTTTACACTATTTTTGTCACCATAAATAGTAGTAGTATCACTTTAACTTTTCGATGTAAGACAGTCCTTACCCGTAATTGTCCATCTGTTAATCATTTACAAAGTTTTTTCTTACGTTTACATATTCTCTGTTGCAGAGAGGTCTAAGCACCATTATCCTTCTTTCCTTATTAAAATCATTAATACAAGTCCAAACAACGCTATTAAGTTTAGCCATCGAAACATATCTTTCATTCTGTCTCTTCCATTTCTCAACTCCTACATGTTCCGTCCTTTATCCAATACTGAGTTCATATCATCGTGTGCTACACCCACAGTTGACTCATAGGTTAAGCTCATGCTGAGTTTTCCTATCTCGTTACGCCTTCCCTATAGCCGTCCAACATTCTATTCTTATTTAGCTTCTTGCAAGCCCACTTCATTTTCTTGCTTGTCATTTTTTTATTAATCCCCTTTCGTAAAATGAAAGCATTCAACCACTAAGTTATCACTTCTTGGTCGGTTAATTTGAGCCATCGAAAGCAGGGGTCAATTGCGTCATGAAAGCCAAGAAAATAGATCATTCATTGAGAAATTATCTGGAAAATGTAGGATGATGGAGAAAAACCCGCGATCGGTTCAAGCGTATGCTTAAAAAGGCCGCCGCGTTTAGTGTATTTAAAGTCCCTTTCGATGTCCGGAGTATACATATATATGACACATTTTTGTCGCTACAAACCCACCTAGGAATTGGAATCACAGTGAGAAATTTTATTTATCTTCGCGATCGGGCAGTACTAGACCAGTTTGGGCCTCTTAGTTCTGGGAAATGACATATTTACGACTTCGTTAAACGATATTTGGGAGCAGTATTCTATAATAATAATTGATTCATCCCGGTATGTACTATGCCTTTTAGGAACTCGGGTGACAGCCGGAAGAGCCGTTAGAAAGAAGAGTAGTCATCTTAGAATACCGTATTTCTCCGAATATAAGCCGCACTTTTTTTTCCCGATTTTAGAGCGTCAAAATCGGGGTGCGGCTTATATTCGAGAACTTTCTTAAAAATCGTAAAAATGACGGATTTGAGCAAACCAGCCATTCAGATTCACGCGGACGCCAGCTAAACTTGCCTAAGCCACGGGGAAAGTAAGAAATAACGCAGAAAAAGGTCAAATTGGTGCACAATTCATTCATATATTAAAGGATATTATAGGCTACATTGTGTCACAGTTACATAGGTAATGTAAAAACAGATATAAAATTCAGGGGCTGCTTTCGGCCGTCTGCCATTCCGCCCAGCATCACGGTCACTTGCATCTTCTCATAGCCGCACGTCTTCAGTAGAACTTGCTTGGAACCCGATGCCTCCAGTGTAATTCATTGGCTTGTCGAGGCAAACAGGTGTTTCGAAGGTGTTACCGACTTCTCCGAGAAGGTACTCTTTTTACTTTCGGTGCTCGGTGACGCACTTCTGGAAATTAGTCAGTTGAGTTTCGAAGTTGGCGGGTAGCTTTTGGCACATTGTCGTGCGACGTCGCAAACTTAAGCCTCATGAAACGCGCCACCCAGCCAAGGATAGCAGCATTTAGTCCTTGGTATGTCCTTAGATCTGGCCAAACGGTTTGCTGCAAGGCGCATCATGTCGTAGGTAACTGGCAGGGCATTCTTGCGACGGTCCTTCACTAACTTGAGGACAGCATCATCGATTTCTGGATGGCGCCCTTGTTTAGGATCAGAGAACTTACGCCGCAGGGGTTCACAGCGGACGAGCACATTCTTTTGCTTACACCATCGGCGCACAAAGGATTCATCCATGCCGAAATGTTTGGCTGCAGCACGATTTGAGACGTTGTTCTGACCAGCTTACCGTATCACTCCATTCATTAATTTCGCCGTATATGCTATCCTCTTCCGTACTATTTTTTCATTGCAGTCAACGATTTCACGGAGTTCCACCGCGTCCACTTGCTCCTCATTCATTGTTTCAGTCCACAAACTTGTCACTGATCACCCATACCACACACCACAAACCGAACCTGTCAAAACTTGTCACTTGTTACGCGAGAGCAGAGCGGACTAGCCGAGGGGGATTGTTGCAGCGTGGCAGGAGCGAGCCGAGCGGGACGGGGAACGTAGGGGAGCGGACGGACGTCGGACGTAGTGCCGGAGTAGGTCTGCAGTGGGTGGGTGTAGGTGAACGGGAGGGGGCAAGGTAGCAGTGTGTCATATGTCTAGGGCGGCTCGCGGCGCGATCCGAATGGCTGTAAACAATTCGCAACACTGACAGCAAGAGTAAGACCCTCTCATGCCGTCTTTTAGTTGCTTTTTACACTCTGACGGGATGCACTGAAAAGGGTGCGGCTTATATTCGCGTATTAACTTTTTTCCCTGTTTGAGACCCCAAACAACGGGGTGCGGCTTATATTCGAGTGCGGCTTATATTCGGAGTAATACGGTAGTAGAGCAGAGGCGCATGAGGCAGGCAAGGAGATTAGGTGATTTCCATCGATTAACAATGAATGCGGACCCAATCGGATGTATTATCCACAGTCAAGCCACTGAACAGAAGCGGCATTCGATGCAAGCTGACACTAATCCTCGCAGACTGCTTAGGGCACATGTTCTGGGGATAGCTTGTCCTCATCTCCACTTCCGAGATGCCTCTGGCGTGGCTATTCCAGGTCAGGCGTCGACCTCCAACCTTGCCATCATCTAGGTCTATAGCCTTTAAAGGTGATCAGTTGCAGTAAGAGAATACTCAAATATTTTCGACGGAATACTCCCATGGCGAACGGGCTCTATGGCTAAAGAGCTGCCGCTCTTACATAAACAGGGGGCAATAGATAGGTGGAATGCTTGTCTTGGAGCAAATGGTAAATGTGTGAGTGGAGCACTCAAGGAAATTTTTATCTTTCCTTTTATTTTTATCTTTAATACGTGCCTATTTTCTTTTGGTCAACTGTATGTTCTCAGAATAAGTGTTTTTCTGTTGCCAATTTTGTTCCAGCTTAGTAATTTGTATGGTTGCTTTAATTACGGGGACTAAAATAATATTTTTGTCCATAATTTAATAATGAACCAGATGAACACCGAGAATATTTGCGATTCAAAACTTTAATGTGTCATACCTCGTCCATGGTTTGACGTTTAAATTGGCCCCTTATGGGAAAATTTAATTTTATTATAAAAAATTTAGCATTTTAAAATATTGTCATAATGAAATTTCTGCACGTGATACCTTTTTGAGAAAATAAATTCATGTTGCTTTGTTCGTTCAAAATTGCTCAAAATTAACACGACGGGTTACTATGTTGCGCTAGTACTCATGGAAATAAATATTATCTCGGGTTTTTCGTGAGAAAAATTGCATAAGAGTGAAAATTTGCAGCCAAAACATAGCTCGTTGTAGAGACCTGCTTTCAATTAAATCGACGTGCCAATAATCACCTAATACCGCTGCAGAATATCATCCGTTTTGGAATCTCTCACTCCCTCTCTCACTGTCTAAGCTTTCATTCCGTATCAATAGATCATTTTCGCGAGACATTTCATTTGTAATCTACTAATACATTCAACGAATCACTCTTCTGTTTTTACCACCGTTTATCTCATCTGAGCCCATTTGTGGCCAAATTTTTATTTACCCTGCCCGATGTCTCGATATTTTCAACGTATGAAATTTCCTTTTATAAAGTCGCCATGCTTCCGAATACCAAAGTAAGGAGATGGATGATTAAGAGTATAGCATTAAATACGTATACACAGTGGAAACGTTACGTTTACCATTTATGCATTACCTCTATTACTTTCAAAACGTTACCATGAGATGACACGTTAGCCAATAAACGATCGCGCTTATGAGATTCCTGCATGCGCGATGCGAGTCTTTTATGATTATAAGAAACCTGAATCAATCCTTAAGAGTTATTTTCACCATATCTGAAATTAAAATTTGTCGTCTCTACGTATTTAATCGGATGAAGCCGAATACATTCCTTTTTATCTTTTTAAAACTCATAAGCATTTTATTCAAAATGAAACATTTTCCTTCATAATCTATGCTGATGTCATGACAATTTTGTGTGAATGGTAAGAACAACCAGCGGTTTGGTTAATGCTTAGTACTGGGTGCACTCTTGTTCTGGGTTAAAAGATTTTTATAAATCCATCAAGCTGCACGATAAAAATTATGCTTGAAGCGACCCTTGAAGTTAAGTTAGCTGCATGTGACGCAGAAACTCTTGCCAAATCTTAAACACATACCGTTCTTGGAATTAAGTTGATCAGTCAGCCATTGTTGACAAGCCGTATTAAAAAAAGCTATTTGAGAACACTAGATCTACAAGTTATAATTAAACTTCGACTAAGTGTACCATCCTCTTATTTGCAACTGATACTAGGTAAAATCCAGTGTGTTGAACTGCCAGTACAGCAATTGATCAATATCATCTCTTTTCCCATCCCTATTCACTTTTGCCGTAGAGATATTCATAGCGAATAGCGTTATTTTATTCAATCGTTGTTCATTTGCAGTGCTGTATTAAAATACGCATTCCAAAATTCAAATTTTTTCAGTAATAATTTTTTAAAGTTAATCGTAATGATGTGTTTTACTCTTCTGTTTATCGATATTTTTATCATCTTAATAGGCATCAATTTTTCATTTCGTGAGCTTACTGTAGTGCTAGTTCTATTGAACCACTGCATTTCAACTTCAACTGTAGCGATAGCTCGGAAATATCTCATTCGGAAATATGTTTGTCCATCAATTTATTGGTATTTAGAATGCTAAACAAATAAACTTTCATCAGTTATTTTAAATCATCATTTACAATTTTCAGAAAATGAAGGTGTCTCTTAGCTTCGATACATCTCTTATTTGTCATTGTGTTTTCAAATACATCGTACATGCATATGGAGATGAATGTGAAAAAAGGTTAATAGGATCGTCAAAACTATAACAATTCGAAACTTACCGTTTTAAATCAGTTTACGTGTCATTATTAGTACAGTGAGTACATACATAAGTACCGCGAGTTTTCTAGTCAAAGCGCGCATTTTACATGTTTTCTTCCAAAAGTCTGCTCACGTGTCCTATAAATTCGTTAATAATGCTGGAATCGCACACCCTGACATGAATTTGGGCTCAGATTCTCTCAATCCTGCAAAAGAAATTTTAAATCCAATTATTTCAGTGACTGTATATTGCCGTATTTATTTGCGCCGCATACCCTCGAAAATTTTACTTCGACGATTCAACTCACGTACTCGTCGGGAGAGGAAATTCTTCCTCGAATTTCAATTTTTTCGTCGGTCAATACTAGAAGAGAAATTTTATAAAAAAGGTATCGATAATAGTTAGTTGTTTAATTATTGATAATGGAATTTAAAAAAAAAATAGCATTTAAGTATATGTTTATGTAATTTTCAACTTTCATAGTAAGAATGCTGTTGATAATAGTTTATTCAAATTTTTTAGCGTAATATCACTTTATAATTTTAATTTATTAAAAGTAATTAGTGACACAAAACGGCCTGCTCATAGTATTCTGTGGTCTTCTCACTTTTCATATTTCTTTTGTCTCCTGAAGTGTACCGCTATTCTGCGAGAGTTTTATACCCTGAGTCATATAACTTGGCGTCACAATGCCAGGGTGCAGCCTTGGCTAGACCTCTTGGTACGGCCTTAAGACATAGGAGAGAAGGGCGTACCAAGGTCTACTTACAGGCTTAAGGGTGCGCCGATTTAAGGTCCCGGGTTACCTAAACACTAGGCAAGTCACGATGGAAAATATACACAGGAGAGACACACGCCACGAAGGAAGATCATTTCAGATCCTAGTGCAAAGAATAGTGAGATAGTCAGGTTCGTTTTCAACGACCATTGGACGAGACAACAATACTTAATGCTGATCTCAAACTAGGCCTCTCTCTGCATGTTTTTCGTTTTCCTGTTTGGAAATAATGTCTGGGAAATCCAGTGTATTCAGATCTGTCGAGCCATTACGTCGTGAAGATTTATTTTAATTTTGAAGTTGTGCAGTTGGAGTTTTGAGAGAAACGAGCATAGCAGAATACCGCGCTCTGTCTTTAAAATGAAACAATCATTCATTTAAACATCAAATAAACCAGTTAATTTAGCTGAATAAGGATATTTATGGAAGATTTTCATTTCAAAAACCCTCTTTGAGAAATGAGATTCTTATATTTACTCCAAAACATTAATCAATGCAGTGCTGGGTTTCATTGAATATACTTTTTATTTATTTATTTTTTATTTATTTTTATTTTATATATATATTCACTGCCCCGAATACAGCACATTAGGCCATTTTACATCAGGTGAGCAACAGTAACAACGGACGAGACACAGACACCCATGTCCTGGGCAGATAATATTCTACACAGACGGGACTCGAACCCGCGACCCTTGGGTTAGCAGGCGAGGACTTTACCCCGCCGCCACCAGGGCCGTCACATATTTTTGAACTCAAATGTCAATTTGATTCAAAAATATGTGCACTTAATACTGAATTTCATGTTTTAAAGGAGTAACGAAAATATTCTTATAAAAAACATATAATTTTTTTATTTTTATGTAGTTTATTGACAAAGTAATTTCCCAATTTTCATTCTGAATACTCTTTTTGCCCAAATATGCCCAAAAGCGTTTATCAGAAAAGTTGAGAATTGAAAGTTGAGAATAAGTGAATTAGTGGAAGAAATTTCCCAACGAGTTGGAAATTTTATTCCATCCCAACTTACTCCGAGTTCTGTTACGTCGGCCCTCGTCCCTCCTCCATGTTCGTTAACTACTGCGGTTATTATTGCATCTTTTTTTCCAACATTGTAGTTTAATCTAAAGAGCCCGGCGTCAATTAGTCAAACACATTAACTTGAGTTGTAATTACAGTTTCAAATGCCAAACGAGGCATTTAAACAAATTCGCTATTTTCAAATCGTTTAATGTCATCATAGCGGTCATTAACGACTCCCATGAAATGCTTTCCTCAAATTGTTTAGGGGTGTTGATTACGAATTGACAAAGTGCAATGATATATTTAAATTGATCCACTGAGAGCCGTAATCACGACTATTTCTATAAAAATTATCCCAAGAAGTTTTGTATTAAATGCAAGTATTATATTGTAATATTAAAATTGGAGAACCGTGCAAGAATTGTACTTTGCACTTCGAACGCATAGTGCGTATTAATTTATGATGAGAAATGGTTTTTACAGTAAGGGTTTTTGCGTTAAATATAGTCATCTTTTGTATTTTCATCCCAGAGGTCAATTGTTATATCTAATTAATTCATGAATATATTTTCCGCGAGCGAATATGAACATTCGAATAACTATCGTTAAGGTAACGTGTTTGCGTCGCTTTACCTTCTCTTCCATCAATAGAGATTTTATAAAAAGAAGATCATACTTTTTTCATGTCCGTCGCCTTTTATTAGGGATTTTGATGTTTCTGAGATTGCCAGCCATTGATATGTCGGTAGAAGCCACACACCTTACCCGATGGGAAGCTCAAGAAGAGTTTACATTCGCGTTCCGGGGAGTTGCAAGAACGGAAGATATGGTGAGGGGATTGTGCCTGTCGAGATTCCAAGAAATGGGACCCCCTCGATTTTTGAATGTTGATGAGCACCCTTTTGGGGAGGGAGAAATTATGAATTAGAGTGAGAGAGTGAGAAGGGGGAGATAATGGCATTATCTTGACTCCCAGGGAGGGGTAGATTCTACTTTACCGAAGTTCTCTCTCATACATTATGTCTCCTAACCCCTACGAGGTTTTAGCATAGAAATCTTTGGATACTGATGAGAGAATGATGCAAAACATGTACCTTTGCGTAAGAGAGGGTTTTAACGAAAGAAGTTTTCAGGGTCACTGCGCTACTTTAGTCCTCGAGATGAATTCCTAAATGCTCCGCCACCTTTTTTTATTTCAACATATATATCAACTCTAGATAAAACTCCCTTATGACCCATGTAAAATTTTCCCACCATAGTTAAAGACTGCGCATTAGCAAAAGCACTCATAAGCACATGGACAAAAAATATTCCATACCATCTTAGAATGTGTCACCATTTGAAAAGCAACCTTCACTCTTTATGATGTGGTCTTAGTGCTAAAGTTGCTAACTAATATTTCCACCATTACATTAAGTAATACCTGAAAATGTAGTTAATACCGTGGTTTATTTAAGCCAATTATTATTCGAAGTTATTCACGGATTATTTATAACTTTTCTATTTTAGATCCATAATATAAACGCCGAAAGGAACAATCCAGGAGCCTTTAACTGGTCCGAAAAATTAGTTCGTGACGCAACCTATTTCCTGACAGGTTGTTAACAATTATTCCTAATTGAATTGATTTGATGTTCGTTTCTTAGTTGTAAGCTTTCACCATAGTCTTTGTTAGGTTCTGCAAATAAGATTTAATTCGACACACCGGGCTCGCCAGAGCACGCGCCAAGGAGTCAAATTTTAAATTTATGCTCCTTAGAAAAACGCACATGCACTAAAATACGGTATGAAGAACTTAGAAAACCCAAGTGGAGAAATACAACTTCGCCCATGCATTGAATGACATGAGAAGATCTTGAATTTTCGTTTCACTCACAGAAGCTCAAAGGAACAGTTTGATGCTATACATTTCTCGTATACTTATTTTAGAACTTCAATAAAAATGATCCTCTAAAATGCCGCAACGTTTTGCGTTTGGACAACAATGTGACAAAGGCGCGTTACCGTACACTCGCGCGGAATGCTCGCTGCGTGACGACGATCGAGCGACGCGACTGTTTGAAAAGTGAGCCCCTATGGTAAACGGGTGCTGTTGCTTCGTTCAACGCATTTTTGGTAATGCAGAGGAAGGGAGAAAAAATTTACCATCCCACCTCTTTGTACCCTATCATTCGTGCTCTATGACGGCCAAACCTCGCCTCCTAGCGATACATTCAAATCAGCAAACTATGTTGCATCAGTCTGTCAAATGAAGGCCACTTAAATTACCGCCTTAACCACGATGGCACCTTAGGCAACATGCCATTCAGGATCTTAAAATTTATTATCAAGGATTTGTTCGAAATATGGAATTTATCTGTAGATAAATGTAATCTCATATAACATGATAATATCGTGCCGATACGTTGATCATCCGTTTGGGGTCACTCTTACTTCGTTTTTATACGTGGTACTTTGAATAATTACCTCTACTTTTCCGTAAACTCCCCACTTCTAATCTTATCTCATGGTTTTTTGAAAATGGTAAAATAAAATATTTATTTAGTGAAGTTTTTGCTTGCTGAACCGATGGATAAGTAATTCCCTTGTTCTATAGAAAGAAAAATTTTGCCAAAGTGGATTAATTGATAAATGGAATTCCTTCATGTCTGTGACAATTTTGTCTTGATGATTCTTGGGCAGAGGTTTAATGGATGAATGGATATGAAACGGTGGCGGTAACTAAACTCTTCATCGTAGGCATCGATTGCACGAAATCGACGTTTTTCGTTTCCATTTAGTACTTCCCAGGCAACACGGCGCAATGGCACCATTGGTACAAAGATATATACGTTTTTAGAGGCCTCTTGATGTTGCAGAGGCGTGTGTTACGGGAGCAAAGGAAATTAAGACATTTTCCTCATAATGAGTATTTATAGGCAGCGGCGTAATGGTGGTAGTTGCTTAAAAGGGAAAGACTCGTCATAATCTGCCAGTTCGTAATCACATCAGATTCCGCATTCATTTAACGGGGACGCATCGTAAATTTTAGGTTGCTTTTTCCCGCTCTCGAGCAACCACGTTCCACCCTTGAGAACATGCCGTGCCATCAATAAAGCTCGCCTCATGCTAGAGAAGACGGATGACAAAATAACTCCGTCTTTATGAAGGGACAGCATTTATACCGTTCATTAGATGGCTACTGCCTTCTCTTCTCAATGAAAATACCGGAAAAACTAATATCTAACACTTTCATTGTCCTGAGTTTTCAATCGGCAAGGAATACTTCCAAATTTGATGTTTTTTAAAATGGGAGTTTTAAAGTTTTATTTTCAGAAATGATTTCACTGAAATCAACATTACAGTTGAATATTGACATGGGGTCAGACAAAAGATATGGTTTTCTTGTTCATGAAGATTAGCTTATTATTTATATGGAGGCATAATCGGTTTGACCTTATATCGAATTTTGTTTCAGAATTGCAGCTTCTCTTTCATTTGCCACAATGTTACCTGGCTCTTAAATCGTAATCCGATTAACTTAGGAATCTTGTACATTTCAGTTAAGTATACAAGTATTGTAAAAGAGTTTGTGGGTGGTGTGGAAGTGAAGCATGGAACTATTGCGAGAAATGAAGCAACAATCACTCAATAACATGCGAGCAATCATTAACTTATTACCACTCTGATTCTGCAAGTCTATGTTACATTTACCTAGCATTTCTTCTCTTCGCAGCCATCCCAACGCCCTCTATTTCCCTGCATGTCAACGAGTAGGTACAATTTTCCGCCTTTTTGCAGTATCATGCGATGACACGGGTATAGAGAGTTACTTCTGTGGTGTAATTGGATTTATTTCTCATTCCGAAATGATTCCAGGTTAGATATTGGGACGACCATGCACGGTTCTCGCGTCCAGAGATACTAGAAAGGTTCTACATTTAAAAAATAAACATTTGTATGCTTCATTTTGTTGGTGTGTCCATCGGAGGGTTGAAATAAAATGCGACTAATGAATAGGATTAGCGGTTTGAATTCCAGGCACGTGACATTGCCACAGTGATTAGACAAAATATCTGATTTCGCGCAATTTACCAATGAATCCAGAAAGACATGGTTAGAATTTTAATCAAGTTTAAATACTACCCTTGTTCAGCCTACAAATAAAAGAGTGCCAGAAGCATATACATCTCAAAGGTATGCATGTTATTGTGCTAAAGCTGTGTGTGTAGTAGTGAATGTGCAATTTTTTAAATTGATTTAATGAATGCTTCGCGAAATGCTAATCCTTTGTTCGTTGACAGATGTAGGAGTTCATTGCAACATAAAAGAAAGGAATAATGAGAATTATGGAAGGAATAATGAGAACATTTTCGAGAGGAAGTGGGAAGGACTGTGAGATAGAATGGTGGCTACTAAATTGAATGAGTCGGCATGGAAGGAAGTAAGCGCCCAAGAACACTGAATAAGGTCGCGACTCTTGATGCGCTTTCGATCGTCTTTTGCTAAAATTTCTGTCGCAGGCCAAATATTTTGCCAGAGCCACAACAAAGTGATCAATCTGCCGTGCGGCATTCTCCACGTCACGTCACGCCACGCCATTCGCCACGTCATAAATAGCAAAATATTAAGTAAAATTTTTAAAAGTTAAATTGTTCATATTTATTAGGAACCTAATCAGTGTACTGTATGACATGTTGCAATGTGGATGATATTAGAAAAGACTGTATTTCAGGATTCGCCTTATGGAATGGTTTGCAGCCAATGCAGGGTTAGTTCCGCCTTTGTGTTTTGTTTGTGAATGCATGTACTGCCCTGAGGTGTAACAGCAGAGGTCAATCAGGTTTCCGGGTGGGGCAAGTAATTATGGTAGTATTTAAACGTGGCTAGCAATTGCGTGGAGGCCTGAGAATACACCCTAACATTGTGTTGGTGCAGAATATGGTACGCCTAAATAGCCGTAAAAGATGCCTGATCGCAGTTACGATTCAATTCCTACGCAATTTCAGATAGGAAGCTTTTTCTCCTCTTGTTCCTTGGTCTTTCTGCTGAAATTCGTTACCAGGTCCCAGAAATTTATGAGCTTTTAGCATTCCCAGCAGGTTTCTCATTTTATCAGTCGATGCTCCTTTGGGGCGGCAAATGTGGCTTTTATAGGCGTATTTTTCATATTTTGTGCCGTTTCCTTTGTTTAAAAACTTTAACTTTGCTCTACATATTAGAAATTGTACCCCTTAACGTCACGAAATTAGGAGAGTTGGGAAACCGAAGCAACTTTCTGCCGAGCGAATCAAGGCCATAGATACTTATCTTTATTATACTTATAGTATCTATGGCCTTGGGGCGTATGAATGGTCAGCGCTCGACGACCGACGCGAGAACTAATCGGGCAGTAAGGGAACCTGCCTCTAGCTGCAGACGCCGAGGGCTGGTCGCAGGTTAAAAGCGTTCCAGAACTTGACCATTGGTGGCACTGATGCGATCTTTGAGCCTTGTTTACTGTTATTTACGACGAGATTTGTATTGTTGTGAAGGCAGTTTGGAGTGTGAATGTGCAGTTAAGGAGGTTCCTCTGCCGCTCGGTGCGTCAAAAGCCGGTGAAAAATCCATCTTCTTAAGTGTTTTAAGAAGTCGATTTAAAAAACATTACCTTACGTAGTCACCCATAGTATTTAAACAAGTACTTAAAAACTTTGTGAATAAGTTGTATCGAAGCACTTAAAAGTGGGAAACAATTTTTAAAACTCATCAGTAGCTTATTTTGATCTCGGTTTCTGGCTGGCAACTCGTTGCCACGTTTAATTGCTCTGACAATAAATTTGAGCTCATCACCGCTATTTCGTGATCTGAAATGTGTTCCATTATTTAAAAATAAGTTTCAAAACATTTACATGGAAATGTAACTCCTTATTTAATAACATGGGTAAAAATCATGTGTTAGAACTACTTGGCAACGGTGGTAAGTGCAACATTGCTCAATTACTGCGTTCACTTGTTTTCCTGCTCTCGTGTTGGCGTTTGTTTGAGTTTGTTAGTGACTGCTTTCCAGGAAATCGTTAATATTATACAAACATATTTGTATAATACATTGCTGTATTTATGTATAATACTTTTTTGTCTATGTATTAAATTTAGCGTCAATGCACAAAAAATCCAGCTCCACAAAGTTCATTGTAAATTCCCGTCTGCTCGAAAATCACTCGTTTCGTCACGGCACAGCCGCACAGCGTTGCCGATGTGGAATCAACCTGCAGCGCCACATGTTAGTAACTACGTGATTTTTGTTATTTTTGTTGCAAAAATATGTTAATATCATTTAAAACAACGTGGAAAGGGTATATTTTTTTAAATATTATCATGATTCTTATACTGTGGCGCACCTTATATCAGTTTTTTGTCAAAACGACATTTATATTCGAATAGTAATCTGCATTTCTTCTACTCATAGGCAAGCATTGCCATAAGATCCTATAGAAATTCGGTCATTTTTAAATGCGATTTCCGAGAAATATAGCGTGGAAAGCCTAATTTTTTTCAACGGCAATCGATAGAGTGCAATAAGAAGGGCTTATTTTGAAACTTTCATGAAAATGACATTTACTTCGTTTCTCGGTGGAACCTCCTTAAACGAGACGAATTTGGTTCAAAATGGGTTTGCGAAGTTTTTTTTGTGCCAGATGCTTTTCTGAGTACTTGAATACCTTAATGAGGAACAAGGTTCTCGGCGAAAAGAACAAAAGCTTGTTTAAGGTTAATTTAAGTACACGTGGGTGACGATCGTTGCCCTTGCCGCAAGGTAGCCATTACGCGAGAGACGGCGTTCAGTGTATATATTTCCTTGTGCGTAGGTGACAGTGTGACTCCTTTGTTTAGACATTCCCAGCGTATGCTATTCCATCATTTGCTGGCGAGAGAGTGAGTTCAGTGTACATATATGTTTCCCAGTGCCTCCAACAGTGTGCACATGACAATGTGATTCCTTTGTTTTGACATTCCCGGCGTATGCTATTCCTACATTTTCCGTCATTCCTTCATTTGTTTCCGTGACTTTTCCGAGCTTAAGTTGTTCATTTTCACTTCAGCAGTTGACCTCCATCTGCTACAGGATATTTTATATTTGACCGTTTGTTTATAACAGGCAACCAATTGTATTAGACATAGATTAATTTTCCAAGGATGATAATAAAGCAAGTAAGTCACTGTTTCTTTATACTTGTTTATTTTTTAACACATATTGGAATACTTTGCTCACTTCCCCGCCCGCTCGCTCGTGTATTCTGGCTCTTTCAATGTCCGTTTTACTTTTCTACGCCCTACGAATTATAAAGGGGAAATGCTTTCGAATCATTGTAATTGTCATGGCATCAATAACATCAGCTGATTTTGCTATCGGCGTATTCAATTTACGTGAATTGGCATCGAAAAACCTGAAATGAACTAGCATTCAAATTAATTGCATTAAATATTATTTCAATGCACTATTTTCCCTTTTCTTACATCGGAAATTTGGAATTGTGGGGTGGAATTCGGAATATGAATCCACCGATCACATCACCTAATTCTGTACGCTTTCGGTGTCATTGATTTATTTCGCGACGCTCTGGAGAGTTTTCTCGTCAATGGCTCGGTACCTTAGGTACATAAATCTACTATCCAATGCCTTAAAGTATTACTTGCAGTATAAATCATCGTACTGGCGGAGAAAAGGGAGACGTAAGAACACGTATAGATAGCCCAGAGACATCTGCTAAAAGGCTTGATAACTTAAACAGCGCTGCCCGTGGCCAAAAGTGGAACTTCAATTCTTTCGGTTCTGTTGGCGACAGAGTCTAGATGAGAGTTTTCCGTCCTTACGCAGTGTTCTTGTAAGTGCCTCTGGCGTTTCTGTGAAGAGTGGAGGATCGATGAGGGAAGGGATTGAAGGCGAGAGGAATGGAAAGGTTGAGCCAATGAAGGGAAGATGGGGATGAAAGTTTGGGATCAAGGGAGGTTGAATATCGTAACCCCCTGAATTCAAATAGTAAAAAACAGTAGGTGTACTAGGAAGTAAGCACGCCCGTCCAGGCTCTTTACGTTTCCTTGATAGTCTATGTATGTCCATTTACAGTCAATCGCAAAAGAATTTTAGGTATAAATCCACCATCCTTGAGATCAAACTCTCCACTGGTGAGTGCCCGACACGCTTTTCTGTTCCTGCCGTGGGTATAGGACTAACATGGCTCCAATAGTGATTATCTTTGCTAATGCAAACCTTAAATAATGGGTAAGTGATTTTTATTATTCCTCGCTGCCTCAGTTAAAGTCTCTCAAAACAGGGAGGGCAGGTAATGCAATACCATAGTTGTTCTGAGCGTAACGTGATTCCAGCGAAAGATGAAACCATTCATGGCGTTAGATAAGCCTCTGCCTCTTTTGGGCACCGATGGTGCCAAATTTCGCTCCCCTTCCACGAAAAGGAAGTTGAGTTTCGAGTGTGGCGTGGATGTGGGAGAGAGGTGACTTTAGTCTCAGCTTTGTTTTTGAGCCCCAATGCATAATTAAGAGGTAGGTTTTTATTTTTTGGGTCACGGGAGTTTCACTAATTCCACTGTCAGCCCTTTCATTTAGCAGTTGATGGGATAAGCTATGAAAAAATAGAACTTTTCCTCTATTAAAAGACAATGAAGCGTATCTACCACGGCTCATTCCGACTCCCGCATTTTATTCTTGCGGTTTGACACGAGTTGTCTTCTTGACCTTACCAAGAATCTGTGGTGATGGAGTGAACAATAATTTTTGCTGTATAGTACTTCTTTTTTATACGCAGGCATGCCAAATGTGCATGTTTTCAGCTGAGACGATAGAGAAGGATTTCCTCTTTCCGCAGTGTGCTGAGGGGTAAGAGATCCGTTGGGCAGAATTCAAATCAACGGTTTAGTGTTCTGTGTTCCTGTTTTTCATATTATATATTTGTAGCCTTTGCATCCACAACAAAAAATGGATGGTAAAATTTATATGCACTTAAACTTAATTAACTCTCTTGCATCATAATGAATTCCCTCATGAGTCTACGGATAGCAACAACTCCCGTCAGTTAGGCAACTCTATTTGATAATCTAAGCTTTTAAAGTTAAATTTTATGCTGTTGTTGCGGATAGATAGCTACTGAAGAAGGCAATTTTACGAATATTGGGTTCGTAATGATTACCAAAGGCGTATAAAATTGTCGTCTGAAGATAAAATCCAAGCAAAACTCTGTATAATATGCTTAATTATTTCATGTAAATTCATTTTGAAACTCATTACACATCTCATCGAAGCTGTGTAGTGTGCTCAATTTTTTGCCAATTCGGTCCACGTTATATTTGATTTTCATCAACTTGTGAATCATTCATCATTTGAGCTAGCTTTGTCTTAAATTCGAATATTCATCGCTGAAATACCTACAGAGTGAAAAGAGAAAAATTGGGAAATATTCACATAATTAACCCACAAATACTGAGGGATACGAGAGGAGGGATTTTTCCCAAATAAGTAGTCTCATATTTCATTCGATTTCCAATGAACACGAACGAGAGTATTTCGGAGTTTTTGTCCGACTGAAAGTCTGTAATTGGAGAGCAATTTTGCGATGAATATATTTTTTATGCATCCACTAGGACTGAGCGCATCAGCATTCATTCAATCCGCACACGATTGCAGAATTTGATGTTAACTAATGACCTATGCGTTGTAAATGGTTCAATCTGACAGTTTATTTTTCACATTCGATGTTAAAAATTAGAACAAATGTGAAGATGTTGCAATGACGACTTATCTATCTGAGTCAATGAAAAGACTAGTACTTTGATACACGCTTCCTTAGTGATCAGTTTACGTTTATTTCTTACGTTTTCAAAGAAATAGGTAATAGAATTTACTTTATTTTAATAGGTTATAAAACGAGTTTTAGGTATTGATCGATAGTAGGGATCGATATCACAAGCTCTTTCTAAATAAAGTTACCTCTTTCAACATAGCTCAGAATTAAATTCCCATTCACAACTGAAAGTCATTGATTGCAATTCAACTCCGAAAATGAAACAATGCGTGTGATTAAAACCGCCACCACATCCTTAAATATTTGGGGCAACTACGGCACACAGTACAAATTCTAGCCATTCACTGGAATTCGTGTACATATTGACGTTATGACGTACGTAAGAATTGATTCAATATTCAATACATACGCTATAGAGTCAGTTTCTTGACGAGCTGTAATGGGTCTGCGCCTCATTATAGTTCTCGATCACTGCATGAATACTTGTATGTTAACGTTGTCTGGCCGACTTGATCTCAGACACACGTCGCATGGCATTAATATTCCTTTGAAAATATTTCTGCATCTAAAATATTCGCGAGGAAAATATTCATGACGAACGCATTTGGCATAAATTTTTATTTGTGTCGAGGCTTAAGCTTCTATTTTACTAATCAGCATTGAATGATTTCTGTTGAACGATACATGATGAATAAAAATATAAATAATTACATCTTTGCTATATCTAAGGAACACCGTGGGGTGGAGAAAGATTGGGGGAAATTAATACAGGTTGAGATCCCTTAGGTTAGTGAAAGTTACTGCCTGAGATTTCTCCATGCTTTTCCTATTTTAGCCGCGTGATGCCCACTACCGGTATGTGATAAGGTAAATATTATCGCATTGTATGTGGAGCTTTGGTAAGAATCTCTTTTATTTGGAGTCAGGATAGTACAATAGGCATCATATTTACCAATTTGGCTATGGGTGTGTGTCGAATACAATAGGCGGCGATATTTTAGACCTGCAGGTACAGTATAGTCATAACAGGAAAAGGAGGCGAAATACTTAAGACTCTGCGGGAAAACAGGGGGCACGCAAGGGGTCCTATTTTAGCTACTCATGCCAAATCCCTCACAGGAATCCCTATTTACATCTATAATGCACTCATTGCATTGGACATGCATCCTTCCAATAAATGTTTTATCATTTGATTCTTGAAGATTTGGGTAGCTTTTATGAAATATGGTAAACAATTTGTAAGGAATGGTATTTGCCGTTAAGTGGAAAATATCCAACAAGCGAAGTGAGAGGGTTTGGGTTGAGATATTTTTTGTAAAGGTTCGTATAGAATTATTTTTCCCCTCCTGTATCATTTTATAGCTAGGATCAAATGGTAGCATTAAAATTCTGTTCAAAGTACGCGTGTAAACTGAAAAATATAAAAACTTTTGGCGTAAAAAATCTATACTGTTTAGAAATGAGCTTTTATTTGCTCGTTGATGTTTATCTTGAATGTATACGAAATATGCTAGAATGAGTTTAGTGCCCTTTATTTGAATACAAACAACAGAGTTGTTTCATTTGCTGTCTTAATTAAGTCCCGTTCATTGAAAATTCAACTACTTTAAAGAGGAATTGTTACAGCAAAATGAATGTGGGATTTATTTGAATACTAAAGTCAAATTGACTAATAGCCTGGAGATATTAATTTCCACCTGTAATAATGAAATTTTGTAAGTTAGAATGATGGTGAGAAGTTTGACTTCCAAAACTCTCATTGGATTCAAACAAAGTTTGAACCCATGAGGCTTCGAAAATATCCGAGGTCATATCTAGAAGAGGAAGAGACATTTGGCTTAGTAGAAATTGAAGAAGCCCCGTGCTATAAAATATAAACGTCAAGCAAAAAAACAGGAGAAGGTGCCATACAAATGTTTTCTTCCTCACAATCACTACAATAAACAGACAAGGTCTCATACTTGTCTCAGACATATACCAGTGTCAGTGCCAACGCCATAATAGTAAAATATGTTTATATGTGATAATATATTCATTGAGTTTATGGAAAGAGGTAAAATGAAAACTTTCAGTAGCTGTTTGAGAATGCTCAAATTTAAATTTCTCTTTATAACTTCGAGAATTGAATGCTGCGTATCATGAAAATCATCGAATTTTACTTTGAAATAGCATCTGTGATTGTGTCCAATCAAATGCATGGTAAGCTATGTCCAAGCTGGAGGATAGGATTTAAATAATCAATAGGCTTATAATAGTTTCCTTGCACTCTGATATTTCTTCCTCCTAACATTTAGACAGAGTATGTTTAAATTTCTCGATAAATTGATAATTTAACTACCCATTGACTTTTAATTCGCCAAAAAAATCTTTTAAATGTTCATCACGTAAACGCAAATTAGTGTGCTGATGAATACCAACACAGGAAGTTATTTAGTATTATTGAAGGAATAAAATTAGAGCTGCCGCATTTTCTTGGGCTCTAGCTAACCTTGATATCGATGAAATTTTCGATATTTTTTCTTCGTCGTGAATGTGATACTGGTAGATGGATCTCAGAAAAAATCCGGGCGAAAACAATTTATTATAGTCTCCACTGGGGCAGGACTCTAGATGCCAGCATACACCTCTAGAACTGAATCACCTGCGGGTATGAACGCCCTAGGTAAGATCCTCTCGTTCCCTTACACCCTTGCAAACTTGCAAGGGATTTAAGGTTACCTAATCCGGATTCCAAGAATTGGTGTCCAGGGGAGCCAGTCCACTTATGTAAAACGAACACTTCCCCACCCCCTCCCATTGCTTTTGTTTACTCGTTAATCTTTCCGAAAGATTCCCTCGGAACTGATAGGGGAGGCTATCATGGAAGGGTGGTGTGCAGGGCCGGCCGTGTCATTGCGCAGAAGATGGACAGTGTGCAAGGTAATGGATTATTTGGAAAGGGTGTTGCGAAGATAGGAAGGAACCTCTTTGTCGTTTTTGTATGTGAGGACCAGGCAGACAGTAAGGGAGAATTTATCGACACATGATGTCGGACGACGCTTAAGCTGGATTCACATGGACGGAAAACGACGCGGAAAGCGAAGGACCGCGATAGCTGACAAAAATCAATTGCGCCTGTGAATATAAACTAAAATATGAATTTCAGAAAATGGGGGTAAATTGATTGGAGTGGGTTATAATTAGTGTCCGACCTTGATTTGGGCAAAAGTAGTAGTTCCACCGCCGACGTTCTGCATTGGTCATAGTCTCCATGGGGAGCCTTTTTTCCTGGTTCGTTCCATTCTACCAATTTTATTCAGTTCTGCTAGTCTCAATCTCCCTCTCGGGTTCCATTCACGCGCCCTTCGTGTGTCATTCTCTCACGAGAACCAAATTTCCGCACTGTTGGCTCCTGATGGAATTATAAATATTTTCGACCGGTTGAAATGCCAACTGCATAGTTTTATGTCATCTTCTTTATGACTGCGAGCTCCACTAAACCTCCTCATAGTTTGAATAGTATACCAAGAAATAGAGTACGGCATAAACTTGACATGCACAGGTGTCTACGTTAACGGACTCTCTGAATAGCTCGCAGCAAGACTAGTATTTTTTCAGAAAATAAGCCTTTGAAACACGGCCTATTTCTCTGCTTCTTATTTTGCTGCGGATACATTTTTATATGCGTGATTACATGCTGAAAGTTCAAAATCAGGCCTATAAAAGTGCCTTGGGAAAGCAAAATTCCTCATGTAATGTCCTAATAACACAATTTTGAAATCAAGCGATGCATCCTTCATTATTTTCCGTCAATTCTCAAATAGACTATTCCAGAATGCGATGAAAAATAACCACATATATTTTATTATAGATCGACTACATATGTACAGACTTGCATCGTAATGTGAAATAAATCATTATCTGCCAAATCTGCCAAAATGATGCCCATTAACAAATATGATAATGTCAAGACAATAAGGGGATAGGAAAACCATAATAAAGTATATTTTTCCTGAATTTCCAATATCGCCAGAAAAATTTAAGTTATTTAACGCTTCAATTAAGGGGAAAATGTGAAATATGTTATCGCTGTATCTTTTCCAATGCTGCAATGGTGAATCCCACTGCATAAATAGTTTTGTTCAAAATTATTCGTGGCGCCTGGCGTTTTCTTCGAACTAAAAAGTTTAATATACATTCACTCAATTGCTCACTGTTACCTCTCCAGCCACCTGAAGCGTCAGTACTATGGCTGATACTCTTCCCCATTTACTGCATGCGAAGCGTGTTGCGGAGCGGGAAGGGCGAAGATGATGCGGGAGGGGAGCGGTTAAGGAAGGAGCGCTGGTGACGGAAGAGTGTGAGAGGTGAATAGTTAAGGAGGCTGGGCGGATAAAAGAGACGAACGAAAAATGAACATGAAATTGTGCGGTCCCGTATTCTAATTTCCCATTTTATCCCCATATTCTCCACTCTCCTCTATTTGTTTCCTGCCCTCATTTGCCCCTATCTAAACTGAAAATTTTCTCCCATGTTATTCATCTACAATTCATATGCGTAGTTTTTCTCGATTCATTGAAATTTAGTGATGCAAACTTTTCATTGTTGACAATGTTGGGGGTGGATTCCTGAAAACGACTCGAGCCAATTTTCGGTGAATCGAGAGATAAGGAATTCTTCTGTGCATTTTTGGTTATTTCCCTGGCATGTTATATAGCCTGCGCCTCGAGTACAGAAATAAATTCCCGGAACGTCCACGAATTATTCAACTCTCCAATCTTTCCGCACCAACCGAGGAGTCCTTCTTATCTACGTTCATGGTAATAATAACATCAAATGGTAGTGGAATAAATTTGAGCATATTTAAATTCAACAGATTCAGGCGAGATATCGTGGAAGTTCTTCATAATGTAAGAGAAACAATTGCACTTTTCCACAAAATTGTTTTAATGCGTACAACGCGATTCGGCTCACAGAGCCATCATCAGGTACAAGACCTTCCTTTCCCTGGCATGCATCACTAAGTCTTGTACCTGATGATGGCTCTGTTAGCCGAAACGCGTTGTACGCATTAAAACAATTTTGTGGAAAAGTGCAATTGTTTCTCTTACATTGAGCATATTTCTTAGAACGAGTGCTCAGCAATAAATTTGCATACAATTGTCCTTCAAAGGTAAAATAAAAAAATAACTTGCAAATGCTGATAGATAGAGCAATCTCTATTTTATTATTGGTTTGAAATTAAGATATTTTTGCGTAACACTACTAATATATGGATATCATATTTTATAAATCTGGAGAAATTATCATTCTTCAGCGATATTTTTATTTGAGGCATTCAGTGGCCTCCTGGGATTTAAACAGTGATATGATGAAGCAACATCGAATCAAAAGGCATTTCAAGCAAACAATAAGTTAGAGATAAAAGCAATTTCTACCTCAATATGGATGTTTCCCTTTCACCGTATTAAAAGTTTATCTAGTTAAAAGACGTATTAGCTCACCGAAGTTGCATTTAACTTTATAGTCCATAAAACAACTATGCAATATTTGGATTCATAACATCGCTCAATAATTAGTTAATACATTGGAAGCAATGAATATGGCTAACTAACAAAGAGAGTATTTTTTTCTCTTAAATTGATTAAACACTTATCAGACGGATTGATATAATCTTGAAATAGCTATTAGGCTATTGTTCATTTCGCCGCGTAGACTACACGGCGGAATAAACCTCAAAATAGTTCATAATTCAATTAATTTATTATTTTAATTCGATCCAGTAGGTAATGCATTTAACTCTATCTTATCGCGCAGATGATCAGTATTTTTATACACCTACCATTTCTATGCGAGTAGCTGAACTGTATTACAGGAGTAGTTGCATCAAAACATTTATCCCAGCATTACAAAATCCCTTCAGGGTGCTAAGCGAAGTCCATTTGGTCATTCAGAAAATACGTTAAAATGCAATTAAACGCTGAGGGATTTCGTAGGAAGGGGGTAGAGATGCAAATGAGATGGAAATTTTGATAAGGAACGCTTGCGGCCAATCTTCCTGGCTCAAGCTGTCGGAATCGAGAACTCGTGCGAAGCGGGAACTGCAATGTCTTAGCATTCTGAATGTCATTTGTCTCTTTCGACCACACTGGGCACGTGTGAGTGAGAGGGTGCAAGGATTGTCCTAGTTATATTGCGGTGGCCGCTAAGAAATAAAACGCGGAGCTGAAAATACATTCGCCCGCGCGTGCAGTTTAATCGCCCTGCAATCGTGGTGTTTTGGTTTTCGTAAACATGTGAACATGCTGTGCTTTCAAGCAGAATATCTCGCCGAAGTTCGCACTCTCTTTTATTTATTTTCACTCTCGAAGCCTATGTGCATCGAATGCGCCATTTCTGCTGCAAAAAGGATAAAAATAAATTTGACAAAGATAAACTTTATGGTTAAGGTTATACAATATTGTACTTGATTCTCCTTGATTGTGGACCGATTTCACGGCAGTCAGTGGATATGACACGGTTCTCGAATTGTCACTCAAAGGGCACTCAATACCAATTCGTCGTAGGAAATAAGTTAAATTTCGTTTCTAATGTGAGTTGAATAAATATTTCAAGTTTCCCGCAAGGTTACATCTTTATTTGTGGTTGGAGCGGTAGTCGTTGGTAGTTGAGCTCCAACCTCACACCTACGTTTGTAGCTCCAACCACCTCAAGTTACTTATCTTAAGTTTCTATCGAGTAATATTCTCAAAATGCTATTATATCGCTAATTTTCACAAATACTTCGATTTTTCAATTCAATATCCAAATACAAGGTTATATATTTACGTCTTCGAACATTCTCAGAGTGAAACAAAAAATCGGTGTTTTATAACTATTTGGATTCTGGGTGTCTTACTGTGATTTTTATCAAGGTATATCTTGGTATAGCTCTCTTAATTCTAACTCATTTTAATAGCTAATCCAGTTCTTTGAACCAAGTGATATTTTAATCTTTGCTTTGCTTGAGAGAAGTTCAGTTTTTGACATTAGGTGTTTCTGTGAGAATTCGTATCTCAAAATTTCTACTGACAATATTAAAACTATCATTAATTATTATTCGGTTAAAGCGTCCATATTTTTCAGTGAAAAGATGTCACTTGCAATGAAAACTGATATTTGAGACTCAGTTTGCCAGTTAAATGTCCCTTGGGGGCCAAGGATGCATCCTCCGGGACCGGAAAACGTGGAAAATTTAGCACAATTTAACGGTTGTGCATCTCCTTGCTCACCTGGCCGTTGGTGCTTGCCTTGCGACCAAGTAACTCAGCTCATTACTGAGTTTTGTGAACTAAAATAAATGATAATTTATTTCCCGAGTCCGTTTGAGATGACATGTCTTTCTTTTCCAAATCTCCATCGCTCGTCTTCTTGTACCACTGGGAGGAAATCTTTGTCACTATACATGGCTCTTTAAGCATCCTACCTAACATTCATCTATTTTCTCCCCAATTTTTCTCGGGCTGAGAGCTGTTTTCCATCAAAAAAAGTTCTCATGAGCATAAATAATTCAGCGTTACATGAGGAGGAGTAGATTGAATACCTACCCAGATTCCCCTCGGAAAATAAACCCTAGCTCTGGATTCAAGGAGAGTCGGGAGCCTCTCTTTGAATCCAAAAGGGAGAACTGCTTGGCCGTGAAATACTTTTTCCCGCATCGCAACAGTATTTTGTTACCAAAAGCAACAATATTTTGTGACGACCTGCAGTCGCCGTCCTTGTACCTTTCTCACTAAGGTTAAGTATTTTTTTATTTTATCACTTACTCAGCCACCTTTACTATGAAACCTTAACATGATACATTTCCCATTTATATCTTGAATTTGAGGTCGTACTGAATTACAGATGCCAGTTATTGGGAATAACTTGGAGCTTTTTGGGATTGATATATTATTTTGTGCATTCAGCAAAATAAGTGTGTTCCGGGTGCAGAATGTCAAGGAGTTGGTCTACTCAAAATGGCAGGCATGGCGATGAGAAGTGAAATGAAGAGTGAAGTGGGAAAGTCAAGTCCGCCTTCTACCTTTTTCTTAGTTGTCTTGCTGTGGGGATTCAGGTCAAAGTTTGGGCCAACTCTACCTGCCGTCCATCTGACTAAACCCAGCGCCTGTGTTATCCAATCATCCGCTCCTCTATCCCACCCGCCGATTACCTGCTGAGGTCCATCCAAACTTCCAATGGAGAAGTTCTCGATCATCTTCCCTGTGCCACTCGGCACCTCATCCGTGGCCAAAACTATCCCACTATTACACTAGCGCGGCAACTTCACACAGCCAAGCACTCAAGGAGAAGGGAGGATGGAAATGTGGAGTCCAAATGCACTTCCAAAGTAAATGCATCGGTCTAGCGGTCCTGAGAGAGACAAGAAGTTCTCCATAGAACGCTCTTGCTGTATCTTCTCGGTGTTATGTCATACTATGCTCCGTGGGGAAATGGATGGCTGTTTTGCAGACATTTTTACACCAATTGTCCCCCGCTACCAAACCCTACCGTCGTACTCGCAACATCCGCTGGTCGCCTAATTTTCGCCTTTCATTAACAATCGATATATATTCCCCCATCTTAAAATCCAATATATAATTCATTTATGCCCCTTTGAATGCATTTATTATGAAAACCATTGCGATTTATGGAAATGTTTCCGTATAAACACGATCTAACTTCGAAAATGAAAATGGAATATATATTAGTCAGTTTTCAACTAAAAGTTTATTTCTGTAACATTTTTATTTTCGTTTAAATTTATCATCAGGTTGATATAGCTTTGAAGTAATTACCTTTACCTTAGTCGTTTTGTAGCTTAATCCTTTGAGCCCACCGGCTGTGAATGGTCAGTATCATTTGGTCACATTATTTCATACGTGGGAAATTGTTTGAGAACACCGTCCGGAACCTCTTCCCCTTAGCAGAGTAAATCATCACTCCCCTTTTTACTCCTACACTAAGCTAGGAAAAACAGAGTTATGAGGGACTTTATGTTTTCTCCAATCTCATTTTGTGAAATATATGTTAACATAATGGCACTTAACTCCTTTGACCAATTCATTGTTTGTATACGTCAAGTACATTTCCAAATTTACCTATTTTTAATGAATCAAATATTTTCATGCCTTTTAGTTAGAAAATATAATTATAGTAATATTGGTACAGTGGAAGAAGGAGATTTTCAATCTCTAAAATGTTAGAGGAATTTATTTTTATTTTGTATCTAGTTTACTAACGCATCGTAAAATAATTCAGTTTCAATGAGTAAGGGCAAGTAAAAAGGTAGAGAATGAATTTTGTTCTTTATAGGGAAATTTTTCCATTCTAAAGCAATCATGGAAAGCGAGCGTTTCAATGTCATTTCGCCCTATTTTCCAAAGTTAAGAGACAGTGCGGATAAAATATGGTCGCACTCGTAAAAATTAAAGACTAAATTACAGACTAGGAAAAAGGATGGGGAGTAAAAATTTAAAAATGAATGATGTAACGTTTTGGAAACGCTTATGTTTTCTCATTTGCAAATTTAATCAACTGAAGCGGACGAAATCTATCAACAGCCTACAGAGGCTTTATCTGTTTAGGGCTGTTCTCATCTTGAATGAGCGTCGCAGAGGAGGAAATCGTAATAGCCCATGTATCAAACTCCAATTACCCTACGAAGTTGCATAGGCAGCCCAGTCCGCCTGCTAACAGGGTGGCAAAACCACTTCAACTTTTGTAGCCCTTTTTTACTTTGAATGTCCTACCGCTACGCACATGTGCGTCCTATTTCTCCTGTAAGCCGTCTACCCATCTCCAATTAATTTTCCTCTAGTTCTCTTATTATTGCAGTATGTCATAGACTTTGAGTCTGTTACAACCTCATTGATCCCTGGTCTTTCCATCGGTTGTGTAAACGTCCGTGGGATATTATGCCTCTCCCTCTACATTTCCAAGTTAATTTGGTACTCTTTTTACCCATTCTTTCAAGGTGTTCTCTCCATCTAATTTTCATTGTGTTTGATCGTTCCGTTGACACTATACTGGCAAAATATCACCATGTATCTGTATTTAACGATCTTCTTTACGTGTATAGCCAGCTGCTGTTCTTAAGAATTTCAATTCTGTAGCTTGTAATCTTTTGAAATTTGCTTCTGTAAGTTTACCATTGTACTGTTGAATGAGTTGACGCTGGCAATTTCCTTGTACCTGATCATCATTTCATTACAATTTGATGAGATGGTTTAAAGATGGTTAAATTTCCTCTAGATCGCATCGGAAATATCGAAAGATGCCGGTTTCGGCAAACGGAATCGGAAGAGTTCGAATTCGGAAATCAGAAATATCGTGAGATGATGGTTTTTACTGGTTATTTGTTTGATACAAATACCTTGTTTTTAGCATACATTAAATGATTTATTTTATACTTCAATTTATTTTCAACTATTAACTTCTAAAAATTGCCTCATATTATTTCTACGAGGCTGACATGGGAGTTCTAGATAAAAAGCAACATTTCAACTGTCGCGTTCACGATATTTAGGGCCGTTTTGAGTAATCTTTCGGGATTTAAGCCCATGATTGGTTAACTTCAGCACCTTTGCCTCAGTGAATGGGCAGAATGACTTACTTCGTCTAATTTTTGCAGAAGCTTAATCTTTGGTCAAACTTTCATATGATTGAATATTTGTTACTGAGTTAAAATAAAATATTATTCTGACACCACACTACATCCCTAGGTATGACAGAAGCGATAAGATAAGAGGTAGATTGCCGAACAGATAGATACAAAAATTCGTACTTTCCACGCAAAATAAGTGGCCATATGATAGCAATTCACTTCATTACACTCCCATAATACACCTGGCCATTTCATCTCTCAAAACCTCACTCCTTATTGGTGTCTTTGCAACCCC
The DNA here is from genome assembly GCA_963169105.1 of Ceriagrion tenellum. Taxonomy (NCBI): domain Eukaryota; kingdom Metazoa; phylum Arthropoda; class Insecta; order Odonata; family Coenagrionidae; genus Ceriagrion; species Ceriagrion tenellum. The sequence goes on from OY720636.1 coordinate 22,905,972, forward strand.
TGCCATACGATCATGAGGCGGCTCTCAAGTAGTATGTAGACTAGTTCCATCATTCTATTACTCTCACTGTCTTTTCCTGTTTAATTTTTTCTAAATAATTTGGCGTGGAATTATTCTCATCTTCATTATTTTCGGTAATCGTATTATAACTCTAATAATTACTTCTCCTTCGGCAGGTTTTTATACTTCCTCATTTTTCACCTTGCTTTTATATTTCACCTTACTAATTCATTCTTGACACAAGATAACGAAGTTACTCTTGCTTCATTGATCCCTTTACTCATGATGCGAGCGTCAAATAAATTTATAACCTTCGCGCTCTTAAATATCTTAGTACTTTAGTGTCATTAATAAACATTTTGTATAAGATTCCATGTTTCTTATTTGATACACATTCACCGTATAATTTTTCTACTATGATAGCAAGAAATTTCACAAAGCGTAGAATAAAAATATTTTGCGTTGTCTGCATGCCTATTGACAAGTTCTTGGATGATAAAAATGCTTTTTGTCACATTGTTTCTCTTCAACCCGAGTAACAAAAATATAAATTGTAAAAACATATGAAACCCCTGTTAGATGTAGCTGATAAGTAAACATAAGTTCAACTCATTTTAGGATGAGCGTTCAGTTTCATAATAAAGGTAGAGCAGTGGCATGAAAATGATCTCAAGAGAAAATTATGAGGCACACGGTATTTTTTATCCATCATTTATAATTGTCGTCTTAAATCCATGGCGTGATAATTTTGAGTTGATTTTTAGTTTATTCAATTTCAGTGACACACTGGTAGTTTCATACCTATTATTTGGAGCTTTGCGCGTTTCTAATTATGATCGAGTTGGTATATGATTTAAGAGAGAAGACATTCATTCCATTTTTATTCTGGAAGAGAAATCGTCACTTTTCAAAAGTTATGTATAGATCAGTAGGATTTTTAGAGTAGAATGGGAGTATCTGCATTATGAAATCACGAATGTGTAATCCTTAGATTGAACTTTTATTTGAGCTCACACCGGTTTACTCTGATAGAATTCGTATTCACTCCAGTCACTGCAGACGGGAGAATTTTTTGGCTGGTCCTCAGTCGCTGAACTCTAGATTACAATTGAGAGAACGTTAAAAAGTAAAGACCATTAAACTGAAGAAATTATTCCGCGTGAATGTCTAAAAGTAAAATAAATGTCTGCATTTTGGCGCATGTATATGAGTTCAGTTGTAAGTTCTTTTGTAGCAGAGATGAAGGAATGGAGCGGGATGGTTTTGGCTCGCGGCTATTTTTATTTTTTTTTGGAAACTCGGAATGAGGAGAGGAAAAACCGATGCTCCTGGTCTAAAAGAAATGTGATATGCACACTGCATTACTTTCGTGAAAGGAAGAAGAAAGCCTATCACTCACAGCTTTTCTGGTTCGCGACTGCTGAAGTATTCATCGAAAAGGGAATACGGAAATATAGAAAAATATGGAGGGAAGAGCTGCGGGCTGTTTGGAGACGGGGAAGATGAGGCAAGGCTATAAGGCCCTGGGTATTGTCGACGGCCGATAGTGTGCATACTTTCAAGCGAGTGAAAGAATCGATGACGTATACACAACACTTATGCTCTCGCCCGAGGTTGCATCGAGGATTCATCTGCTGACCATCGATTATCTCGTGCGGTTTGATTCACATAGTTCTCTGCTCGTATGTAGTTACGGGTGAGATAAGGAATGTGAACGTGATTTTTGCATATTTTTGGAAATGGTACTTTTATTTTTCATATTCCTTCTAGAGATGAAAGTGTACTTGCATAGTCGTAGGACGCATGAATCTAACCAGTTGGTTAAAGCAAAGGATCCCACCGGCTTGAAAACACCAGGGGTATATAAGATTCCGTGTGAATGTGGCAAAATATATGTGGGGGAGACTGGTCGAACAATTGAAACCAGGCTTAAAGAACATCGGAGGCACTTTAGATTGGCGCAACCAGAGAAGTCGGCAGTGGCGGAACACAGCATCAACGAAGACCATGCCATTAAATGGACGGATGCAAAAATCCTTTGCCGCGCACACCATTACTGGGACCGCATTATCAAAGAGCCATCGAGATACGATTGCATCCGCATAATTTTAATAGAGACACCGGATTCCAACTTAGTAATACCTGGTGGCCAGTGATCAAATGTATTGAAAAGACGAGAAAATGATTCAACGACCAACGAAACACGTCAGCCAATCATAGGGGTCGCAACCTTCATTGTTGGGGCATCAACAGCTTGTTTAATTTTAGTGTTATAGTGGTCACGGCGGAAATAACACGTGCCTTGAAAATAGAAAACCAGTCGTTTTCCGAAACGTCGGCGGATTTTGAAAACGTTACCCGGTGCGAAGCCCGAGAAAGAAATTCAAATCCTTAAATAACTTTTATTATTCTTAAATTTTACTTAAATCTTCCTGGATAGGCTGATGCTTTATTGAAAATTTGGAGTTATAATTATACCCATTCAAATTCTAGTCATTCGAATTATTTGAGAGGATTGATTACCAAGGAAACAGTTCTTTAATTTCTCGCATTTAGAGTATTATTTATTTTATTTGGGTAAGCTAATGAAGCATTCAGACGGCAAACCTCATTTTATTTTGAAATTAAATTAAATTTTTCCAGTACAAATTAATTTCTAATGCAGGTTAAAAAAATGACAATTTTAAACTACCGAAAACGAATGTAATGACTAACAGGTCAGCTCTCGTTTACACTCATTTGAAACTCTCCTTGATAAGTAGGTACAGATGACGAGGGTCCGAATCCGGAGATATATACATATTCCACGAGTTGCGACAGTTTAGGAGCTGGCATTGCTCTGGAATTTAGTGTAAATTACTATGAGCCAGTGTACACGGCCGAAAAAGGAATTCAATATGTTTTTTGTTTGGTTTTTCTCATTCCTGGTTTTAAATTGTCTTTACGATGAAATCTTACAAGTATAAGTATAGACGCCTGCTGCCAGCATAAATTCTCCCTCTGTTCGCCCACAAAGTCAATGTCAGCGGCTTCCACTTTGACTCCTAGGGACAAGCCTATCTGATGGATAATAGCGCTAAGGAACTCTCCTTTACAGCATGGAACTCCCTGAATCTCGACCACATCTCTCTTTGCTTCTTGCTCCATTTGATTAACGTGTTTTTCTAGTTCGAACACGCGTTTTTGCAACTGACACAAGTCGCCGATCATGCTGTCGAGCTTTTCACCAAGACTTGTGAATATATGTGACAAATGAGAGTAAAGTATGACCGTTAGCGGACAGGTATGGCCGTGAAAATGAAATAGTTTTTTATTTAAATATGGAAAAGAATGAGGATACAACGCGGCTACAAAATATATTCTACTCACTCGGGCTAAGCTTTTCCCGTACATTTTTCCCCTTTGCCATCCAGGAATCATATTTTTCATTCATTAAACAAAAACGCTTCCAAAGAAGAAAGTTTTCTCTCGTTTTCTTAAGGGACATGGCCTTTTTTAGGACAGTCATCTGAAAACTGAGAGTCACTTAAGGAATTACTTTAGCAATTCTTCTCGCTCTATCACCCAATTTTTTTACAAAGAGCGCGTTTGATGTTCTCCGCATCCTACGGGGTAAAATTTTGACGAAACGAATCTTATAACATAAGATTCATGAAGAGAATGACTTCGTTTAGTGTAAAATAACTGCCGCAAGATAAATTTAACTCAATTTTCATTTAAATCATTCAATGATTTGTGTCGCTTTATTATACACATTTTACAAAACAATGGAAGATCCAATGGCATTCTATGACAGTGAGACGTGGGTACACTTGAGAAACAGAAATAAAATAAAATCAACTAAAAGGTCCTGAGAAGAATAAAAGGTTGTAAACTATAACATAAAAGCCGTTATTATATCATTAGATAAGATTTAAACATTATAAATTTAGATAATAAAATTTAAATAATACACAATCAGATGGTGTGAATATTTAGGAAGAATTCTGCAGGATCGCATCACTAGAATTGCTCTGGAGTACAAGCCTAGAGGACAACGAGGCGTTGGGTATTCGAGGTCAAGATGGTTTCCGGAACTGTTAATAGTTTCATATTCATGAAATGAAGACGATATAATATGCAAAATATGCTAATAATATGCAAGGTAATTCTTCTGAGCTAGAATCTCATATTTTTTCCCCTTTAAAAGCTTGAAGTTGCGGAGAAAAGAAGTGGCATTTATGGAAGAAATCGAAGAAGAGAAAATAAAACGAGACCATAACGATAGTTCAACGGAGGCCATTACCGAAGAGAATGAAGATACGTACTCGATGTTCACTACATTAACGCTTTTATCAGCGCCTCCAAGTCACTCCTTACACCCTTTTCCGGCACTTTTTAGCACCGCGATTTCCAATTTTTGAGTGATGTCTAAACGTGTTGCCCCTCATGTGCCCTCCAACTCGATGGTGCAAATGCCTAAATCGAGATATCCATTTTCTATCTGAGATAATGAGGCGGCGAAACGGAGGACCGGATATGACCCAAAGAGCACTTTGCCCCTAGTCACGCGAAAGTAACTTGAAATGGTCCGCAATGTGGAAAAATAATTTTTTAAGCCCCATATGGGTGCAGTCTTCATCAATTTAACCTGACCCGACCTATGAGTAATATGACCCTTCTGCGGTGAGCCAAATTTCCAGCCGGTGTGTGACCACAATCCTAGACATTGAGGGAGCAGGCATTTAGCAATTGCGTACTAATTGATAGCCTTGAGTCACCCAATTTTACGGAAGCGTATTATCTAAGAGCATGGGAATGTAACAAAACAGGACTTTGCAGCGCTCGATTCTGCCATGTTTTTCATCGCATGAAAGTGCATGTGGCACAAACCGCGCGCAGACCTTTCTTTTTCCCTAATCCTCGGTCAAAATTCTGTGCACAATAGTTTTAGGTATTCCTGCTATCTCCTCGATGAGTCTTGCAGAAACACATCTATCTGATGCAATGTTTCAGCGATTTTTCGAACATTTTTGTCCGCGCGACTCGTTCGCGGCTTTGATGCTCCTGATGCGGCCTTAATGTCCTCCTTGCCGTCACGAAATAGAGCATACCACAGAAAAACATTTGAACGACTTAAGCAATTACCACCATAAACACTTTTCATCATATCGAACGTTTCACTGGCTGATTTGCCTAACTTAACACAAGACTTAATGTTGCCTCGCTGCTCAACCGCCATTTTCCGACGAGTGTCAGACACGTACTATTACATTCGCGGTCAGAACGTATTTTTGCTGCGATACTAGCGCTTTGAACTTCTACACGGTTGTTGTTGAAACTTCAAGGATTGTAACGCCGAAATTTGCCACGAGATAGCACATCATTGTGGAATTTCACACAAGCAGTCCTGACAGAACTGGGACACACTGTGTATCTCCGGGATTATCATTTATTGTGATGTTAAGGAGGGCGAATGACGTAGAGAGAAAGCGAGAGATTTCATGGCTACCGGACCGCACTCGTCCCAGGAAATGAAGCTTGGTATCCTAAAAATAAAAAACTCTTGATTACGGTGCTTTCATGCCTTTCAGAACGCTTCTGCCTCTGGTCTCATGAGTGAGGACTGTTTATTACTCTTCACGTAAATATTTGAGCATACTGGCAGTCATTTTTAGTGTTTGTGTAACCGGTAGAAATATATGTATGTTATTCAAAATTATTCCTTGCGTTGGATGCAGGCGAGCTCATCATATGTTTGTTTTCGTCGAACGGAGCAGCGCGACAATCAGGATAAAATATGACACATTTTATCAGCTCATGATAATCCTTACCCGTATTATGAACATCAGTTGATGCATCGGCAAGCATTTTGCAAATTAAGCCATTACAGTTTCTTTATCTGATGACATGTGTACAATCGATTGTATTTCTGAATCTTGCATGAAAGCGCAAATGGAATGCCCTTGTTTGTATTTGTATGTATAAAATTACCTACACCTATTGTTTTAGAAGAAATTTCGGTTATGTTAGTGTTTACAAAGGATCGAACAAATTTTCAATACCCGAAATAACATTGTGGTATCTTTTAGAACGGGAGATGCTTAATTATGACCTAAATGATTGCGTTTTATTTTTTTAATTTTAATCTTTTTACTACAGGCAATATTGGCCTTCAATGGTTCATCTATCATCAGCTGTTACCTCTCAATATTTCTTTATTCACCAATGATTATTCACCACAATGTCGCTCACAAAACAGTTGCATTTCAGGCGGAATTAAAGATTTCTCTTCTCCATAATTTCAGTTAAATGAGATGCAATTGAGGCTATTACGTTGAATAATTTTACCGGGAGTGAAAGAGAAACAAAAAAGTGAGAGTATAATTTGACAATTCCCTTTCCGCTCTCGAAAGAATAACAACCTCCCTCGGAAATAATCCCATGCTTGCTGTATAAATGCGGAATGAGAAAATGGGGAGAGAGAACGTTTCCGGCGGTTTTATTTTTGAATCCTGAGCTTGTCAGTGGAAAACATAATGCCAGTTCAGGGTTGCTAAAAGAGTTGCATTATTTTTAAAGCTAGCATTTTAAAAGCCGAAATCGTCATCTTTCGCAGCGAATATTGAGTTGATGAACTTAGGATTGGCCTCCGAGTACCGGAGATATCGCCACTTGGCAATAGATTCGTAAAAATACTTTCTGAATAATAATAAATAAATTCGTGTGGGTAGCCTTGTAAGACAATATTAGACTAGGGTGGGTATGTAGAATACTAATTATATATGTATTTTTAATCAGAAATGCTAAATGAATCTTGGCATAATATAATTTTTTGCATACTGCAACTGTAATGGTAACAATGCATATTGCAACTGTAATGGTCCTTTATCATACGCTCGAAAAAATGCGCTTTGAAAGTGATGGTTTTAGACGTAGCTTTAAACCTCTTCATGTTTTCAATGAAATCCTGCTTTTTATTTTAAGGAGTACACTTTGTATTTTATGGGGTTGGACCCGATTTCCATATTTTTGGGGTTAGGGTTCTTCAAGCTTATTAGGGGCAGTATTCCAGCTTTTAGTTGACGATGATGCCTGACTACGGTTATGCGTCTAAGTGTACCTACGCCGTTGGTTCCTCTGAATGAACGGATGGTATATTATTTCTGAGAATGATGTAACTTACGAATTATAAGGATTAAATCGTGTAGGAATCAACTTCCTGAGAGCAAATGAGAGCCTTTTCAAAATATCTCATCTCAACCTAAAATGTAACGCAGGGCGTGCCACACGGCATGATAGAGGTCTCCGTCATCCAAATATGTGTGCATAAACTATGATCAATTGCGGGTGATAAAAATGTATATATACCGTCGGCATAATAAGAGATAATCAAACGTTAGGTGATGAGGTTAAGGGATTCTAAATAAGGATAAGCATTTAAATAAACGTATTTTAAACTTATTGGCGATTGATCTGTGCATGAAGGCATGGGAAATATGGCATTATTTACAAAATAAATTGGATATTATTAAGTGTATGCCTTAGAGTCAGTAAAGGGAAAATCACGGCCCTTCTTATGAATCCTTCTTCATATCCGTTGTTTTCAAATAAGTTTAAGAGATGTTTCATTCCTGTTGGGAGGGAATCTACGTCAGACACTTTCTCAGCTTCAAACTTTAAGGTCTTAAGGACGGCCGCATCATGCTGTGGATGGTGGTGTGATGACGCATGAAGATAGCGATCAGTGTAAGTAGACTTCCCATATACTGAGTGGCTGAACAGTCCATTGTTTCCCTTCTTCATAAGATCATCAAGAAAGGAGAGGTACCCGTAATTCTCGACTTATTTCGTGAATTTTATGGCAGGATTCACATTGTTCGTTTCTCGGTGATATTCTTCGAGTTTTTACTCATCGTGCGACCATATCACGCAAGTGTCGTCTGGGTATCGAATACAGCCTTTGGATAGTCAAATTACAGGCTGAGAGGGCCATCTACTCAAATTTATCCATGTAAATGTTGGCTACTGCTGGGAATAGGGGGCCGCTCTCCTTCTGTTTGTTGCTATTTCTCCCCGTTCCACGTGCAGTAATTGAGTTACAAGCAGATTTCAATTAGTTTTGGATGTTCCTATTTTATAATTTTATTTTATTTCCCAGGACTGCCCACTTCTGTTTAGCAGATATATTTTAAAGTTTAAACATCCTACCTCGTTCAAATCGAAAAGTTTCTACGGTAATTTGAGCAATCTATCGGGCCCATGATAAAATTTCCAGTTTTATGGATACATTTCAGCGAAAATAGCTTGAAACCCCTATATTTTTGATTGCATCATTTTAGACTCAACTGTGGAAGAATGAGAGGATTTTGGAAATTGAGTCACGAGTATGATGTTAGAATAGTAATAACGAGTGCTATTTAATGCGGGTCAAAATTCAGTTTTTGTTCAGCTTAGCTCAGTTGGGCATAATTATAGGCTCAGATTTAAGCAACAGTGACTCTGATAAATCTGATGAAGTGCCCATTTGAGATAGTCATTTCTCACTCCTTAGGCTCAAAGCGTGTGTAGTGAAGTGACTAATTTGACATTTCACGGAGGGAGATTGGTCATTAGATCTTGATATGATCATGGGTAAAGTGGAACAACACTGTGTTTCCTGACGTTGCGACGGTCAAAATACCTTGTTCAAAGCAACTTTCACCAGAGACTCGCAACTGCTAGCCATTGGTTATCAGCGTCGACCTTACAAGAACATGCGGAAAGTTATGAACGGTGATCGCTCGTGCAGCATTTTCAATGCGTGCCTATTGAAAGGATTCACAAAATATGTGCATTTCTTCGGCAAGCTGAGGGATGAGGATTTATCGTGAAAATAATGGTGTTAAATCCGTGTAGGAAGACGAAAGGCATTTTTTGGAAGAATAATCTCATGCCAACAGATGCGCTCTATTTTACAACAAATTGCGTTAAATTTGTCAGGAAATTCTGTACGTTATAAAGCAATCGAGTCTCTTCTTCAACCATCTGCCACGAATTATCATTCGTTTTCACTTGCTTTAAGCGGTAAGGAATGTTTAAAACTTGTTTTTACCTGACTTAACCTATTTTCATAGGCCTTAAATAGAATACGCAATTTTTAACGTTATATTTTTGAGATATTCAAGGCAAATCAAATGAAAAAAATTCATTATAGATCAGCGAGATTTTAAGCATTCCTTTAATTTGATATCATTGTAATTGAATTACTTTGGAATGTACTAGGTTAAGACCCTCTATAAGACCATAAGCCAACAGTGATTGAAAATTGTATGTGGTAATTTGTAAATTAAAAAAAGATAAAAGAAAAAAAACGTAAAAAGAGATACAGTGCAGATTATTGCATTGTTAAAAAGCATCGGTGTGAAAACAAAGTAGGGGTCTGGATATAAGGACATAAATGGATTGATGAATCAATTATTTTACGTAATAATTAATAATGATTAATTTTTTCCTCGTAGTTATTCAAAAACTCGACGAAAAATTGTGGGAGCTCCATCAAATTAAAAAATATACTTCCGACTCTACTGAATTTTTTTCCTGTTTTTTTCTGAGATCTTCCGATACCTATTTTAAAACCACCTATTGAATTCTGGACGTTATAATAGATTATCTTATGCCGAATATGGTGCACCCTTTTGCTGACATTTATGCGGGGAGTAATCGTTTATACAAAAGGGAATGAATGGCTTTGCATGAAGTAGAGCAATATAATGAGACGTGCTACGTGGTTCCAGTGTAAAAGACATTTGAATTCATCATTCGTGGGAAGAGGTTTTGGTTAAGCGGTGTGGAGGTGTTTGGAACGTCACCCTCTTTCGATTACTAGTCACAATATGACAAAATAAACGGGCGGAAAATGAGAATGGGCGGTCTGAAAATGAGAATGGCTGTAATTCGAATTCTGATATAAAACTCGGCAGTTTGAAATTCCTTCCGGGAATCCATGAATTAATTAGGCAATTACTCTTCAAAGGACATATGAATTATGAAAACAGTTTATTTATAGATTTGTATTCTGATTAACGTATGTTCCATTCCTTATTATCACTCAATTGTCCGAGGCGCCACCTATCAACTAAATTTATAATACGTGACTAGGGTAGAGTGAGAGTAGGAGGCGGGATTAAAGGGGATATGTGGATACTGCAAATCCCGCATATCCTTCTCTTCATTCTTCTGTGTGTTCTTGCCCGTGTAATACTACTTTCCGCCCTAAAAATGCTTAATCACCCCGTATCTTCTATCCCAGCCTCTTATCAGGGCCTTTAATTTCTCGCACTTTTCCCATATCCTCCTTCGAGTACATTCCTAGAGTTTTCGTCGACCGCCATTCCGCTTTAGGTTTAAGGTGCACTCATCCACCGTTTGGGAGAATGTGCTATTGTTGGAAAATCAGTCACCGAGGGCTATAAATAAGCCTTATTTTTTAAAATTTTATTATTCTAATGAAATAGAGTCAAAATGGTTTTCATCAAAATGTATTCTTACGTAATACAGTGGCGTCTATGGGCTCGAATATATTTTTATCATCTTTTTTATACTTAGTGATAACAAACTCGTAGATACGGTATATGAACTCGAAAGAGTGGTTGGTTGGTGAAGAGGTGGGGAGGAGTTTTTAAAAATCTTTAGGAAAAGAAGTTAACGAACGATTTTTTTACAGAAAATATGACGTATTGCTCATTTTTCTCTCCTCTTCTTCCTTCTCCAGTATTTTGCTAAAATCCTGGGTCCGAGATTCAGTAATTAGTGTGTCTCTTGATTATTATTCGAATAATCCCTCGTTCAAGCGCCATTGTGAGATTTATTTCTTTCACAGACTCATTCTATTCTCGCGTCTAAGTTAAAAAATGCAGAACACGAATATTCGACCCCATTTCTTCTGCAAAGTACAGTAACGGGTGTTGGTTTGTTCTCAGCGATAAGATTAGATTCATGTTGCTCATTTTAAGGCGAGGATGTGATAACCGAGGAATTTTTTGCATTTGCATGCATGAATTTTTGCATGAACCGAGGAATGTTAAAATGCAGGTTGCTATTGTAATTTTGGCTTCCTCGGGGCTTGGATGAAGGTTGAGTCTTCGGTTATTTGGGGTTTCCACCGCAATGCTTGAGGACGATATTTCGCCGGCTGTCGTGCAGGCTCTCTCAGGGTCAAGATGCAGAAAAAACACTTGGTCCCTAGGAAGTCTGTAGGATAGCCAGCAAAATATCTCCTAAAGGTGAAACATCGCGGTGGAAACCACGGAAAACCGAAGACTCACCGGCAGCTTGCTTTTGCCTTTTTAATTTGTCGTTAGGATTCTTAATTTAATACCTAGAGTCCCACATGCTTGCGGATTATTCGAGATGTTAATAAACTAGAGGTCAGAAACATCTTCAACTTTTTATGTTGAATTCAATAATGGGAGAGGAAAACCAATGGATATTCCTCAAGGAATTGCCCGAATAGTCATAATTTATCCATCATTTACTCTGATTGAATTCACATTAACCTAAGATATTTGCTCTTTTACTCTCATACTAGTTGATGAAGCGCTGCAAAAGTATAGAATTTGGTGTCTTTATATCTGATACAATAAATGGTTATTTCAAAGAACTTTTACATAGAGCATTTTTTCTTATTCTCCCACTGTTTAAAGACATGGTGTTCTTGTGATTTTATTTATCTTATTACTAATAAAATGTAATCATTGGAATTGTCTATGCGGTTGTGCCATTTCAAGTTTTCCCATCGAATATTTAAGGTTATGTCTGTGAGGGGAAAACGGATTCAATCACAAATTTCCGTATGTTTTTTCCTCCAGCCCTTCTTTATCCTTGATTTTTAAAATTAAAATTGTTCCCATATGTCCCCCAGTAGATAATAGCACGGCTATGAGATGATTTGCAGGCTGGCCAAAATGTATATTTAGTAACATTAAGGGATCCCATAAGTGTTTAAAGGGCTTCATTCTCATTACATTTCTAACATCTTGGCCGGTTCTTATTTATTTTGGAAAATTGATAGCCTTGAAGCTCTTTGAGTAATATGATTGAACCTCAGAATACTGTGGCGTAAAGAGAACCGATGTGTGGTTGAGTGTTCTGCGTCGCTGCAACACACGCGTAGGGAATAGAACCTTGATGCATTTCATAAACTTTTAAGTGGAGTTGTAAAAAAGACTAGGATACTTTGATTTTAATCACTTTTACGTCATTAATTATTTTTCCGCCCACCTGGAGTTGCTTCACTCGTAAACCTAAGTAATAATTCCATATATTAATACCGAATACATGCATCTCGTTTTTAAATGATCAAATCGGTCAATAATGGTGGAGATGGAATAAAATGTGCAACAAAGAAGTTTATATGTTTTGTGCAGTTTTATTGTTTAATGAAGAAGCAGGCTTTGAAATTGAGATGGATTATATTTAGGTCTTAGCGCATGGTTGTGAAGGTTGTTTTTTTGTGAAGACTGTGAACTTAGTTTAAATATGGTGGTGTGTCAACATTGAAATTCGGGTCGAAAGGATAATTTAATTTTAGAGTAAATATTGCGGTTTATTATTTCAATAGTTTTATATGTTTTTGTACTGGACATTTTTCCGTTAGGCTCCTATATTCTTTGCGTCATTGGGAATCATTACTCAATTTGGGTTTCCGTTTCTTGTCAAATGGTGTATTTCACATTACGATTCCTTCCACGTATCACTTTTATTTTCTCTCGTCCCACCAGCGTCTACATGTGGTCAGATTTTGAGTGGGGCACTGATTGCCGTGATTGAATTCCACAGTGGAATCACCAGCCCGCAAAATCCTCCCTCTCTTTAACGTTTCGAGATTACCTCTCCCCCTCTAATCTTTATATTCCTCATCCCCTCTTTTTTGACTCATTTCTCCTAAAGCTAGCAATTAACCATTCGTTTTCATTGCGTCCCTGTTTCATTTCAATTTTAACCTCTCTCCAAATCTCTCCCACTTCGTCCTCCGATCTGGCAACGCAAGCACTTAACTCCATCAATGATTTTCGATGCTTTTGATGCTTTTAATACGCTGGCCGCTGGATAATAAATTGATTGGGTTGTTATGATTGGAAGAGCGTTGTTCTTCGACTGTGTTCCCTCACATAAATACCTACCTCGTTGGCGAGAGGTAGACATTGAGATCTGTTAGATACAAATCGTCGGACTCGGTTGCAGTTTGAGGCAGACGCTTCAATTAAGGCAATGTAATGCTCCTCAAATATGGCTTTATTATTACATTCGTAAATTAATAATTGTAAGTTCGCAGAATTTTGGGCGTATTATGAACTTTTAGCACCATATTTCTAATCGGTATATTTTAGCTCTCTTAATGTTCTCTGGGCTGACAAAGAGGATCTATTAATCACAATATGGATCGATGATTAAGTTTTGCTCCAATTTATTATAATGCTCAGCAAGAGACTGGAGAAGAGTGCTGGTAGTTCTTGAGGGAAAAAATGTTTTGTATACTCATATTTCGAAGCCAATCAGTAATTATAATTCGTCCAATATGTTCCATAAGGAATGCATAAAATAATTCTTTAGTATTACATGTTAAAAATGAATGATTTGTTTTCATTTTAACTCTATGGACTATTAACTCTATTTTTAAACTAACTGCATGGTCGTTAAGAAGATTTAAAAATATTCTGGGCGTCACACTATTCTGATTCGTATAATCCACGTAAAATACAATTTGAGCTAAGCTACGTTTTCTTGCATTTGAATGATGTATAAGTTGAATAATTTCCGCTGAAAACAGAACTAGAGTTCCCAATATATCAAGAAGATACGCTTTAAAAATAGCCAAAGACAAATAAAAAATACATATGAGAAGGAAAATGTTGTACGAGAGCAATAAATTTGATTTGGATCTTTTATTCTTACTTATTCATTTAGGACTAAATGCAAATCAATTGGTCGCATGAATTTTCAAGGAAACATAATTTGAATGGCTTTCTGAAATTCTGAATCATTTTCCTGACTTCCGAGGAAATTTCTTGCTTTTATTCCTCAGTTCATTGTCCAAGACGCCCATGAGGAGTAGAGTTTTCTTTCTTTCATTACACTTCCATTCAGCACCTCTATTCTCTATCTCCTAGTAAAAACAACCCTGTTCCTTCTTAAGGCCAGACAACTTCAGCTTCCTCGGGCAAAGCCCAGCAATTTGTGGAAAGGAGACAAGAAAAAATTCGGAGGAAGAAAGTGGAGATGGTGGATATAAGGGGGTAATAGAAGATTATTCGTTTATTTTTTCCTTATTATGCCATCTGGAAATGCGAAGTTACTTCTTGTAATAAAAGTTGGGCCAGATTACTGTCTTTTTTACTTGCTTCTCTTTTCTTCACCCACCTAATTTATTCGTCCCAGTCCTCGTCACGGGGGACGCCGGGAAACAGTTATTTTCTTCCCCTACCGGTGATACGAAGCGGTTTTATTTTCGTTTTTACTTTATTATGTATGCAAAATGAGCACGAAAGTAGCCTACATAATTTTTTTTCCATTTTCATCTTTCTATTTTCATCTTTCCATCCGCGACTGTAGTTGACGATACATATCTCGCTGCATATAAGCGTAGTCCCACTAAAGGTAGTGGAAGCGAGTTTGTGAAGGCCACCGGAGATGGGGTGTTTCGTATTTGTTTGGTTGGTAAGAGTTATAATTTAACGGGGTTTATTCCCCATCGAGGGATTTTTAATTTTTGTACGGTGGCAAAGTGGCTATTTAATGGGAACTCCTCTATGCGTTTTTTACGCTTTGATATTCTTCTCCTCGGACTGATTCTTTCCTCATATTCTACCGAACAGAGTAGGTTTTATGGAAAAAGAAGGGAGGGGGAAAGGAAAAACTTAACTATTATCCGTCTGAGGTGATGTGTGGAGAGGAGTCACCGGAATACTTATCGCTTTTATCTCCGCACCCCTTTTCCAGGTCCATTTGGATGTCCAAGTAGTCGCAATAGCAGCGTTTGTATGATCACGAGATATATGAGAGTAAAGTGCTCTTTGAGAGATTTGGAGTGATACCGTGTGTGCTGGCTACCTATCCCAAAGTTTTTTTCTTGGAATGTCGGTGTGGGTTTAATTCTTCGTTAGAGGTACAATGAATTGTTTGAAATGCGTAACTTTTGAGAATTGATTTAAGAATGGGTTGCGGGTTTTGTTCAAGTTTTTCATTAGTTTTCTTAGGATTTGCTACATAAGTGGGAGTGACCTGATTTCTGCGTCCTGTAGTAATACTTGCTTCCAATGCCTAAGCTCCTGGCTGAAGGCTTATGAGGGGTATCTAGAATCCTACGTTGGTATTATGCATAGAGCTTTTTAATATGCAGTTATCTTCCTTCGAATGGGAGATAAAAGTGTGGAACATTGGTACATTTCATTAAAATTAGATTAATGCAGTTTTCGGGGTTCTGCCAATCCTTCCTCCATGTGATCCTTTCTAAATTGCTCTGCCAGCCTCCTGCAGCGTACGTCAATAATGTTTCGGAGTACTCTGCATAAAAACCAACCAATCGAAAATCAATTTGCTTCACACCATATCCCCAGGCCCTAACGATTCCTTCACAAAATTTCCTATCTAATTATAATGCAACTTCCGGTAAGTCATCTGCCTCATGGGTAGCTGAAGGAACACAGTTGCCTATGTACGTAGTAAAGAATTCATAGAGATTTGCAGAATGGATTCCCGGTCCTAGGATAAGTTTCCTCGAGGCATTAGATTGGGAGGGTGTATCGAGGCACAAGGCAGTGGGTTGTGCTGCTAAGGAAGAGGAAGAAAATATTTTGGCCTGCACGAGGGAACTGGGAGATCTGTAACGCACTCGTTTTTTGAGTAATGTGGGAGAGTAGCGACACCAAAATTGCAGTCAATGTGTACGACTTTATTGGGAATAAGAGTTAACCGAGGCCATTGGTAATGCAAAAGAAACTTCTGCCCGACCCCTGTTTCCCCTCCATCAGTTTCAGCACGGGCCTCCGAAGTGCTGCTCTGCTTATCGTGCCAAGGTGCAGGCTCTCTCTCGCGAGGGGACACCGTGGAAAATGTGTCTCCTCCTCCACTCCCTTCCATGGAAGCGACCTGAAGTCAATGGCATGTAAAATACTTCGATGCGGAAGGCTGAAATGAGGCTTTTTAAAGCTAGCAGCTCTTCTTGCAAGTGTACCAAAGGACTTGGTATTTCTTGCTTGCGCTATCCTGGAAATGAAATAATTTTCGCTAGTTATGAGATCGTTGTGGTATGGTAAATTAACTAAATGTTATTGACAAGACATTGAAAAACGTTCTCTCATCGCAATTCTATTTGTGTGTCGTGTAGAACTTAATGTCAACCTGTCAACATAACTTTCTTGCTTTTAGTTGAATTAAACGTGTAGTCGCGGGATCATATAGAGGCTGCATTCTTACATAGCTCACATACTCTCAAGTATCAATAGTCATGACTTTAAAATTGGGCTTTCGGTTTTTTCGTCCAAATCTTCCTGTCCAATCAATATTTTTCCTTCATCTCAATATTTTTAAAAAGGAACTGTGTCCGAAGGGATGAAAATGACTGAGTAATTCAGGCAAAAGCGGAACGCCGCGCTCAATAAATTCCGACTTTCTCTAGCTCGGTGGGAGGAAGAGAAGTCGGATAGTAACCCCATTTGGTGAGGCCATTATCCTAGAGTTTGGACTCCCTTGGAGTTGTGGACTAGGTGCAAATGTGTGTTAGGTGCTAAAGGACATAATTTATTTATTTTGCGAGCTCCTGGAGCTCCTCCTCTCAACTTTACGTAAAACGACCAGTGAAGTCTTGTCTTTTCTCCTCCATATATATCATACGACCATTTTCTTAGAGAAAAGCATCAATTAATATTGCCAGATGTTCATATAACTTTTGCGCAAAAATTGGTAGATTAGTTTGTTAGTATAGGTGAAATGGCTACATAGAAATAGCATGCATTGCGTTCACAATGCATTGGAGGACTTGCGACGACCTGCGTAAGAACCATTGCCTTAAGATTTTTGGAACTGACCTGAAGAGCATCAGAAGAGACCTCGGGAAGCTTTTCGGTTTTCATACTGACGGAGCTGGTGGGAAGACCGAGAGAAAGAGAGGTTCTTGGATGGGGAAAGGAATGCGGAATCGAGGTTCCAGATGGGAATAAGAGATTGGGGCTGGAAGGAAGGACGAGGGAGAGAGAGTCTAATTCGCTTGCAACCCCTTGACAACCACTCCAGTTGGGCGGTGGCTTTTATGGATTGGCGTCGCGGAGAGAGAAAGTCTGAGGTAAATTCAGCCTTCAATCCATAGGGATCCCCATATCCTCACACCCCTGATATTCGCTATATATAGCAGCATTCACTGAAAAGTTTCATTTAATTTTGTAACTAAGAAATATTCCATAATACCTAGCCAGAGAGAGATTGATTATATGCAATAGGTGTTTGTGTCACCAGATCTAGGCCTGAATCCGGATTTTGGAAACAGGTTAAAGTGCGAAATTCCTCAGAAGAAAAATCATATGCGCAATTGCGAGTGACTTCGTAAAGGTTACACCGAGGCTAGTCCCTGTATCCTCGAAATTAATCAGCAGGTTAAAGGGCGTGCGGACCATTTATGTGCAGATTAGGGAGCGAGCGGGTGGAGTTTAGGGAAGAGAACGGTATTTGGTTGGAGTGTGTGTGGCAGAGGGATCAAGGAATGAGTTCAGGGATTTGAGGAAAGCGGGTGGAGAGCGGTAAAGGCGAGGCGCTCACGCAACCTCTCAAGCGACTACGTGGAGATTCAATCGGAGTACCCCAAGGGGAACATATGAAGAAACCGCTCTCCAAAAAGTCCATTCTCAATTTTCCTCACCGCGCAAAGAGATTCTGCTCGCGAGAGACAAATCTCATTAGGGGGAGCAAGATAAGGGAAACTGCTGGGACAATCCACGTGCACGGCAAGGAGGCCTGAAGTGTGAGTGTGTCGTTATGTATGTGGCAAGTTGGAGATGGAGGAATTCGGTGGGCAGTATAGGGTAAAAATTCGTGGATTAAAACAGGGGGAAGGAAAACATTCCCGGTATGAGTTTTTTTTCTTGTGTTCATTTCTCCGAGAATATGAAAGGAGAGATTGTTTTCCTGTTATTAAGTGTATCCCGAATCCACTTACTGATTGATATTATTGTACTTTTTGTAAGTTTATCACTTGTCCAACCGTCATTATGCCATAGTATGTGCTCTTCTCAAAACTACGGCATAGTAACGATTTTGTTTCTCACACGGACATACAAGTGGCCCAAGGATCAGGGATAAAATAAGATATATTCACTGTTTTATCTAAGTAATCACAGAAATTCTTTCTTCTCATACACCGTTATTGGTCACCCAAAAATGGTGTCATATCAAGTCAATTCCCTGGATGATTATTTATTTTTGGTCCTTGTCTGCGTTCTATTCCTTTTTTCTCTATTACTTACCATTTTTCAGGCCACTGTCCGTGAACCTCCTACCCTACGGGCTTGCGACGGCTCGCATAAAAGAATATACAATTGACATACTGAAATATAAACATTGTATCATTTCTGATTTCGTTTCTGATTGCCGGATTATTTCATTTCTTTTTATCTCCATGGTAAGGGCCGTCACTGCTAAGAAGACTCTTGATACCGTTGCCGGTGTTCCAAGCTCCAAACATAATCTTGTGCTCGATCCCCGATTGAGCGAAGCGAGTTCTAGATCTCCCGTCGCACTTAATTCTCAATTTCAAAACTTTCACTCATTTCTGCCGTCCTTCATTTTTCTCAAATGCTACCTCTAGCGCACCATATTGGGTGTCAGATGCCTCATGATAGGAGAGGAAACCTTGTACCGACGTAACATGTACTACGTTTACCAATCGAACTCAGATCGATTTATCCGGTTCAGCTCGGTATGGTAAACGCAACGGGCTAGTGGGATCGATATGAGAAGTGGGCTAACTCGGCCCGCTTTCTCTACCAGTCTGAGATTTCAAATCGATATGAACTGATTCAAATTAATATTTCAATCGATTTCACATTGATAAACCAGGCGATCCGAGTAGGCTGGCTTAGAATGTTTGGATCGGTCCGAGTACACATAGTTCGATTGGTAAACGTAGTGATCGACACCTAAAAAATAACCTATTCGTGCCACCTACATACCCTCTCACGCTGAACGTAGCGTAAACAAAAGCTGAACAAAACGTTAAAATGGAATATGACGACGCATAAAAATTAAAATCTTCTTGAAAATAAAAATTGCCAATCCATTTTTTTAATATGTTGTAGCAAATGTATATGGCTACAAAATAATAAGTACTTGAGGACACATGTTTAGAGAAAAAGGCGTTTGAAATTTGCAAAGTAAAACTTTTTGCACAAAATATAAAATCTCGAATTAATGACGCCACAGTATTAATACATATTGATTTCTCTTTCAAAAGAGCTTTTGTGCTATGACTTAATTCTTTTATTTCCGGATATATCGAAGGAAAACGAAACACAAGTTTCCAAACAGCTGGATACCTCATACTTCCGTGACTAGGCAACGGATGAGTATTTTGAAAATACAATTGAAAATGATCAACAAAATTACAAAACTGAGTACGGCCTGAACATTTGGTCGAAATGGGTTAGGTCAAGGGCATAATATGTCTTGATGTGGAATGGTCCACCTCCATTTTGATGATTTGATTAAAATTTGCGTGAAAGCTATCACTGAGACTATCGGAATGTGCGATCTTTTATTAAGTATTGATCCCCAAATAAATCTAATGATCATGGTATTTATGATTACGAGTTCAAATGTCAAATTTTATGCATGTGGCATATGCATAAAATTAGGCAGAGCCATCTAGCTAAAAGAACATCACTATGCTGATGATGGAAAAACGTCGGTTTGCACAGTGAGGGCGGGAAAAATGAAGGAGGAAATGGGCTTTACTATTATCTATCTAGATATATGACACTTAGCAGGGCATAGTGGGCCTGAATAAGTAAATTGCATCTGAGGAACCTCCACTGCAGCTAAAGTACATGATTTTAATGTGAAATTTCGGGGAAAAAATTTCTCATCCGAATCTCAATCTTCCTCATAAATTTCGTCATTTTTTCCATGGGATCGTCTTTTCATGGAGAACGTAACCTCATTTGAGTCTTCTTTCCATTTTAAAACCATAGTCTTATACATTTACATTCACTATTTCCAATTCCCGATATGAACCATTTAGTACCTTAAATATTTAACTTTAAAATCGAAGGGATTGCATGGAAAACCACCAACCCGTGATTATTCCCGAGAATCTATAGGAAAGTATTTTCCTCTTGTGTTTTGGAAATCGGTTATTTCAAATTATTTTTAATCATTTACGTCGAACTCTGATCCAATCTCAAAAGTGTAGATATTTTGAGCTCACATACGATAAAAATATTAGCACAGATGAATCTAATGTGAAATATAAGAGTCGCTGTGCAATAAAAGATTGAAAGCCTCAAGGGTAATGCATAAAATAGGGAATAGCAGCGACGTATAAAGGACTCGAATACGTGTCTGCGTGTTTTCTAGCCACCGGGTACAGTTCAACCTTGATATATTTTATACATTTTATTATTTTGCCGTTATTTACAAAAATCTATGGATGTTTTAGGCTTACAACATGTTCATAAAGAATGCATTAATGAATCACAGAACATATATTAAAATTCACAATGTTTTCCGATTAGTAAATAAAATATTCTCGCCCTGAAATATATTGGAAAATTTGGCACCCCTGAGGCAAAATTAGCCGGGAATGGATTGAGTACTTACTTCACATATGATATGTCTTCATAAAAAGGAAAAAAATAAGCATAAAGACGCGGTTACTTCGAAAAAATTATAAATCTGGATTTTGTAGCCCTCCCTACTTTACATATGTAACTTTGTATCACAAAACGGCAAATTACTCTGTGCGTATCCAATGTTGCTATCCTACGGCGGAGTTACCTCTTCTAGTCTGTCTTTTACTCCTTAAACTTGACAAAATTAATATTTTATCTTCTAAAATGACTATTTCGCAAGAAGCCACCTAATTGCAAGAAGCCATCTCTTGTTTTTTAGTAGATACTGTACTAGAGGGTGATAATGATTTTTATTCACAGCTTTAGACCCTAACCCTACCATTATCACGGAATGCATTCTGGCAAGGTAGATGCAGTATGCATTTTTCCTTATATAAGTGATATGACGAAAGTTATGAGAGGCACCCGCGTGTGTTTCAAAGGGCGAGGAAACTTACGTTGAGAGGGAATCATTTTTATTTATCAGATTAAGCGATACTGAACTGTCCCTCCGTCTCTGTCTCCAAGGTGAGCGTCCCATTATGATTTGCATTCCGTCCGTTGGCTCTGTTACTATTTTTCACTTGAAACTGATGAGCTCATCGCTGAAAAGTAATGTTTATGCTGTCATGTTTATTTATCTTCTTCAAAAAAGGGATACTTACTCTGTGGATATTGTTAAAAACATTTATGTAGCATGTTTTTCAATTGGATGAAGGTGTATCGGGTATTCGACGGGGTCAGCAACTCCATACATCCCCAGCAATACACAGAGTGCTCACCTGGTGGAATACCTGAGAGACCTTTATCCAGCAGATTTACCGGGGAAATATAAGATTTTTCATCTTTTTTTTTAATTCTTCACCTCTGAATATTTAAAGGTTATAAAACTTAGTGCCTCTAAATTTTCAAAATATTTTCTTCTCGCAATTCTTACAGAGGTTATTACTGAAAGCTTAGAATCGGTTGACAGGTTTTGCTCGTTTTCCTTTCAAATGCATCATCTATAAAGAAAAATCGACTCATGCACCATTCATAGTACAAAAAAATTCCGAAGTATAGCAGCTTTTCCAAAGCATCATAACCAACCTTAGTTCCGTTGTTGGATTACTGGCCCCGAACGTCAGGTGCATTTCATAAAACTGGAGCTCTGTTTTACTCTGTGGTATTCTGTATCACTTTGAAAGTGCTATAATATCTTTGCATATATCTAATTGTCTCTCCATATTTGATATTATATATTCTCCATGACTATTTGTACATATCCTCATTATATTTAGTCATTTGTAGTTTTTGAAATATATTGACGAATATATGCCAATCAATTGTCAAAATCATATTTGAAATTTAGTTTTTAGAGTAAAATACTTGATTCGCCGATAAAAGATGATGCTGTTATCTACTCTTCAAAAGTAGTACAATCGAGAATTATGACTTCCTTATCCAGTGTGGCATAGTTCTCGTCGTATTTTGTAACATTACACAAATATATGATTCTATCCTGGATTAAATCATTCGCAAGATATTTTGTAACAAAACTGATATTCAGCGTCATGCTTCATTGCAATTAACACGATACCATTCGTAAGACGATAGATTGGTCGTTTAATTCGTGGTATTTTTCATTTGGACAAAAAAATATTTTGAAGACAATCCTCCGCTAATTTTGCATTTTTTTCCCATATAATTATTCAAGAAGCATTCATTTCACTATCGTATTCCCTCAAGGCAACCCACCACTATCCAAGCGAATTCGTTTCGCATAATAATTAAGCATCGATGGACAAGAGAATGAAAGCACAATTACATAAATTATTCACCCGATATACCGGATTAAAGGTGTTAAAATAAACCTCGATATTATGTGTTATCTTGGGAAATGATGCATGTTTTGTGGACTAAATGTGGTTAGGCGGCAAGAAAGTTACAACGCTCAGAAAATGGTTCAAATGAAATCATACTGATTGTGTCGAGGATAAACGAGCTCTATTAATTTATTCTCTCCTCAAAAATCACTAACTAAGTATATGAAGGAGAAACTTAAGAAAATAATTTTGCAATTATGAGCATTATTTTTTCGATTCACTTGTTGCTCTAGGTGTGGGAAAGTAACAAATTTATTGGATCAGTATCCTTGAATGGCCACTTTTTTCCTATGCAAATGTTTCAACAGATATATATTGATACATATTCCATTTCCTATTTATCGTTATAAGGAAGATGACCTTAAAACGAAGCTGTATATAATACCAAATGCTTACGTTTGGAGAATAAATTAGCTCAGCTCTGCTCAGGATATTATGTAAATCCATTTAAAATATATGTGGAATGTTTTCGTGGTAATGGAGTGCATATTCAAGAGCTTTAAAGTTTAAACGAATTCATAGCCTCACATCTCACTCTGGTGCTAACGTAGAATACGGCATAGATATAAAAGGTCTGCTGAGGTTTCTCATTGAGAGGAAACTACACAGGGAAAATTTCAAACCTAGTCGGCTATTAATCACAAGATTTCATTCTTAGCGACAAGTATTATATTTGTATCAGGGTTACATGATACCTTGGACCACAAAAGTTTTTTTGCGGGTCATCAGAGATCCACTGGGCACAACATCGGCTACATTTTATGTAGTTCACATAATCTCCGTAACGTGAAGAGCTGGTTAAATTAATATTTTTTGATTGAATGAAGCTGCCAAATTACATGTACTTACTCTTGTGTTAATGTCTTAAGTATGGCAAAACATATTCACCTAGATTTTTAAATTATCTACGTAAGAGTTTGACGTTTTCATATCTAATGATAAATTTCTTGAAAATTATGCGCTTGAAATCTTAGCGATTAAAGCAACCCTCTACGTTTATAGGTCTTCTCAATAAAATTGACACAATTATAAATGCTTGTGCCGTTGTGCTGCAACATTCAATTTATCGAAGTTTTATTTCCTCTTACGTAGCGGAATGTCCGTGCTCTTAAATTTAAATTGTTAGTCATGAAGACGGAGATCATGACGTCATTGCAGATGGTTATAACATACAATTCGCCAAAATCTAGTCTGATTAGGTAATGTCGCATTAAGTCGTTCTGACTTAAAGACGAGACCTCGATTAAAGAGTGTAAATGGCTAAGAGATTGCTCTCATCACCCCACCCCGCTCCGTACCAGCCCTCTCGATTGCCGCCCCTCGACTCAGGGGCTTTTATTTTCCTCGCCACTAGGGCCACTTAGACTCGGAACGCATCTTGCGTCGCTGAAGCGGAAGCAATGCTCAAGTGAATGAGTGGTGGTGAGCGGCAGACGGGGCTCATTTGCCTCTCGCTGAAGGAACTTCTTGTCGCTCATGAGGGCGGAAAGCAATTAGGGAACTCAGCACGTGCTTCAATTATGCCTTACCGAGCAATTTTTTTGAAAATGATGTCCGACAAATTATGGGCGTTCAAGTCTGTTAAGCTATTTCGTCACAAGGATCTCCTGGAATATTGATGTGGTGGTAATGACAAAAACCTTCATGTAGACATGAAATACAATTCACTATTGCTGTTAATGCACTTTTTCCATTCGTTAATTGGTTGGTAGTGATGGGTGATACGGGCGTGGCAGAGTTTCCAGCGTATTTTTTTTAAAGATAACAATTATTTATTTACCAAATCCACTGCTTTAATTAGCTATAAAAGGACATTCATATAAGATATTTATTGCAATATTGCTAAAAATTTAACAATTTTGTATATATATTCTAATGCTGTTTCCAATGTAGTAGTGTTACTCACTGATAATTTCATGGCAGAGTCTATTTATCATCAAAACTATTTTTTACTAACTACGAGTGAGACGCATTTTTGACATCAAACTGAATGAAAAGATTTGAAAAATATATTTATTGCAAAAAAATCACTTCGCCTGTCACCCATCACCGGGCTAAAAACACTAATTATTAGAAATACATACGCAAAGAGAAAAACTTTCTCGATTATTCAATGTTAGATTTAATATAAAATATTAGCTTTTTAATTATTAATGTCAAGTGTTTGTTAAAAAGTAGAAAGCCAATAATAAGGCCCATTGTGACTCATTCGGAATGAACCATTCGATAATGTGACTTACAACTGGTATCTAATGCCACTTATGTGAGTAAAACATTTCTAGGTAACAGTTCACGTGGTAAAACGTTAGCTAAATTACGAAGTTGTCGAAACTCCTCGATAGATATTAACAAACCGTGCAATTTCACCTGAAGTTAAAGTGAATAACAAATTGAGGCTCTGTTACCTAGATAGCTTAGTTTGAACGAAGATGTAGTTTGAAGATGGAGATTGATACCATGGAGATGGAATAATGGTCACGGACGGCCTTACAGAACTCGGATAGGACTACTTCCGCCGACCAACGAGATATCTCCCACAGTTTCATTCATTCCAGCTCTAGGACCTCAGTTTTAGTCAGGAGCTTTAGTAATTTTTTGTTAATCCCGACCGCGAAAATGTGGACCGAAGTAATATTCTGGACTAAATCCAATTTCAATGTCTTATAAATAAAAGGGAAATGGATTAAAACTATTCCCTTAAATCTTCTAAAATGCTAAATCCACTGTTTCTGACATGATCAATTAGTTTAAATTAAAAATAGACTACTACCACGAAATTATCAGTGAATTACATCATTACGGTGAAAACAGCATTGGAATTAACAATGCGAGCAAAAATGAGACCAATTTCTGTGAGATTTCGTTACCATCTGACGTTGTCAAAGACAAATCTATTCTCGCCTTTGAGATATAGTTTACGTACGGCGCCATCCAAAAATTGAAAAGGTTTACCGGCCAAATACGAGGGATAGTTGGTGTAAATCACCTGCGTAATTGGGGACAACTGTCGCAGCCGCACGCGAGACCTCCTTAGCATATTTCGGGAACTACTACGCAGTAGAGAACATGAAATTCCTTCCCCTCCAAAATCCCCAGTCCCTTAGCGAAACCCGATACGTTGGATGTTTTCCTTTCTCTTTTGTTGAGCCGGCAATATTTTCCTAAAATAGAATATCAGGTTATAATTAACGAGCTATGATATAAATCTCACTTGTCAGGGTCATTGGAAACGGAATATCTTCCCAGGAAATGTAGTTACTTCCCTTCTATCCCTCCCAATTCATATGCTGATCTGGCGCCACGTAGGTTAGAAATGAGTTGTTCATGAAAGAGTGAGGATTTCATGCTTAAATAACGGACATAAAGAAAAGTGCACGCTAATTTGGTTTGAGCATGCTGAGGTAATAAATAAAGTCGAATAATTGAACCATTACTTGAAGTTGGAGTAAAGGGCGTGAGAGGAAGGAGTAGACCGAGAAAGTTTAGGATAAATTTGTTTCCAGAGGCTTTATGGAGGAGTATCACTGAGGACAGAAGGCGTAACTTCTTTAACATTAATTTATGGAGTAGGATTTTCAAGGGTCTTAAGGATAGGAGTGAGGGTGTGGTGGTGAGTTCAGCAATAGAGGTACGAAGAGATGGGCCAGAATGCAAGATTTCATTCGTGTACAGACAGATTTACCCTTTTCCGACCAAGAGTTCCACTTTTTTTTACTGTGCCTTTAACAAAAGAGAACGGCATACGCATGGCGACTTTGCAGATGCTGAAATCTTAAAAACGTTAAAAATATTTATTTTCTTGCGGTCATAGAGAAATTAATGCATTTGAACAAATATCTATAAGAAAATTTACCAACGAGATATGGGTGTTTCGTGTTTTTCCGGCATTTGTAACAATTAAATTGTCAACTCTTACCCATTACTAATGGGACACTTTGCGTGATCAAGGAACAAATTCTGCGGAAAAAACAACCAAGGTTCTGACAGTGGATGCACCCCGATGACTGCATTTTTTTAGCTATAACACAACAAATCCTTTTTCGAACAAAAAATAGTTATTGCATTAAGTTGTATTCAGCCGAGAGCTAAGAAACAGCACAATATGATATTATTTCCGCTATGATATTTTTTCTGCTGCTGGCACGCTGCAACAACCGCGTAAATTCTGCACACTGACGTCCAGACAGATTTTAAATGTCGTATTCCACGCGATAAAATGGAGAAAAATGGCTGACGACGAGGCATTGAAGTTAGTTAGTCGAGAGGTAGTGTACTGATTAGTTTATTTTCTCCTTATTGCTTGTTTCTCAAACAACAATAAGGGGCTAACATCAAGTACCGCATCATTCTGGAATGACTCTTGCATCTCGTTTATGTAGATGCAATGCAATTTGTTAATGTAGCATTGGTAGCATAGCTATTGTGTGATGCATGTTGGTGAAAGTCTCTGGTATATTTTTGTATATGTTGGTGATCACTCACCCCCTGCCTCACAACCATGAGGTGGCTTGCATGGTATTGGTGCATGGTTTATGGGATCCATATGAAGCGGGGTTGATATCAGAATTAGATCGCGTGCAGCGAAGAGGAGCTAGGTTTGTGAAACGATACTACGATAAGTTTGCTAGTGTGTCTGGACTATTAGAAGAATTGGGATGGGATTCGCTATCACAGCGTAGATTAAATTATAGGCTTAACCTCCTAACTAAAGGTGGGAGGCTAGGTGAAATGGGGTGGGTTCAAGGTCCGTCATGGTGTGTTTTTGCGAAGAGCTGCTGGAATTCGGGAGTGGGGGGAACATTATTGAATGGGGGCTAATTTCTCAGGGAAGCTCGGTCAAGGTTTTTAGGATGGGGGAAGTGGCATGTCCCTCTCACGTGGGAAAATTTTAAAAATGAATCCATTAAATAGTTTGCTGCTGCAAAAGGCTAATAGGAGGACCTCATTGACAAGTTGGTTTCTAAGTAACGCAACTTAATGGCCCGTAGTTTGTTATTGTTAGGGAATGAGCCACGCCCTGGGAATAACAGATGTTGTTCCGTAATATTTTTAGGTTATACTAATAGAGTAGTGAATAAGTTACCGAAGGACATTCTTAAAATTTCTTTTAAACCAACGGCGAATCTTAAAACCCTTTTTATAAAATGTAAAAACAGTGTACCAACGAAGAAGAGAAGTGGTATCTATGCACTCCAATGTGGTGACTGTGCCGGGGAATATGTGGGTAGGACATGCAGGAACTTCAACTTACGGACCAAAGAACACTTAAGTGCTTTTAAAAACAATCAAGAAGACAGAAGTAATTTTTCAAAACATCTTTTAATCCATGGACATAAATGTGATTTTAATGTAAAAAATTTTGCTTTTAGTAACAATAGACTTTAGTTGGACTCCTTGGAGCAACTCCAAATTTTAAAAAGATTGCGACACCCGAACTGTATTGTCATTAATGAATGTTTGTTTCCTGCCTCCTCCCCATCCTAAAAACCATTGTGGGTAAAATTACTGAGAAAAAGTAACTGGGCTTAATGACCGTTACTTTATAAAAAAAGTAATCAATGATAAGTACAAATTACAGATTTTTAAAAAGTAATCAGTAAAATTACAGGTACTATTACAATTACCTCTTGTAAGATCGTCCACTTTATAGACCACCCGGCAACTGTCGAATGGTGCAGTAGAAATGTGGAAAAATTGAGTCATAGAAATTGCTATAGCCTGCAATTTCACTAGCAATATATACAATTATAATTGCTGAAACAACACAAGGGGTGTCATGTTTACTAAGGGATTCGAAGTTTTCTGTTGGCCTAGGTAAATAAGTGAAAAAGTAAATGCGATGAAGCAAATTATGCAACTTTAATGTGTAAAAAATTGTGCGTATGGTAACGCTGCACGGAAGGTCACGAGAACAAGGGGATGCTACTTGAAAATACACGCGATTGCGAGATGCGTCCATGAACGCTACCCTGTTCAAGCTTGTATAGCGGCCAGCGAAGCTGCCTGAAAATTATTAAATTTTACATGGGAGCGAGTAAAGTAATCGTCGATTTCAAGCAAGTAACAATTACGACGAAAGTAAAGATTCCTCTTTCACCGTAAGAAGTAAATTACAAGTGAAAATGACATTTCGTAAAAAGTATTCGTTACAAGTACAAATTACTGAAAAAGCAATCGTTACAAGTAATCCGATTACTTTTACTCGATTATTTACCAACACTGCTAAAAACCTTGAACGAGCTTCCCTAAGCAATTAGCCCCCAATCCTTCTTTCCTCTCCCCCCTCTCCCTAATTCCAGCAGCTCTTCGCAAAAACACACCATGACGGACCTTGAACCCACCCCATTTCACCTAGCCTCCCACCTGCCACGCGAAATCCTTTCCCCCCTCCCCTATCCAAAACCATACATAAGGGCGCAATACTTTTTGTTGCTTCGTCAATTAGCACCTGATGATGATGCTCTAGCATAAGATTTAGCCCATGACGAGCTACTCGTATTTTGTTACGCCTTCTTTATTGCTGTTAAAAATTGTATTTCTTTTTTGACTTTTACCAAGTCAAACTTCACCCCACTCTCTCTCCCAAGGACGATTTTGATAATCCCTCTTGCAATAGGGAAGTATTTGACCTTGATTCTTATTCGTCGGTTAACTTATGCCATTGATAACTGAGGTCGATTGCGTCATGAAGGACATAAAAATGGATATCTTATTTTAAGATTATCTCGAAAATGTAGAAGGATGGGGAGAACCCTTGGGTTAGTACGAGAGTATTCTTAAAAAGGGTCACCACGTGTTCTGTATTTTATGTCTCTTTCGACAGACGGAGATTATACTGCACATTTCTGTCTCTACATACCATACTAGGAGTCGGAATCACACCGAAAAATCTTCACCAACCTACTTCGAGATTTTGTCCTTCGCAATCGGACAGTACCAGACCAGTCCGAAGATCTTATTTCTCGGGAATGGTATGTTTAGGGCTTAGTTAAACTTGGTTTGGGTGCAGAATGCATTCTAAACAGCTGACTCTTCCCGGTCTGTACCATTAGTAGTTTAGGGAGCGCGAGAGACTACAGGAAGAGCAGGTAAAGAGGAGGCATCTTAAAATATAGCGGAGGAGAGACGTATGGGGCATGTAGGGAAGTTAGTATGATTTCAGTCGAAGGACGATTTATGTGGTACAAGACAGACGTACCTACATAATATCCACAGCCATACCACTGAACAGAAGCGGCATTCGAAGCGTGTTAATGCTGAGCTTCGACGACTGCCTAGGGAGCCATTCAAGTATTACGTAAGACGTTTTTGGAGG
The DNA here is from genome assembly GCA_963169105.1 of Ceriagrion tenellum. Lineage (NCBI taxonomy): Eukaryota > Metazoa > Arthropoda > Insecta > Odonata > Coenagrionidae > Ceriagrion > Ceriagrion tenellum. The sequence continues at coordinate 22,935,986 of OY720636.1, forward strand.
TGGGGGGGTTGTACTCATCTTACATTGTCTAATATATTTGGGGGGAGGGGGTAGGCAGTGGGTCTGTAACCAATTTACGTAAGATTTTTGTTCGTCTACAAAGATTGCATCGTTTCTATATATCCTGCGTTTCTTTTTCAAATATTCTGTGATTGTTACCAAGTTGGTACGCCCAACAGGACGGCGAACTCAATAAAAATTCATGATAAATATAAGAGAGCCAAAATGAAAGCAAAATCAGCCTTAAAAAAAGCACTAATGGGATTCAAGAGTAAAATATTGGGTGAATTTCTGGAAGATAACCCTAAGGCATTTTGGTCTTACGTGAGGGAGGTTCAAGGGAATAAATCTACAGTAACGTCACTGGGAAACGGTCAAGGAGAAATAGTTAGCGATACATTAGATAAAACTAGTACCCTTAACACATTTTTTCAAAGTGTCTACACTTCATGCCCTCAGAATAACACCGCTATATTGCCTCGCTTATACAAAAATCCAATGCAGTCAATAAATTTTCTTTTTTTGGCATAGAAAGTCACTTAAAATCCATTAACCCCTAGAAATCATCTGGTCCCGATGAAATTCCCGCCCGAGTGTATAAAGAATTAGCGTCAGAAATAGCACCGTACTTGAAAATATTATATGAAAAATCTCATGCAGAACATCGTGTCCCTTACGATTGTAAAATCGCGAACGTTACTCCTCTCTTTAAGAGCGGCGATAAGGAAGATCCCAGTAACTTTAGACCTATCTCCTTCACGTCCATCTCATGCAAAGTATTTGAATATATAATCGTCAGCACAATTATGAGGTAGATAGATAGACAGAACTTGTTAATTCAAAGCCAACATGGATTCCGAAAAGGCAGGTCCTGTGAAACCCAGCTAGCTCTTTTTCTGCACGACGTTCTTTCCTCAGGAGAAAGGCTCACCCAGGTAGACACGATATTTTTAGATTTCAAAAAAGCTTTCGATAAGTTCCGCATTCTAAATTAATTGTTAAGCTAAGAGCCTATGGAATACATCACGATATAATATGCTGGATTGAAGATTTCCTAAGTAACCGCGAGCAGAGGGTAGTTCTAGATGGCGTTAGTTCAGATACAGTTAAAGTCACATGTGGTATACCCCAGGGAAGTGCCATTGGTCCCTTATTATTCCTTTTGTATATTAATGATATCACAACCGTCGTTAACGTCGTCTTTTTGCGGACGACGCAGTATTGTATAGGGATATTAACACAGAGTCTGATAGAATGGCGTTGAAGAAAGACCTAACAGCTATAAGCGGATGGTGAGACACTTGGCAATTAGAATTAAATTTTGAATAAGTGCGTTGTTATGAATTTTTGGAGGAAGAGTGGCTTAACCAACGAGAGGTACACAATTAATCAAGCCGAACTAATAAATGTAGAGTCAGTTAAGTACTTAGGAGTGATCCTTACTCAAGACTTGTCGTGGGGGAAGCATATACGAGAAATTTGTGGACAGACAAGTCGTAAATTATGCACGTTTGGATAGGATTTATAAAGGTACCAGGTGCGATACTTATTTCCAAGAATACACTGAGTATCGGCCTTGAACCAGCATGGAAACTTTCTCGTTTATGGTTTCATTTTAGGGACACAGTCTTTTATGACACTTTCGAGGACACTGTCCACTGTACAGCTTCCAGGTAGTTGACCGCTTCCTCGGGGGATAATGACGATAGGACGCCCCAGGGGATGAGAATGAGGCGGCGATTGACGTCCTCCCAACAAACCATTGACCATGCAGGAACGGGAAACAAAGGGGCATTGGGAAGTCCTCTGATTTTGTGGAAACAGTACTCGGCGTCCAAAGATTCATGGTCCTAGGTAAAGATATTTCGCCCCAGGATGACATGATTTTGTCCTTGGGCTCAATTTCAAGAACACAGGGTTGTAATTAATTTGAGTGCATGTTTTGTTCAAGGCTATTTGAAGGAGTGTTTTGTTAAATTTGGGTGATTATGTTGTTCTTTGCTCTGCTTATTGGATAATGTCAAATAGACCTGCAAAATGCTTGTTGTTTGGACGGTCCTTGCATTTACTTACGTGTGTCTAGCCTCACTAGTAACTTAGACAAGCGGGAGACCCCACGGTTAAATGTCCTTCATTTTCTCTCGTTTTTTGTTCGCGAGCTGGTCACCAACGGCATTAGAGAGACGAGTGACGGAGGGAGCTTAACAATACACATGCCAAATTCCTTGTTAACATCAGGTTGATATAAGGTCTTGGAATTAAAACCGAAATAAACGTATGCATCCGGGTCCCAAATCCACCTAATGTTTACTGTTTTCCTCAACCAAAAGGCGGTAGGAAACGGAGGAATTACAATTTACGATCTTTCATCCCTTTGAGGATGAAGGAGGCTACTGATTTATTGAAATCATAGAAGTTACAGAATCAAAAATCACCGGTCTATGGTAGCGTTGCCCGTTGCTTTCTGAGCTGAGGACTCAGTGGGATGCAGGCATTTTATAGTATTTTTTGGCACATTTGGGAATGTTGCAGGGATTTAGCAACGCATATCTCTTCCCTTTCATCCTTGGCTCCACACATTTTTGCACGGTCTCAGGCAATTTCTTTCCCAGAGGATGCCGTCCTCACGGGGAAAAATGGGATCAGGTCCTCACGAGAGAAAGGTTCTCTTCCGTCATTTTGATATGTCTATCCCTTCCTCCTTTTCCTACGCGTCCTAATCCCTGTCTATCCTTCTCCTAACTCAAAACCGAATTATGTATCTTCAATTGCGTCTCCAATTTTGTCCAATCCGTTGACCATCATCATTCCACTTTTTGGAGGGCTAGTGCTGGTAGCAATTTGAATGGTTTCCTGGCCCTCCACACTAAATGATCTTCATCCCCGTTTTGCACGTCCCAGAAAGTTCCATTGCTCATGTCGGAAAATTATCTACTGAAGAGCGCCAGGAGCTTTTACAAAAGCAATAACTTTGCATGGAATGGCACAGTGCTCTTGCTCAGAAGGCTCCCTCTTTCTTCCCACTCATTATTTACGTCTTACCTATGTCAGCGGCATCCGTAATTAACAAGCCGGTAAAATTAGAATGCCAGATGTCTATGACCTTTTATTCAATTCCTCGGATTGTAATTTCAGAGGAACAAACCCGCCCATCATAAACACAGAATAGCTAGCAAATTTATAAGTTGACATTTTATTGCGTGCTATGGACTTTTTTATGAAGGAGTTCACCCGGTTTTCGGACGATCATAACCATCATAACCCTATGTATGTTTTGTGTTGTCAAAATCTCATCAGAAGCATCTTCATGTTAGGGAGGACATATTAATATATGGTGGATGGGTTATCGAAATTGACTTTGTAACTTCAGGTGGAATAAATGTAACCATTTAACAGTGGCCATGGGAAAATTATTGCTGTCTGTACGCCATGAAATAGAATAATCACATGTGCTAGGCATTAACCCATGAAAAGTGATACAAAAGTATTAGTAAAGTTATTTGTAGTATGATAAAAAAATGAGATAATTGAATAGCTACAGATTATATTGCTAATCTTCACTGATGATATCCTTAGTTAATAACTACACCGTTCAACTGACTTTCTCATACTATCACTTGCAAATGCGAATTTTACACTATGTAATGTAATTTTTACGCTAACTTAATACTGACCATATCATCAGGTATTAATTTTCCATGATAACATGCGGCGTTTGTTGAACATTTTTCTGATCCAATCGATACCCTGGAAACTCTCGATATGTCCACGCACATATCTTTATCAAATTATAAGATTTAAAGGATCCGTGATAGGAGTTGGACGGAGGCATGGAATGATTCAGAGGGTGAGTCATGAGTCATTATGATTCAATTACCTTGAAGATAAGCGAGCAAACGAGTATAATTGTGAAAATTGATTAGGTCAACCGCTCTCCCATTTCAAGAAATGATAGAACGTTTTCATTTGTTAGGATACTTTTTTTAGTTTGGAAAGTCTTCTTGATAAGTAACAGACTCGTGAAAAAATATCAGTTTAAAAGAGTATATTTAACGGATGGAAAACTTCACAGATAGCAGGAAATTGAAATGCCACGCCTAAATTAAGTAGCACTAACACAATGAGCGCAATCGAGGGATTCGAAATAGCAGGGATTACGCTGAGAGGAAATGAATTCGTTTGTGGATGATATATTTATAGCTTACCGGCTGCCACGAGATTACAGTCAATGTTAAGCGCTTTGATGGAAGGGTTAGATATCACATTACGGAGAATATGTCCTTTGAAAGCAATAGATGCTAACAGGGATATTGCTACAGCAATATTACAACAGGGAAAAAGTAATTATCTCCTGAACTTTTCAATGCCAATATCAAAACCGTACAATATTTCTAATATTCAGCGAGTTGAACTTGCTATGGTGGCAAGATCATTTCCTTCTCAATCCGAATGCCATAAGTTCACATCCCCAAAGTGGCAGAGAATTTTCAAAGGAATACCGATTACTACCTGGTAGCTATTGGCTTATTCATTCGAATGTAGTAACTGCTCAGTCCAGTGAGAGGGACATGGACGAATTAGTGTTTTCCGTTAAAGGGAGGATAATTTCACGCCGCTTTTTTCTCCTCAGTGCCATTCTCATTTTTCTTCTTCTCCATCCCTTAATAACTTCCTACCAAAGTACGTGCTTCAACTGATGGCACGAAAACTGTTATCGTTGGCCTTCCCGAAAAAATACGGTCGACTTCTAACTTTTTCCGCTCCATATATTGATTATTTGACTTCATCCTAGCATATATTTAATCCTTTTCTCGTCTTTTGCCAATCTATCGCTAGGAAAGTCTGTCCGACCGAGGCTGTTATCACGGTACTTCTGTGCCTTCATTTGGCTGTGTGATGACTTTTTGGAAGGGTATGTGTTGATGACTGTTAAATATTCATTAAGAGAATGTTAAGTTTTTCCCATAATATCTGTGTCAGCTGTAACTATTCTGCCTCGACAATTTTGAAACCAAATTTTGTTGATTTGCGTCCAGACACGTTTCCCAATTTTGTCTGGAATTTTAATTAAGCATCTGTTGAAAAATATTTTTTTTTGCGAATCAAAACGCAATTAGGTTTTTGCTTTGTAAAAGGCAGCAAAGCAGATCTACCCCATTATTTACTAGGCCCATCAATTTCAGCTTCGTGTATGCCAGAGATAATAGCATTTTTCGAGAATTTAAACCATGAAGAGATATCATTTTTATGCTACTACGCATACATATTTTAAGAAAATAAACTATTGTAAATTTCGAAGAAATTATGTCGCAATTGTTCAATAAACCCAGGGGAACGACGAATTTAACCAGAACAACAACCGTTGATGTAAGACCATACACTGTATTTATATTAATGATGATAATGACGTCCTAGTCTCGTGTGAAAAAAGTACTGTGTACGGAAGAGTAAACAGTGTGTAGTTCTCTATTTAATTATACCCTTTCATATCGCTTATTTGGTTTGGCAGGAATATGCCACGGCACTTGCCATTGCTTTTCGTTATTTCAAATAATAAACTTCTATTTACTACCAGTTATTACTCCAAAATCTTAAACAAGAGAATCGTGTCTCAGGTTCTTTCGAGCTACTCGGAAAATATGGTGTCATGTACATTCAAGGAGAAGCATTGTTAAGCAGAATGCGCTTTGGAGCGTAGGCGAACGCGTCTCCTCTTAAGTTTTCTCACTATTAGAACAATGTCCTCAGCGCTTCTCCGCTGGTCTATCTCTTAATATCTATATATACTTATTGCCCTGCAAGCCACCACAAGGGTGTTTGTCTGGGAGGTGACTTATCATCAACATGAACTACAGTGAAGAAATTAACTGTCTCCAACAAGCACCATATAATGGGTATGCTGTAAATGCTACAGAAACTGCCAAAATAATCTATAATAAAACTATGTAAACGACACGTTTACATAGTTACATTATAGATACACGTTTACATAGTGTGAATCATACAGTGAACATGCAAAACATAGTGTTAGCACTACTCGGCAGGTTTTTAAACGTACATTAGGGGGCTTATGTATAAATCAGCTTCACTAACTGTCAACTAACCTAATTCAAAGTCTCAACGAAGCCATTATAGTCTCTTATCGATCGCGGGAAAAACATCATTTTTAACCTTTCTGTTCTACAATAGATTTACCTCATTTAATTCTAATAATCTGATCTGATCCTTAGTAATTTGGATTTCGTAAGATATTGATAACTTCTTCTGAAAGTAAATGTTTTGAATTGGCATAAGAGATTGAGCATAATTTTCAATCGATTGTCTGAAAGTGATTCCCATTTAATTTTTACAAGAGGTCAGTATCATCTTAATGGCATATACATACTATAGTTAGTGTTGGGTACAGTATATCGGGCTTTAAAAGTGCTCTCCATTGATGTCTAGCTGCTGTAACAACATCTGCTTTTACAGTCTATAGTCTCATATAGTTTATTGAAATCTGCTGTCTCTTCACCGATATATGTACGCTTAATTTTTTTTCCATTGAACTGTATTAATTTGATCCTTGAAACAATGGACAGTAGCCTTGAAGTTCCTTGTGTCACATGTAATGGATTTTATTTAAAAAAATGTTATTCGAAAGATGGCGGGTTTCACTACTTAACCAGCTTTTTTTTTTTGGAGTGAGACGATATTTCATCTAGGCTTTGTTTTTTTTGGTTACGACATTTTTGGAATGATTTCATCTTAAGCGTTTATAATGATCTGCATTATTATGGCTTATTGTTCACATTTCGAGCGTCTCTAATATTTTTCAACGTAAACGTCTTAAACTTTCCTACCGTGGTAGAATTCACTTCTCTGGTATTTATATTACTGCGTTATTGCTTGGATTTGAATGTGGGTCACGTATGCGTCGTCGGGCCTTAAACTATATCAGTCAGCCATACCTTGAACTCAGAATGTTTCCACCGATCTTGATGATTCTTTTCATTGGCCGGTTTTCTGGTGGGCCTTATTTACTGCAAAGTATCTCTGTTTCTTCATTTTCCTTACCCGCCGAAAACGATGAGTTAAAAATAAATCATTTTTATCATTTAGAGTTGGTGCTTCAATAGTGAGATAGCAGCTCCCAAAACAGTGTTATCAACTTATTGAGTTTGTCGGTTCAAGAGTGTATGGAAACTAAATATGCGTTTTAAGAGAATCAAAATGTGCTTGTTTAAGAAGAGGTCGTCAGAGTTTCTGGTCCTCATGTATATATTATGATTAACATTCTACTTTGAATTCACAGCCCGTGGGAATGTTATTCCCATTATGTGATGTAAAACGCAGCAATCAGGTTTTTTTGCGATTTATTTACGAAAATATTTGTGCGCACCTACTCCATAATGCCACGTGTTGATCAAATTATGTACCAAACATTTTATCACTGCGTGGTTATACATAATTATCATAAGAGTCCTAAACATGCAATATGGCACGAATCTATCTTTGTTATATGCCTTTAATGTTGATAATTAATTTCAGCTAATCCAATTCCAATCTGTGTTTTATCGGCTTTTACTGTTATTTACGAATAATAAATGGTCTGTTTAATTGTGGGCAACTCTAATTGTTTCGTTGTATTTAATTAGTTCCAGTAGAAAGAGCACTAAACGCTGTTATTTTATTGCCTCGTGCCGTGAACGCGCACTTACTTATCTGCTGGTGCTTCATGCAGGTCAAATCAGCTGGAGTGCATGCACGAGTGGATTGCGTGAACATCGAAAAATGCGAGCTTATGGACTAACACCACATATTTCGAGGATGATTCAGATCATTTTCAACTCTCCGCAAGATGTATTCGGATGATCATTTCATAATCCATCCCTCGTGAGAAAGGCTCATTCTGACTCAACTGATTTTATTTCGTAATGGCTAATAAAACTAGGTTTGCGTATTACTCTTCAGCGTGATAATGAGAATGTGTTAAAAATATATGGTTTAAAATTGCATAACATTTAATGTTGTTCCAGTATTTACAAGTGCATTCCATTCACAAAACCTGGTATACTTCATCATCTAAAATCAGTAAAATCATTTTGAAAATGTACCATGATCGTTTTGGCTACAAATTTGATGTGATTTCACTTTTTTAACACAAGTCAACCCCGAGGGTCATTTGAAAGAAGTAAAAATCTCTTCATAGTAAATTAGCATTGAAGAAAAACAAAGGCTGTGCTATCGAGGACGTATGGCCTTTTCCATAAAACCCTCCGCTCTCAAAATTTACAATGTGGTACATAGATGAATGCAAGAGGTGATAAAAATACATACAGGATCATTTGAAGGGTACTGGTAAATTAGTAATGAATTTTTCTTCTAAAATTTATCAATGAAAGGGTATAATATTAGGTTTGATAGAAGTTGTACGATTCAATATTTGTTTAAATACTTAAAATTAAAAGATATTTCTCGTATGCGTTAATAAAAATGTAATAAAATAAGTTTTAACAGGAAATAAACATATGAATATATAAAATAATGAGATGCAATGGATAATTAATGCTATAACATGCTGAAATTCTTGTAAATACATCATGGCTGGATAAGTACGCCGCCGAGCGCCGACCCATTTCCAGTCGGTGTCCGCCGCCGATAGTTTATCCATCGGCGCACAGGTCTAGCCGCGATTGACCAAAAGGCTGCCTCCAAATGCAATACGGCGGGCCTTGCCCAGTCGTCAGTCGCAGCCCGGGAACTTTTGTGGTGGATGTAAAGGGGAAACACGTAACCGTATCCACCGACATGCTAAAGCCAACCTTCGTGGTGGCCGACAACGTCCCCTTTAAGACGTGGAGTACGCCAACAGAGTCTGCTCCACACGTCACGAACGGGGCATATGGGAACAACGGCCCCTCTTGGAACCATCCCCTCATTCGTCAACCCGTTCCGGAAGGAGAGTACTCTTCCCTGACCGACTCAAGGTTGGAACTTCGCGACTCTGTCACTAGCGAAGGAGTGCTGTGGTGGCACAGCGATTTTTGCCATTTGATGTATAATAATGGTTATGTTTTTTTAAAACTATCAATTGATTTTTATCTTGTGTTAAGTGTGGATGATAAATAACAAGGAGCCTAGACAGCAAACTTGGATTGTTGGTTGTTGAGAAAAAAAATAATTACCCCGCCATGTTCACGTCAACACACGTTTTCTTGTGAGTGAAATTCCTGACGCCACGCCGTTGTTAAATCTCTAGCTTCGTAGGAAAAACGTTAACTTCTTTTTTTTCTGTAACTCAAAGATTTCCCCTCACTTTCGGTTAGTTTTTTGCCATAATGGTTTCATCTCTGTGTGTAATTTTACACCTTCCTCCATGTACACTACATTTTTCAAAACGAGACTGCCCTTCTCTTTATTGCAAATGGTGAAAGAATGTCAATCCGGCATAAAAACTGATGAACTGCTGAACATCACAATACTTACCTATATTGGAAAGACGTAAATTTCAAATTGCTCTACGGCGTATCTTTTGTATTTAAAAATATTGTAATGAATCGTCGGAAATGAGAAAGTAAATGATGAATATTCCCACTTATACCGGAACAATAATGTGGTTGTTAGGGAGATTGTTGATTGGTTATTACGCAACAGAAAATAAATGTTGGAGTGAATTGTGTTTGTCGTAGAATTAAGAAACGTAATAATTTCCTTTGTGTTACCCAAACCCGTAACAATATTATATTTGTTGGGGTTGTTGATCCGAAAAATTTACCCAACAATACCTTCTAAATGGTGATTTCAAATTTACAAGGACAAGAGACTGATATTCTAGAGATTCTAAGCAGACCTAAAAAGTTTTACAGTGAATAAATAAATTTTTAAAATACCATTCCCTATCGGAATAGGCCTAGCCAATAAATTTAGTAATTGCTGTGGTCCATAGAAAACTGGCTCCCTTTTAATGGTATCTGCCATAATGCCTGATCCACATGAACTTCGCGGTTTTTGTGCCACTTTCCGTCTCACCAATCACTCTCCATCCACGTATTTTCTCATTCGACTCTTTTTCAATCTTTCAACACGACCAATCCAAAGACTCATACTCTATTCATGCATGAGAAAAGCATGGATTTGGAGGGATGCAGTAACAGTTAAAATGGACAAAAACCAAAATATCACTTACTTTTTTTGGCTTCGACATTTTTGTTAGTTGTTAATAATATTTAAAAAAATATTTTGCTCATGAAAATGTAGAAAAATTCCCGGAGGTTTTTTAAAGTCGTGAATACAAAAATTAACTTTTTAAAAAGAAAATGATTGATGAATATTCCCCGCTTACTCGAACTCCCATCTGACGCGTCACAAACCAAGCCTTTACGAGAACATATGCTTCCTGCGGGGAAAACAGACCTATTCTTTTTCCCATTTTTAGATCATTCGTCTGTTTTCATTCGTTTATTTTTCTCTGTCTATTCCCAACTTCTTACCAACGATGCACGCCTCGAGATGCCTACTCAATGCTATGTAGGAGAAGAAGAAAAAACATTCTCGATAAGCTTATCAATTGCGCTAATGTAATTAGAATGTCGCTGAAAAAACTCCTCGGGGATATCAATTTCCGCACTCTCAACCCATAGAACAAATCGAACGCGATGATGTAGCTGTTCCCAACTCTGGACCCATCGATTGACGTTGTACACTCCACGCTTCTGCATGACAAACGACGAGACGGCACTTGCGCACGACAAACACAGCACTGCTGTCAAATTGACGAACGTCTGTCAAGTTTGATTGTGGGTAAAAAAGAATCTCCCTCCTGGACCAACATTTGCTTACTCTACACTTTGTTCATGTCAAATAGCAGTTTGTTTCGTTCACACATCCAGGTGAATGAAGGCCGTCAGTGTTTGGCAAGAAAACATAACGTGTACCTAGGAGGTAATACATCCTAAGGGGGACATGCCTGGAATGGAATAACATAAGAGTACTTGTGGCGGAATTTTAATAGATCTGGCACCTTCAATATCTGCTTGACCAAGGCATTATAAGCTCTTTGAGCCTTGTGCGATAAAAAAGTTTTAATTAGGATAACGTAGTGCATTTTTTATTCAGTCGTCAAGCAGTTAAAATATCTCGTAAGCAATAATTGCATATGCATTGGTCGTGATATTTGAAAAATATTTATATTCACCAACGAATTAGAACTTATCACATTCTGACTGAGAATGCATGCAAAATATTCCCGTATAGTAAAAATTTCATATTAAATATAGTAAAAAAAATTAAAGTCGACTTGTGACGGCCTGTGACCATATCAAATGGTAAACGCCTGTATTCCTCTATAAATAAATTTCCCTAGTTAAAATTCATGTTTTTCTCCTTCATGTTTTGCCACTTTTATTGCTTGCATTCTGTGCAATGATTTTATGAAAGGCTATAACCTGGCTGCAATATTTTACCATAAATAAGGGAAGATAAATGTGATTTACCTTTTATGATTACTAATTCGTGATAGTCACCCGCGTGGGCGCTAAACGACTTCTACCTTTATTAACGTTCATTCGGAGATGATTTGTGACGGGTGATGTATCACTGTTCAGCCTGCATTCACGTTAAAACTACAAGGGCCGGAGGGATCATTTTAGCCCCATTCCAATTTTGACAATCCATCGCTGTTGATTAATTTTTCCCGGCTCTGTTATATTTATTAACTTTTATAATTTTAGGCAGGATGAAAATGCGCGATAATTAGAACTTTATCGCAGCAATCGTTTTTTTTTTATGTTCCTACATTTTAATGTTCATCCTATCAATACCAGAGGGGTCACATTGACCCCATGCTATTTCTTCTCTCTTTTATAGGGGTTTTGCCACTGTAAAAGAGAGCATATTTGTCTTTAGTTAAATAAGTTTTTTCTTTAAGTTATTTGAATTTCTTTCAAATACGATGATTCAAGTTTATAATCACTCAAAAATTATTTTGGGTGCACGTACGCATGGTAAAACTTGAGTCCTTTTGATTGGCCTGATTCCATTTTTGTGGTATACGCTTAATATTTTCTCCAAAAAAGATACATACATACCAATCACGCCGTTCCCTTCCGGGATTGGCACAGTTACAAAGTTTCACTCATTAATACATATTTGTTCACCTAACCCTGCTTCAATAATTTCCTCCATACTGACCTATGCTTGAAAACCTTCTTTGCCTCATTTACCCCCATACACTGCTTCATACACGCCATCCTGTTTTTAAGACTCCTAATATTCCTCCTCCTAAAAATTTCCTCAACCACATTCAACCACAACTTTCTCAGCCTACCTCTACCTCTACCTCTAGCACCATTCATTTCACTCTTATATATCTGTTTCGTTATTCGACTCTCATCCATTCTCTCAACATGACCAAACCAACGAAGCACACTCCTTTCATATATGTCCATTACTGGAGCATTTAACCCACATTCATTTATTACCCACTCATTCCTGACCCTATCCATCCTACTTTTGCCGCAAATACTCCTCAGGTAACTCATACCCACATCGTTTTGTGTACTCTTATGTCTATCCTGACATGCCCATGTTTCATTACCATACAACAAAGTACACTTTTGTACACGGCAATTTTCGCTTCCTCAGACAGGCACTCATTCCTTGATATGCTCCACATGCTACCCACCACTTTCCTTCCAGCATTTGCACGTCTCTTTATCTCCTCATCTATCCGTCTATATTTCGTAAACATCTTAATTAAGTGCACAAAATCATCCACTGGTTCAATTACTTCACCATTTGCCCTCATCATACAGTTATTCTCCCCATTATCCTTATCAATAACTACTACTTTATTCTTGCACGCATTTAGCCTCAATTCCGTTCTCTCTATTGATTCACAAAACTTATCTAGAAGCTTCTGTAATCCCTGTAGGCTCTCAGAGATCAAATGAGCATCATCTGTATATAGTTCTACAACATCTTTCAATTTATCCTGTCATATGCCTTCTCTAATCAACAAACGCACAATACACTATATTTTGGTCGCCCATTCATTTTTCTATCACTTGCTGAAGCGTGATAAGCTGGTCACTGCATCCTCTCCCAGGCATAAACCCGCACTGCACACCCCATATTCTGTCAGAAGTAGGTAATATTTATCACTCTTTTAATTAATGTTTTGCTGAACATTTTTCCCGGAATACTCAATAAACTAATGGCCCGATAATTATTATAGTCGGTCTTTCCTCCCTTCCCTTTGTACAATGGAACTATGATTGGATTCTTCCAATCCACTCGAACAACGGAAGCCTGTACGCATATAGTATATAGTTAACACAGCCGACAAATGAGTAGATTACGCCCACACTTCAATATTTCACTGGATATCCCATCTACGCCTGCAGCCTTCCCATTTTTAAATACTCTCACAGCAGTTTTGACCTCATTCTCACTGACCTCCACTTCCATCATTACTTTCTCGCATACTACTTTGCAAGGCTTTAATCCAAAAATTACTGCAAAGAGGTCAGTGTGTACCACTTGTGTTTAATTTTCAAAGTACCCTTCGGAAAAGTGTGTATGGAAAACAGATAGGTAAAACACTTGTATCTTGTGTAAAGGCAAACAGTATTTGCTCCAAAATTCTCACAGTTTGCATAAATGAGAACAAAATATTCTTGGTATATATTTATTTTTATTGTTATAGGTGTGTGCAAAATATGTATAATATATCACGACAACTGCGTCTTAAATTTTTACCGGGCCATATGTGGAAACGGCAAGTTATACAATATCGCTGTTAACAACTGTACTTTCACGAAAAAATATGCATAAATAAATAAAATGAATTTTGAAAAAATTATTTTTTTGGTACCCGAAAAAGGTCAGGAGTTTGTTTGAGTGAAGGATGAAGTGTTTAGGATACTCCTCCAGGATACGGTGCTGGAGAGCAAACTGTCTCTCCCTTCGAGTTGTACGATTGAAGATGCCGTGGATAAAAAACCACTAAAGAAGCAATCGATTTTATTATTGTTTTCCTTCAAAGTTCCCTTGATCTATCGTTAATTCCGTTTTCACTCAGCTGTTATTCCGATAGAGGCATTTAATTGGCGTTCCCTTGCTCTATGGAGACGTCATGCTAATTCCTTTTCAACTAGTTTTCGCCCCTTAGGGATGTCACATTCCGGCAACTTTATTGTTTTAACTACATTGGTGTGCCGTTGAATGAAACGTTAACATTTGGATGAGTGTTTGTTTCCTGGAGTATAGCAATTAATCATATATGGAAGTTTGCGAATGACTCTGGAGGTGGTCGTAACATCTCGCTTTAAAAGATAGTGACTGTATTTGGGTGTTTCTTTACGAAACAAGTTTCTGCGATTGGTTTTTAAAAATCTTTTTCCAATAAGGGAAGCTTAACTGGAAGGAAAATCTTAATGCTCTTTAGGGAGTTGTGAAGGATTGTGGAAGTTCGGAGATTATAGTTACATCGGTTGCCACTAGCGGTGGCTACTGTCTGCGGGAAGCGCCATCGTCATAGACCTTTACTATGTGAGGCGTTTAAATGCCAGATTTTATGGCGATTTTGACCCAGAAATAGCAATAGAAATAATACTATAATACTAAAAATTGCACGGCGAAGACGTATTGCATCAAGTATTTTAAATTATAATGCAAATCATCGAATTGATTCGTTAGTTCTGCATCACAATAATGAGATCATCATCATCTGGTGTTCTGCCTGCTGGCAGGTCTCGTACACCACTGCTGTCTCCATCCGCTTCTGTCCCGAGCTTCTTTCTTTGCTTCATCATAGTTGATGTTCTTCACCTGATCCACCAATTTAATTCTTCTCCTTTCTTTCTTTTTCTTTCCTTCAATTGAACCCTCAAGTGCCACAGTTATTACAATTTTCCCTCTCATCACATGGCCCAACCAGTTTCCTTTCCTTTTCCCTATTTCCTTTAGGAGCGATCTTCCTTCTTTTGCTTTGCTCAAAACCTCTTCATTTCTCATCTTATCTACCCATCTTACTTAATGAGATATTCATCTATTTTATTTGTTGAGGCATTATGTCTAATACTTCTCGCATCGAACTTCATGGTAGATATACATGGTAGATAGAGGTGGATAACTTTGATTTGCATTACATATTGTTCTCTATCATATGCATTTTTTCACGTAACTTTGGCAAAGTCGCATAACATCTTTCGTCACGCATTGAAACTAAAATATAATGTAGTATGACGTTATCTGGGCTACCAAAGTAGCATAGCCACGTCTCCGACATACTGCAAATCTCAGCTGAATCTTCGCAGCATCGTCTAGAGTTTTCTACGCTCATCGCCATTACCCATTTTGGATTTCTCTTTCTGTCTCTCTCTCTTCCTCCTCCTAAAATCCTCTCCCAATATTTTTTTCACCCTCGGCTTCGTATTCCACCTTTTTCTCGCCTCTGTTCCCTTGTTCTCGTCTCATTACCCTCCGTGAGATATTACCGGGAAGAAAGGCAGCCCAGACACCAGGTCCTGTGGCCAGTATGCGTAAATAGGCTTAAGTAATGCATCAGTCGGTGCTGGAGTATTGCTGTATCTTTTTAATGAATTTGTGATAAATGGATGATATTTACCGCCGTGAGTGATGAGGCAGTTATTAAAAGATGGCGTCATAAAAAATAATACTTCATTGTACGGGAATAAGATGAAGTTTTTTGGCTTTTAAATAATGCGACGAATTTCGTTCTTTACTCGAATTTGAATTCCCTCATGCGTACATCGGAGACTGATTATGGTAAACATGGGTGCATTTCAAAAAATGCTTGTTAGTTGTGAATGGCTAAGGATGAAGGGAAATGTATAATGTAATTTAATGGTTAGGCCGTTGAATGCGATGGAATGTAAAGATGCGAAGAGAAATTATAAATAGCTAAAGAAATTTATGCTGCATGAGTAAAGTTGATATGCCTCACCCACTCTAATCGAATTTTATTTAACACGTTTTTATGTTTTTACCGACGCTTTTATTTAATTTTTTGGCTATTTATATATATTTTCACCAAATTGTGCTCTTAAGGATAGCTAAATTCTGAATATACTATGAGTGATGTAAGTCTTTAATTCGTATTACTATTCCTCAAGACACTTAATCGTGGCATAAAATAGTCCACAAAGAGATTTACGCGTGGTAATTACTATGATCTTTGCAATCTATTCTTTATTGCGTTGAAACCCGTGTCTAATGTATACGAAACCTTTCCAGAGCATTATGGTCTGGCTAGGACATGAATACTCCAACTTTACTCGCAAAGCTCTAGAATATGGGAACTAGACTGCAGAACTGATAGGATTAATATATAGTTTTTCCTGCAATTGATAAGAGGCCATAATGGTTGCCAATGATAGGTTGAAGTTGATCAGTTGACAGTTAGTGTAGCTAGTTAGTTGATTTGATCCCAAGTACTTGTTTCCATATCAACAATCTACTGCTAACTTCACATTTCACATGGTCCCTGTATGACTAATTTGTCATGTTTATCTAATTGAAATTTAGATAAAAACACATAGCTTCTGTAGCATTGATATATATTTTCCTGATACCCCTGCCACACACTCTGGTGGTGGTTTACAGGATAACGTGTAGATGTAGAAAGCACACCGCGCCTGCAAACGTTAGCTTTTCTCTCTCTCTCTCTCTTGTTAGCTGCGAAGTTCTCAGTAATCCCATTAATTTTTTGGACACGATCAGCAAACATTTTTTGGCTATAACATGGAAGGAGGGTGAAAAAAATGCCAGCAGGGATTAAAATAATATCCCGTTCTCACGATCTGCTGCCATTCTAGCTAATTTGAATCTCCGTAATTACTTTAAAGGAGCCTCAGTCGTTGAGTAATATCCCTCCAGAGGATTGTAGGGTGCACCATGAGAAACCAGTCTCCAGTCTCTGCCGCTGTCTGAGTCTTGGACAGTTGTCGCTTATTTTCCTTTGCGCTTAAACATCGGCGCTGCAAAAAAAGTGCAAAAACTTTCGGGACGGGAATGGATTTTTTTTATCTTTCCCAACTTAGAAGAGTCGTATAAATCCCTTGTAATCTTCTTAAAGTAAAAAAGTGTCACAATGCCCTGATATTCCGCATCGTCGTCCACTCTCCGCCTATTGCGCTCCATATTTTTTCATCGTCGAGGAATAAAAATGAAACTAGGAGAAAATGTGTGCCTTAAAAGAAATGGTAACATGCATTTTCAGTGATAGTAGTGCTTTCAGTGTTAGGATTGCATTGGCTTTACTGAAATGATAGTCTTTAAATGATTACATTTTTTCATTAAAGAATAGGGGAATGGGCTTGGTAAGCTTTGAAAATAGAGAAAGGCCATGAAAGGAGTTAAATCTATGCCCGTAGCGATCACTAAACAAGATCTGTTATTAGAAGAATTGGCCAGTGGATTTCGGTTTATTTTATTTTTTGTACTGGATGTTAAGTTCAGTTTAAACCTAATTTTAGTTTATTATTTAAGAAACTTCCACTTTTTGCTCACTAAAATTTATCAATATTTTTCGCTGGTATTAGATTTTTTTATTTCTCTATTTTCCTAAGTATTGTGTTGGAACATGACCTTATGGAACTTGATTTTATGATCCAATAAAAAATCATGCACCGAAGGTTTACTTAATTTTTACGGAAGCAATAATTGTATTGATCGTCTGTGGCTACATAGAAAATAGTAAAGCTGGTGAATTTTTACAAGCCTCAATATTTTATTGATTTACTAAATATATTTTGGGAAATATTTGAAGAGGTAACTTTACGAACTAATATGAAACTATTTATTACGTTATAGTACCGATGTCTTAAAAATTGCCTGTGCGAGATGAAGCATCCAAATAATGGTATATATAGATAAATATTTCTCGGACATCACGTACGGTAGAAGCCAGAATTACGGAGCACAGGAGGCACATAAGACTTTTTCAACCCGAAAAATCGGCCTTAGCTGAGCATAGCCTCGATATGGCGCACTCCATCAATTTTAACGGCGCCAAAGTCCTATGCCGATCTTATGGATACTGGGATCGATTAGTAAAAGAGGCAATAGAAATACGTCTCGAGGAGAAAAAGCTTAACCGAGACTCTGGGCAGAGCATCAGCCAAATATGGAGTCCGTTGATTGATAAAATAAAACGGTCGCGGATAAAATTCAAATTCCAACCGCCCTGAGCCAAATTTGAATCGGCTGGTCAACAATGGGCCTCAACCGTCCATTGTCTATCTTAGTATAAAAACCCGGCGTGGACCAAACTCGGCAGTCAGTCTTAGCCCTGATGACGATGAGTGAGTTTCTCATCGAAACGTTGGCCTTAAACAGCCTTACCCGGTGCCAAACCCGAGAAATATTTATCTATAGTATTCGCCAGGAAAGCCTATGATCTTTTAATGGTATATATTTTTGCTTATGTTACCGGAGGCAAAAATTGGGAAATTTTACCTTTCCGTTAACGTTTTTAGTGCTTAATTTTCCAATAACTTCAATAAATCTTCCGTGGATATTTTTGTACAAAGTGTTTCTATCGAAGAAATTGCTTCAAAATTGTGATTTCAAGTAAAAAAACACTCTCTCGTGAGTGAGAGACCGAGGCGCAGAGCTCTTGATTGATTCTACGAGTGCATTCATTACGGTTATCCCAATCTGTGGACAAAATTACGAGTCTCTATACCCGCATCGTACTTTTGATTAGTTTTGTGAATATTTGCATGTGCTCAATCGTTTACTGGCTGCGCAATTTACATAAGTTGTTGAAAAATACTGGATTTTCTCGTTAAATTAGGAATTGTCGTCTGAGTAACAAAATGAAATGCACATAATTTACCACACTTGAACTAGATATCAGCCAAACATTTTTTTATCCTCTCAATGGAAACTGTTCTAATATAATGTAGATGTTACTGCATAGTGATCTCGATTTTTTCCTTCCAAAAGGAATCATGTAAGGTTATGGCGGTTCCCTTGTAAGTTTAATTTATTTAAATATTCCTACGTGAGCCTGTCAAATGGAGGGCGGAGGTATGTGGTCGTGATGGAATCTGCTCCCTGGATATTTTTTTGCTATTCATCTTTTAGGAAAACTCATTGACCATGTTATTTTCAAGTTTCGAACAGCAGCATGACCGTCGGTTAGGGAGGAAGAGGGAATTTCGGACAGGACGACTAAATCCGGATGATCGTTCGCTCCAGCGAAAACAAACAGGTCCTCCCTTCGGGTAAAAAAGGTTTTAGCCCCTGGAATTGAGGAATCGATGTACTGCGACGAATCTACGGGGAAACTTCGACCTTATATCACACCTCAACTTCGTCGTCATATGTTCGATCACATTCACTCTTTAAGACATCAGAGTGCAAGAGTCACGACAAAACTGGTTACTGATCGTTTTGTTTGGCCTTCTGTTCGTAAGGATTGTCACATTTGGTGTCAAACGTGTGTGCCTTGTCAGCGCTCAAAAGCTCACCGACATGTTAAATCGCCGTTCGGAAATTTCTTGCCTCCTTCCAGCTGGTTTTATCACATACACGTTGATGTGATTGAACTGCCAATTGTTAATTCATATCGCTACAGTCTGACCGTGATCAATCAGTACACTCGTTGGAGTTAAGTTCAACCCATGCAATGCATCACTGTGAAGGCAACTACCGCGGCTTTGTTAACATATTGGTTTTATCGATTTGGGTGTCCACAAAAGATCATTGCTGATCGGCGGACGCAATTTACTCGTATCTTTTTAGTAATTTGGCAAGACAATTCGGCATCGAAATTTCTCATACAACTAGTCTTCATCCTCAGGTAAACGGTATGGTGGAGAGATTTCACCGGCAGTTAAAAGCCGCGTTAATGGCTCACAGAATAAACTGGGTAGAAGCCCTTCCGCTTGTTTTACTAGAAATCCATTTCTTGTTCAGAGAAGATATCAATACCTCTTCAGCAGAATTGTTTTATGGAAAACCCCTCCGACTTCCTGGTGATTTAATTAGTTCTTCTTCTGCCATAATAGAGGATTCAAGTAGCTTCTTATCTCGACTTAAAAAGAGAACGTCTCAGTTGCGTCCAGCTTCTGCTTCTAGACACTCAAAATAGGAGGAATTTATTTTCAAAGATTAATCGAGTTACAGCCAAGCATTTCTCCTCGAGGGTTCTACTCGTAAATTCTTGCAGCCACCCTATTCGGGTCCACATAAAATTACTGCACGGGACAAGAAAACGATTACAATGAAGATCAAGGGAGAAGAGATGAAGGTTTCAATCGACCGGGTTAAACCAGCCAGGTTTAACAAGGCTGCACCTGCGGGCTCAACACCAAAATGCGAAGGGCGAACTACCAAATCCGGAAGAAGAGTTCGATTTCCCGATTTTTACAAACCATAGACGACTCAACTGCATAGGGGGATAATGTGGCGACCGTAAATGGTGCCATCATCTTTTATATTGTTGCCAAGGAGGCCTTGCTGATTTGTTGATGTTTATGTAACTAAGTCAGAGGACTGAGATTGTAGTGGGCATTGATAAAGGCTCTAAAAAATAGATTTAATAAACGTGAAGATCTTCTCACTTACCCATCTCCACATGCATGCGGCCAAGCAATTATTTATACAGTGCATCTAAAAGAATAGAATGTGTTTCGTGCCTCGGGAAAATGACTATTAAGTGTATTCCTCATGTTCCGTCGTGTGTATACCAATCTCAAATGGGACTTAAGCATTATAATTTATAAAAGTCTAGCATTGTGGACATTCCAAAGGATATATTTTATAATAATGGTGGAGTGATGTTTAAAATATGTATGCATACTGTACATGGCATTCATATATGAGCCTTTTTTCCAAAACATGCGATGAAAAGATTTTCTAGTGAACTCTATATGGACAATTATGCATCTGAACATGGAGACATGCAATGATTAGGGTTTTCTTGTTGACTACTGCTACTGGGACAATGGATGTGAACCCCCGAATGGCACCTGGCTCCTGCTCTCAATGCTTATATTGTCATTAACAGCAGAGTCAGCAAATAAAGGTGTTTGTTCTCTGCTGCAAAATTAAATGCCGTATGTATTCAGCATTCAATTAGGAATAAGGGCTCCACTGCATCGACTGGAGGATATATTATATCTATTTTGTCACTGCATCCATTGCGTCTTTTAGATGACAAATTTGTGTTCCAACCAGCAATGGTGACCTTCATCCCAAAGACACCGATTGGAACTCCAGCAACATTGCCACCTCCAAGACCCAATGCATATGTTGAAGACCCAGAAGTAATGGAGAGAAGATTCTTTAACAGTGTTTGTTCACATACATTGAAAAAAACTGTAGTAGGTTATTGAGTTGTTGGTAGTGAGATGGTTTGAAATGGATTTATGAGGAATAATTTTTGACCGTAAAAGAAATTTTGTAATAAAATTTGATTTACTTCATATTGCAGCCTGACCTTTTGTATAATTGGGCCAGATCAGAGGTATCAACTGCACCTCCATTAGCCCATGGAATGCTCCCAAAGCTGTCACGGCGTCGGAGTCCCTGGGAATCGACAGCAGCTACTCCACGCCCTGGAGCAAAATACACTGAGGCTGATGAGTTTTTTCCTTAGAACTTATCTCTTTTGAATATTTTACTGTTTATGAAAATATATCTCCTTTTGGAGAAGGAAAACTGTGGTCAGCAATCAAAGTAACCACATGCATGGATGTTGGCTGTTGATTATATTATTTGGGTTTCTTTGTTATATTACTTCTGTCATGTCATTTAAAATGTATTTTGTGAACTTAAAATATTCATATGAACTTCATCTTTATTGAAAATGACCATAAACCGCATACAAATATGAAATAAATTATTTAAGAATACTTTATTGTAAATATTTAAGCGTACATTTTATTGTCCAGCATTAAATAAAAGAGTACATGCGTGGATATTGACCCTGATTGCATGTGGTTTTTCATTTATTTTCTTTAGTTAAACACTTAATTATGCACATCCTAGATTGATAACTGTGAAGTACACATTAATAAGTAACTTAAGTGATATGTATGAATTGAATTACAATATTAAGCTTGAAACATTGGTTTTGATGTCCATGCGTTTAACCTTTCATTTGTTTAAGGGAAGCATCATTTGACCAATTATATTATGATAATTTTTTTTAGTATTCAGTAATTACTGGTACAAGAGCAGTGCATTTTTGAAGATTTTTGGTGATTTGTGGTAGCATCAGTAGTGGGGCATTCACATCAGCAGTGTTTATTTGCGGAAGCCACCATCAGCCATTGTGCATTTACTATAACATGTTGTCCACTTTTCTATTGAAAATCATGTAGCATGAGTTAGTTCTGCTGCTAAAGTGAACTCTAAAATGTTTCAATGAGCCATGTTCATTTCCCAATAGCCATCCTCATTTGGAATTTTTAGGAGTTGGATTAGTATGGAATGGTCCATGAGGTTTTCCTTTATTTTTTGATATATTGAAGACATAAAATGTAATGTTTTAACCCAGAAAGGTTTATGGTTATGCTTCAAAAACGTCAACCTCTCTTCAAAGGCTTTGGGTCTTTAACCATGTAAATAACTCTTAACGCAGATATTGTCTTCTTTGTGTTCTTAATATAGGTTTTATTTTATCCCTTTAGAATCCTTGAAACATCTCTATGCTAGAGTTTAGCTTTAAGGTGAAGCGATATGTAGCCAAGGTTTAACAAATTATAGAAAGGATGTCATCAATCACTCACTACTTCATTGAAATAATTAAGTTTAGGCTTATAATGCAAAATGGGTGTTCTTTGCCTAAGGATAATTAATGACAGTATGCACTTTTTATTATTACATTGATATCTGTTTCTTGCATGACACTTTATTCTTAATTTAAAGTTGAGTGTTTATTTGTGACTAGTTTGTTTTAGCTCTGTTTGCAAAATGTGTTAATTGTCCCCATTATTTCATTTTTTTTTAGAGTTCCAGCAAGTTGTTAAGAACCTAAATCGGGATCAACAAGATTATATATCCCGAATGTCAAAGAATCATGAAATGGCATTGACATCCATGCGAGGCATTGACATCCATACAGAGAAATTATAGTACAGCTGGAAGAAAAGGTGGTTAACCTTGAAGAGGATTGGAACAAATGCCAGACATTAACCGGCATAGAGGTTGGTGACACTGCTTAAATGCCATTCCTTAAACTCAAATCAAATTTTTTCAATTAAAATTGCCTATGTGATCTACTCAGTCTAATTATAAATTTGGAGTTAAGCTTTACTTCGAGGAAATTAACAAGATTGAGCATTATTGATGAAACAATTTCTATGATTCCACACTTTTGATAGCCCCCATAGATTTCAATGCGTACTGCTTCGTTTTCATGGCACCCTGACCTATAAAAGTAGAAATCATTTAGATTAGCAATAAGAGGAATCACACAAAGTGTTTGATGAATATGATTTTACCTAATATTACTCCAATTTCTGATGGTGGAATCAGAATTGGATTTTGTTAATATTTATCCATATTTTTGTATTTCAATTTTCTTTGATTCGCACCTTTCATAAATACCTCATTTTTAAGCTAAATTTTGCACATCATTTTCAAGTATGATGGTAAAAATTTTCATTGAGGAAGGTGGATCAAGCTCATATTCATGCTCACAGAAAAATTTTCATTAAGGAAGATCATATAGTGTCCGGGATGGTAAAAAAATATTTCCCCTTTATCTTAACAAAGTAACATCATTCTTAAATCATTTCTTCTTCGACTGCCAAGCTGTTTGCGACAAAGCTGGGACTTAAAATAGGAGAAAAATCGTGTTTTTTTAGAACATAAAAATTTCAGAAAGTAAAAACCATCTGCCTTAACTGTAACGAAAATCCACATTCCTCGATATTGCATGGAGTGCTCTAGCCAGTGAAGCTGCCACATTATCTATCTCCCCTGTAGATTTTTCCTGGCTTTAAAGTAGTTGAGAGGATACATTAGCTTAAATATCTCAGCATTCGACATAGTATCATAGTATATGGTTAGAAGACCACATCTTAATTATAATTTTAACTAATAGTTACCTATTTACCATATTCTGAAATGAGAAAGAGGCTTGAAAGTATAATTTCAGTTAACTTCTTGGCCAAAGAAAGGAAGTCACCAAATTTTAAGGATAGCCTTTTTTCATTTAAATGCCTTCCTTTAATTGTTTGTCGTATACGTATCATCATGAAGTAGGGCATTTTCTATGTGGAGCTACCAATAAGTGGAGCTCAGTGAAATATTTTTGACTGACATCTTGTGAACCTGCTGTATTAATGATCCTTATTCATTGACGCAGGAAAAAGAGGAACTAGCTTCCCCAATTAAAAAAATGTCAGCCGAATCAGCCAATGATACCAGAGTGGTTGAACTAGAAGTAGACCAAATGGAGACATGTTTCTAATCTTCACCGCTTACAGCAGTGGCATCAGCCCTGAAAAAAGACACTCCGATGGCAATGAGCTTGACCTTAGCTTTGCCAGCTCCATTTCTCACGTTCCACCTTTCACCTCAACCATGTCCGGAGAGACAGCCGGCTCCCGCATCATCGTCCCCCACGGAGACACCTGCGTCCCCCGTGGAGACCGTACCTGCTCCACCGCCAACTCCTCCCGCTCTGCCAATACGGGATGAGATTCTTCTTCCAGAAATGGGTGGCCCGCCCCCACCCCTTCCAATCCCTTGTATGGCTGGACCGCCCCCTACCGTAATGCGTTAAATATAACATTTTTACTACGAAGGCCTTCACGTCTTTTCCAAGGCCCTAGGCATCCTGGATCATATAAAATTGGCGACGCCTATGTATACAATACTCGAAACCTAGGACGATCAATGTAAAACCTGTAAATGGGCTAACCTCTATTATCTGCAACAATAGCTGCTAAGAAAATGGAAAAATTTGAGATGTTGATGAAATCATGTGATTTACGTCACTGAACGAAATAAATAAATTTTCAAGTGTCTAAATTATCTTTCACTCTAAATAAAATGCTAGTGAAAATTTTGCTGGAATACGTTGGTATTCATATCGACCAGGCAAACGACAGAAGAGCGCCGAATACTTTATTAATTATAACTTCATCCTCGCCAAAAATACCTTTTTGCAGACAGACCGGAAAATATGACTATACCTTGGATTGTTAGACATCAAAATAACCGAGGAGTTCGTCATTCTCCTTCCTCTATATGTTTTAAAAGAGCATATCTCTTATAACTTAAATGGGAAGGAATTTCCGCTGCTTTTGCATTTCTTCAAAGTCCCTAAAATGATTACTTGAGGGAATTTCCATTATATTCTCTGTTCAATATAATACAGATAGTTTTATTCTATTATTCGCAATTTGAGTCAAAAATTGTGGCAATGAATAACAAATTATTTTGTTTGCTGTTAAAGCGATGTTCTAGAAGAAATATTGCGAAGTTATTTACTGATTGGATATTTTTTAGTTGAGTGGCCATTTTTATAGATGAAACCAAGATTAATAAACAAGCACTAAAAACTTTACATTTAATAAACGCGATCTCTTTGAGGCAAATGTTAACCCTGTAGTACAATAACATCAGATATTCCAGGATTCGAGGCTTTGGAATTGCATGAGATTCATATGGCAGATCCCACTTCTGCAAACTTCTTGCCGCCCGAACTCCATCGAATAGCTCTCTTGGCTTACCGCTAGGAACTGATTCCGTCTCCAATTAATGTCTAAGTTTCGTACGACGCAGTGCCCTAAGCGGCTTTTATTTACAGTTAAGCATATTTTAGATATTTACAAACTCAAGTTAATGCTATTCAGAATCTTAAATTTCAACTTCCTTACCCGTTGATTGCATCCCGGCCGTCGATAACCGAACTGAAATTTCAAGATATTTCATCGCAAATGTAGGCGTGAAAATCGTCGTCGCTACCGTCTAATTTTGGGTCGAAGCCCATACCGGTTTCGTCCGCTGCCCCCTTGGTCGCCTGGAAGAGAAACGCCCCTACTCCGGCACTTTCGTGATCTCTTACGAGACTGAGAAGGAGGTCTCGTCTTTTGAGCACTCGGCATGGTGTTCCAAGGAGAACTCTGTTGTGGAAACACTCCAGGCTCAACAGACCTCTACCACCTACACTGCGAGGGAGATACAGTCTGGCGACGCAGGATTTCGGATGAAGACTTCTTCAGATGGTCATCATCTTCCTCGTTCCCCTGTCGAGGTTCTGCAGCTCGTTGACGCTCCATTTTATGAATCCGAAGGTGTACAGCAGTGTAAGAACCGCGCTGTTGTACTTGGCGGTGACTCTCTCCTTCATTGCTGCAACCTCCTGCATTCGGCTTTCAGAGACGCCGAGATATTCATAGCTGTCATCGCCCTCGAGGTGGCGAATAACGCTCCCGTCAACGAGGTGCACGTCTTCCTTGTTCTCCGAAAATCTTCCTTTCGCCAGGTGGATGGATGCACACTGTCCAATCCAAACTCCATCCCTATAGGCTCACTGTACTCCAGTACGGTGTCCAGGGCCACGCGAAGGTCTTTTGTGTTGGAAGCGTAGAGCTTCAGGTCATCCATGTAAAATAAATGCGTGACCTTATGCTTCCTGTCACCTGGCATACCGCACATGTATTCTTTCCCTTTGCGCAGCCTCAGCGACAGAGTTAGGAGGGAAATACAGAACAGCAAGGGGCTCAAGCTATCGCCTTGGAAAATGCCACGGTGGTATGATACCAACTCTGTCGAGACCGACCGCTTGCCTGCGGCGCGGTCTAAGCGCGTTTTCCAGAGTGGTATCAGGCGCAGGATGCTGGACACAACCTCTGGATAGACTTTCATCAACCTCACCATGGCTACAATGAGCTCATGTGTGTGGTGTCAAACGCCTTTCTGTTGTCCACCCAGGCCATTGATAGGTTGCGTTTACGCTGGATGGCATCCTGGCATATGTATCTATCAATGAGCATGTTGTCCTTACATCCCGCGATTCCACGCTTTGGACCGCTCTGCTCGCATACTTCCTCCCAAACCGGCTGAACCTGGTGGAGGATAAGGTCGCTCAAGATGGAGGTGAACGCCTTGTGTACAGTTTTGAGGCAGGTTATAGGACGGTAGTTCTTAGGATCGGACATGTCTCCCTTCTTAGGTATAAGAACCGTGCGTCCCTCAGTCAGCCACGGTGGAATTGCTTCTCTACCCGAGAGAAAGGACATGAAGATTCTGGCGAGATGTCGGTGGGTGGAACTGAACTTCTTCCACCAGAAGTTATTTATGGCATCCTTTCCTGGAGCCGAGAAATATTTCTTGCCAGAAAAGGCCTTCTTCACGTCACTCTCTGTGCCTGAAAGAAGAGGAATGTTGAGTTCTCCCTCACGGCCTTACTCCTCTTGAGGAGCTTTTTCCGGATCGTTGTGAGTGCCCGAACTCTATCAACCGCGAGCTGTTTTATGGTATGCAGCACGTTCTTGTTCAGTGTGTGATGGTGAACTCTGAGGCTGTGTGCTATGCGTCGGACTTTGGGTGTGAAATCCCGCCCAGGTGTGATGTATTCCATCACACACTGAATCGTCGAAGCCTGCTGTCTCGCCAGAGTGATCTTGGCCTCCAACTGTTTAAGCCGTTTTGCCGCTTTTTCTTCCAAGAGTTGGGCTTTTGGGAGTGAGCCATTATTTTGGCAGCAGCGTAGACCACGCAGTTGACCGTTCAGAGGTCCGACGCTTCCGTAAGAATTTCGTCGATTAAGCCATTCGACATGGTCAGGACATTACTCCGCGGAGAGATCTTACGATGGATATCTCTCTGCCTGGCTTGTCCTACATCATAGGTGATTTCATTTAACAACCGCGTTCGGAGTTCAGATTCGGCCTGATCTACTCCATACCTACTTGTCGGCGGTACCGATGGTGCAGCGGCTGTCAAAACAGCCGATGGAGAGACTGCTTGTGTCGGGGAGGGTGGCCAGGCCGGTGTTGTATTTCTTTGAACACGCGGTTGTTGGGGAGTTCCCTTTTTACGCAGGTGGTTGGCATAGTCGCGCAGATGCTGCTGCGACAGGTGGTTATGTTCAGGATAGATCTCACACCACAAAGAGTGCATCCTTGCCATATACAGCCAGCGATTGGGCTCGCTGTGAGCATAGCATGCGAGGAGGTCGCCCCTTAGGGTTTCTGTCCACTCCATACGAGCTCCCTTCTTGTTGGAGTCATTATTGCCACACCCTACTCCCCTTGGGCCCCCATCCGAGAGGGGCCGGTTGTGGGTGGCACTTCTGATTATCTTCCTAGGAACCAGTTATCCTGTGTGTGGGGTGGTTAGCCCCACACACAGACGTCCACCATTGGCCGGCAAAGCGGTTACCAGGTACGCCACGAGGAGGCTGGTGGTCCGTTTTCGTACCCCAAAGCCTCGTTTTATTTTATTATAATTTTTAATTTAAACTTTTTTTATTATTAACATTTATTTTTTTAATTGTTACTATTATTATTTTTAATATGGTATAGCGGTAACTTTGAGGTGGTATTTACAGGGTAAAATTAGAGGAATGTAAGAAGGCCTCCCAAAGTTCGCTGGAGTTTTCGGTTATGCCGAAATATGTTATTCCGGTTTGGGCTGTTTCAAGGAGTGAAAACGGTCGATGTGAAGACGTCCTCTTATCAATGGTCAAATTCTATTTGTTATTAATTGGTTTTTTTGCTCTTCATGTGCAATTCTGATTTTACTAGATGAAAAATGAAAAAATGAAATGGAAAAGAAATAGCTATTCCATATATTCTATTGGTTTTATATGCTTCCACGGCTTCGGTATTTTGAGGGAACAAATGTTAAGGGAGAGCTGTGGGTCATTTATAAAAAGGCTGCATTTTGAATATTTTATGCTACCACTGCCGCCTTCTACGAAGCCCAGTGACGAGAAAACGGGATTTTGAAAAGGAAGCCGGTAGGAAACCCATATGACGAGACTAAACTCCTGTGGCGACATTTGGGGCATCGCACAGCGGAGAAAAATGTCGTCATTCTAACTTACTCCAGCGGGTATTCACCTTTCTCTGTCAGTTCGAGCCATTATCACTGGATGGGGAAACATCCAGGTCGACTTTGAGGCTTAAGATTTCAAATTTCCCATCGCGGGCGTTGAAAGGGCTCAACTGGGGATATGAGAAAAAGAAAGACAAACAGATGAAAGCAAACTATTCCTCCCGCAGCCATTTCTCCCGTTACTTACTTACTCTTCACGCACGTTCTACGGATGTCACATGCTCACTTCTCAACCGGAAACCAGGGATTTTCATCACTTTCGCATCGTTTGTTTTCGTTCTTTAAAGCGAGACCACATGCAACTTGTGCAGCTCAGGTTATGTGGCGCCAGAAGAACTTTTAATAATGTGCTTTTTACCGTTATCCTTGGACGGATATTCTGTTCATTAATCTTTCACCACTACGCCTCACAATGATTGCGTCATATGTTCGCGGCTTAAAGATGCTTCGTTTAAATGATTCAGTCCTAATTTTGAAATTATTTCATTTTCACTAAATCGTAATGCCTACTTATGTCAAAACAGGCATAAATATTACAAGGTAAAGCGGTACAATATTTTATTGTAAAATATACACCTCTGCCCTGAGGACGATGCTCGAGTCGGATATCGAAACGTCGGCCATCATGCATCAACTCACCCTGACGAATCCCCGAGATAACTTTGAGAAGGATAATCGATTCACACATTGTATGCGCATCTAATCGCAAGGATTTTTGTGATTATTTTGGTGATAACCTAAATCAATATGCCCATTTAAGTTAAATTCGCAGTGACCACAAGGTAACCAAGTGTAACCTTCATTTTATTAAGTTCTGGAACGACTTTAAATCAATTTATGGGAGAGGATATGTTTTATTTGCGGCGCGTCAGGTCTTGTTAATGTCTACAGAGTCGCACAGAGGTCTGAGAACCCACTTTAGCGGTCAAAAATCGATTTTTCCCAAAATGTTGAATTTAAGTCATAGATGTTCTTATAATAAAAAGAAGTGAACTATTCATTATTAACCAAATGTAATTGCATCCCTTGGTGACCCATGTCCCGCTAGTACAGACGGACATCTGGGGAATCAGCGCCACCGCTTAAAATCATTTCTTCTCGATCGAAATGGAAGCCAAATATAACTCGACGTTGGCATGTTTCCACCATAAAATTAGATGATCCACTTATTTTGAAATCTATACTTCATTTTTACTTGGCCAAGTTTTCTATTTTAGTTGTATTTATGTGACACATCAAGATAATCTCAAATGGCGCTACGCCACCCACATTTCCGGCATCAGTAAGACGTTTAGAAAAATTCTTACATTATCATATGATGAGACAGTAAGCTAGGACTAGTGACAGTCTTTGTCTGTAGGAAAAAAGTAATAGTTATGTGCATTCAAGCGCCATTTTTTAATCTATTGGCACTTTTATCCCGAAGCGCGGGCAGCGGTGCTGCCGCTAGTTGCTCACTCTCGCGCTCCATCTGAGGAGTCCGCACTGAGATATAGCGGTCTGTTAAGTTGATTCATTACTTTAAACTCAGAATGAGATGGTACATATCCTTTATCATATTAAATAGGATAATTATTAGTGCTAAAGACTTGGTGTAGATGAAAATCGACACGCTCCCATTTGCAATATTGACAAATACGGCTAATGTGGGTACATAAATATATAATGGCAATTCGTTGGA
Source organism: Ceriagrion tenellum (assembly GCA_963169105.1). NCBI lineage: Eukaryota > Metazoa > Arthropoda > Insecta > Odonata > Coenagrionidae > Ceriagrion > Ceriagrion tenellum. The sequence goes on from OY720636.1 coordinate 22,966,704, forward strand.
ATATAATTGACTCACAATATTGCCTTGGTTTTCCTCATCCATATTACTGACTGAAAAGATGAAGGAGTATTTCACCAATGTTTATTAATGTTAAATCGTATTCATCTACTAGTTTCTGTGTATGATATCTGGTTCGATCCTTATATAAATTTAATAGCTAATATATTTACCATGATCTTGCGTTGGGTCTTTCTGCCTTGCTCGCCTTGAATTGAATTTCTCCGTTGGATGTCTACTCCAAATGAAGAATGCTATGGGTGCTTGAAGTAGAAATAACTAACGGGTCAGTCCAAAAGTGTACCAACTGGCTGAATGCCAAACTCCGATAATTGCACAAAAACTGTCAGTTTTTATATGAGAAAGAACTGAACAAATTTTCAATCTCATAAGTGAGTGAGAAAAATATATTGCTCAGTAATCTCTCAACTATTTCTACAGCAATTAGCCAATGCAGAATCATTGGTTTCTAACAGATAATAGCCGTATTATATATTCGATCTATTTCTTTTGTGGTATAAAACAATTCTGTCGGCTTTATGCAAGCCGTAGGCAACAGCTGGTAGCCAACGACAACAAGAACTTTAATGGGTTGGCGAAAAGCTATTGTACTTGAAATTTAATTTTGTTTCGTCACCATAGCATTAACTGCTGCAATGCTTTCTAGAGAAACATTCATTTATTTATAGACATAAACAGTATTTCACCGAGGTTTTGCATAATTCTATTTTGAATCTTCGGGAATCGTTTTTATTGGAGAGCCTGCATTCTCCCGTCACGCCCAGATAAAGAACTTTCAGAGAAAAAATTCAATCTATTTTATAACCGCGTATCGCTTCTGTTTCTGCTCTGAATACTCTTCTTGCTGCCAATTTCTTAAAATTCAGTATATGTGGAAGGTCTAGTTCAGTTTATTCGGGTTTGTCCCGCGTTGATTCATATTACCGGACAACAGTTTCGCTAACGTTACAGCTAGCGTCGTCAGGTCCTGATATATTCCCCTACGATGCATGAAGAGACAGGTAAGAACGCGGAACTGTAACGACGTGAAAATTTATCTAATAATTCTCATAATATATCCAAACCATATTAAATTATATTATAGTGTGGATGATTTTGGAGTGCCTCGTACTGCAAGGGACTCAATAATGTTAAATTTCTCGATGACGCCTTCGTTGTTGGAATATTTTTGATTAATTTTCAGCGTTATTTAGCCATTCAAACATAATTTATTTTTCATCATTCGTCTGTGATGGTTTTTCAGCTTAAAGGCTATTCTTAATACCAAAGCTAATGAATTTGTCACTCCCTGCCGTTTAATTTTTCTCTCGCAATTCATTGCGTTTGAGCACCTCTTGTTCCGTTTTTTGAGTACAGGTGTGGAAACTTCAATCTAATATTTCAGTTTGATCGGAACTTGCTTAAATGTATCGGGCGCAGTATCTCACTCTCATCTAATTGATGAAGACTACAGATTTATTCGTGCAAAAATAATTCTTCAACGCTGGCTTCCGAGTCCGCCATAAATTTGATAAACATTCCATGTGCTACTTTATTCGTTTAGAAAATCAATTTCCTGATGCAATGAGTTTTTTCATCGCGGAATGGAATTCTGCCAGGGAAATATACCGTTATTTCCGCCCAATCGACGTATGGAACGCATTGCTATATTGCCAGAATATTGTGAAGACTTTGTAATGTTGGGCGGTGTTTTGAGAAATGGGATGAAAGAATCCCTAAGAGCATTTCGCAAAACGGTCAGTGGATCTGGATCGGTGGATTAGCGTCCATATATCCCACTCTGCTGACATCACAAGAAATAATCAAATGAAACAAGATTCTCCTCCTCACCATTTAAGCAATTTTCATCTTTGCAGCAATATGTAAATACAAAAACTCCTTTCAAGTAAGGCAACTTAAGCATGCAACTCCGCGTCGATAACTCTGGCGCAAGTGCATAAATACCAGGGCTCGAGTTATAAAACTTCCAAAATGTCGTCCCTATAGAGTTATTATATTTTCCTAGCTCAAAAAATGAAGCGAGCACAGCAAAAGGAGTATTGGCGAGGTTACGAGCTGTACGGCGTAAGCAGAAAAGCGAGACGGCCGAAGGAGCGCATTCTTCCACTTTTTCACCTCGGACGATATTAAAGTCGTAAATTGTGTACCATGACCTCCGCAGGAATGGCGAATTCTTTCGTTGCAATTTCTCTTTAAATATAGGTCACAAGGAAGCGAATCGCAATACATGACATCTAATTTTTCCTCGAGATCAGTTTAATATCCCGCGGCAAGCGGATGAAAGTTAGTGAAATATCTATGATTGAATCGTTTTATTTTTTCGCAAGTCTATTTATATTTGTCATGCCATCTCTGGCTGACTTGTGTATCGGAGAGGGAAACTATGCTAATTCAGTATTCTAAACTTGTGTAATTGCCCAGTTTTCTTTATCCTTGAAGAAGATATATTTCCACAGATTCATTCTCTTTGATGTATTAACTATGCGGATAATACTGAATTTAAATAAAGGACGGATTAAGAAGGTATGAAACATTATACAAAAGAGTAGATGAGGAACGAACTCAATGGAACACGAAACAAAAATTAGAACTTGATAGACTGGGAGCTAACTCTGAGGCATAAAGGGTTTGTAAAGACTTAGGGATCAATAGGTACATAAGACAAAGAAAGAAGAAGGAATATGATAACTACCAGGAAGAAAGCAAACTAGCGTTGGGGAACGATGGAGGATTGGGATCCTCCAACCAATCTTGGCACTGAGTGACCAATGGTGATTAATTATTGTTTTTTCACCAATTAGCTAGCAAGAGTAAGTTAAGATAAATTCCTATCGGAAATACCTCCGGGTAAATAGGTAAAGAGCACAGCCGATTCAAAGGAAGAGTCCATCGTTACAGAGTCTTCTTTTTTTACTTTGAAGACGGTAGGTGATACGTCCGTTGAAAATTTTTATCAATTCATACCGATATTATTAACCAAATATGTTCCCTGCGATAGCTTTAAATCTAAAGATTATAATTAATTTCTGAAGTGCATCAATTTCTTTTTTTATCGCACTTAAATCCCATGTAAACTGTGTTTTCCGTTGGTCGACAATGTAAACATATATGGCATGGCATAACATATATTCTGCCCCAAGTCCACAGTTTCCAATTAGATTTTACCACACAAAAAAGGATAACTTATAGCATATAAACTGAACCGATTTTCAGTCCGTTATTAGAGAGGTTTGAGCACCGCGAGAGCTCTGGTGATATTTTCTTTGGTGTTGCGAACGTTCGGTTTTACAAGCCCTAGATGGATCGTCGCCAAGGAGCTACTTTAAGTGCTGCGGAGAGGGGTTGAATGATAGGCTTGGTTGAGGCAGGAACAACAGTTTCCCAAGTGGCAGCGCAAATGAGAGTTGCTCCAAAGACAGTATATCGGTGGCTTAAGAGATATAGAGAGGGCGATGAAGAACTAAAAAATAAACCGAGAAGTGGTCAGCCGAGAGGTACACGCAGGGAGCAAGATGACGCGATGAGGCAGGCAGTCATGGACAATCCTCTGTCCATCGGTGGTATGTCAGCAGTTAGGATAAGGCTGAATCTAGTGGAGTACAGCTACTCCACCGCCCGCCGGCGTCTACTGGAGGAAGGCATCCAGCTGTACAGGCCTGCTACGAAACCCTTTATTTCGGAATACCAGCGCATCATCCGCTTGAAATTTTTGTTGGCAAACAATAATCTAGATAAAAATTATTGGAATCTAGTCATTTTTTCTGATGAGAAGACTTTCAGACGTAATCAGAGAGGAAAGTTAAAACTTTGGAGACAAAGAAATACCAGGTAATTATGAAAAATAATTATCTAAATTGATTAAGAATATTCTTTGACCACAATGTGCATACAAATGAAACATAAAATAATTTTCTCTTCATAGATACAACGAAAAAAATATTTTAATGACAAGAATTCCCGGCCATACAAGTTTTGGGGAGCAATTTCAGCTGCCGGACCTGGACTGTTATCAGAACCCCTCCCAGAATGAATTGTCAGCAGTATGTTGAAATTTTAACAGACAACCTCTTACCATACTTGGATGAAGTAGTTCCAGATGGTGAGGAAGTTGTTTTCGTCCATAATAACTGCCCAATACATACTGTGGCTTGCACTAAGCAGTTTTTTGTCGAAAATCCAAGGATAATCGTATTACCTGGGCCACCAAACTCTCCGAACCTTAATCCGACAGAGAACGTTTGGGGGCTCGTGGTGAGGGACTGGCAATTCGCCGGAGAGAGGAGTGTGGAAGCACTGGAAACCCACGTGAGGGCCATTTGGAATACCATTACTAATCGTCCTATGCTCCTACAAAATTAATTCATTCTATTACTTCTCGGCTATCGGCATTAGCCGAGAATGATGGGAAAATAACAAAGTATTGAATCGTGACAAAAATTTTATTCAAGTTTTTTTCGCAAATAAAAACTACCTTTCTCTAAAAATGAATGTCTTGAATAATTTTCCTGAAAATTGTAGTTAGAGTGGAAGATACTTCATGCAGTCATCTCCCAGTGAAAATTCGACGGTGCAGAGCTAAGTTCTAATAGTTCTCATGGGTAAATTTAGACAGAGATCGATTGATGTTAAGAAATTTCTATATTTTTAATAACGTGAAACTGAAGTCACGAGGATAAGAGATCTACATCTACGCATTACCCTGCGATTCGCCGCATGAGCGTGTGGCAGGGGGTGTTAGGGCACCAGCCATCGTATTTGTAGGAATAAAATGTGAAAAAGAACAAAGGGTAGTGTTCCGGATTTGAAATTCGGTCAAAGGAAGGTTTTGTATGTAAATGATGTCTCTATTAAGGCCTGTACACACGGCGCCTTAGATTGTGTGGTCTGTGGCGCATATTCTGGCGCCGGATCCGGTATGATTGGACGGCGACATTTATGGTAGCAATATCTTTCGCTTCTGTGTACACACGGTGCCACGAGACGGTGTTGAAACAATTGAACGTAAGTATACGTTCGAAAATGAAATGAAATCACACATGACTCACTGAGAGTATATTTCAATAATTCATCAAAACCAGAAAATCATATCCAAAATCTACTACTCTGCTCCTTTCTAAATATACTTCACCAATGCCATAAACCCAATACGGTAGCTAAAAATTTTCTAAACAAAATCACACACTCCTAGTTCTAGAGATCCGACACGACTGCTCGCTGTTTATAGTTGCACTTTCACGACCGGTTTCGATTTTGGTGACTCTTTCAAGAGAACCCGCCAAATTATAAGTATATTTAGACATACACTCACTCTCTGGCTGTAAAAAATTTGTTCAGGTGGATGAAAATCGCTGGTATTTTGCCTTCTCTCGTGGCTGTTTACTTTTTCAAGTGGTGGTTGCTATGGATGTAGGTAGCGATATGGCAGGGAAAATGATACACGCTCCATCGCTGGCAACTTGCTTGCGATTGCCTTGCATGCCACCAGATGTCTTGCGATATGGGCATACACACGGCGACATCTGTCGCCGACAGTATCGTAAGCAATGCCCGGCAACAGAAATCTCTTCGTGTGTACAGGCCTTTATGGTCGCGAATGGTGTTTGGGGAAAACGAATTCTCAAATCTCCGTGTTCGACAGTCCAACTATTATTTTGTCGCTTTTGTCTGATCTGCAGAAGTAGTGAGGGGATAACAGTATTCCTTCCATGTCATTCCGGAACTCGGCCGATTTGAATTTATGTAATAGTCTTAATCTGGACTATAATCCTCGTGTCTCTTGAGATTCCCACTCAAGTCCTTCTAAAAGTCGCATGGCACATTCTGTTCGCTCGTAGATGCTTTTAACGAAACGGGCATTATTCATCTGTATCTTGTTGATTACGCGAATCGAATATCTATTAACCGGATCTCAAATGCTCGCGGCGTACTCGAGGTGCGGCTTTGATAACGCAAAATAGCACGTCTCTCATACCTTTTCGTTTGATTTTCTCCCTACGATTTTTGTAATAAATCCTAATCTCTTTAACGCAGTACTATACCACATATAGACCACATATATTTTGAATATGATTTCTCCACTACAAATCTGTAGTTAGAGTAAATTCTAAGTACTTGACTTCACTCGCTACGTTTGTGTTTAGTCCACCAACACTTAAGTTTGCGCTGCGAGGAATTTATTTCGCCAAAAGTGTAACACCGAGCATTTTTTAGATTCAACTCCAGGCCCCACTCTAAGGAGTGAAGTGCTCTTCAATGGTTTGGAAAACAAAAATATAGAAAAATATATCTAGATTTACTTTTAACTCAAACAAGCAGCGTATTTAAGTTGCAAGAGGTTGATTATAAAAATGGCATCCGATGGGTTGCCTTTGCGCCTGTCGCGATAGCCAGGTCGGTATAGCGTTGGCGTGGACACCCAAACGTCTCTGGTTCGAATCCCACCATGGGAATGGCCTTTGTACCTATCTTAAGTTTCTAATATTAGGTTGTACGGGTCTTTCTGTGCTTGGGCAATGTTTTCCATGTGACAATGATTCAGCAGATAAATATCTAATCTTTGAACACTATGCCTTTTTCCGGTATTTTATTACCGTTCAATCGCCAGCAAGCTTCAGGTGGAGTGATGCATCTTCCTTGTGCAAACGCATTGGCTTCGTTGTAATTCATAGTAATTTTATTCGCAAACATTTTAATATATGCACAACCATCACCTTTATAAATGTACTTGTAGATACATAAACAGCCTGAACGCCACCTACATATTCTACGTTCATGTGGCAATTGAATGTTTTAAGAAGATAAGCATTAATAGGTACTACATGCGATTGTCTCTGGTTATTCGGCGACTTTCTGAATCTTTACGATACACATAATCCACTTAGGAAAATTGTTAAGTGGTAGGATTCAATTTATAATCGTATCGTAGTCTGTATTTAGCTTTTTTATCATCAGCTAAATAAGTAATATCTTGAAAAGATTTCGGGAAACCAAATCGACACTATGTTTTACCCATTTTTTAAACCACGCACAGAGCGTTTGAACTTTTCTCTCCACATAGATTATGCATAATCTATTTTAGAACCAGTTCTCGCATTGCAGGCTCTTCTTTGGCGACTGGAAATTCTGCTGAAATAAGGTCGTCCAGTTCTTCATAATTGTGAGTTTTATCTTCACAGGCCACTATCAGTAGAATATTCATATGAGGAAGACCACGATTTTGGAATTCTATAGTGTATACAAAACCTGAAACATTTCCAAAAATCTGTTTTTTTATCCAGGTCGTCAATTAATTCATCAAATTTTTATTTGCAAACCATAGAAACTAAGTCGGGTCTGTCTTGAGCAAGCCATTGGAGGTGACTGTCATCTTCCAGAACTATTCTCGCAGCTGTTTTAATTTTCAGCCAATCTAGGTTGCATATCATAGTAATATAATAGTCTGGTGACCCAATGCGACGAACAATGACCATTGCATCTTCAAAAGGCTCAGAGTTATACCTTGTTGAGCCAGGAAATGATGCTGGCAGTATTATTTTTTCTCCAACTCCACTATTTTCTGTAGCCATTTTATTTAGAAATTCAATAACTTTTGTATAATTCTCGGCCAGAATTATTTTTTTCTATTATATCCATTGAATTCAGTCATGTTCCACTCGCATATAAGTGTCAACGAGATACTGCTGGAAAAGTCTACCTCCAGAGTGTTGCGGACGATCTTCTGAGGATTCAGTTAACCTCTTCCGTGTATTAACACCTCGATTTTTATCCATTATTTTTTTGGATTCAGATTCCTCAAGATCCTTGCATAATTCAAGAATTCTATGGGCACAGTCTGTTTTTGCTCTTCTAATATGTCTTCATGTACTTGGCCCATCCTCGTGGAATGGAACGTCCATCTGACTTTTTGGTGAGATTCTTGCTGTTGATGTACTTGGTCGATTCTCATCAAATAATGTATTTAGTTGTGCTCTTGATGCAGTTGGTTGATGAGGATGAAGCTCCGTTGATTGTAGACTAAATATCTTGTCAATTGAAACCTCATCCTAGTTCTCTACGGTTACATTATCATAATTACTATCTTTAATCATCATCTGGTGTTCTGCCTGCTGGCAGGTCCCATACACCACTGCGGTCTCCATTTGCTTCGGTCCCGTACCCTCTCTTTAGTCACATTGTAGTTGCTGATCTTCACCTCATCCATCAATTTAATTCTTCTTCTTCTTTCTCTCTCCCACAACTGACCCTTCTAATGCCAATTTTTTTTATATTTTTCACTCTAATCACATGAACCAACCAGTTACATTTCCTTCTTCTTATTTGCTTTATGAGCGATCTTTCTTCCTTCACTTTCTTTAAAACCTCATTTCTCATCTTATCTACCCATCTTACTTTTTCCATCTTTCTCCACACCAAAATTTCAGAAGCCTCTATCCTATTTTTTCCCTTTTCACAAATTTCCATGCTACACATCCATACATGAAAACGCTCCATGTGTAACAGCTAGCCTCTTTCTCAGCTCCAGCTCCAGGCTTTAATACACAGTAATTTTTTCTTCTGGCTGAAGGCCTATTTTGCTATTGCTATTCTTCCTTTTATTACTGCAACACTTTTGCAGTCATCTGTTACCATAGTTCCTAAATACATATAGCTTTTCACTTTTTCTATTATGCCTTCATCTATTTTCACTCTCATATATTCTTCACAGTTTACTGACATACCTTTTGTATTTCCTAAATTGATCTTCATCCCGTATTCCTGCATTATTTCTTCAAAAACCTTTAACAACCTTTGAAATGCTTGCATGTCATCTGCATGCATGCATGTCAAAAAATTATACTTCTTATCGTCCTCCCTCCAATACTAACTCCTTTCTCCCTCCCATCAAATAATTTGTGGATCATGTCTTAAACATATATATTGAACAAGGTTGGTGACAGACAGCATCCCAGCCTTACTCCTCTCCCAAGATCCACTAATTCTGTCATATCCTCATTTATTTTTAATGCAGCTTTTTGCCTCGTATACAATTCACTAATGAGTTTTCTCTTTTCCCATATAAAAAAAATTCTCTCTTTTAGAATTTCCAACCTTTTCTCCCATTTAACTCGATCAAAAGCCTTTTCCAGATCAATAAAACAAAGTGCCATTCCTTTTTCTTTCTCTTTGTACCTTTTTCCAACCATTCTTGACAGATCGATGACGTCCTTTGTTCATTTCCCCTTACTGAAGCCAAATTGTTCCTTTCCTGCATTTTCTTCCATTATGCTAACTAACCTCCTGTTCAATACTCCCAACATTATTTTGGCTGCGTGCGAAGTTTGGCTTATCGTTGTATGCTCAGTACATTTCCGTGTACCCGGCTGATTCGGAATTGGCACCATCACTGTTCTGGCAAAATCTTAAGGCCAATCACCAGTGTGATAAATTTTGTTACACATTTTTACAATTGCCCTTATACCCTCTTCATTCAAGCATTTGAAAAATTCAATAAAAATCTCATCCATTCCTGTTGTCTTCTCTTTCCTCATTTCTTCATTGCTTTTTCTACTTCTTTCTTCAACGCTGCTTAACCTCTATCTTCTTTGGGCACCACTTCTTCCGCCTCCAAGTCCAAATCCACCAGTTTCTCCCTTGAGCAATACATGTCTTCCAAATATTCTGTCCATCTGCCTGTTGTGTCTTTCCTCTCGTGCATTATTCTGCCGTATGTACTCTCAATTTCTCTCATTTTACTCTTAATTTTTCTGTCGACAGTTGTTACTGCCCTTACTTTCCTATACACCAGGTCATACTGTCCTTTCTTTTCTAGGCTCTCTATGTCATCACTAACTTCCGCCAGCCACTTCTTTCTTGCCTTTTGGGTTTCTCTCTTCAATTTGTTATTCAATTTCCGGAACATTGGTCTTTCTTGCTCACCTCTCTTGTTCTTATACTTTCTCCTTTCTTCCGTTTTTATTTCAAAATCCCACCTGTTACCCACGGCTTCTTTGCTCTAATTCCTTCATAATATTCAATTTATTTTTCGGCTTCACTAACTATAGCATTTTCTATTGTCATCCAAATTTTTTCACTTCCTTCCGATCTTCTGTGATTGCTTTAGACATTTTTTCCCTATCCCTTCTCTACCCATTTTCTCCATCTTTCCCAGGTTCCATTTCTTTACCACTTCGCCTTTTCCACTCTCTTTAATGTTAATTGAATTTTCATCCTTACTAGGAAATGGTCACTATTGATATCAGCACCTGACAGTCCGTTTGATTTCTTAAATGCACTTCCATATCTTTCTTCAATCATGAAATAATCTATCTGATAACGGTCTTCTCTTGGTGACATCCATGCATATCTCCTCCTTTTCTGGTTTTTAAATCAAGGATTAGCTATAAACAATTTTTTTCTCCCTGCAATATTCCACTAATGTCACCTATTTAATTTCTTACTCCCAATCAATGTTTTCCCACTACAGTTCCCTCTTCTTCTTCTCCAACCACAGTGTTTTAGTCTCCCATAATCTCTCTACAGCAGCCCTTTTCCTTTTCTAATACATTTATTAATCTTTTCCTATATCCTATCAATATATTCGTCATCATAAGCTGAGGTAGACATATACATTTGTAAAATGACTAGATCCTTTAGTAAAATTCCTATTCTTACTGCTATTAATCTATCGTCTACGTACACTTCATCAATCTATATTTCCCCTTGTCCATCCCACCCCACTTAGCTCAGTCCTATTACATCCATCTTATTTATTTCCATCTCTCTTTTAAGGTTCTCCAGCTTTCCGCATTGTAGCATTGTCTTAACGTTCCACGTTCCTACCTGCAATCTCCTTTGTTTCTTTTGATGTTTCTTTTTTTGCTGCTTCCCCCGGAGATCCGACTCGGAAGCTATTTTTCCTCCGGAACATTTTTTAGAAGAAGCCATCATCATGGTGTAATGCAGGGAATATCCTTAGAATCCTTATTAAAGTGGTTTTCCGTTGCCCTCTGCATTCCAATACCGTTGCCTTTCCAATGAATGGTAGGGAAGGCAACGGTTGTGGGGGCAGTTTCCTACCCCAAACCTAGGGCAATGGAGTGCCCTGACCTCATTACCCGCTCTTCCGCTCTCTACGAGACCGTTGGCACTTGGTAATGAGGGGACTCCTTATACCGGGAGTCACTCGGTCGCCATTTCCTCGTCAGTTTTAAACAGGGGATACCACGAGAAGGTGAGGTTGACGTTTGAGGTGAGAGGCTATTTGAGACGCATCACTCTCCTTGTCCCCCATTTAATAGTCTTAGATTATTTTAGTTGTAATTGCGTCCTTTGCTAGATTTTCTGGCAGGTATCTATAAAAGGAATAAGAAAGACATTTTGTAAAACATTATTTTGCATTTATAACAGTAAGTATGGTTTTGCAAACGATTATTTTCGATAGTTTTCGGTTATAACAGTGAAAATTCAAACTGTAATCAGAATGAGAATTGTATGAAAAATAAATATTTTGCTTCGCCTTAGCTTGTATCCCAACTATTTCACTTCCAAATTATGTTTTGCTTCGGAGAGGAACACTGTTGAACAATTAATGTAACTAATGTTACATATAATTGGGAGACGCCTCCAGGATAGGAGAAGAAGCGTCGGAAAAGCAACGGCGTGGCCGAATCCCAAGAAAGAAATGGAAAGAATACCTGCTCGCCGCGGTTACCTTAAACAGAATTTATGAACTCTTATATGAGGAAAATTGTCTGGTTGTAAGAATGACTTAACAGGAAATAGAACCTGCTCGATTTTCGTTCAGGTTCTTGTACATCCTGTGATAGTTTGTTCAATTAAATGTTCCGTGTAAAGCGGCCTTAACGTTTTCGATGAAATTTTCAGATATATTATGTTTGGATGAGAAAATAAATTTAAGAAAGATCTCGTAATTTGAAAATTAATTTTTTTACAAAAAATATAAAAATCAACTTTTTACGTGGGCCTTTATGGGTAACAAGGTGGAAATGCATAAAAAATGAAAGTAAACTAAATACAATAGTAACAGCATAATTAGAGAAACGCCAACTCTTCATTATAGGTTGGAAAGTTAAACCGAATGATTTATTCATTGAAAATTGGGATACAGCTATTTTAAACGTTTCCTTCTCGTTCTCCGAAAAAAAGGAATTTCAACTTTAGCAGGCAATCTCGTGCTCGTCATGAACGTCGTATTTTATTATTGGAAGATACATTTTCCTCTATTTACAGTCTCTTCTATCTCATTCACCCATGAATTCTGCGGTCTACCGCTCACACCATCCTACCAATTTCTTCAAATTCTCGTCATTCGTCCCTCATCCATTTTATTGACATGGCCAAACCAAAGAAGCACACTTCTTTCTGGTGCGAGAAGTTCTTAGAGAAAAGTATTACCTTTGTTGACCGATTGGTTGGATTGCGACGTGTGCACGACTATATTTTAACAGTTAATTGATCAGCTCGTGTACTTTTTTCATGAGTTACCGAGAATAAACAATTAATTTCAAACGAGAAATACGACCCAATTTGTTTCCCTGAATTTTAATGGCTGGAGCCAAATATGAAACTTTGTTACTTTTAGTATACCTTAGGTACCATAAAACTCAGGGTATAGATGACATTCTGGGAGAAATCTTAAAATCTATTGGTAGCAAGGCCAATGATTGCCTCTTTGATATGATCTAGGAAATGTACAATAAAGGAATTGTGCCAGATGACTTTAAGAAAATACGCATGATAACCATCCCTAAGAAGAGCTCAGCACAAATGTGAGGATTATAGGACCTTAAGCCTGGTGTCTCCTGCCTCAAAGATACTAACTAGATTAATATATCACTGGATCGAAAATAAACTGGAAGAAAATCTACAAGATTATCGATTTGGTTTCCGAAGAAACCGGGGCACACGAAAGGCTATTTTAGCGTTAAGACGAATTACGGAAAATAATGAGAAGACTGAATAAAAAGGTAGTCATAGCCTTTATTGACATGGAAAAAGCCTTCGACTGCATCAGTTGGAATACCTTGTTTAAAGTCCTTAAAGACGCAAAAATAGACTATAGAGATAGGAGATTCTCCGACTTCACCAAAACCAAGAAGCAATCTTCAGTGCAGACAGAACAAAAGCAAAGATCTCTCAAGGTGTTAGGCAGGGATGTAGTCTATCCCCAATACTGTTCAATTTATACATGGAAGAGGCAATGAATGAATTTATAGAAATAAATAAGAGCGGATTAAAAGTGAATGGCAACCCCTACACAACCATCAGATTTGCGGACGACATAACACTTTTAGCGAATAGTGACAATAAACTGCAGGATGCATTACACGAAATTAACCAAATTTTTAAAAACAATTGGGGCATGAAAATAAACAAAAATAAAACTAAAATAATGGAATTCACTATAGATGGACTAGAGGAAGCTGAGGTATATCTAGATGGAGAAAAACTAGTGCAAGTTACTACTTTTAAATATCTGAGTAGCTGTATCACATCTGATGGTAGATGCACAGCGGTTGTGATAAGTAGGGTAGCACAAGCAAAACAAGCATTTATCAAGAAGAAAACTCTTTTGACCTCAAATAATGTTTCTCTATCGATCCGGAAAGAATTTTTTAAAACGTATGTTTGGAGTGTGTGCACCTATGGCTCAGAAACTTGGACTCTGAGGAAAGAGGAGAGGATAAAGCTGAGTCCTGTGAAATGTGGTGGTGGAAAAAACATTTAAAAATATCTTGGACAGAGAGGGCTACCAGTCTGGAAGTATTACAAAGGATTGGGGAAGGACAAACGTTTGATAATTCTATTTGTAAGAAAAGAAACGCAACGATTGCACACCTTCTACGTCACTCAGAGTGGATGACTACTTTAATGGAAGGAGTGGTAGAGGGCCGTGCTGTAAGAGGTAGACCAAGAAAAGAATATCTGGAAGAGACCATAGCGGGGAGTAGATACTGTGATATAAAGAGACTGGCTTTGGAAAGAAGGAATTTGAATGCCCACCAACCTTAGGGTTGAGGAGAAGAAGAAGGTATCCGGAAAGTGCCCCTGTGACGAAATCCCCCTCCGCAGCGGGTAATTTCTGTATATGTCATAAGCGTCTTAAGGATGATAGCTATGACGGGCAACTTTTGACGGCTATGACGCTCGAGCAATTCCTTAAGCGAGCGTCAGAAGGCTTATGACGCTAAGTAGTAACAGGAAACAAAACTTACCTATTAGTACGTTGGTAGCCCTTCGTAAACGACAGGAACCAATGAAAATCACTGACACATCCTTTCCCCCAATCCAAAAAGATTGACTAACAGCAACAGTGGAAACTATTGTCTCCAACTATCAACAAACCACAACAAACAGCCAAAAATTCTTACCATCTCATGTAAACAACAAACGAGCGTGTTTCATGCTTGAAAAAAATGGATGCTTTGTGTTGGCTAGTTCTTGAAGCTTTTTTGAAGAGGTGTGCAGTTTAGGTTTTGGGAGTTTCGATAATCGTCCGTAGGCGGTACTTGTAGTTTGAAAGTTGTACTTGTATGATTTTGCGTGAAAATGAGCAAAGTAAACGTAAGTAAAGTCAACAAACATCATTTACAATTTTTCGATAATTTTTCTTGTGCAACATGTGTAATTAAAGCAATGAAATGAAGTGAATTTCATATTTGAAAACGAATTGAGAAATCCTCCGTATAACTCATTAAACATACCGAAGTAACACATTAGGTACTAACCTTTGCACTTAATCGTGTGAGTCAGAATTTAGTATTGAATAGTCACTCATATACAACATAATATCGCGATTACCCCAAGCTAATTCCATAATTATTCTAATGGTACCTACAGTTAAAAAACGTAGAGAGATCAAATCCTACAGTCGGTGATTAAACTATGGCCACTAATGTGGAATAATTTCGTGGTTTTTATGCATGCACATATCCTATGATGTGTACCATAATACTTTACATGTATTCGTGAAAAATTTAACGCGTGAACTCAAAATTATTACCATATTCTAAGTACAATTTTAAAATTCCACATTTGCAAAAGTAAATACGATGGTATTTTACTATTTTCAATGAAATATTGCCGATACTTGATTTGATATCTTTCGAAGTTCATGTTGATGCTCGTATCCCAAGGCCTTATGACGCCTACGAAGGGAGTATTCAATCGTCGTACGCTATAATCATCGACAGCTAAGACGGACTTAAGACGCTTATGACATTTATAGAATTTAAGGTTATGTTCAATTTCGGTTCACATCCACGGATATGCAGATGATTATTTGCATGATAGATCGATTTACGGCGTTGAATTGGAATTTAATTGTTGTTATTTACATGGGAGGTAATATCTTATAAAATTATTCTATTCGTACATACCTTTATATAGTACATACCTTATAAAGAACTGACGAGAAAATCCTTGGTCACCAGTAAGATACTTCTCTGACATTTTCGCACAGTCTCGGACGTCAGCAACACAATTTTGTGATGAGCACTACTATCATTGAAAGCGTTGTTTACATTTAAGTCGTTTGTCATTGTAGTCTCGTAGTCATAATAGCCTCGATTTCATTATAAAAGCTGTTTTTGTACGATTATAAGTCAATATTCGTCGAAATTGAATCCCTGCGTTATTTCCAATTTCTAAAACAAATTAGATCTTTTAGGGCAATGAATCTTGGCCCAATGGATTTCTCGTGGCATAAAACCCTACTCCACTGAGGATGAAGTTTGGCAGTTGTCAAGAAAATGTTTCCATGCCCATTCACCCAAATACCTAAATTCACAATTAGTATTGATATGACATAAGTCGTAAAAGGCCCGGAAAAAAAGTCGTTAATACTCAGATAGCCAAGGAAATATAATGCTACGTCCTTGACAATCTGAGTTGACAAGGACATATTTTAATAGTCTTCGTATCAATGTGGCTCCGTGGCCGTGAGCGTTAAGGCGCTTCCGTCGCAGTAGGATAGTTGGAAGATATTAGTTCTAGTCCATGAGAAAAAATTCGGTGGTATATGATTTGGAAACAAAGAAAGACACTTTCTTCCTCTCGAGTACAATGGTAACTATTGCTTTTTTCGTTTTTTAACCTATTTACTGGATTTTCAACTAACACGTAACGGAGTGTGTAGTAGATAATTTTGGCATTGCTCGGAAGATTGTGTCTTTCGTTGTTTCTGAATCATGTACGACCGAAAATAAATCATCGACACAGAGCCTCGTTCCCACGCTATCCAAAGGCCAAAGAGTAGCCACCATCAACATATATATTTGATGTTAGTTCGCAGGTTTCCGCGGCGTTGATCAAATGATTTCAACATTTCTCGGGTTGCATCCGCGTCAGTTGTCATTCAGCACAACAGTTTAGCCAGCTATCCTGCTGGCGTCCTCAGGTGAAGGATCCTTCACCAGAGGACGCCAGCAGGACAGCTGGCGAAACTGTTGTGATGAATGACAACTGACGCGGATGCAACCCGAGAAATGTTGAAATCATATATATTTGATTATCACTAGCTATTCAGTTATTCATATTATGTTCCTCAGTTCAACATTATGCATAAGGGATACTTTCTATAAAACAATGTATCTTAAAACCTGGGAGGGTAGTAAATGAATGAAATCTCAAATCCATATTTAATTCAAATGTAGTTATATACTTCAGCTGAATATAGAAATAAATGGCTTAAGGAGGTATTACTGTATTGAGCTTGAAATGCTATCCTACAATCTGCTTCACAATCTACAACACACTGAAACCACCAGCTTCACCGCATCAAATATAAACGTATAGTATTGCTAATACTTGTATGTTGGCCCTTAAGTTTTGCCGGAATTTGCCGCACTACATAATTGAACGATTGAACCACCAATTCCAAAAACCCACGTGTGCATCACAAACAAACATACACGGAAGCTGTACCACTATGCTACTCAATGGTACTACAGCGATGAATATTAGGTATTGTCGATTTTTAGTATTTGTTTTTCTCCAAAATAATTGATGAAAAATCATTTCATTTCTGGTATTTATGAATGTGTATAACAAATTAGAATTATCATCCTTATCATATTGTGGTATACCCATTATGACCAACCTTGGAACAAAGAATTGTGGCCATACCTTTGCCGTAGGTATAACTGCTACAGGCAAACCAAACCTCGGCCAAATAATGACCGAATTTTTGTGTCAACTGGAATGTTTCATCATAATGATACAATTGACAAACTAATGATTACACTTTTCATTTTACTTCTTGAATTTATCACGTTTAATTTCTTCATATAATATGTGCATCAAATTTATGAATTATGTGATATATTTAATAACAAATAGATATGCTCTATATATTTACATATGGTTTCATTAATGACATAAATTATGCATGATTTTTAACAGTCAATTAAAAAATTCAACACTATCCCCTATTGAAATGAATTTTGAATACCCGCACATGCCTTGGCTTATGACACCAGTATCTGGCAATGTACTTCCAAATATTTCAGAAGGCCATTATAATATAGCATTTAAAACAACTATAAGCACCTATTGAGAGATATTAGCATCCTAAAAAGTAGATGGAGGTGCCTACTTAAACGTAGTGTTGCATTACATGCCAAGTAAAGCTTTTGTAAATGTGTATTTAGTCCTTCATAATAGTAAAATTGTAAATGCCTGTACAGTGCTGCACAACTTGTGCAGCAATGTAGATATGGACATTGAAGAGCCTTTGCCATTAAGAGATGATGAAATTGAAGGAGAGCCAATTCCCCAAGAGGTAACAGGCAATCAAAATGGAAGAAGCATTAGGGAACGTTTGATTGAGGCACAATTTTCATAAAGAATTTGATGTTTTTGCTAATATTGGTTATAACTGGATGTATTTTTACTTTTCTTCAACCAATTTCCAGGTTTTTTTTTGTTTTTACTATGTTCTTAATTTTTTTATTCTTTTTTTATCTGTTATAATAATTTTCAATACTTTTAAATTTCATATTAGATAAGACAAAAAATTGCTTAGCCATGTGTAATGGCATAGAGTAAGTACATATAGAGTGGCAAAGAGATAGGGAGATTCGGATATGAGTTTTTAAATAATACCTTGGCCGATAGATGGAACAGGTGTATCGAAGTTGCACGACAAGCCATAACAAATGAGCTTTGGCACACGGCCACTTCATTTAGTGTCGCATAACTCACATGATGTTCTTATGATGATTTCGTTGCCTGGATGTTTACTAATCGACCCATAGCAACGAAAACAAATCTTATTGAGTTGTAGTGACCAAATTAAACATTTGTTTTAGTGACCAAATTAAACATTTGTTAAATCATATAGAGCTTTGGCACACGGCCACTTCATTTAGTGTCGCATAACTCACATGATGTTCTTATGATGATTTCGTTGCCTGGATGTTTACTAATCGACCCATAGCAACGAAAACAAATCTTATTGAGTTGTAGTGACCAAATTAAACATTTGTTTTAATGTGCCATCAATGAGCATTGCCTATAATGAATCTAGTCCTGTGCGCCGATGGATAAACTATCTGCGGCGGACGCCGGCTGGAAATGGGTCGATGGTTTTTACCGGCGGCGGCGGCGTGACCGGCGGCGTGCTCATCAAGCCATAATGTATTTATAAGTATTTCAGCAAGTTAAAGTATAAATTATTCACTGTTTCTCTTTACTTAATGTGTTCAATAGTTTATTTCATGCTGAAACTTATTTTATTACATTTTTATTAACGTATGCCAGAAATTTAAGTATTTAAGTAAATATCGTTTCGTAACACTTCTATCAAACCTAAAATTATACCCTTTCATTACTAAATTTTATAAGACAGATGCATCACTAATTTACCTGTTATCTCAAATGCCAGCGAAAAATTTCGTTGTAAACAGATATGTCCATTTCACTGTTATAATTTAATTTATAGTTTTTCAAATATGATGAAATACCATTCAAACGATCCTGTATATATTTTTATCGCCTCTTGCATTCATCTATGTGCCGCATTGTAAATTTGGAGTGTTTTATGGAAAAGGCCTCCCGTTTTCTAGATTTTTATTAAACACTTAATATTTATAGATTAACATCCGAATTAATTAGACGAACAAAAAGGCAATATAAAAAAATTTAACTCTTAGAATTCGAAGAAGACTTACAGAAAAACAACACAAACTTTTACAAAACATTTAAAAAGAAACTGTTGCGGTACCAACCCCATAACCGTCGCTTTAGAAAAGAAAATGGGAAACTGGAACTTAAAAATTTAGACAATGGCTGAAAATTTGCTAATTATTTCGAAATACTTCCGAACTGCCCAGAAGCCAAGGAAAGATTTCCAACAAAAGATCCCAATGAAAACAACCCTAATTCACAAGCACCAGATTAAGAAGAAACCACAAGACAAATTATAAAGCCCCAAAACATTAAAGCATCAGGTGAAGATGGAATCATAGCAGAACCCATGATAGCAGTTGGACCAAAAAACATAACAGAAATAACACAAACATGCAAAATTATGGCGAAATGAACAAATCTCTAATGACAGGGAAAATGTCCTTATTCATACATTTTATTAAAAAAAGGAGATAGAACAGGTGTAAAAAACTGCAGATTAATTCCACTCCTTCCTGTAATATATAAAATTCTCTCGCAATGCTTTCTTGTTCAGTAACAACTTTAATCCAAAATTGGCGAATATCAAGCAGACGTCAGGCTAGGTCGATCACTCCCTGAACAAATTCTAAATCTAATACTAAAAATTCGGCACCAAAAGATGTACAGCAAGGATATTATCTGCACCTTCGTTGAATTCAAAAAAGCCTTTCATACAGTTGATCGCGAATCTCTAGAACAAATTTTGAAAGAACAAGGGCTCAACCCTAAAACACTTGCAACCATTGGACAGACGCTCACTGACAAAAAATATTAGGTAAAATTCAGGGGCAAACTTTTGGAACCCTTCGAAATCAAAACAAGAGTAAGTCAAAGGGATGGACTCTCCACATTACCCTTAATTTGTGTCCTAGAAAAAGTAATTCAAGATTGGTGAACAGACAAACTGAGTCTAAAAATCAACCAATCAAATTAGGAATGAAAAATGTAAAAATCGGCTTTAGCCTGGCTTTAGCAGAAACCGTCATGCCCAGGCGATGTCTTGCACTTCTGCAGGGGGTACTCGGCAGCGGCCGTTGACCCATCAGCAAGGATACGACGTTTGGATTTTTCCATATTTTTGTTCTTGATTCCCTCTTCCTCCCCAGCAAACGCCCTCTCCCAGGATTTCCCAAGCCTTTACGGTTTTTGTTTCCCACCCCTCACCAGCAGCGGCGAACGATCCATCTACACTGTAGATTCTACAGACATCTGTCTGTAGACTCTATAGACATCCGACTTAAGCCTTTTGGACTTACAATGTTCTTGTTTATGATTTCCCCTTACCTCTCCAGCACACGCCCCTTTCCGAGGGTTTCTCCGAACGGTTTCTGTTTTCCAGCCCTACGCCCTTCTGAAACGGCTTTGTTTGACGCATATCTCTTCCGTCACCCACATTTTTCATGAATATATTTTATATCCAAATCTTTAATAGTATGATGATAACGTAATATCGGGACTAGTCGTGTTAAATCTTTTTTTGAGTGGAACTGTAAGAGTGTTTTCTCCGTAATTATGGAACTTTTGCACCACATCACATCTGACCGTATTCTGTCCAGTTTTTTGCCGCGTTGCGTTTTCCTGGACCTGACGAAGCCAGCTGGAAGGCAGGTGAAACTGTTGTCCCCCAAAAATGGATCGACGCGGAAAAAACCCGGACAGAATACGGTCATTAAATAACCGCGGAAGCCTCCATACCACATCACATCTGAATCTGTACTTAATATATTTGGCGACCTCGCAGTAGAAAATTATCGGAAGGGCATTCAATCAATCCAGAAAACATTGCAACGACCTAAGTAAAAATATCACCGTATTTTTAGAGCTATGTTCAATTAGAACAGAAAAGTCGAAGTCAAGATGAAATTAATTAGGTGGTTCATTAATGGTTCAATTGACAATACAGTACCACAAATTTCAAAATAAGTTAGATAATCCTGCCTTCCGTCTTCTATACTTCAAAGATTGATCGAAAAGTATGGGAGTATCTAAAGCGCACCAACTCCTATTTTGGCCACACATAATATGGTCACCACGTTGTTTAATCGAAAGGCACTCCGTTGAAAAAAACAGGACTGCAAAACGAAACAGGAAAAAATGAGTAGTTTCTTACCGGAAAAAAACTATAAGCTTTCTTATCCAATGTGACTTCGTTTCAGATTGAAACCTTAAGCCTGGCTTGGTTTTAGTTTCATTTCGGAATGAAAGTAGAAATTGAACCAAATATGACATTCCGGAATTGTTCCTTCTCTCGAATAGTTTCGGTTTAAATGAGTGGGAGCTATGATGGATTTATGATACTGTTATGATAGACCGTCGACAGTAAAACGACTTGTCTCAATGAAGACCATGGCGCAAGTGTCTAAATTTGTCCTTTCTAGAGCACGCAAACACCACCACCAGATTTTCGACGGGCCAATCATCTTTGGAGCAGACATGCGCCTGCTCCCTCCTTTTAGGGAATTCCCAGTGCCTGGGAAATCCGGAGGAAAAGCTCCGCCTACCTGCAGCCAGCCTACCTTGAACCACTGCACCGCTCCCCCTCTGTTAATATCGCGCCCTAGGGATCAAAACTGCCCCTTTAGAGGGGCATTTTCATTGGTCATCGAGCTCAAGGACGATGCGGACGGATCTTTCTATAACTCCTTAAGTAAAACAAAAGACAAAGAACAAGAGGGGACATCATTGCTTGATAGCCATGCGTGGAATCTGATGGGCACATTTGTTCATCTCCTTTAAGAGACCTCCACCCCTCAAATCGTTCAAACAAAAATCGTACCCACAATTTCTTTGCATCGGGGCCGAGACAACTTTTCTCCCTCTCAGATTGCCGCAGAGACGTTTATTTTGTAACTGTCCCTCCAATCACGCTTATTATCTTTTTAATTTAGATCCATTACCTGTGCTTCAGCACTCGCTTCATCCACAGAGGAAAATTCATATGGCTACCCTCTTATTACCCAATAAGATTGACCCGCCAAACCCAAGCCGGGAAATCCCTGTCGGTGGGAGGGAGTAAGAGGGGGGGGGGAGAGTGAGAAGGGGATGCTATAGTAAAAAATTCCGAAGAAAAGGCTGCTGTTATTAACCAGAATATAAAACTGCAAAAATACGTTTCATGTAATTCGTTACGGGAATTGATGTACATATTTTAGTGAATATCGAAAGACTTAAAGGTTAAGAGCGGTAAAAGAAAGAGGACATATTTTTCTTGTTTCAAGCCTAGTTACGTAATCTTTATCAGCAGGCCCTTTTTTAACCCTCGTGGCGCTATGGGCTAATTAAACAGTTGCGCCCCCGGGGCGGAGTGGCGATAGAGGCGATTACAGTACGCGCACGCCCTCTAAGCAGCTCCAAGATCAAACTCTGTAGTGGTGGCAAATCTGTTGATGTCGCTCTACAGTACAACCATAACAAAAATTATACCTTTGGTTTGCAGTGTGTTAACTTCTTATCGGCGTTTAATTTTTTTTCTACCTCACTTTTGTCATCTGGTAATTAACTTGTTTGAGACCAATCTTCTCTTGCGCTCCCTTTACGCCCCAAAACCCTTGCGCCCCTGGGCAAGTGCCCTTTTGCCCAGTTATAGAATCAGGCCTGTTTATCAGTAAGTTTTCCTAGCTATAGATACCGACTGCAGTGCCAAAACTATGGAATCACCGTATTTTTACTTAAATTTTTGAATTGATCAGTTAATAGATTGAATAATAAAGTAGATTATATGTAACAGAACGTATGTTGTTCCATAAATATCAAGAATGGAAATAAAATAATATTGCCTTTATTGGTGGAAACACCTCCTGTTGTTACTGAGGATGATTTTCTAAAATCCAAACTGATTCCTGTGCTTAAACCTTTTAAACTGAAGCCACCTATGTTAATAAATCAATTAAAAAATGAAAACTACGTGTCTATTATGCTATTTCAAAGAATTTTACCAAGAATGAGCTTAATTTAATTAATAAAATCCCTTGATTCAGAATTAAATAGCTAAATAGCCATAATTCAATATCATGTCATCTTAGACATTTGCTATAGGTAATCAAAATTTAATGTACTCATTAATACATTGTTAAATCCACTAACCACATGTTTAACTGATGACTATAATCCCATAATCATGTGAACTCCCGACATTACTTCAATGATTGATTTAGTGCCTGGATTTTTTCAGCCAATTTAGGTGCAATAATTATTTGACATTAGCAAGAGGGTGTATGTATTTTGAATATTTTGAAAATAAATTTTTGAAATGACAACAGAATTTTCCAATAAAGTTCTCTTTATTTTTTCTAAATAATCAGTTATTGTTTTTAATTAATTAAATTCTTTTTCTTTTAGTTGTAATTTTTTCTCTTTATTTGTCTTTTGAAATCATTTCTCTTTTTAACATTTCTAATTTCTTCTTTAAATTTATTAAATCCTTCTGCATCGATTGTAAATATTTCTCTCCCTCATTCCTTTCTCTTGAATGTATAGTCTGATCTCTACATAGAAGAGATCTATATTAGAAACATCTAGCATTATTTATATAGGCTAATACATAACAGCCTTATTCTAAATTTTAAGATAATTACTAAGAATTTAAAATACCCAAATTAACTTACGTTTAGCTGTTAGCAAATTTGTTGATAATAATGGTATGGCAAAGATTATAAATTTACACAATAGCATGGAATTTTATGTTTATCAATGTGATAAACTTTGTTCTTTACTTATTTTTTGGTGTCAAGAAACTAGTCCTAGAAGAGGTATTATGTTTTGGAGTGGTAGGGGTCAAGTTAGTTGGCGCTAAGATGGATTCAATTGATATAGATATTTCTGGCTTAAATGTAATTTGTATGGCAGGAATATATGGTTTTTGACTTTTCATGGATTGGTTTTTAGATGTTGTGTCTACTTGCTGTTCAATTGTATGTTTGGAGGTTTCAAGAGTTTGTGTGGATTTGGTGGTTTCTGGGCGCTCCGTTAATGAAGTCTGTTCTAACGGAGAAAAGTCAGTCTCATGTCAGTGGGGCCGTTTCCAAGGCCCCACTGAACCCCAAGTGCTTCTACAGGTACGTGGACGACACGTTCGTTGTATGGCCTCATGGAATCAACACCCTTGACAGCTTCGTGTACCACATGAACTCGCAGCATCCCGCCATCAAATTCACCATAGAAAAAGTAGAGGAAGGCCGCCTACCGTTCCTCGACATCCTGGTATACCGCAAGAGGGATGGCTCCATGGCTCCTCCATTGCCAAAATCCCGGGCTCTCTGGATTTTGAAGTAGTACAATATCCAATATAAAAAATTATCCCCTGACTCAGTTTCCTTCTTTAACGCTCCTCATGGCTTTTATGGGACTTGCATTACCCCGAAACTTTCCCACACTTCGGCTGCGCTTCGCAAAGCTACTTCTCGTCCTTCCCCATGCCCAGAAAATGATAGTTGACTGGAACTTCATTTTTTTCCTTACGCCTCAGCCACTGGTGCTTTGAATGACCTCTCTCTGTCTCCTCTCCTCACCCACCCGCTTTGTAAAAGCCTTCAATTATCAGCATGGTCAGGAGAATGTAGGAGAAGGTTGAATTTTAGGTTTAATCGGACGCGAGGGTTAGGTAGAAATTTTACGCTTGAGGAGAAGGAGAGACCCCTTTTGTCCTCCGATTCGGAGAGTAAGGAAAGTCGAAGATTAAGTCAGAGGGCAAATTTTGGGGTAGGACCTTCCGTAGATCACTCATTACGTCTCCGTATATTCCGTGCCCCACCCACGTTGCGTCACCGCTTTCAGAGAGAGAGAGAGAGAGAGAGAGAGAGAGAGAGAGCTATTAGTTCCTGACCTCAATGTCCCCACCTTTCGCAGCGAGAAATAATTTTTTTCCTCCATTCAAGCAACAGAGCGATGGTATTAGTATCGGGCATGCTGCTTAAGTCCCTCCGCCTTCTCTCCAGCCCACGAGGTCCAGGAGTGTCAGACCTCGACGCGCTTGGGGTAGGCGTTCTTTTACGGATTCCGCTCTTCCGGTATCCCTCCACCTCCGCCGAACCTGAATCCGTATGATCCTATTTTCTTTTTTTCCCTTCATTCACTTTTTTCTTTCTTCTTTTTTTTTGTCTTTTGTGCACGAATTTTCTTGTCGCATAATGATGCAAGTTTTTCTTGCTCAAGACGTGGGGCATTCAATTGTACATATCTCATCTTTCGTATCACTTTACATTTTACTACATTGCTTTCATTGCTCGCAAAATTATATACGAATGTGCCTAATACATATGCATCACATTCCCGATAAATTATTCATATAAACTTACCATTCTCAATTACTCTTTGGAAATTAAAAATTAAGGATTACATAAGTATCCGGGTGGTTTCCATTCTAATCGACATTCCTGCATTAAGCCCCGACGGTGACAGAAAATTGAATAATAAAAAAAAACTAAGTTGAGATGCATCCTAATGTGCTAAATTTGATATATACATTTTCAAAAGTGTTGTTAAAAGAGGAGCGGAAGACTTAAGACGTGGAGAGAGCCAATCCACGTGTCCAATCAACGTGTAGTGAATGGGAAATGACCTTCGTCAACAAGGATGCAGGAATCATTTTTACTTCTACAAGGAAAGATAAGAATATATTTGACTAAAGTGAGTGATAAAAAGTAATGATGTTATAAACACACGTTACGAATTAAGAAGAAATCGCTCTTTGGTGACCTTATCACTAGCACTAAAGCAATATGTAGCAACACAACTCTCCCTATCGTCTGCTGATGGTGGCGAAAGCAACCCCTAAATTGTCCAAAATATCAGACAATTTGATATCTTGTGTTTATTATAGATAACTCGCTCTTCGGTAGCAAAATATTGAATCCATGAATTTCCCATCTAGTGGGATGGGTGTGCAACTCCATTTTTTAAAATTGTCATTGGAGGAACAAACCTGTGACGTCATTCCCCGTTAGTTTGCAAAATAATCCGCCTGGCTGCCTCCATTTAATCCCTTAATGAATGCACCAGACAACGCTATCCGTCCAATCTTCGTTTCGTTTTGGATTTGCTATCCACACCTCCTCTCTAATCCCCCCTTTTTCTGCCTCATTTCTGGCTTTTCTCCGCCAACTGCGCCTCTTCAACTTTCCCTGTCTCATCAAATTCTCACCCCTTCCATTCCTTTCTCGATTTCATTCTGACTGCCTTTCTCCCTTTCTCGTTCTCCGCTCGACTCTTCCCATATATACACCCACATATTTCCCTTTATCAGTTACGCCCTGGAACTTTAATGCTTCCGACGCTATCTGCGCTGCATTTGCATGAATAAACGGTGTCATAAAGTTGACATAAGCTTTAAAATCACCGTGATAATCCCATTATAGACCTTTAAAAATTTTTGTATCTAGAAAATGCAGCCACTGCAAGAGATCTCAAGTTGCTGTGTAATATTAACTTTAGGCAAGCCTAAAGCCAATTGGTCATTAAAAGAGGCATTATCGCATGGCATATTTGACAGTTGCCATCATTCATTATTTAGGATGTTTTATGATTTATCCGTGCCATATATATAGTTCGCACCGTTGGGACCGGTAATTAATGAGTCAAGGAGTGGCATTGTATTGCATTTTATTTCCATAAATTTCATTTGCTGGTGATTAAGATTCACTACCCATCAATTTGATGGGTAAATTTTGTGAGTGAGGCATCATGATAATATTCTGTGTGTCGCTCTGAAAAATATCAGTCCTGAAAATATCAGGCAGCCTGAGCCTAGCGTGCATCCTCACGAGTCTCTAGGGGCTCCCACCTTAATCCCTCCAACAGTTGTGTAACACTATATGTTCGTTCGTAGCAGTTTTTAACGAAGAATGCTGCTTTTTTTGTATTTTGTTAATTTATTTGGTTAAACCTTTATGACCAGGGTCCCAAATGCTCGCGGCGTATTCGAGGTGTGACCTAACCAGAGCGAAGTAGCATCTCTCTCTGACTTTATCATCCGAGGACCTTCCTATTATACGTTTAACAAAACCTAGTTTATTTAGTGCTGCGCCGCATATATTTTGTATGTATGTTCCCCACGATGTATCTGAAGGTAAGGTAAATCCAAGATATTATCCAAGATAAGATCCAATCGTTCTTACTTATGAAATATATTCAGCAAGTGAAAAGTCTTATTATGGCGGCCTATTGTCGGAGGGACCATGGCCAAGCGTGATACCGGAGCGCTAGGCTGAGAGTGGTCGAGATGGAGGGAAAGAAGGGAGGCGGTAAGGTGGAGAAGCCCTCGCCTGTCCTACCTACGTCCATGAGTAATAATCTAAAGATTAACGCGCCCCTCATTTTTCCATATTAAACTCCATTTCACTGGTCAGAAATTTCTCGATAGCTTTTATTGATGCACGACTGTGACGGAAACCGGGTCTTCTGTTTGAGACCAGGTGATGTCTCAATATGCGATTTTTTTCTATAAATTTTTCTTATTTAAAACGACTTTTTAAAGGATGTGAGATCTAATTATTTATAAAGTAAAGTTTCAGTATTATTTATCCTGGATTATGTTACCACAGGAACACTTAAAGCTCCAAATGTTGCAAAAACAAATGAAAATTGGCCGGCTTCTAAGCTAAGCTGTCAAAGAGTGACTTTCTGTGTTCATTTTTCTAGATAACAATTACTGCTCTATGCAAGAGCTAATTCAACTTCTACCAATTTTTCTAAAACAGCAGTACCGCCTTTAAATAAAATGAAAATAATATTTCACATAATAAAAGGATGCATGATTTAAAGTATCATTAAACAGCCTTTCCACTGTTGAACTAATACACTTTTCGATCGTTCAGCACTTGAGTACGTACATCATTTTGAATGGTCCATCGAATTTGTTAATAGATCGGCTCCAAATATTTTAGGAAAGTGATTACCAAATAGTGGCAGTATTTATCAACAAGCTACGGATGGCCATTGCGCATATGACAGCTGATATTAAAACTTCCATATGCAGATTGGAGTGCAACTAGTCTGCAAAAACTTTGTGCCATGGCCTTGGATTATATTGAACGATGCTTCATCCCCCAGTATCCTGGTTATTTAAAGCCGTGTCGCGACCCATGAGATTTACGTTCGGGTGCCTCAAAGCCATTTCCCAATAACGCTCTCGCAAATGATCGACCAGTAATTTGGCCAGGGTGGTTTTTGTCATTCCTACGTGAAGCCAACTCCTCTCGGTAATCAAAGTCCCGTGCGCAAACGGGGAATGGGAGGATTGTATTGGAATGGCCTTTTGGCAAAGCATAATTCATAGCTGACCGTCTACAGCTAGACATGGAGCCAGATGAAAAATTCTGCTGCTGTTGATGTGTTCCGTTGAATCAGCCAAGACGTACTCTAGTTCTACAATGACCAAGCAAAGGTCGGCAGAGGATTGTACGATAGGTAATCCTGAAATCCAGGGTTTTCATCCACTGGTATACGCTTTCAACCTTGTGTTGGATTTGGATGGAACCACTTTACTTCTCCAAGCTCGAAAAAATGGCTCCTTTCGTGAAAATTGATATTGTATGCATCCGCTGATCAAGTTCGCTACATGGCAATTAAACTCTGAGTACATACTCGTTAAACGTTCTCCCGCATAAAATAACTCTTTTAATTCTTCCTCGTCGTCAAAGGTTTATTGTTTATTTTAGAAGTTTATTGATATAAGCGTCCAACGGTGTATTGCAAAAGGCATTTTAACTGTAACAGTTAAAATATCATTTATAGGTTATATAAAGCTCTGGTTGTACTCCCCTTATCTTTATGTGACATAGTTAGTGCTAGTATGCTAAAACTACAAATACTGCCGTCAGTAATGGAATTTTCATGGGAGGTGAGAAAACAGTTTTTTTTTCAAACGATCGCCAGTATCTCTGCCTCACAAGAGTTGATCTACCCGCGTAAACACTAAGCCGTTGACATTGGTTTATTTTTGACAATATTTCATGGGCACAATGTGATAATGGCCTACTTTTAATTCTGGCAACGGGCTTAACAAAATTTCTTAGTAGTAACAAGTAGATTTTAATGTAAAAGAGACCTAATATAAGAATATCCTTTAGCTTGCTGTTGTTAACCTTGGTGATATCCGTGTATGTGGTTGTAGAAACATTTACTAAATTTTAGGCATTAAATACATTTGAATCTGTGTCATTGATTGAAATATTCTTTAAATACAGTTAGCAGCCTTTCCTCCAAATATTTGTTTTGCAACGTAAAAAGTTCTGCAGCTAATGAAGTATTGTAGTGGCTACGAAGAATCTTGGAATGAGTCCGAAAAAAGTTTACTCCATCATTATTTCATGGCTCTGCTGTCATTTACGGTTCTAAGAAACGTAGTGTTTAAAGTCATATTTCAGTTTCGCATAAATCTATAAAAATGCTATTTTTCAAATTGAAAGTCACAGTTTGTTTATCATTATAGTTTATAATATTTCAAATTCCCTGAGGTCACTTGTGAACCTATGAATCCAGTTTGATGGTTTTAAAGAAACTTGAAACGTAAAATTACATGGTTTTGTGAGATATTAATGGGATGCCTTCCACCATTTAGTTTCTCTGCCGCTTAAACTTGCAAAGGGAAATATCACATTTCATACCTTTTAATGAATGCACGGGGAGCTGTGTTCTCTTTTTGTTCCCAGGGGTCAAATCGCAATATCTCGACTACCATCTTTTTGTATTGTCAGCGTCTGCTTCCATACTCGGAAAAATCTACGTAATGTTATTTTTCGTGATCTTTTACTCCATAAAATGAATTGAGCCAGTAAATTTTTGTAAGGGATATGGTTTCATCGCTTGGAAAACCGGAGCACGACGGAATTAATTGACAGACGACTGCATTTTTAGGAACATAGTCATGAGTAAGGCACAATGCTTTTATTTTAGGATCCTAGGAGTACAATTGGTGATTAGGCCATCCCGAAGTAACGGGAGTTAAAACTGGAATCGCAGAGATTTTCCAAATTGGTTTCCGATGTCAGCGCATGCCTTTCGTTTTGCCTGTCATTTCACGCTTAATTGCTTCTCTTCAAGCACGCGCGCGATGATTCCGCACATGTTAGAAGAGTGTCGTCACATTTATCGAAATCGAAGCTAAATGGACCAAGAATCCTTAAAAACTAGAAACTTTTACTGTGCAAACATGTGTTAATCCCGTTTTCTAGTAAAAGTAAATTTTCTATTGTCTTCCGAACTATATAATTGGACCGAAGGAGAGAAAATATTCGATGGTGGCGAGTGTGCTCTCATTCTCTTGCAAACCAATGATAACAAAAACACCAGCACATCGTATATGCATATTTTTTATGCACGTGGACTGAAATTTGGTGCAGAAAGAGGAAGTGGCAGCACAAAAGGATCAACATTTGCGGAAACTGATAGATTGAATGATTCAAAAGCTGTGCTTTTCAGGATAAGCGAAGTCATTCTTCTTCCGAATCTCTTCCTCCCCTTAACTCTAACCGCTCTCTTCTTTTCTCTTGACCTTTGATGAAATAAATTCTCCAAAGAAAGTTATCGGAGACTACTTATTGTAAAAACTTGAAGAGAAATGTTCAAAATTTGCTGAGGAAAATATGATGAAGGAAAGTTGAAATAAATTGACTTTTAATTTTTTAGGAACCACCTTTAAAACACGTTTTCTTATGACCCCATTTTGAAGATTGAAGCAAATAATTAGTTTTGATTTAAGTCCAGTCACAGGATAATGTAATCGTAATTTTATAGGTTTAAATGTAAATTTTTCGTCGTACGTTCGTCTTATCATTAGCGTTGATTCTGAAAAGAAGACTAAAATTCTAAACACTAGGCACGTTGACTTGGTGGCTATGGTTCTCTCTTTCCACCTCAAAGGGATTTGACTTAGAAATTCAAAGGCAGGAGAAATAGTTTAATAAACTCTTCATCCTTTCATTACTGTAATATTCAAATCACTATGAATTATGTACCCGGTCCATCTTGTAGAACGTTAACTGTGACACATACTCTTGCCCCTCCTCGTGAAACACTAAACTGATTTCGAGGTTCAGTTGCAATCCTTGTTCTATTCCCTGTGCAATCCTTTTCATACGCACCTACCTCCCAACCTATCAAAGGCAATACAAGATGCAAGATTTTTTTCATCCTCAATTACAAGCCAATAATTAAAGAAAACTAAACGGGGATCTGTTTGGTCATGAGGCTCGCATCTATTATGATGGAGAGGAGAGGTGGATGGAAGATTTGGTGGTGAAGTAACAAAAGGAACATCAACGATAACACCTATGACATACAGAAAATGTGACCTGGACTAGGAGTATTACATCGGGTTTCACAAAAGGTATGGGATTCTTAACAGAGTTCAATAATGGACCTCGTTCACTCCCCATGGTCTGTAGTAGCAGACCCAAAGCAGACTGATGCGCAATGAGAAATGACACTATAACGAAGAAAGTGCAATGTAGGCGAACGAACATAAATTTAGAGCACGGTTCAACTACGAGTGAAAAGTATACCAGCAGGAAATTAAACCAATATGGATATTTCAATTTATTGTTAAGCGATTTTTTCAATTGTCTTTGGGTCATTCCACGTCTGATCAGCAGTGAGTTGACCCTTGGTGTCTGCGAGTCTAACCAAAATTTTTGAGTGGGTTCTTCCCAGCATTATATGAAAAAGTGTAGAAGCGTATTTGGAAAAAAAAAAGATTTTTGGCAGATCTAGAGATGATCAAAGTTTCGACCATTTTGCACTTAGATCCTTATTCTTATTGTTATATCTGCTAAACGAAAATAGCCAGAGAAACAGCAGCGGTACCTTCGGTCGTGGCGAACGAGGGCGCAGTCCAATCTTTGAAGTCAAATATCTCGGTTGTTTGTATACTGCCCACGACCAAACTTGTTTTTAAGGTGAGACAAAAGACTAATTGTCAAACTAGAAACAAAATTCAAATTCTTTTAAGTATTCTACCGGTAAAAGATAGGTTTAGGTGACAGCTAGAGAATCTCTTTCTGGTTTTCTACACTTTTAGGGTTCTATCTCCCTCTAGTACTACCATTTTTGCCTCAGCATACGATATACCGTTCTCCATCCGTCCAAGAAACCAATTCTCCTTTTTTACCATTCCCTGCTTGCCCAAAATTCTTCCATCTATAACGCTGTTGTGAAACTCACTTCCACAAGATATCTATTCTGCCTATCCCAGATTTTATTCAGAAGTTTCTTCATTTTCGGGACAGGAATAAGCACTCTGGCCATACTCCCTTCCTCGTAGATACATCAAATTAGTTTAGAAAAAGCTTGCCTGCTAGTTTACTGAAGGTATGTTCTCCACTCCTACAGCATTTCTTGCCTTCATATCTTTCAATGCTTTCTTTTTCACCGTAGAGTATCATTGGACCGAGGTTATCCTCATCTAGTGTTCCCTGATCCTTCACATCTAAATTACTTTATCTACTACCGCTGTCTACTATCGCTCTTCCACGTATTCTCTCTACCTCCCTTGAATATCTTCTTGCTCGATTAATATCCTACCTGCTCTGCTCTTAACATATGGTACCGTTTTTCCTCTCTCCCCACCCGATAGCAATTTTATTTTATCGCAAAACGCACCCTTTTCCCCATCTTATTGCAGCTTATCCATCTCCTCGCAGTGCCCTTTCCACCAGTCTTCCTTCGCCCGATTGGTTATTCACTGAAGTTGATGATTATACTAATTGTGTATCACTCACTTTCGTCAGTCTCACTTGGTGGTATTCCATCATTAAAAATTTTAAGATGTCAACTTTTACTAGAACCTGGTTCTGGTACTAGAACCTGGAATAAGGTTCTAGTAAAAGTTGACATCTTAAAATTTTTAATATTAATTGTGCTTCATCTTACCTAGTTCAGTGATAGCATATTTCACCTTCTCTCCTCTATTTTCCCAATCATTTCTTGCGTATCCCACTGCTCCTTAACCCCATCGTTTCCACTTACCCTTTCGTTTTTTCCGCCTCTATTAATATGCCTGTATGTATATTCTCCCATGTTTCCTCCATTCCCCTTCCTTCACTTATGTTCCATTCCACTTGCTCTTGGTATTCCCTTCTTTTTCCCCTACCAAAGCTTCAAAGTTTCCTCTGTTTATCCACCCACTTTTTTAAATCTGCGATCACATATCATCATAACTAAGTTAAGATTCAAGCCTGCATTCAAACAAAATTCAACTGCCTTCTCGTCACAATCATTTCTCGTTCCTAATTCATACCCTCCCACTTCATACCCATCTCTCCCTCCCCCCACTACTGCGTTCCAGACACCCATTACTATTAGGTTTCTCTTGTCCGGGAACTCTCTGATTATCTCCTCTAACTGTTTATAAAGCCCGTCCACCTCTTGTTTACTACCCTCCTCCCCAATTTTGCGTTCAATACTATAGCTACCCCACGTTGACTCTCATCCTCGCCACTATATATTACCCTGTAACTATCCTTGCAAGAGTATTCGCTGTCATTCCATCACTCCTCGAATAGCTCCAAGACATCCACGTCCTCTAGGACAATCTGGCAAACTGTTTTGGCGTAGGGACCGTTTTAGCCGAAGGCCGTTAGGGCACTGGGGCGTTTCGATTATCACTCGGCTAGTAACGATTCTTTTATGATTTATGACTAGAAGCAGTATTTATAAATGGGTCAAATACAATTGTAACTGTTGTATGTAATTTGGTGTTGCTTACGTAGATAAAGACCTTAGCAAGATTTTTCTCATCAACGACCAGATATGCTTTGGCCTCTATGTTAGGTGTTTTCGATGACAGATGCAATGGTTCCTCATAGTACTAGAAAAAAATCTCCTCGCAAAGAAAAAAATCATATATTATTTTACAGTATTGCTAGCACACCCACAGTGCAGTATGTAGTTCATTACTCACCCCATCCCACCACCATTGGAGATGACTATCACTAGTAATAAATCAGAAAAGCATCGATACCAGCCGAGTGGTAACCAAAATGTCCCCGAGGCGAAACGCCCCTGATCTCAAACGGCATCGCCTAATCATCCCTGCGCCAAAACAGCTTCGCCCAATCGTACCTGTGCCCAAATGACCTGCTCAAACCAAAGGGCTCGCGCCAAAACGACCGCGCCCAAACCGGCGCACTCTCGCACACCGGAATGTCCCAATCCCCTGCGTTCCCCTCTCTATTTTCTAATCGATATTTTCATGATAACTATTAAAAAAGAGAAGCTCTTCCGTTCGAGTTTGATGTACTGATGAAAATGGTCTTCAATCAATCTGCGCGATAGGAAATAGTAAGGTCACCATTTCTGTTGGACCATGGGCCATGTGTTCAGAGTTCACCCTTCGTTGGCGAGGATTTCACTCGGCTCAGGCCTCTAATGCGGCATGAGTGTCTTATATTCAGTTTCCCGCTTGATGCCGTCTTAATCAATATTGTATAATATGAGATTATAATGACGATATGAAACGCCGGATAACCGAAAAAGGTATCGAATATACTTAATCCTACTGTTCTGGAAAACTATGCGTAATTAGGAGTTGTAATATCGATAGATTTCCATTCCTCGCTGAACAACCATACGAAATTTTCATAAGTCTCTCCATCTACGGCAGTTTCTCATTCCTTCTCCACATCCGCATCTCATACACTTCTATCTCTTCTTTCTTTTCCTTGCAAGGTTCACCGTCTTTCAGCTTTACAACGCAATGTATTAGAAAACGGGAAGTAGTTAACCAAAGGGTTTATGTACATGTTGAAGAGTTTCTAATACTCCTGAATTCCATATAAAAATATTTAGAGAATATTTGAAGGATATTTCTTTTGTATTTGATCATTGGTTATGGTAAATGAAGTTCAAGGAAGTAAATTTACGGTGCGGTCTGAGACTATCTAGGAGTATCTCAAGGACCACGCCTCTCATGAGGATGGGAAAAGGAATCGGAATAGGAGAGGCAATAAATTTCTTAGGAAGTTTTTATGTCTCAAGGCATTGATGAGGTATAATTTTCCATCAAATACTATTTAAATGATGCAAACAGTATCCATATTATCCTATTATCCGTTAAATAATAAACCGAAACCATAGGAATTTTACTCTGCGGATGAACAGAGTGCTTAAGGACATGTGACGGACCTTTTTCTGTGACCACCTGGGAGGGAGAGTGATCTCAGCCCTGATGCAAAGAGGCACAATGGGAACGAATGGTGTTGAGGGGTAGAGGTCTCTTTCGAAACATAGAGGGGGAAGGAAGAGGCCCTGACAAGTAGTTACATGTTGATCCGAAATGCAAAACCCAAGTAGGAGGACAAGGGGGGGCAACAGGTTCCAGGCCAGGCTTTCAACCAATGATAGGAAAGCTAAAATTCCCTTTCCCTTACTCTGATACCCCCCTCCCTCTTCCACTCTCTTACACCGTGACATACAGATGCCTGAAGCAGATACGAAGTATTCAAACATGATCGCGGGAGCCCAATTTCATCATATTTTAAAAACTATTAATAAAATGTTATGTACTAATTAACATAAGTTTATTTGACATGAACACAATTGTTCACAGCAATATGTACTAGCTTAAGCTACCACCTTCGGTTTGCGCTTTTGTATTTTACTCTCAAATAAAGGTTTGCTTTCTTTTCCTTTTTCATTACTTCTTCACTTTTGAATAAAATGATTGAAAGTTGCTAATTAAAGCAGTTGCCAACTCATCTAGGCATGGATATATCTCTAAGGTTAAAAACTAACCAAAACAATTTCTCTGACATTGCTGATCTTGCACGTAACTCACAATCAACAAATTCAGGAGCATGTCTCATTAAATACAGCTTCACGTCATCCTCACTTCCGATATTCTTGCTATCACCTATTCTCAACGTTGTCAACAACCTTAAAAGCGGGATAAGCATCAAAACTCACCCGACCAGTCCTCGCCTTTACTCCGCACTCACAATCTCGCAAGAACTGTCCTAAACACTCCCAAACACGCACAAAAAATGTTTAAAATGAATCGGCAGCAAAACTCGAAGAGAAACGCGATATTCTCATTCAAATTCTAAGACATTGTAATTTCACTTTTTAAAGCAAAACGAAAGATAAAACAAACCGCTAATCGCCTTTATTTAAATGAATAGTTTGTATAAAGGCAATTTCCTCGTTCTTACGTATAAAAAGGCTCGACTTCTAAATCTTTATGCATAAATCAGGTGTTGCTAGATCTCGTTCACCTGCAAATGTGTACGTAAAATTCCAAAAATCGTACACCCTACGACTCAAAACTAACACATCTATATTAAAATTACTGTATGCATTGACTCTTTCGCTACATCTGCGCACAGCCAACGCCCTAATACTATAACGTGGATTTCGCTCGCATTTGCGATAAAAGGAAATTTCGCTCGCATTTGAGATAAATGACACTGGTATAGTGATAGTTTTCATTAAAGCTATTAAATACGTCATTTGTCTAAACGCTTAAAATCGTGAGACATTTTTTTCGCATATGTACGTATGTAGGAATTTGATTATATAAGTTTTTACATGACATTATACACATGAAGGTATTTATTAATGAGAAAAAATGAATACTTTTTCCTATAATTTGCTAAAGTGCTACAATACTTGTGAACATATGAAGGCTAATATTACGCCGCCGGTAAAAACCATCGGATCGGCGCGCCGCCGGTCACTGACCCATTTCCAACCGGCGTCCGCCGCCGATAGTTTTTCCATCGGCGCACAGGTCTATTCCAGACCCTAGGCTCACCCTCTTGGGAAGCCCCCACCCAACCCTACTCAACCACTCCCATCCACCCTCCACCTTCCTCCCCCACACCTACAGTCCCCTCTCCACCCTATCTAGTACCTATATAAGTTGTTGCACCAATATGTATCTTCACCTGATGATGACGTTAATCGTCGAAACAATGGTCGCAAGTTGTTAAATTCATTGTGGAAAAACTAAGTTTACTCTATTCTTTCAAAATGCTCTGTAAATTACATAAAGTATCGCCGGAAACCACCAATGTAGCTTTCAATAGCTATTTATGAATTAAAAATTTGATGCAGTCTTAATGCATGAATTCACGGTTATACCAACCGTATCTTAGCTTTCGCAGTCAAGTCCACAAGCGACTTTGAAAAAAACATTCCTGAGCAAAAATATTCTTCTATGGACGTCTTTTGGAAGCGGAACTAAGCTCATGTAACTCTACATTCGTCGATTCTGTGCACTGACTAAATTGATACTGGCGTGTAGTTTTGTATAGTGACTTAATTCATCTTTGTTACACAAGAGGAAAATGGATGACGACAGCAATGTACTTGACGGCCGTCGTGTGGAATAAACTTCTCTGGAGACAAGTGATACGAGGAATGAAATTTACTTCATCAAATTCAGATTGGAAAGCGAGCGAGAATGGAAGAGTTTGGATGTTTTGTGGTGCTGTTCTGTGGAATCGGGAGGGTGTATCAAAGAGAGACGCTAGAGGTTGTTTGGTGGATGGAATGAATTTGGCAGGGAAGAGGAATGGATTTACAGGGTGAGTTTTGAGTGAATAAACTCAGTTGTCAAGTGCGTTCCTGGAGCCACGATCTCCGTATTACGGTTCCCAGTAAAGGTGTGGTAGTAAGGGCCTAGCCTCATTGAAACACCAGTTTTGTAAGATCACAGAAGTTAAGCAATGTTGAGCCCGGACGAGGGTTGGATGGGTACCCATTCATACCTTCACCGTGGTGCTCTTGTCCCCTGTATGCATGTGGCAGTCAGGTCAAGAATGGGGTCGGCATAATGGACCACTCAAGGTCTAGGTGTCCGAGCTCCTGTTGAAGGCTCCCCTAACTAACAATCTAACAATTTAACATTATTTAGCTTAATATTTAATTGAAAATTTTATCTTAAAATGTATAGGCTACATTACTATGCATTGAAATAAATTAAATTTTCCTTTTTTCATTTAATTTCGTTGTATATTCTGTAGAAGAATATGGAATTTTTATTAAATTTCTGAAGAGATCGGTTTTGTCAAACAGTCCAAATTAGTCATCTTTCCTATAAAGGAATAAAAACAATTATTTTGAGGAAACATGCTGCAGAGTTCCTAAGCATTCAACAGGATTTCAACCTGAGAGTAAAATATTACAAAAATCCAATCCTCTCTAAATGTACAATGGAATATTCACTTATATAGATTTGCTGTTGACATGGCTAATAAGAATTAAGTAACCACAGATATTGGTTATTGGTATACTTTAATTACTCATATTAATGCATCCATTAGGATTTAAAACTTGCTTCTTTTTCGCGAGTATTTCTACTCCTTCATTTGTTATCATATATCTACTATAACTCAACTTTGACGATTAGTTTAATTATGACAAACTAAGGGAACGTGAGGAAATTGAGAGCATGGCTATCACGATGTTAGATGCAGTAGTATTTCACTTCCCTTATGGGATACAAGAATATTTCGGGCCGTTTAGGCAAAACCGGTAGATGGAAGATCATACCTAAGAATGAAGATAAGCGCATATTTATTGAGTTTAACTCCTAAGATCTTTTTTGATACTTGTGTAAAAAAATTCGAATTTATTAACAGATAATTACTTTCTCCGATAGAAAATGAAACGCTGCAACTGTTGACTTGGTTATAACCAAGGAAATTATACCAATTGGAATATTTTTTCCTTGAAATGCTGCCTCCATATGATATGATTCATCTCTTTGTTTCTTTCTGCTGATGTGCCCGCTCATTCTCTCTGCATTGCATTTAGGACCGTATTGGAGTGTATATTGGCATATAGATTTCTTTTCTTTACGACTTTACTTTTCACCCTCAGTAACTCCACTGATATTATCATACCTCTTTATTACATATTTTTTCTTGCTTCATTCAGGATGGTTACTTCTCCAGTCCATGTATTTTACACAGCATTATACATTTTCATGATTTTTATTTTATGATTTAATTTTTTTATTTGGCAATGTTAGCCCCACTTTTGATGATTTTCGTCAAAGTTTTTTGTTGTTTTACATCGATAATTGACTCAGACTTTTGAAAGTTTGCGTGTTTATTTCACATATTGCAATATATCATGACATTATGATCTCATTACTTCCATTCTCTTCATTTCCTTGTAGAAAAAGGGTATTTTTATTATATTGTTCATTCAAAAACATGAAGATTTGTTAAAAGTATTGATAAGTATTTTTAGATTTCTTTAGCCCGTTGCTCAGTTGTATTATATTTTATTCATAATTCGATATGAGGGATGCACTGAGTTTCGAGAGTACCGAAAATGACATGCTGCATGAAACGGATCATGGTAGATCGGCCCGAGATTAGACCAAACCTGTTCTGGCGCCATGGCGTCAGTGCCTTCTCATCGCGGACACAGGGATGAGATTCCGTGATCGACAACCTAATAGCCCAGCCGCCGGTCCTCGTCATGGAGATGCACGCGATCAATTGTGGACTGATTTCCAGAAGGAGAATCAGAAGATTGAATGTGAAAGGGAGGGTGGAATGAGAACGGGATGAGGTGGAGAACGTGGTAAGGAGAGTCACGAGTGAGAAATGGGAGATAGTGCGGGGGGAGGAATGAGAGCACCACGGGGGGAGGGATGAGAGAGTTATGAAGGGTAGTAGGTTGGAGCAGGGTAGGAGAGGATTAGGGATGGAGTAATTGAATTCCTACCGTGAGATGTGTTTGATGAGAGAGGATTCGCAGCGAGTCACGCTTCCGATCGTTGCGTGTACGAAATCTCCTCGGAAATTCCACATTTTCGAGGGTAAAGTGCTTTGGCACGGACATCGC
The DNA here is from genome assembly GCA_963169105.1 of Ceriagrion tenellum. NCBI lineage: Eukaryota > Metazoa > Arthropoda > Insecta > Odonata > Coenagrionidae > Ceriagrion > Ceriagrion tenellum. The sequence continues at coordinate 23,006,682 of OY720636.1, forward strand.
GAGGAGCCTGTTCGGTTTAATTGGTTTAATATTTCCTTTTGATTGGCTACTGGATTAAACAAGGGGATACCTGTAATTATTTGGGCGCGCAATGGGACTGGAAAAAGTTGAAAATAAATACTCTCGCACAAACTTGATTCCGTTGCCGCCCAGTTTGGTTGTTCACTCCAGAGTTGATTTCTAAACCTGAATAAAGATGTGGCCTATCAATGCTTACACCGAGGTAGGTGAAGTCATCAGGATTTTGGTAGTCTGTTGATTTGGGAATATAATAAATTAAGAAAGAAATATTCGTGTTTCCATTTGTGATTGAATTTGAATTTATATTGAATGTTTACTGAATGTGTATTGCTGATCTTGAGCGACCATTAAGTGAACAGCACGGGAAATAAATTGTTGTCAAAGGATTCTCAACTCCTTTTGTATTACGGCAGATAAGAGAGATCATTTGTCTAAGTAAGGTAGGAGAGACTGCATTTGTCTAGGTAATGGCTAGAATTAAGGGAATGACTGAGCAAACGTTTTTTTAATTCTGTAGTCATATATTCCGTCCGATTTCAGCCTGAGTGTATGTAATCTAGGTTCGTGATATTGCTTAGAGTATCACATTTGTTCATTGTTTTTCCAAGTAGTCCAATATCGATGTCACAGCAGGGAATGGGAGGTCACCACACAGGGGCTTACACCCAGAGTATTCATTCAGTATTGCGGGAAGTGGTCACGACTGATGTCATTATCTTTGGTGACAAAAAATATTTAAAAATATACTATGACGAACAGAGTCAACGTACTCAGTTTTATAACATTTAAATGAGCCTTTTTCGATGAATTTTGGTGGTGAAGGCTAGCCGTAATTTCGCAACATAAAATGGGAACTACTGCAGTTTATTATTAACGTTGTCTCAAAGCATTGGCTCCCAAGAATAAAGAGCGCAACACGTTGTTCATACGCCCATCATTCGAGTCCAAAACCTAGCAGGAAAAGGACGTCAGGGTAGAATTATACTGTAATATTATAGTGTCAAACTGAAAGTTAAAAAAATATTCCGCACATATCAACATCAATACATGGAGAGCGTCAATTCAGAAATTTCGAACTATCAACTTAAAATATTATCCTACAACATAATTGTCAATCTGGCATTTTGGTGCTGTTGAAATTGAAATTTTGAATGTATATTTACCGTCCCTTCTTGCTAAGATATACAGAATTGTTGAGTATATTTATCTTTTCATTAATTCAATATTGAATAAGGAGAGAATCTTTACACAACATATTTCATTGGACTCCGTGTCGAATTTTATTGTTTTGAATGAAAATAAATTCCTCTTTTAGACAAAATGAACACAATTTTAAATAAAGTATTTTGTAGCCCTGATGTGTATTATAAATAAAATATTTTTTCCCCTTTTATGCATTTCAAATACAAATTAATGGAATCATTAAGTTTGAATACACTTTAATGTCAGAGAAACATTGCTGTTGATACCAGCCCCATTTGAGCCTTTTACTTCATTTTTTTTCTTACGGCTGTCTACTGTAAGCCCAATATAATGCATATCAGCTGTTAAAAAATTCTATTAAAGTAAACTCTTTTAAATTTCAGAATTGTCTTAATGAATCGTAAAAATTGAAGTGTATGTAATGCATACACTGTAATAATAGTGCATTTAATTATAAAGCCTTTTTAATGATACGGATTTAGTCAAAGAAATATGATTTTTTAAGAGCTGGGTAGATTTTAAAAACTTCTATATTATGCTGCTTAGAATATTTTGTCACTAACGTATTGGGTGCAGTGGAAATTCCTATATTTTGTGTTTTTTTATGCTAAGTAAAAAAGCTGTAAAAGCACATCATTACGTAATTTTCACGAAATTGCGATGAAGTGACGTCCTGAATGTTCTTATCATCCCTAAGGCAAATCGTAGCTTTTTATGCCCATTTAACATCATTAATGCCCATTGCCCATTTAACATCATTAATGAATCGTCGTCCGCATATAATAGGATTTATGGGGCATAGGGGAAATACTCAGAGAATTTGGGCGTCAGTGTACTGTTAACACGTCGTTACCTGACTGTAGTAATAAGAAAAGGCCACCGAGTTTCTTTTCAGGCACTATTCATTTAACAGTATAAAAATTCCGTTTTCAGCAGGCCAACTTATTTAGGAGTGAATTCCTCAGATTTAGATTTTTTCCTCGAATAGCGTCCATGGATTTAAAGAACGTAATAGCAAACGTAAACGCGGATTTAGCTAAAATGCATTAAAGCGACTCATCTTTACCTCACGCCTACATGTCCAGCTTTATTAATTAAGAGCTGCTTTTGACTACACCCTGCTACTTTAAACGCAAGCGATTAATACTTCAAATCATCAAACTTCAATATAATCGTATTTGGAGACGTAAGGCTTTCGCTCTATATTCTTTAAGTGGCCCCTGAAGTTGAGATGGAAGTTTATTGTGGTTACGAGCTCATAAACATGGCTTATTGATATCCAGAAGCTAGAGGGGGTCGGTTATTTTTGCTGAATATTAACCTTTAAGGTAAATAGTTGTCGATAATGAATATAGAGCTACAGAAAAGTCGTGTTCACAGGTACTCTGTCCGAGAATGTAATTTCTCCTGGGCAGAAATTTCCCAGAAAAGATAAATTTATGAAAATATGTGGTTTCAGGCCTATTAGAGTGGAAACGAAACATATCTGCATTATGGACAACGTGAACAACTTCCACTGTGATAATGATCACAGTGGAAATTGCTCATTAATCATAGTGCAGTTATAAAATGGTAAAATTAAACATCAAATTTCTAATGAAACTTGGAAGATTTTAGGGAAAATTCAGTGATATTATATTCGATATAATGGGAAATTGGGTAAGCGCCCTTGATTGGAGTTGACATCAACAAAAGCACGGGGCCATGAGTCTTTTGCGGATTGTCAACGTTTATTATTTTCGCTTGTCTTTCACGCCCCCGTGAAAGTTATTTACGTAATAAGATTGGTTCAAAATATTTTTTTCGGCCTGGTTGTGGTAAACACCTCCTCCGTATAATATATATACCTCTATAGATCTAGTGCCTTAAACTGACGGTATTATCAGTACTATTTTGGCACTAAATGTGTGGAATGTCTAAAATTTGATAAGACCTAAGTTTCAGGTCGACATTTGTATGATTCCCCTTTTTAGGTATCCTTGTAAACGCCATACGAAGTTATAATCAGGAAGAAATAATAAAAAAATGGATTTTTTTACAGCGTCCGTTCACATTTATGCATGATTATTGGCTCTTATTTGCGATTTTTCTTGTATTTTCTGATTTATCTGTTCTTAGACGACAATTATCGACATCTTCGCTCCTATTTGATTCACCCTCCAACTGTATTTTCGCTTAGATTCACGAGTTCGAATTGAATTAGTATTATAATTAATACATATTTTTGTAATTAAATGAATTCCTTTGTAAATCCTAGGGATTGTGCAGTTAAGCAATCCTCACACTCTTGCATTGCATAGCTTTTGATGTATAGGCCACCCAAAAATTGATAACCTTTTTTCCATGCTAATGGCCTAATCCTTACCTTGGCCTAAAACACTTGATTTTTTTATATTGCTAGAGCAATCCTTGCCAATATTTCTACCGCGCGGATTGACTCTTTATTGAATAGTATTTTAATTTATTGAGATTGATGCGACAGTCATGAACATTTACAACATATTTTTGATGCCTTCAGTATTGTTAGCGATAATTTGAGCTCCATTCACATTACTAGCTATTTACCGTAAAAATCATCTGCATTGCTTGCATTAGTCCACTCTTAGTCATGATATCTTGTCAGCAGTCACCATCATTATATCATTTTAGGGATCACTGTCGCTGAGTTATTTTAAAAAATTGAGAGTAAACACAACTTCTGTCAGTAGATATGTAATTTGTACATTTCTTACTCTCTTTCCTTAAATATTTTTGTATGGGTGCTTTTGCTGGATTCACTTCTCCGTGGTTAAGCCGGCTTCGTTTGGGAAGACAGGTAGCTCCACCTTACCAGATATATAATAGGATAGGTAAATATATATATGATTGCCCAAGGTTATTTGTTCAAACTCTGTCAAATAAGAGAGCAAAGGCCATTTAATACACAATGGAACATAAAAATGTCATGTAAATAAACAATAGGAAGAGAAACATATAAAAAGATTTGCCTTAGAGAATTAGCGGAAATTATTCAAGATCCATAGTTTATGTTTTTGCTTAAGTTAAAGCAGGTTTGGAATTCAGTTTTAGCCGTGATATTTAAAATTATTCGTAAATTCCGAGGAGGTTAAAAAATGGATGCGACACTCCGCTTGAATTCCTTAAGCCAATTCCGCCATTACGTACGGCACAGTTTAGACCCTGATTTGGCTTACTTCTCTGGTGGTTGCATTTAAATATCGTTAGATCCACCTTAAAACTCACGGACAAAAGGACGTTTTTTAATTGGTTTAGGCCACGCCTGCTCAGCATAATCCCCTCCGATGAACCCGTATTCCGGATTCACCTTCGCTAATCATCATTCACGGTCATTCCTGCTCCGTTACATTTTAAGCTCCGGGGTCAATACCTTATACATATCCTATATTAAATTGACGTGGCATCATTTTTGTCTTCTGCAACCATTATAATTATATATTTCGTGTGATTTCGCCTTTATAAGAAAATATTTACATATATAATCGAGTTGTTACGAAATATAGTATGTCATGTATCATAAAGCTACGTGTAAAAAGGCCCTGAAATGTCTAAAAACAAAATTATTATGATGAAATTTTTCACTTTTAACTATAAATATCACAAATGGAAACAGTGAACAGTTTCTCGCCAGCATTTACACAAAAATCGATTGATTGCGGTCGGGAAGAAGCTATAGAATACTGCATACGACTTTGGGGGCTTGAAAGTGAGCTAACCATTGTAAAATTCGTAGAAAAAAATCTGCGCTTACTCATTTGCATGTGCATGAGTATGTGCAGCCATATGCCTTCCTTTGTTCAGAGTATATCCGTATCCCTCTGACACGAGCGCCCAGCGTAAATATATGAATTGTTCCGCACATGCCTTCATTACAAGAAGCCGCTCCGAGACATTGACGAATGAATACATTACTTCACAATGATCGAAACATACGATTCTCGTGATGTTTCCAAGAATATAAGAAATTCTTATTTTCTGTGCCCATGTGAGGTATCAACGGTGAAACTCATTCAAGGAAAGCGCATATTACCCAAATGTATCAACGTCATACCATCGTCTCCGCTTTGGTAACTTCCTGCCTGCAAGCGTTCTACATCTTTTAATTGACTGTCTCATTTGAACCACGATGCCCGTCAATATTTATAGCAATCACTCATTGAATATCCGAGCATATGATGCTAGGAGATTTATGAAATAAAATTATGTACCTTAAGCATTTGGATGTTTTTTTCGTAGAGTTAAAAATAATGATGCCGGACTGACACCAAAAGAAATATGCTTACTCTAATTTACTCTTTTGCGTGATTCCCCTGCGTGTATATTTTATTCAGAACGCCTTCCTAGAATAGGGCTAGAATGTTATATTAGCCAAGAGACCGTATGATTTATTTTCACTCTAGCCTGTGTTGAATAAGAGGCTCTTGAAAATCTGTTGTCTGCTTTGAACAAAATCATGGGAACCTCCTTTATATTCATAAGCAAAAATATGTTTTGGACTCATTTTGAGTCCCGTGCTCAGGTAAATAGTAGCGCTTTATTAACCAATTAATGAAATTCAAACTCAATATTTTACGACCCATGAAGCCATAGACCACATGTCCACCACTAAGCTTGTGATTTCGCTTATTCGAATCCGCAGTTATTATTATTTAGACTTTTCTGTTATTAGCTTGATGAATCCTAGCCGAATTACATACGAATTCACATTGCTGGGTTTGAAATATAGAGTCTGGGTTGAAATAACTGCCAGTCAGACTTTACAATAAAAATGTCGACCCTTGTTGGTGAGTCATCACACAATCCGTCAATTGAGTATTCTATTTCATTGAAATGTTGGCGCTTCATTAAAAATGTGGTTATAAATTATTTACTGTTTGTACTTCAATCGAAATAAGTTTTGTTTCAGAGTGAGTTTCAGCGAAATCCGTTATTTATATTTCGTATTATGTTTTTTTATGGTTCCTGGTTTAACTATTCAAACTGTCATACTCGTTACATTTTAAAATCAAATGACATTATATCAGTGTGGATTATTTTTTTACGGTGGGTCACAAAAAATGACTAAGGTTACCACTGAACTCAATTTTTCTAGAGCAGTTAGGTACCCTCTCACATGCCGTAATTAATGAGTGGAGATGATTGTAGGCTTAGCCGAATCTGAAGAGAGGTTTACATTTTAGAGAGAGTTGTGATAGGTTACGAGCCGGTATCACGCTGGGATTCGATGTAAAATATTTTGATTCCGATATACAAGACTGAAAAAAAGGAAAGCAAATGTAGTTTTCCTTAAAGCATAGTTTTTTGTTTCCACTGTGTGATGTTAACCAACGAAGAAGGTTGACGACTCGCCGCCACCATAGCTTCTCCCTTCGTTTCCCTACCAGTTGAGAATTGTTCATAATTATTATATGTGCTACACATGGACATTTCTGAATGTAGGAATTCGAAGGTGAAATTCAGTATTGAGACTTTGAATATCTACGAATTAAACTTAATTCTGAATCATATAAAATCCTCCAATGACTTTTATCAAACGCGAGCAGTAGATCATTCTATAACAATTACTATTTAAAATCCTATGCCGTTACTATTAGTTCAGAGACCCTATGCAAATGTTTTTCTCCTAATGTAGAGCCATACTTTCCAGTCTCATTGATTAAAAAATTTCCATCCTGGGTTTTCTCCTAATTCCGTTAGAAATTCACAGTCATCTTATTTTAGAAAATAGTGATGTATATTTCTTCTTTATGTCAAGGAGGCGAGTTTTTTAGGGGATAATTTTCGAAAAGGGTTGTTTTATTACTTTACCATTAACTTAACATTGGTCTAAAATACAAATCCAGCCTTAATATCTGTAAAACTAATGGTTGAAGGCGTAACTTTTTGGAAGATTTTCTCAGACAGGATGAAACAATTTTTCTTAGTAAATTTCACTTTTAACAGTATATTTCCGACCTAGGATTCGACTGCCATGCAAAAATTTTCAAGGTAGATGAAAATTGATTGCTGTGCAGTGGAAATCCAGGTCGAAAATAAACTGTAAAGTGTGAAATTTACTGAAAAAAAATTTGTTCGTCATGTTTGCTTAATATCCGTCTTAGTTATAATAACCTTTGGCCCCGGTCAATTATAGTTAGTTAAGTTATTCAGTTCTCGAGTGAAATCCTTTTGTCACAATGACAGAGGATAATTAGTTTAACTTGCCGATGAGATCGCGTTAATATGTTTCCAGTTTCACGAGTCGTAGAAGTCTGTGAGTGAAAATTGCGATTAAATTACAACCAAGAGAGAGGGAGCAATAATTATATTCTTGCGTTACATGCCCATTCCCTTTGATAACATGTATATGTCAAATTGTGCCATCCAAGTCCATTAATTAGGACGCATTGACTAAATGCCAGCTACAGCCTGTACATTAAGGTACACGATCGTGATAATACACCCGCTGGGAATGTGGCTCACCGCAGTATGGTCATAAAAAGGGAATACTACTAATCGGATGGGTCAGGTGCAATTAGAGAAGAATGCTAAAGGGGGCTTGAAAATTATTTTTTCCTCATCCAGTACAGTTTCACGGTACTTTCGCGTGACCAGGGGCCAAGTGCTCGATTCTTCACATCCGGTTCTCCGTTCCACCGCCACCTTGCGCCAGATAGATAACGAATATCTCGATTTATTCTTTTGCACCATCGAGGAGAGGAACATTTGAGGGGCCACACCTTTAAGAATTACGTCAAAATAGGGATTTATGGCATTCAAGTGCGCTGGAAAAGGGAGTGAGGAGTATCTTATAGGCGGCGTTAAAAGCGTCGAGTTGTGCACATCGAGTTTTCTTTTCTTCCTTTTCATCCGTAATGATCACCGCAGAACCATCGTCATAGTCTGGTCTTATCTTTTATTCCCAGATTTCTTCCTCAAATGCTACTTGTTTCCAGCTTCAAGGTTTTATAGGGAAATAAATAAGAGTTTCTTCTCCACTAGCGTTATTTGTATGTTATAAGTACCGCATGTATATTATATCTTCTTAACCGAATGGATTAGGCAATATGGCATGTGCCGGATGTACGGCGTATCGTTGTCTTCTAGGCTAGTACTCCAAGGTAGTTCTGGGGAGGCGGTTATGTTACATTCTTCCTTCATGTTCGCACCATTTAATTTTACATTCTTATATTTTTGCATTGAATTTAAAACTGTTTAAATCTTGTCATATGATTTCATTGCGGATTTTATCTTATGGTGCGCAACCTATTACTGTTCTCAGGACTTTTATTTCAGCTGATTAGATTTCATTTCTGTGTCTCATTAAGAGCAGGTACCCCCGTCTCCCTCCCATACAATGCCATTTCAACTGTCATTGTATCGTAAATTGTGTATTACATGTTAACAAACATTATTAACCAATTACAACTTAAATCGAGTGACGTTTCTTATGTGTCCATTATTTTTAATTAAACAAAGCCATTCTTTTCATGAATCCAGTGGCCTAATTATTAGGTTCTTTGCGGAAAAATTTTACCCTTAAGGGATGTGGAGCTCTAAATGAAGAAAATATTACGGAGACCCCTTTTTTAAACTTAAATGACAGAGCGAGAAGAATAGCGGAAATAATTCCTTAAGTGAATTTCAGACATCAGAAGACTGGCGTGAAAGGGGCATGTCACTCAAGGAAACGGGAATAAAATTCTTCTTTGGAAGTGTTTTTGTTTCCTTAATGAAAAATTATAATTACTGGATGGCGGAGGGAAAAACTGTTCTGGGAGGCTTATCCCAAGCGAGTAGAATATATATTTTGTAGCCATGTTTTATCCTAATTCTGCTCATAGTTGACACACAAAAAAACTAATTTAATACACACGGAACTTTTTGTCTGCTAATTGTGCATGCCGCTATACTTCACTCTCATTTACGAAATAATAAGGAAACTAAAAAGAATTAACTCCGTTGAATACTTGTGTATTTGCTCATGCTTTCTTAACAGCAGTCATCGAAATGAAAACTGGATTGCCTCTAACAGACTGGGCTCATATACAACTGCTGCTAAACTGAATTCTGTTAATCTGTTTATCGATCAAGGTTTATTATTGTTATGAATGCTACTTTTATCTCGTAGGTTGATGACTATGTTCACCTAATCAATCACTAATCGGCTCTCGGAATTACATTTGAAATATCGTATGTCTCAAAAACTTATAAAACACAAGTACATTGCACCATTTTTTAAAAATTTTTGATCTTCCTCGCCTACATTCAATTTTTTCTTATAATATTTGGGCAGGTCTAGTTTCCTCAGTCTTGAATCACTGAAATACTCTAACGACGAATAGATATTGTCAAAAGAAGACCTCCATTGCGATGTGACTCAGTATTATCATATATAACTGTTCTGATATGTTCCGTAATGATTAAGTCTTGCAAAATTATATTTTGGGCCGTCAAAACGTTTGAAAGTTTCCCATCAAGAATGATAAAATTTCTAAAAGAATGGCACAAGCGGATTTACCGTCATTTGCATTGCTTCCATTTATTTGTGATATTTTAAAGTTATTTCCTTTAAGCCTTATGTTGCAGCCTTATCGCGTCATTAAAATTGCGTAATCGTTGAAGTTGAAGCTAGCTCATATTAAACGTAACTGAATTCAGCTTAGCTCACATCCTTCCTTGTGTCTTGTTGTGTCTGTCTTTAAGTTCATCAGATAATCCCAGTTAATGTAAAATATTCAATCTCATCTAATCTAGAGGATAAATTTGATACTTTTAGAACTCCCGGGTGAGACGCACTAAATAAAATTATACAAATATTTTCAGTACTTGAACAGTCGTGGGCGTGATAACACAATTTCAATGCCACCTTCGACAAGCAACTCGTAAGACCTTGTACCCATCAATATTGCACCTACTCATTATATCAGAACTATTTTCTTGCAATTAGAAATACACGTGGTAACGCTAATTACTAGCCAGGAGTAATGACCAGTTTTTTTGGAACCTTAGGCATCAAGCTCAACATTTTTAAATTATTACTCACAGTTGGTACATAAGCAAAAACCCCTTTACGCGATATTACTTTTTGAAAACACACCCAAGTCTCACGTATTCAATCCAAATTGCTTTACGCTATCGACTTTACGCTCTTCAGCAGATGGCACATTCACCATTTTACATGCGCGATATAAGCACCAATGTACTTCAGTGTAATGCCTTGTAGGTCATTAAAAAATTATTCAACTGAACTCAAAAATGTTGGCATGTTAATTCCCGCATAAATTCTCCCGCATAATTAATGTGCCGACAATATTTAATCAGGTCGGAAGTTAAAGAAAAACATCACCGTTCATTGACATTTGTAGTATTCATTTTATACTGGTTGTCATTCATTTCTATTTGGTGGGTATCGAAAAACGGTATGCTGACCCTCTAGGTAGTCTCTCATAAAAGATTCAAGTTACAGAACTTTAGCAGAACCACGGTTTTTGTTTTTCATGTGTCGTACCGGAAAAAATTAGCAAATACTGACGGAAAAAGCACCGAATAACAATCATGACCAGGGAAAACTGTACACGGCGCGAATACTGCAAAGGCTAATTTACACAGTGAGGACAAGTGTAGAAAAGATCAGCAGGATACGCGAAAGGCCGTCGTAATGGTCTCGTTGGTTTTACTGACCTCTTGCAAGAAACTAGTATGGGAATTGCTTTAAGATCGTCGATTAAAAACAAGACTTAATCTCTATTGCAAATTCAAAACCTATTAATTTTTCGCAAAAGTTAATAATATCTTACAAACTTCAACATTATACAGAAGATCAAACCATGAGAATAAAATAGTGGAAAAGACAGGTATAAAATGCCGTTATTTTCCACGATCGATAATAGATCATATGGCTGCCAATAAAGATTTGAAGCAGATTTGTCGACAGGAGTAAAGCTGGGTTGAAATACGAAGAGTGCAGAAAATGATTGCCACGAGGAACATAAAGAGCTCTCGTTTTGAATGAAAGAAGAATATTAAAATAAAGAGAGAGGGAAAAGCTTTAGAGAGGCTAATATTGAGGATCCCAGCCAAAATGCCCATGTATAAGTAAATGAAGACGCAAATCCTTGACAACTCGCTCTGCACGCAACCACCACTTATTCGGAAGCGAGGGGGGCGCAAGCAGTCTCCTCCCCTTAGACTCGTTTACTTTTTCTCATTGACTACCGAGAGAAAATTCAACGATAGGCTCTAAGGTTCAGGTTTGTGACGCGAACGCAGAAAGGTGAAAGACCGTCGGATGAAACGCTTAATTAGGACCTAAATGATTACATATTTTTAAATTGATATTTAGACGATTCTTCTTCGTGACCTCTTTAGCTTTATTAATATAAAGTTATTTTCCTGGAGATTGTAGGTCATTAATTCATGTTTAAACTGTTACTTTTTTGCCAACCTCTAGAATATTTATTTATGCTTCATCAGGGCTACAACGAAAATTAATCTTTGTATTGTACATCAAATGAATCCAGTTTACAATTTAAGTATTTAGATTTTTAAAAAATACGTTAACATGTGATTTTTGTTATTTCCTCAGAGGGAGTTACTTTTGAATTATTTCAAAAGGAACTCTCTCTGAGGAATTAACAAAAATCACATGTAAACATATTTTTTAATCACATATGCGAAACGTTGGCAAAAGAGTAAGAGTTTAAGCATGAATTAATGACCTATAATCTCCAGGAAAATAACTTTATATTAAATGATACTGTTTAGTCGCAGCCAAAATAACCCTTGATATGTTTGCACTCTCATCATTAGCGGTAAGCCCTCATTATATTATAGTTCACAGATGCATATTCATAAAAATTTCACTTATAAAACTCTCTCAGTTGAGGCGGAAACATTTCTCTTCTCCATAATTGCAATTTAATGATATACAATGAAAGCTATTTATTAAGTCGGATGAATATGCCAAGATAGAAACTTAAATGAGGAAACAAGATAATTTTATTCAACATTTCCCTTTCCACTCTGGACAGAGTGACATCTTCCCTCGGAAAAAACCCCCATGTTTGGGGAAAAAATGCGGGATGAAATTAGTTTCACGCTTCCAGTGGTTTTATTTATGAATCCAGAGCTTGTCACAGGAAAACATAATGGCACTTTAGGGTTGCTAAAAGAGTCGTGTTACTTTTAAAGGTAATATTTTTAAAGTGAAAAAGTCATATAACGCGACAAGTTTTGAGTTTAATAACTGGGTGCAAGTACCCAAACAGTGAAGACATCGCTCTCTGGTTATCAATGGAACATATCTGCTTTAAGTTGCGGAATGTTTGACGATAATTGCTAGTTATTTCTTTACATATACATTATTTTGTTAACATCAGAGCTATCACATCCTTTTTAAAATGGTTGAATATATAGCTCTATTTATGCAAGTCACCGTGAAGGCGAATTCCAGGGTATGTGCCCAGGGCACGTACTGTGTTCGAACATTCATAACTTATCCCAGTTTGATTTGGAGCTCTGCTCGCTCGCCTGAGTGTTAGGAAAGGACCAAATAGCTGTCAAATTAGCACTGTGAGTCAATACAATAAAATGGTGAAATTTGTACCAATAAAGCATTGATTTCGTAATGATACTTATGCTGGATAATAAGTAAGTATTTCATGTGTAGGGCTATTAAGATCAATATTTTTAGGGTGGGTTTTTAAAAATCCTTAAAAAATATTAATCCGAAGTACCGACATTTGAGTCTTGGTGCCGGGATGGTTGCAGCTGTAGTGGTCTTTTATTGTCCGCTCGAAATAATACACTTTAAACCTCTTCATTTTCCCAATTAAATCCTACAATTTTTCATTTTTCGAGTACTGATGGTTTATATTTCTGCGTAGTTTAGGTAATAGAGGAGAAGCCTAAAATCCGAGGGCTGAAAGATTTTGATGTCTCAAAATCTGGGACGTCACCCTCGGTAGTAGAGCGCCACAAGGCCAGCGTCGTCTGTGAGACATCTCAATTTCAACGGATGAGTCCTCAACTCTCACGTAAAGTCGGTGCTTCGAGCAAAAGATTGCAGGATTCCTCGTTTTATTCCTTAGAGATTTTCCCTTCTTTACGGCCTCTATTCTTGTTCCAAGGGAACATGCATCGCGTTGTTTATACTATATTTGGTGAAAATCCTGGATATGGAACCAATGTGATTGGTCACTTAAATCTAGACTCCCCATTAGCAACTCGCTTTACGTGTTTCACTTTCCTATTTCGTCCTGTGGTCACTTGAGTTATTATGAACCAGCAATTGTGACTGTGCTCTACGGGGTTTCCATTGTCGATGCGTATTTCGAAATTTTGAAATTCGTATTGACAAGGGACCTCGTAATTTCGAAAGCTAGGAGGCCGGATTCATGTTGACCATGCTATCAGAGAAACCTTTCTGAAAGGTACGAGAATATTAGCTATTAATTATCTTTTCACTTAAATTTGACGGAATAAAACAGTTATGAGTCCTGGTTGTTGCCACATGCATGATCTATATGATGCTCGTCAGATGGGAAGGCAAATTATCCTCAATTTAGCGAATATTTGGGAGATTTTACTAAATCAGCGGTAAGAAGAATTAAAACAGAATAGCATTGCAAAGAACTCAGGGCATAAGAGTAGTGGTAAAACGGTAGTATGCATATGGAATTTATCATTAGGATTGAAGGGCATTAAAAATTAATTTTAACCAATTCTATTGAATCTAAAATAAATGTTGGGCAATGCACATATTCAAAATGTTTGGAGTCACATATCAGCATTTTGTGAGCCTCAATTTCTGACGAGATAAATTACTGTGTCGACTGCACCAGAGGCAGTAGCTGAAATCAATGGATAAGTAACATCAAAAGTAACTAGTCTGACATTTTGTGGTGGTTTAACCTATGGAAATGTGTTTTGCAGTTTTCGAAGAACTCTATAACCATCCTGAATTCGATGCCCGAATAATTTGTGAGCAATGAGTTTGGCTAACTAGCAACGAGTAATTTCTAACAAGGTGCTGTGTCATGCGATCGCCCCAGTCTGATTGAGAAACACATTTTTTGGGTTATTTTCAAAATTTTATTTTTATTAACAGTAACAATTTAGAAATTTGAAAAAGAGAATTTACCCGGAAGAGGTATTAATTTTGGTATTTAAGACCGATGGCTTAAACACTATCTCATTTTTTCATTTGCTACTCTTCTTTTGCTACATAGGATGAACTATCACGATGGTGTTAGCTTCATGACGTACCGGACAAGATCCTTTAGTATAACCTCAAATTCTTTATGTCCTCATGCCAGAACACCGGCATTATCATATTGCATCAAAGTTAGTAGATTTAAGAAGATGATAAGGTGAAGCAGACGAGTGATATGTGATGAATACTCCTTACGCGAGTCTCGCGACATCCCCGAATAGGTGGTGGTTGCCGTGCAGAAGCATTTACCAGGGATTTGCATCTTCATTTACGCTTACATGGGCATATTTTCTGGGATACTTTTCGATCATCAACGATAAGAACTTTGTTCCTGTCTACTGGATTGCCTTCTACATCCCAAATTATCTATTTGTTATTATTATCGCTGGCCCATTTTATGATTTATGTCCTCTACGCCTAGCTATTCACCTTGATGAACATGCCTCCTCACAACGTAGAATGATCTGCCCCTCCTTTTCCTCCGACCCATTCTCCTGCCTTCCCCAAATTTTATACTTACATCATTATAGATTTCTCCTAAGTGGCTTAAAGAAGGCTCAACATCAATGTTTTAATGAGGGTTGTTTCATTTTATTCGAACCGTATAGTTTATCGTACCGTCTTTGAACAAAAGAGATAATCAAAGGATTCGTGAGTGTGAATCAGGAGGATGACGCTCAGAGTATCTTTCCGTAGAAGTTAGAGGAGGGACCAGGGGAAAGCACACCGTGAAATATCAGTGAAGAAATTAAAAAGGATGAAGTCCAATAAACGAGTAAATATTGCTTTATACACATCAATAGTACGTTAAAATTATTTACTCTACTTTTATTTCGTTGTTCTATGGACATATTTCTATTTTAACGCAACATATTCAAAGGTTTGATTAAATTTTCTCCAAAAAATTTAAAGTAATATTTCCATCAAAAATGTAAAAAAATAGAATGAGATAAGGGCCTGCTAAGCTGGAATTTTTTTTAGCTCTATTTCGGTAAAGTAGCCCGAGGGGAATATGACTGTGACATGGTACCATTTTCAAAGACTTTGTAAAACACTGCTCAGGTTTTTAGAGATGGAACTTCAATAAAATGTTCACATTCAACTTTTCTTGAACTGAAAAGTTTTCTGCTATGGCTTATTCAAGGTATTTTTTCACATCAATGAACCGGTTTAAAGGTCAGATTTCATCTCCTTTTGTCCCAGCTCGACATAACTATAGGCTCAACTGAAAGCAACAGGAAACCTAACATATCTGATTGGGAGTGCCCATTTGGGATATCCATTTCTCTCTCCTTAGGATCAAAGCGTATATATTGATGTGAATAATTTGACTTTACACGGAGGGAAATTGGCCATTCAAATTGGGTGTAATCATGGATGAAGTGGGATGACGACGTCCTCCCTGATTTTACGGCGATTAAAATGCCGCGTTCTAAGTTACTTTCACCAGGGTCTCTGAAGTGCCAACCATTAGTTATCAAAGTTCACCATTGAACTGCGTGCTGGAATTCATGAATGGTGATAGCTCGTGCAGCATTTGACATGCGTGCCTGTTAAAAGGAAGCACGAATCGTGCGCATTCCTCTGGCAAGCTGAGGGATGAGGATTTGTCATGCAATTTATGGCTGTGGTGTTTGGTCCATGCACTACGTTTTTTTTTTTGCTTGCCGGAGGTTAACTTAGCCAGTACATTTGAATACCCTGCAAAGAAATAATATTCCTCCTTCAATCGCCTGCCACGAGTTATTACCTGTAATAACTAGTTTTAGTGCTACTAAATGCTAATATCTGGTTAGTCCGCTCAAACCTCATCCTTCTGTATTAGGTCTCCCGTAGAATACGCTATCAGTTAACGTGATATTTATGTAATTGGCATGGCGATTCAGCACTAGAGAATGCGCTATAGATAAGCGAAATTTTAATCATCATTTAAAGATGATAGCATTGTAGTCCAAAGAGTTTGGAAGATATGAAGTGGAGACGTTCTACAATACCATGGGCTGATAGGGATGGAAATTGTCTCATGAAATTTGTAGCTTATCCATATTGTATTAGTACCGCAGTGTGGAGTTGGTGGCGGGTATGGTTCCAAGATGTGAAAAGAAACTATTTCCGTTCACTTTACAAATATTTTTATTGTGGCGGTAAGTATCGACCAATCGGGTCAATAGCAATAAATAAAAACGGTCGATAATAGTGTATGCCAAAGTGAAGGGTGGATTATGGAAGTCTTTCTCAATATTTGTCTAGTGTGCATTAAATTTCAATTGAAATTTAGAAGTGTACCAATAAAATAATTAAAATTGAGTTACTTTACAATATTTAATTTCCAAGAGAAAAAATCGGGCTGGATGATACTGTCGGACGATGGACCTTAGGTTTGCGCGCCAAGGCGGAGAGAACTACGCTTTCCAGTCGTATTTGTGGTAGCTATGAATATTTTCACACATACCTGCGGAGTCCTAGAGTGCTTTTAAATATTACAACCCTTTCTATTCGTATTGACTTCCTTGAAGTTCTACTTCCTTACCTAGCCATCTTTGATGAATCTCTAGGGCTTGAGGTCTAGTTATCTTCTCAAATTCCTTATAGTGTTAGGATATCTGTGGTGACTCCCAGTCTATGCTGATTTTTTTTTTGTAGCAAGTTTTTAAATATAATTTCCCTCCAATATAAAATTACTTGAATATTCTTTCCAAATATCTCAAATAAAATCATTTTTATCGTTCTTCTTTGTAAAATGTATGCCAAAGAACATCATATTGGTAGAAATGCATCGATTTGCTGCAATCTAGTCGGGGGCTGTGAGGAGTTGGCCAACTTGCTTCCAGTTATCGCACATACTATATCATTTATAATTATTTGGGCACCAGTCTTCTATTTCATACCTCCGCAGCGGTCGTGCTGGTGAGCGAGACATCTGTATCATGTCATCGAAATCTTTAACGTTGACGATAATTACAATTTTTATCTTCTTCAGTTTGAATGAAATCTGAAATCTTCTGCTTAGTTGGTAACGTCTGAACCTATTAAACAGACAAGATTAATCGATCATTCTTCCCAAATAGATAACCAATGATATGTCGATACATTCGTTAAACTTGATTACGGTGTTATTTTTTTATTGCGACGACTAAATTTATATAGACATTATTTTCTTTCGTATTAAAATCGCGCCTCCATCAGCAAACATCAACAATTACCAGTCTCTCTCCAGGTATTACATTCATAAATTTTTTTGCCAATTGATCGCCTAACGAAGGAATAATACGTTGACAGATATTATAAATGGAAGGAGTTACGAAGAGCAAAGTGAGGCAGCACAGGATAGACGAGTGTGGAGGGAACAGTAAAAATCAAACATGCCTGAGGACATATTCACCTTAGAAGAAGAAGAAATCATCTATTTGAGGGCCACTCCTGGGCTTTAGGTGCTCCTAGCAACAGTTAACTTATTAGTTACCTTCAAGTTGTCATTATGCATCGAACATTACTTTAAAACTATTTACTGGAATTATTCAAATAACAACGAAATTTTGTGGACGGATGTCATTTCAACCCGTGATATGTCTGCCAAAGTTCCTTCCAATGTGTTCTCCATAAGAGTACTGATGTAGGAAATTGTTAGTCCCTGGAATTCAAGTTTGTTCTTTGCTGAATTTATTTGTAAGTGACAGTCACTTTCGCGATGGGCTAAATTAAACCACATTAGATGTAACTACATGTTGGAAGTTGGTAACATTCCCCATTTAATTACTTTATACAAATAATCATTAGTTGCTGACTGGCATTCCCAACGACCGATAGCCACTGGCGTTTGCCTTAGTTTTCCACGCTTTGGGCTAGTACTAGTCGGATATATTTTCTTTGTCATCTCCTTCTGAGAGACTATTTACTCCTCAAAAATAGCTTGAAATTATCCTCAGAATGTTCTAATTCATTAATATTCTCTTGAATGTACGTTATATGCAAAGTTCTTAATACTTGCGCAACACTTAGCTAGGAACCGTTCATATCTGCTAGTGTTGCCGGGAGACTCGAGAATTTCTCGTATAGAACAATAGATACATCAGAATTGGTAGATTTTTCTCAATCGTTCCATTTTACCCCGCGTCAAGCTGAGCTGTATATTTTACTCTGAGGTTTCCCTTGATCACCACCTCAGCCGGGCGCTAGAGAACGACTGGTCATCGGTGCTCCTAGTAACCTCTTTGGTATCCCGCCAAGTTAGGAGCTCTATATCTCCCGACGGATCGGAGAACTACTTGTTCACGATCCTTACGGGTTTGAATGCCTTCCTCTCAATTTGGCCTGTAGATATACTCCACTCCACTTCTTGGGGTGAGATACCATCAGATTGGCTCTGGCATATGTTCGTTTTCCTTCCCTCCGCCACGTATTTTGCCTTGCCCCATCTCCCATTTTATCGTCCATGATACTATTTATTTTCTAATCTCTCCCAAGCCCACGCCGGTATCTTTCCTTTGAATTTTCCTTTTTGCTTTATATCCCAGGACTCTTTTCTTTATCCCACTTCTATACGTATCGGCCGAAATATGCAAAATCATGCCACCGAACAGAAGCAGCATTTGGAACGAGCTTTTGCTAGACCCACATCCTGCATTTCGCCGTCTTTCTTGGGATCACCTACAGTCATATCCCCCTTCCACCATGCCTCTTACGTGTCTTTTCAAGGTTTGGTGTCGAACTCCAACCTGGCTACCATCTAGCTCTATCACTGTGAGGGATGATAAGTCGAGTCATATCTGTCATTGGATAGCGCCATTGTAAAACGGCTCTGACCTTAAAGGACTATGGGTTCTCACATAAATAAGTGGCATTAGATGTTAGGGACTTTACCCTGGATGAGGTGGAATGTGTGAGGAAAAGGTTTTATTATCCAGCGAGGGAGAATAAGGCTACGCGAGCACGATCTTATCGTCTTTCGGTCGACTACGAATTCTTAGTACAAATGTTGCTCTTTGCTAATTTCGTGCACGCTGTTTATTTTTTTTATTTTTTTCATGTTTTATTTCATCGCGACAAATCAGTTAATATTTATATAGATAATTTTACATTGAATCTGATGAATACTTCTGTTACCTTCTCTTGAAAACTTTTAACTGAATAAAATAAAATCAAAACTTCATTATATGTCACTACTTCACCTATGGAGTGAAGTTGATATTGGTATATTTTAGGCAGATTGTATTTTATTAGTAACGGCTTTGTTTTTTATAATATCATCACTATGAAATATGCAAACCTTGAGTTTCTACATAAATATATATTAATGTAATATGTCTGTTCAAAATTATATTACGGTTACATGAAACATTGTTCAACTGCCGTGGAATATATTTTTAAAATATAAGCAAGAGATTTAGGCATGGAAAATTTTATGAACTAAGACATTCGTTGCCAACGTCAAGTTCCTTGGCTTGAGCTTCTATGAATTTTAATGACGAGCATATTTCTGCCTCCTATAGCTCCTGAATCTCTCCTGTTTTGACATCTCTCATTCTTCCACTATTTTCACCGGAAGACGAAACTTAATTTTGCGACACGTTTCACTCATATATTCAGCTACCTACCCGCGTTTCATATACTCTGCAAATCGTTTCGCTCATCGGACACCATGGAGGAAGCAACAAGATTTGTAGCTCGAAATCAGTAGCCGATCATGTTTAAAACTTTTTGATGCATAATACCTTGCACCCAAATGAATTTTTGTATTGAAAGCCGCCTTCTTTAGAAATACCTTAGAAATGACGCGGTTTGTAAGTTGCTTTACCTTCAAAGCGTTCACTCAATGGAAATTGGCATTTCGTTTATTAACGCAATGATTTTCCTGTATCATTAAGAATCCAAAGAAAGGCACATTATTGAAACTAACCTTTTCTTACAGCATTTGCAATATAGTAACTGTAATCATCAATCGTTTCATGTGAGAGGTTGTAATCAATATCTGGGATTACAACTGTCGTCACAATGTCGAGGATAAATATACGTTTAAGGTGCTTAATTTCGCTTAAAGTGAGTCTCACACTCTCTATCGCTCTTTTTAGAATTCAATAAAAAAATTGAAATGACCAGATAACTTCATAGTAGACCCTAATGGTTTTAAAGATTTAATTACGGAAGTATAAGGTAGAGGTATTTGTTCTAACGGAGCAGCGGGCTAAAAATTAAGAGAGAGATTTTTGTGCTGAATGTTTAATTAATGTTATAAAGACGTGAATACCTTTCTTGCTTGCTTTTTACAAAGCAAATTTTCATTGAATTTCTATGACTGATAATTCTGCTATGTGTCAAGAGAAGTTTGCGTGATGCGTAAGAGCAACCAGCTTTTCTTGCTGGTATGTAAAAGGTGCTCTCAAATGCTAGAATTAAATTTTTGTAATCCTCATCGATTTGCATGTTACACAATCGATTCGAATTAACTCTAGAAGAATAAATTAGTTGCGAGTGTCGCTGAGGTAGTCGCTCACACTCAACTCTGTCATTTAATGCCATCCTTTGAATAAATTTGCCCAATAGATCTTATGATACAGCTTAAATGCCGCAGTTCAAGTTCAATACTAGACCCTTGTTCATCACGAGCGCTATCATTATTAACTCCAAGTCAGCTTATCACAATCTTCTATATTGCGGCTACTTGGTGAATTGCAGAATACAATGATGAGCCGCCTACATAATTGATCCACATTGACTCTCGTCTCTTTTTCTGCTCAGGTGTACCGCTTTTAGTGGTTAAACAGTCAGCGTTATTTTATTTAACCGTTGCTCAATTTAGTTCCCGCATGAAAGTACGTACTGCATTAGTCTTAATCTAACTATAAGAAGTATATAATGATAGATTAAAATGATGATTTTGAATGCACTATTAATTTTAATAAAAATAATTCTCAGAGGAAAATTCAGGTTTGATCTTTTACAGTAGAATATAACATTTAGAAATAAATATACTTTCCAGATCGATGACCTTACTATAGTGTTTCAAGCTCGGAAAATGTTTAATCAAACTCTCGCCTTTTAGCGGCGACCAGGTTAGTTATTCACTAATAGCTCACTATAAAATGTGTTGATTTTTATTGATTTTAGAGATAATTATTTCGCAAAAAATGTTCACTTTATCGTCTTTTTTGCACTTTTTTCACATACAATTTGGTAGATGCAAATGATTTTTCTCATTTATTGTAGTTTGTGTCTCTGTAGGATCATGCTTTCATTCATTCATTTATTTTCATTTAGTAATACATATTAATATAGAGTTTGGGACAAGTAATATACCCCAATGATGATCTTCCTGAAATAATATTCCAATAAAGTTCTGATTTATGTAGTCAGTTGAAGTTTTCTTGATGACACACTGACGTGGCCATGGTGACTTTCAATATTTCGCCCACGTTTGACATACTTCCATTCCTTATTCTGGAATCTCTTCCTATCGAATGAACTCGATCTTAGATTCTCTCCTCACGTACTGGAAAAGAATTGAGAAATCAAATTAATGCAGCAACAGTGTATTGCCATTGTTTTTTTGGGCTGCACATCCTCACAGCTGTTATCTCAGCGATTCAACTCACGTCGGTGTCGACGAAAATTTGTGCTGGAATATTATTTTTTCCATCCATGCTATGCCATTTTTTGCAACTGCATATAAACAAGGTAAATTAAATAATGAATGACTGCTGCCATAACTCCATTATAGACACACCTCTATATTCCTAAAGTATATTAGTATTTTTAAGAAGGATTAAATGGTCTTGCATGGCAAGAGGTCGTAAAATTTTCAAAATTTATAGTTAGGATGTATCATCTTAATAATTTATTTCAACATTACGACGCAACTTATAATTACAAGTTTAATTTCTTATTGTCATTTATGCTAAAAGAGAGTTCTTACGATAAAGTTTTAAGGTTCATACATACATTATCGTTTTTAGTTGCTTTCAGGTATTAATTAATTTTTAACATAAAATCCCAAGTCATGTATCCTGGCTTTTATCAGGGGATGGATTTGAGTATCCTTTGACTTGATACTGGTGGGAAAATGTGACAATCACTCATGGATATGCCAGTATCGAAGAGGCTGATTAATTCTATCGGCCGCTGCCAGTCCTTGCATGTAAATTAGTATTTGATCCTTCAATTCGTCAATCCTCCTCGAGAGCATCCGGGGCTGTCCCGACTGAAAATAGAGATCACGGTTTGAAGACTTATTCGATTTGGAAATGGATTTTGCTGCACATTGATAGAAATTCACCGTACATAGTGCTGAGCAAGAGATGCGACACTAATATTTCTTTCATAACGGCATATGGAGCGTAGTTATTGGACGGTAGTGCTTTCCTGGGAAAATTTCATGCTGGGAAAGAAACGATATTTTTTTAGTTTTTATCTCGGAGGATACCCGGAGTACTACACTTTGCTAAACGCTAAACGGATGTCAATTGTTTCCTCATTGGAATGGCATCCACTTGTCAACCTCCTCTGGGATCGCAAAAAAGAACTTGAGGGGATAGAATTCTATTTTGCACCTGCAAAATTTGATCGTTAATTCCAATCATTGCTCCTATCAATTTTTATTAGGTTGTGCTGATTTTGAATGCCACTCCACTTCGGTTAGTCGAATCAAGTGTGTGAATATAAATTCCAGCTAATTTTGAAACATTTCCTTCCAAAACATTTCCAAGTTTCCAAAGTAACTTACTCACCGGACGAGTAATTTTGCA
Organism: Ceriagrion tenellum; assembly: GCA_963169105.1. Taxonomy (NCBI): domain Eukaryota; kingdom Metazoa; phylum Arthropoda; class Insecta; order Odonata; family Coenagrionidae; genus Ceriagrion; species Ceriagrion tenellum. The sequence goes on from OY720636.1 coordinate 23,029,857, forward strand.
TTTATTTATTTCCCTCGAAATTGGAGTGAGTACGACGGAAGAGGAAATGGCACTTGTACGAGTTGAACGGCTTTATCATGAAAGCAAGACGGTTAACGAAGTGAATTATTAATTTTTTCTATTTTATACGATATCGAAGTCACTCTTTGAAATTAATTTCATAAGGCACTGCCTAGTAAAAGGATGAATTTAAGGGTATTTATGTTCATTCACTTTGCGAAAAAAGTCTTTGGTTACGGAGTATGCAAACAATGAAATGCGTAATGTTCTCTGCTGAGATCTTAGAGTAAGTATAGTGTAATAGTTTTATAATTTTTCTGTGACTTGTAGCCATAGAAATGCCGATTTATTTCATATGGCCTACAATGTGTAAAAATGATCGAAGACAATTTTGAGAAGGAAGATGAGGAATTCATCGGGTATTGTACGAAGACTGCACAAACGACACCTTGGGGAGGCAATAAATTATTCTAGCATTTTTTCTTTACATTACTTTTTACCATACAAATATGTAGCTTAGCCAGTGTTTCATGTTCAAAGTTTCCTGTGCATTTTATGTTTTATGAAAGGTCTCTCTTTTGGAGAATGTATATAGTATCAATTCTTAAATCAGCGAATGCTGGAAACAGTCTCACTTAATAACTTTAATTGTTTCCGCGATTAAATTGGCACTTTTCAGTCCAAGGTTTGATTCTGTTTAGCCCTTAATGATAGTTCTGGCTTCGCCTACTTCCGAGACATTAGGTTAACAAATTACTTACAGAAAAATATCAAAACATCATTTTTAACTCATAAAAGTAAAATGGTACTCAGAGAGGAGGGTTCTGATGAGTGACGTAATAAAAAGAAAGGCTGGTGTAAACTCTTATATGGAGCGTGGCGTTGTACGGCGCTATCCTTCCTGGTTTCAAACTTGTGGAAATTGTGAGCTCTGAAATTTTGTATGGGTTGTATTTTAATTTCTTAGAGCTAGAGTAAGGGTGACTTGGTCATTGCGAAGGGAGTATGTACTAAGACTCGAAGAGAGATATGGCTTTGGAGAAGTATGGGGAAGATAAGCTGGGTAGCGAGAAAGACGAAGGCGGAGGTTTTGGATTTGGTTGGGTAGGAGAGTTGTGGAGGTTCGGAGGAGGCAGAAGAGACGGGTCGAGAAGGCTTTAAAAGGAAAGAGAATTTTGAAGAGGAAGGGAATAGATACGAATACTAGACGAGGTAAAAAGAGGGAGATGAGATGGGAAATTTAAGAAGGATCTAATCGTAGGGAAACCATTGGGACGGAAATGGAACGATTTGCCATTTGGATAAAAACTGTCCATAAACCTACCAAACAGCTCGTATTATACTCAAATAAAGATTTTTTTGTCAATTCCATTTTATAAAATGAAGTCTGCTCAATGGGTGACTTTGACCATATGAACATAAATAGTCAAATAGAGTGATTTTTACATAGCCAACAGATATTTTCATGAATTGTATTTTTTCGTGTTTTTTCGATTAATAGCTAAATACCAAAATAAGATATCTGACCACCATGCCTGTGTATGACTTACTTTTGGTAAAAATCATTCCTATTAGGCATTTGAGCTATTTATTTCAAGAATAATTTTATAATTTTGAACTATGAACAATCGATAGGTGCACGACAGAAACAAACATATGTCAGCAAAATATTCATACGGCATTTTCAATGGAGTTCGTACGTACTTTTCTGAAGCGCCAGCACCTGGTTTTTAAAGAAGTTGTGCGTAACTTTGCTCACGCACTGGCCGCAATATATTTGGAAGTCTATTCAAACAAAAAGTGAACGATAACATCACTATTCCCCAAATTCGATCGGATTGTAAGTGGCGGGACAAGGAGACCCATGACTAGGTGAGTTGCGTAGGAATAAACTTTTTTGGTCATATACTCGCGCAAGAAAAGTGATGGCATTATAACCTACTTCTTTATGTACTAATTCGTTGGAGGAGAAGGCCAAGAAATCCAAAGTTTACGGGCAATGTGGTGGAGTTGAGGAGAAACACGGGTGGGTTCTGTCGTTGATGGATAAAAAATATAAGTTGAGACGAAGCCCGTGCCCCGAGGAGAAAGGCGAGCCACGCACCACGAGAGCAATTAAGCGAGGAGCATACGCCACTTGCTACTTTCCAATTGTTGAAAAAGGCACCGCCTGATGTCTCTCGTAAGTTGCGGAGGCTGCGAATGTAGTGGAAAGCACGACCTACGTAATCTAAAGTCTATGTGGGTGATTTTTGGTAGGACCTCTCCTTCCCAAAACCTTAAACCCTGTAACACCATTTGACTTTCAACATGGACAAGGGCAGTTACTTACTCTTCCGCAAGAAGGACTCAATGGATTTGGTGTCCATTTGTATGGTCTAAGTAAAATAACATCTTGGCTAACGTGGAAACATTGGAATAATTGAAAGAAGCATTTTTGTTTACAATGACGAAAAAATTTCTTAGTTATTTTCCACACTTAAAAGTTTATTACCGACCTAGGTTTCAAGGCAATCATTTCCCAGGTACATATTCATGGCATGCGAGTCAATATCTTCATCGTGAATTTCCCTCCTTTGTTTACCTAACACCAACATGTAATGGGTTATTAACGACTTGCTGTGGTTGCCAATCAGATATAATAATATTGTTCCTTCTATGTCGTTTTTTTCGTGGATAAAGTGCAAAAACTCTATCGTATTGAACATAAAAATGGAAAATGAAGCAATTGGAACAATATAGTGAAATATTTTGACGCTAATCATCATCGAGTCATCAATCTTTTCTTCTAATGCTAATGGGTAGGTTTTTGAATTATAAAGGAGGCAAAAACTTTCCCCATCAAAACTTAATCGAAATTCTCGGCTGATTGATTGAATTAAAGTTGATAGATGAGTTTTTGGAATAAACAGTGAGTTTTTTCCAAGCTAATCTACATATGCATCCAATCAATCTTGTTATTTCTCAAGTCTTTGACTCTGAGGAGGAGCACGAGGAACTAAACTAGGGGCACCACGATGTGAAAATGTGGAATATTAAGTATTAGTTTCTTCGGTTTCTGTTTTTACCTTATAAAAAATGTTCAAAAGTTAATATTTACCTTACTTCAGAGCTGATGAAATACCATTAATTTTCAACCAGAGATGAATATTTGCCTATTCTGTTAGTTAAATTTGCAATGTGTGTTTTCTAAAACACAATAACGCGAATAAAATAAGATTATCTTCCGAATATTAAGACCATCCTGTCCTATTCACTCATGTACTTCTTTGCTTAAAACTCAACCCATTCTCCAAGGCAAAGAAAGTGAAGTAGGTTGGTAGATTTGTTACTTTTATGAGGCCGGCAATACATCTAATTATTTTTAGCCCTTAAATTTTTTTCTAAGTAATTTATTCACTATTCGGCGCTCGAAGCACACGCCAACAGAACTCTTTGCCAGTTTTAAGTGGCTCTTCTCATGAGGAAAATCAGGCATTATGACATTCTGTGACAGAATAATGTCCAGAGTACAAATATCTGAAATTCAGCAACAGGAAATTGTATTTTTCTACAGAAATAAATTTCCGTTTGGTATTCGGGCTTGAAATGTCTTTCCTGTAAGATTTGAGTGTTGCGAATTGTCCAGGCAAATGCCAAAATAATAAGGAAAAAATGAAATGGATGAGATATACGTTTAATAGCCTTTTTATTTACACAGATTAGCTTGCGTTTTGAATGTGTAGAGAAGTCTACTTAATGTGATCCATCGTTTCTTTTGAAAATTTATTTAAACCGGTAGCACTATGTTTTCCTTTAACAATATTTCTCGACTTGCGAACATCGTGCGGTACTTGCATTTGTTCCTCGATGTAAACTGAGAAATCCTATAAACTCCTTAATTAGCTGTAAGTCAAATCCACAGTTTAAATATTCTTTATTAGAAGTTCCATTTCAAGTTCTGTGGTCATATTGTTATCTGGAGTGTTGTCTCAGAACATTATTTTCGCACTAATGTCTCGTAATGCAATAGTTCAAGCTAATAGTCTATGGCGGCAATGAGGGGCGGGCTCTCGCACTGAAAATTGTTCTACCATTCCGCGTCCATTTCATTGCATTTTGAGTTCCAAAACATGTTAAATTTACAATGTAAACGATTTTTCTGTAGATAAAATATTTATATTGGGAGAGATTATGGAAATAATGCCAATCACTTAATCTATATATATTAATTTTGTAGCCAGTCAGTCGTTCTATATCCGTTTTGTTCCTTTTTCTGTCGATTTTTGAGCTAGAAGAGTGAGGTTTGGTGCGTTGAATGTGGAATCTCTGTTTTCATGATTTGGTAGTAGTTTTAGATTTTTATAGCTTGACTGTGTGGCAGGGGGTGTAAGGTCACCAGCCGTGCAAAGGTGTAAGTTATTTGGAAATGAAATGGAGACATGAATTAAAAGAAGTGTATTTAGTTAGTTTAAATAAGATCCAAAAGAGCGGCTGCTTGGATGCGTGGCAGGGGGTGTTAGGTTACCAGCCGTGCAAAGTTGTAATTTATTTGGAGTTTTGTAATGGATCATTTTTAGGTTGTGGTTGCAACAACCAGATGCTGGGAAATAGCTCTGGGGCGGGTACACACCTCTGCTCACGGAGTGAGCAGGCAAGCTGCCTGCTAGTAATAATATTGAACTTAGCTATGCGTATACCTGCGGGAATAATGCGTACTTTGTGGTATTCACCCTAATCTGTAGTTCATTTTTGTGTTACGCCTAATTTATCGTTCATATAGTCGTCATAATTTCACTTGTAAATGTTTGATGTTGATTCCTGAACTTAATTGGTATAATATTGTTAGATTAATAGATTTTAATTTTGTCAATAGAAATGCTTGAGGTTTGTATCATTGGAAGCCATTCCTTCAACTATGATTTTTTAACTAATATCCATGCAGTACAAATTTTATTCGACGTCAGAGAAATACCATCGATTGCAAAGTTGTGTAAAAGTAAGTAATTTTCGTAGTGCTAATGCACTCTCCATAGTGGCAGATTTTGCCAAATATTTCAATAGGCTGGGCTAATCTACCTGTACTCTTTGAAAACAAATGAGAATTATTTTGGATGGAGATTCGAAGATTCAGATCTCGTTCTTGCTTATTGCTTTCAATGTTAACTGTTTTAGCATTGAATCCCTTGGCATGGTCTGTATTCGTGTGTCATAGCAAAATTGTCATAAATGTCTTAATTTTTTGGATGAAATTCCTCCGATAATTGAATTCGAGAAAACTATTTGGAAACAAATTGAGCTGTTGGCGAATGAAATTCATTATATTCAAATTGGTAAAAGTTAACTTAATTATAAATTTTCCTTGACCATTCCTTGATAGAGGTTCCATGAAAGCAAATTTCATAGACTGTTCCTGGAAAATCACTCTTCTCATTTGAATTTGCGAGATTTGTCGGGTTCCGGCTCATCACGGTCCTCCCTTAGATTATCCTCAGCTGTCGTGTGTTCAACAACTCCCATTCCTTCCAAATTCCTCTCTGTCTTGATTATGACATTCCTTCGCATGACTTCGTCGGAAACAGGCAAAGCGAATAAGTCTACCCGCTTACTCTTTCGTCCGTCCCAAAAACATCTCCTCGCTCCTATTCCATTCCTCTTTCAAGCATTCGTCTCATTCGATTTGGTAGGTTGACAAAATCAAGGCTACATATCACATCGGCGGCGATGTCGACACGGTTTCAGCCATGAAGCGAGTCGGAATCCGCTCTCCAAAATGGAACACAAACTCTCCAACTCAAATGCCCTCAGCCATTATTGATTCCTTTCCCTCAGACTCTTGAGTTACTCTTCGAGATTTTCCCATTTCATCCCCACCCATGTATCTCACCTCGGCAGGTATTTCGCTCCTGCTAGCTCGTGTCCTTTGCTAAAAGTCATTATTGCATCACAGCTATTTTGTTGCGTTTGATCTCATCTTCTTCACTAGTCAGTGATTGATGTTAGGTAGTTTGAGCGAAATTTCGATTCACCTAGAAATCAATAGAGTTAGTCTCGTTTTAAATAAAATACCTTACGCTTTCGAAGATAATAAAATATGAGCCTCTTACCACGTTACTTTTCAATATATTTGAAGAATAATACCAGAACATTTACATGGGAAATGGTACGTGCATGCACTACAGAGAGACATTATTTAATAAATAGGGAATTTATAACACCTGGATCTCGTCAAAAACACTAACGGTGGGTTGTTAGTATGTATTGTCAAAAATTTTTTAATATAAATTGTATGGTCACTGCCGTAATTTTTTCAGGGTCACAAGAAACCTTCCGTTGTGAAGAGATTTCAAACTTATCACGCGAAAACAATTAGTCATGTTAAAAAACTTTGTTATTTTTATTCAATTGATTATAATTTCAGTAATATTTAAGTTAAATAGCGTCATTAATAATTCAATATTTTATTCATGCTTCCTACAGCTGTATAAATAAAAACGTATAATTCAAGTATGGTCTCCATCATGACTAGGGAACAATCTCGCTCAAACTACCTTAAGCTCGGTACAATCATCAATTTTATTTCCGGCCAGGATATATTCAATAATTGTCGTGATGAAGGTACATACAATGGCTAGCAGGTTACAGTTCTTAGTTAGACTGCTCAGAAGACATGAATGGGAGTACAGGGTTGTCAATAGGTGCGGTGAAGAAGATAGCAAGATTTGCGACAGATTTAGAAGCATCATAACATAATGACAGGTGTGAAGAGAAGAAGATGGAGAAACTTATTTTCCAAGATCATCCAGAATGATATGAATCAGGGGAGAGGTATGGTTCGATGGGAAGGGCGGAGGGACGGGTAATCGCGAGATATAGTGATTCTGCAGTCGGAAATATTCCGTCATCTGTTAATCCCTCTGCTCTCCGTGCAAGCCTTCAAAGTGCTTCCGAGTCATTAACGCTCATTCAATCGATGACGAGATTATTATTGCTTATAAAGCCGAACGTGTTCAATATACTTTTTTGTGAAAGCGGCGTCATGTCTTTTCATGAAAACTGAAGCGATCACATTCCCCGTGTTAGAGTTCAAGATAAATAACATGCTCCTATAAGTTCTTCAAATGTAAAAAAATACTCATCTTTTAAATGCGTTAAATGTCAAGGATATCATTTTTAACAAGCTTTTTTGTTTATGTTTAATACGGTTTGGGTTTTTCTGAAAAATTTTGGTAGATATTCAGCCTACAAATACGAGCAAAACTGATTTTGGGCTGAAATGGGTGAGTAACTTCATGACTGTAGATTTTCATTGAACAATCTAGGTTTTATCACTGTACGACATCTTCAGGTGAGTCATGATGATATCATCTGATGATGTCGCACGGCGAAAATACGTAGGTCGTTAAATTAAAATCGTATGTGGAATTTACAAATTACTTCAATATATAATCCAAGAAATTATATAAAATTGAATGAAATTTATGACGATTGGTACTGTATTAGATTAACTATATTTACTCGTGATAATGATATACCGGTTAATTTAACAGTAATTATAAACTATCAATGATCTCATGCGACTGGTATTTGTAGTAACTGGTGAAAATAGGAATTGCATGGTAATTGAATTGACTTTAAGGACTGTCATAACTCCAACCAGTCACAAATGCTCTGGAAGGTCAATCCTCTGAAGTGAGAGTGTTAAGTATCTTAAAATTCTGGGTGAGAATTTGGAATACATAAGTGTTTTTCTGAAGAGAAAGACAATTTTCAATTTTCTGAAGACAATTCCATTTCATGGGTTTCGTTCAATTTGCATCAACTTAGCATTTGGTCAGTACAACATATTTCTCTCATGAAACGAAACACTCTGAACCGTTTTGAGAAAAAAATATTCTGATTAGATAGTGTCGTGTATTGCCTCGTGTGAAACGGCCTTCAGATAGTGGAGCGATTTTTGTCTATGTACAGGTCTGCGTAAATATATTTTTATAGGCCCTCTTATAAGTGATATGTAGAGATAAAAGTTATTGCATGTAACCATGTTGGTTTTTGGCAATTTTCTTCCATTTTAACTTGTTGCATTATGACGACCTATATTTCTATCTAAATCCATTTTATATTCACAGATTTTTTTCTAAACTCGCTATATTACTTTTTTCATTATTATGAATGTGGCTAGTAATTATCAAACTATCTTAAAGAGTTTAAAACACGTATTTTTATATGATTGTCGCTAACATTTTTAAATCTGCCCCGAAAATCCAAGTCGTAACTGTGATTTACTTAAATTAAGATTTAAAAAATAAATTTTTTGTTATGTATAGGTATTACTCAATGTATGACTATTTAACCATTACAATATATTTATTTAAATGGGGGAAATCCAAGATTTTTTTCTACTTTATTGAAACTGTTATTAAAATGTGCCCTCAATTACCACTATTCCCACTCTACCATCGTAATAAATGAGATAAAGTTGAGGCAGATGATAGAAGAGATAGTGATATCCTAGAAAAATCATTCAAAATTGTCTCATTTTAACGAAAAATATCTTAATCTTCCAAAGATACCAAAATATCAGCCCATTACCGGACTACCATCAGAGATTTTTGACGGAAAATACAAGCCTTTTATCATTCGAAAGGGTACGTGTATGCCTCCAAATAGACCTTAAAAAATGAGGAATTTCTAACATCTATATCTTTGTCAAAAAATGAAGCATGTAATGGAGAACTTGCAAGGTTTTTTACAGCCATTTTAACTCATACATCATATAGGATACCAAAAATCTTTCTTATATATTTTTTTCTTTAATCTGAGCGACTCATATGTATTGAACTACAGCGAATTGAAAAGATGATGTCGTTTCAAACACAGCTTCTTGCATTCCATTTTAGAAGTTATACGCATGGCGTCACACCAGCCATCTACCATACGAAACATCCAAGATACCGGCGAATGGTTCGGTGAGTATCACTGTTTACTTATCGTTCATTTATATTTTGTTTCGTGATATTTCGTTGAAATTTATATTTTGGTGTGAAATTGTTTAACGATTTTGAAGCGTTTCATCTGTATGGAAGTTCGTGCCGAGTCGGGTAATCTGCCTTTGAAGTCGACGCTCTAGTAATAATGGAGTACCTATACTGAGATGCGGCATGTTCACATATTACGAAATACAAACTGTTAAATCACTTCGTTAATTATTTATTGTTATTTACCTGATAAATGAATACATTAATTTCATACACTTTCTATTGCAGTATTTCAAAAATCTTAGAAATGTGATCTTTTCGAAAAAATCGATTCTAAAACTTTATTGCAGTTCCATGAGGAAAGTTTCTATCGATAGTGCAAGAAGACGCGTGCGACAGCAAATTTTGAAAAATGCAGTGAAATGCGAAATATTAGAGGGACATAAAGTAACGGCAAAAAACTGTGAGTCTAGCCTTGTGATCAACAATGAGTCTAACGCGGAGGTATCGCGAGACCTACGTTGAGGACACCAAAGATTTAATTATTTTGCAACTGGAGAGAGATGTAGAAAAAGGGTAACTGATTTTTCTCCCATAGGCCTAGGATCGCGAGAAAATTGTAACTCTAGAATTTTGCTCATCTCCAATACTTCGCATTAAGACATGTTCACACGATGCATATCCCTGCTAAATTACCCGTGTCATGAGAGGAGCTATTTTATGTCCACGAGGTCATAATTTGGCGCAATTTTGGGTGTAAATACGATGCAATTTTAATGGTGACTGTTTAAGAATCTGCTCTGGCGTAAGTAACAACGGCTTTACGCTCGTATTATTATTATATGCCGAAGTGGCGTGGGTTAAGGCATTGGGTGGATACATCTCGAGTGTAGTACAGGATTGAGGCGCTTCTGCGTAATTTTTTTTCGGTTTAATATGTTTTAGAAACAATATAAGATACCCAATTCCAAACATGTATAACCGTAACTGCATCATTTTTAACTTTATAGATTTCACTTCCTATATGGCGCAGTCTATAATTAATGTAGAGTCAGTATAATTTCTAGAAATTGTTGCCTCTAGCTTGTGACACTATAAAACATCCGGCGAAGGAGAAAATTCCCTAATATCGGGTTTTACACGTTACCGCGTTTCCCATATTATCACAGGGAAACGGGAATACAGTTATTTCATATGCAAATCTAGCAATTAGCTGAGATCACCTATATTCTTCACTCTCCTTGGGTCGGGCCTCTCGCATTAAACATTCCAAATCCCTATATGTATCGCACGGCTGATGAGCTTGGGAAAGACGTCGCGAGAAATACTCTCCTTTTACCACGCCCTACGGACTGAATATTCGCTGGCATGACATTCATCAAACTTCCAGCCAACGTTTTATCATCAAGGGCACTGACTAGCAATGACAAACAGTCTCTTGAAGAAGATTCCCGTATCAAGCCTTTTCTGACGTTGTGATGATCCTTAGGTGGTCGAACTTTGTATTTGTTCGGTAGCCACGAGGTGGTGTTCTGGCTGCACCTTGAAGATAGCAGGGATAAAACCATCCCTTTACATAATATAAAATTTCTGCTATTGAAATAAGCATGGTTCGGGAGAGGAAATATACTGTTATTTTATTACACTATAATTTTCCCACATTGGAATGGAATTTCTTTCTATTACCCTGATTATCTTCAATAAATACGCAGTTCCATATCAGCCCTACACAAGCTTCTTATCCATCCCAGGCTTCTTGATTCTCCTAACAATTTTGGCAGATACAAGGAAACTAGATGTTAGATCCTTGCGATCCATCCATGGTCAAGCACGGCATAAGTGCTGGTTAAGGATACTGTCGCTTGGTTGAGGCTTCTTTCAACCTCTCTTCTCCTTTGCGTTGCCATCTTGGATGGACCGAAAAGACCTAACATAGAGTCAGTGCCCTTGATGATAGAACGTTGGCCCAAGGTTTGATGAATGTCATGCCAGCGAATATTCAGTCCGTAGGGTGTGCTATAAGGAGAGGATTTCTCGCGACGACTTTTCCAGGCTCATCATCGGTGCGATAGATTTAGCGATTTGGAATGCTTGATTCGAGAGGCCCGACACGAGGAGAGGGAAGAATATAGGTGATCTCAGTCGATTGCTGGGCTTGCACTTGATGTCACTGTATTCCCGTTTCTCTGTGATGATAAGGAAAACGCGATAATACGGGAATTTCCTCCTTCGCCGGATGTTTTATCGTGTTACAAGCCAGAAGCGACAATTTATAGAAATAATACTGACTCTACATTAATTATAGACAGCGCCAGATAGGAAGAGAAATCCTCATACTGTCCACAACATTAACGTAATTAGAAACGTATCCGAAAAAGGCTAAGCTTCACGACTCATCGTCACTTACGTAATGTTAGTCGGATGGAATTTGCTGCTGAAATTCATAACAATATATCTAAAGAACTAAGGCACACGAGATCACTTATTTTACACTCATTTATACACACTTAAACAGCAACGTTTAGCGCGATAACTGCACAATTCAGCGCGTTTCTTAAATGTATTAAAATGTATTCAAAAATAACACAAAGATTTTGATGAATTATCTCAGTTTTCAGCAACCTCAGTTGATAGTCATTGCGTAAACGACTGATTTCCGAAAAAAAAAGACACTTCTCGACATATTTATTGCTTGAAACGCACAAATATATTAAACACAAATCGTTCTTTGTGTACCGTATGCAGCAACCGTAGCATGTAGTATTAAATTGCGTTGACAATAGAAATTAATATTTAATAACTACTCAGAAATTGTATATTCAACGGGAAACAAAAACATAAATACAAATTAGCGCTAAAAACAGTTCTCAAGTGTTATCTTTGAATACTAATCGTATTTAGAAACAAGATTCACAACGTATTCGTATTCAAGAACAACAATTTGTAAATAAAGCTCTATTTCCTTGAGAGGCGTGAATCGATTTAATCAATTTGCCTAAAACTTAGTGATCAACCCCATGGACAAACATCCATATCCCGCATAGGATACTTTTATTTGCAGGTAGAGTTTGGTGCTTGGATACACATTTCTTCATCTGCTATTTTTATAAATTTGTTGCTACTATTTTAGCCGATGCATGTGGGCTCTGTGCGCAATTCCCTTCTTGGTATTCTGACTTATCTCTTGCTAGTTTGTGCCAGGTGATATCTCAACATTACGCACCACAAATTATCCCTGATGGAGAAATCGGTAATATAATCAATTTTCTCTATATAATTTGCGATGGTTTTCCTGTGGGAACGAAATGGAAATGTGATATTCTCTATGGTGAAAACTGCCTAAACCTTACATGTTTGTGCCAAAATTCTGAAGCCTTTCTCAGACTTTTGGTATTCAGCTTGGTATGGGAGCCAGAGCTGCGCTTCCAATTGCTTTTGTCCCGGGTTCAGATACCACAGTGTCATAAATGAATTCCCATCCCTTCTGGGTTGCTCTCGGGTAGGCTATTCAGGTGTAGTATTCTGTGTCCGTCGATGGCGATTTGGACCCATTGGTGCTTTTTGCTAAGAGTAGGCCATTACCGACATAAGTTTTCCCTTCACCCTTCCAACCATTTCACAAATATTTTTCCCCTACCAAGCTACTTACCTGTCTTAATGGAGAATATAAACTCGACTGCCGGTGACCTCCACAAATGATCAGTCAATTTCTAACGGTTTCACTAGTTTTCATAAGTGTGCTCCATTGCGAACAAGAATTCATGTTCTTATGTGTTACCCAGTTTTCGATTGGCACCTCTGTCCGTCTCTCAGGGGATATTATCGAGGTCTCCTTGAGCCATAAAACGGCTCAATATTTATTTTTTTTGCGAAGAGTAATGGGAGTTTTCTCTTGAATATTCAGAGGGTAATGTAATCAACGTTTCTCTCCATCGTGTCAGTGCCAGATGTTACTCTTCCGCACCAGTGATTTGGAAATGAAGGACTTTCGTATGTTTCTAGGCACGATTTCCAATTTTGCACCCAGAATTTTAATTAATCTTTGGTGGAAATTCATTTTAATTTTTTTTCGGATTACGACGCTATTAGGTTATTGTTTTGGACTCGACAGCAGTGAAAAAAAAATTTACTTTCCTGTTTCACATTTTGCAAATCAATTTTAGTTTAGAGAATGCCCAAGAAATTTGTGCCTTCTCTCAAATTCGAAACTTATTTTCAGAATAATCCATTTTCCAATGACATAATATAATGGAAATCACTTTATCTCTTTCAAAAATCAAAATCAATTACAATTTTACCCAGGTTATCTAAAACTTATGATAAACAGCTTTAGACGTGACTTGAATTTTAAGCGAATTTCATAACTCGAAACTGTAGTTCAAGGATAGTTCAGGGATATTAACAACGAACCTGACAGAATTGCGTTTAAGAGAGGCCTAGATTATATAAATAAATGGTGAAATACTGGGCAGTTAGAATTAAATTTTTTTAAAGTACGTTGTTTTAATTTTTAGAGAATGCTAAAGAGTAAAACGCAACATTCGCCGGATGATTGTAATAACTTCACATTTTACACAAACGGAATATCTTTGTATCCTTAAGGCCAGCACTCCACAATTGCACCACAATCTGCAAATTGAATCTTTATTGAAAATTACGGTTGATATCAACAGACAGGATATAAAAATAATCAAATAACAAGATGAATTAAATGTTCATTCAAATTTTTAGTGTGAGAAAAAGTGAACGAAATAGCATAATATTAACTCAAAAAATGGATTACGGACGGGTTTACCTACCTCTGAATGGCGCATAAAAGTTAAACCTTCTTTAGTTTAGGGCATCATGCCTGTACTTCCTGGTCACCTCAAACTCGATCATAAGGACGATGAATCTGTCACTTCATATAAGGGGTTGACGAGAACTACTGAGAGAAGGGTTGTACCCACGCTTTGACCAGCATTGGTCCGAATTGACCCTCCATGGTGGTCCCCGACTCGAGGACGTACTTCGGCAGACCGCACGGCGTCAACCCGTAAAGTGAGCCAAAGCGATACCTAATCCCAAATAATTGGGCAACGGGCTCTCTCGGTCCACAAAGATGTGCGGTAGGTCTTTCGCGAAAGCGAGACCGACGGCCACTCGTCTCAGTTGTTTGGGGTAACCAAACTGATACGAGCAATTCGGGGAGGCGGAGGCCCAATTGAGGTCCTTTTGACCTCAATCCGCCTCATAGGTGTCGGCCTCGAAGGGGCTGTGGTTTAGCTAACCTTTCCATCCTTACCTCCCACCTCTTCCTTGCCCCGGGCATAAGCGAGAGCTTGGAACCAGGGCGGAAGTTGTAATCTTGCGGCGAGAGCCGAAACACCTGTCACTTCATATATATCGCGATCTACCGTTGTTTCTTATCCTCAATGGTGACTAGTTTCTTGCTTCTTTCACAATTATGAGTCCATCCATGCGAATAGTGTCATCATTTAACTCCATCTCTCTTTTTCACACTCATTCGTCCTTGTTCTCTACATTGCATCCCCGTCTTAAGCTTTGAACATTTTACTAGTCAAATGATAATTACATTATCCTCTCTATTCTTAGATATATTTTTTTGTAATGTTTTTAAGTGGCGTTTTATTTTTGCAGTCTATAACGCTGTCTTAACCGTGCCTGTTATTTTGGTTCATGTTGCAGTCTTTGCTACCCTAGATTTGGTCTCAATCATTATGTGGTAACCTTTTAACTTTCCGTTTATAAACGCGGCTGATATTGCAATTGTCTCACTTTACTTTTAACATTATCATGTAAGATGTTTCTCTCCTTATTTTTCATGACTTTGGTAGAACTCTGTGTGTAAATATGTTAATGTATTATCTTCTCGTCTAATTATAATAGTATTACACTAAATTCTAAATGCATCTCAATATTGAGAAACGTACTAAATTATATAAAAACATGACCTCGGAATATCGATTTTTGAACATTCAACTTTAAGTGAAACATTGGTTATAAATATTTACAAGTATATCTTTTAAATCTGTTGTCACATCTATTTTTCCCCTACCATCCACTATGATAAATTGAACGATTATTAGAAAACGGACTGACATGCACGAGGTTTAGTCAATTTAGTTCATGCCTGATGATATCTGCTACTAGTATTTTTCCCTTAAGTATCACAGCGTGTGATATTACTGGATCTAAGTTTTTATGCTAATAAAGGCATAAACATGGCCAAAAATATGGTTTTGGGTTTTTATTTACTGTTTGACGAAAGGAAATTTGTTGTGAATCAATTTTTATCTCATACTTGGAAGTCGAGGAACTCTAATTAAAGAAAACCTTATATGAGATGCATAGATTTCAGCTCTAGGAATGTATTTTGATGCACCATTAGACAGATTGTTGATGTAAAATGATCACAACTGTTCATTTCTATGATCTTGATGTGTGTGTGAACTTGTAATGAGCCTTGATAATTTCATTATCAATCAGATATTACGGTTTTCCTCTCATGTAAAGTTAATATACCTCTTAGCATAAAATTTGATGTGATAATTATCTCCTATTTAAGATATGACCGAATGAAATGCTTACTTAAATTGTCCATGCTATTGTTTATTTTGAAAACGACCTAATTTTTTCCAGTAAGATTTCCAACAAAATATTCTTAACACGTAGATGAAAATATTGTATTCAAATGAAATACAATAAATAATAATTAAAAAAGTATAGTATTTTAATTATAAAATGAAGCTGGTTACATCATACAGTATGGAATAATGCAGGAATAGAAATATCCTCGCTTGAAAAAAAACTCCTTTAAAACCGTTAATTTTACTTTCCTGAGGGTGATTGGCCGCCATAAAACATTAATCTCTGTGTGATTACTCGGTGGACACAATAAATATACAGGGTTTGGGTGAAGGACTCGTTAGGATAAGAGGATTGAAATGTAATCTGAGTCGAGCAGTGGTGGTATTCATTTAGAATCTCTCAGTCCATCCTCTAGAACCTCCTCCAAGGGCGGTTGTCACTAGAGAAATCGTGGTAAGTAAACGCCACTTTTGATAAGACTTAGATATACCTTGTAATGTCGACGCAAAATGGAGTTAGTTTTCTAAAAGAACTGGCGATGAGGCGGAACGAAGTACACAGAGGAGAGGGAGAAGAGGCCTCCTTTTGTATAGCCCAGCCTACATTCCTGCTCTGTCCCTTTAACGTTTAACCCGAACCCCCACTTACCTCTTGCTGCCTTTTATTCCCACCTTTCCGTGATTCCTTAGGGACTTCTTTACTTCCGACAGTGTGTTGCCCTCTTTTCACTTGTCCTCTTCCCTCTCCTCATTGGGATTCATCCCTCGTCGACTATGTCCTCTCTTACTCGCTCTTCTTCACAATCTTTTTTGTTTTACGTCCTCCTTCCACCCTTCAAACCCATCTTGCCCTTCTTTCCCATTCCTTAAAGCTGCTGACTTTCCCTTGGATAGTGCATGGGTGTCCTTCTATATCGTCAAAGAAGGAAACACACTTGAAAATTTGATGCTCTCTTTCGGCGTCGTTTGGAGCGTGATAAAAAATTAAGGTAATTATTTTGTATCTCAATGAATGTCCTGTCGCCTGCCTGCGCGGCTTGGGTGTTGATTCTGAAAATGAATAAAATTTGACAACCGTTCTCTTTCTTTGCATCACTTCCCTCTCGTATTTATAAATCTTATAAAAACCAAAATACTTCACCTTAGAAAGAAGCGTCCCCGCCAGATCGCGTGGTGACCTGACTTAGGACATGAATGAAAAATAGGTTTTCTACAATCGGCCCTAAATGGGCCGATTGTAGAAAACGGGGTGGATAATCACAATTATAAAAAATTGATTCTTCGTACGAGAGTATGTTGTTCTCATTTCTTGAATATCTTATTATTCGAGGAATTACTGCTATTAGAAACTCCCAGAAGCAATTTTTAGGTCATGATTCTCTGGTAGTACTGGGATATGAACATTTTCCCTTGGAAAGCCCTAGCTCCGTATCATTACAGATTCTAAATATTAGGTAACTAGTTACATTTAGAGACAAATATTGGCGAAGTTATTTTCTTAACCCTTCTGTAAATTTTTAAAGTGCCATTTTTTTCTTAACAGAACCCAATAGGTACTATGTTGTGAGCTACTGCCTCGGAATCCCTAAGGATGACCTCAGAGAATCGAGCAGAATAGACGACCATCGTTTGCGGCTGCTAAATGGGTTCCATATCATATGAAATCTTACCTGCGCATGTAACTCACTCAGAAATAGTCCTAATATTAGGAAATATCTCTGCGTAAATCACTTTTACCAAAATGCTTGAAACTCGATGAAGGCCTTGCCCATTTGAGCTATACTTAGCATGACTTCTGGGACTTAAGTTATCCGCCCTTAAATAGCCATGAATAGCATCAGTGAAAATGAAAAATCAATTGTTACCGATTGTGTTTTCACTCTAATATTGCGGGATGATATCAAGTCACACCAGTTTACCTGATAATCCTTCTTCATCGGCTAATTTAATAAGACTTAGTTTTACTTCAAAGCCCAAGATTTATATGGGTAAATTAGATAACGATCTAGCGTCTCCCTTTTTTTAAGTTTTTTATTTTTATTCTTCTTTTTAACGAAATCTGGCCACAAAGTGAATTGCTAAATTCGTGTTCAACCCTTTAAGTACAAACTCAGTGACGAGAGATCAAAGCGAAAACACGGAACTTTTGATGAAATTGGACAAGTTATGTATGTTAAGACAAGGATAGAGGGATTTATGAAGTTTAATATGGAAAATATTAGTTTCCAACATATTTCATGGAAGCCTTACAGTCATCTCGCCAGCTAACGGAAGTAGAGAGATATTTAGCGGTCTCGTTTTGTTAGTATCAACTGTTTACTTAACATTTTTACCATATTTCCTGTGATCTTCACACTGTCACGGCGGACAAAGTAGTGGCTTCCTACTCCCACCTACTTACACCAGCTCAGCTCTCTTTGCTTACATAATTTCGGTGATACTTATACTAATTAGATTCATTAACCATTTCATTTTTTTGTAAATTTCAGTTGAGAATAAATCACCATAGAGATGGTGGACCACAGTCCAAGAATAGTATTTAGTTGAATAGAGAAGGTGATGCGGAAATTAAAGACAAAAAAGTCCATGGTACTAGATATTTTACCTCCTTAATAATTGAGGAGCTATGTAAATTATTGATCATTACAACCTCGTTATGAAGGGACCTGCAAGAAGGAAGTTTGCCAGTTGGACTAATTGGAGATAGTTTTCATCCTTGACCAGAAAAAGAAAATAGCGATAGACGATAAAGATTATGGAACAATATATATAATGTCACAAGTGGCTTATATTGTCATTAAAGTCATTGACAGACATTTGCATTTATAAGCATTAACAAGTTGGATTTTGGATCGTCAATTAGTGGGTTTTTTAAGCGAGAGTCATCTGAAGCCTATGGTAATATATACGCATGCATAACTTCCATTAATGGATGTAATTTTCAAGGAGCTCAATGACAAAGGAGATAATAAATAATAAATCTGTATTTTTCAATTCCGTTTGAGCACGAAGGCGCAAAGTTGAACGATAGTATCTTTAAGCATCCATGGCGAAAAAATTGGCTGTTTTTTTTAAATGAAACGAGTAAAATCAAATCCACGATCAAATCCACAACACAATCCACAAATCAACAATCTTTTCCTCGCATACTAAAGATGAAAAATTTAAAAAATATATTACAAATGCGACGTACAAGTTAGCTTGAAAAACTTCAGTTAAAAGAATTTGTACAATCTGCACAATTTGTACAAGAATATGTACAATTAGTAGTTAATTACTGTTGGTTTATGGGAGGGAAAAAAATACGTACATATAACAAAAGCTGATACAGCTTAAAAAATTTTTTTTGTTCGACTAAGTAAGAGCTAAAATAATGTTCCCGTTCAGACGTACATTACTAAGGGAACAATGAATGGAACGGTGGCCTGCAATCGATTTTTCTTCTTTGCTTACCCGGAAGAGCGTGACATTTTAAATCGTATCTCCAATTTCTGCTCCTGCATTGAGGGTAAGAAACTCCATTCGTCCCAAAACTCTTCTTTGTTCAGGATAGCGAGGAAGATCGCGGGATGAAAGGGCTAGATCCCCGCTATAATCACGGATCCCGTCGTTTCAACCCCGTTTGCCGTACATGCGGAAAGAATGAAGAGGAACAAAAAGTTCTTTTCCGGCATTTGCTTGTGATTTTATCTTTTGTTAGTGAAATCAGGGATTCGGAGGTTTTTCTTTCATCATATCTCCTTCCATTCGGCTAAAATCTCTTCTTCCACGTAGCAGCAGCCTTGTCTCTCTAAGGGGCCATCCAATATCCGCATCGCGCAAATACTATGAATCTGTCCGCGAAGAAGACAGCGTGCTCCCAGAGATAGAAATTGAGGGAAGCCAGAAGGATTTTTGGGTTGATTAGGGGCGATATAGAAGGTGAATTCCTTTTGTATTGCCTTGTCTTCACTACGCATCTACGAATGCGAGTTTTTACTATCGTAACTATCGGTCCCAGCCTTTCGGTGTTCCGGTTTTTTCCCCGAGTTTATAGCTTTCCTATAATAAGAAATAGATGTACTATAATACACTGGGCATAAAACCCTATAAGATGTTTTATGTACAATATTTATTATTTCTTTCAGCGTAACAGTAACAAAACTACATTAAAATAAAAAAATAACAAATACAGGAATATAGCATTAACATTGCTACAAGAAACTACAAAATTTATCCTTGAAGTTCTGAAGAGTATTTACATTATTTATTTCTGGCGGTAATGAATTCCAAAAAATAGTTGATCGGACTACAAACGATATGTTGTAGGTTGTAGTGCGATGACCTGGGGAGTACAAGAATGATTCGCTACTCCTTATATTTATGTTACCTGGATACAGGTAACATCATGAAAGCATTTAACAAATAAGGAGGTTATTTACATTTAAACACCTGAAACGGGAAGCTACTCAAAAAGTATTTGTGTCTATCTTTAAACTTTAAATTAATTAGTTTTTAGTTAGCTTTAATTTAGTTCAATATTTAACCATTATAGAATATTCCTGTAGGGAGAAATATGACCATCACGGCGCAATCATAATACAAATCTAATGCAAGAGTTTTTCATCCGTTGAAATTTTATATTCATTGCATTATCATTAATGACTAAAGAGCTGTAATCCAAATGTGGAAAGGTCAGTCAGGTCAAAGGAAAGGTGAATAAGTTAAAGATTTTTTTAAATTTCAATTGAAAGACCAGTTTCTGTAACTTTTTATTTGGCAAATTAATGCGTTAATATTACTAGAAACGTGATATACCTGATCATACCATAGTAAATTGGTGTTCATTTGTAAGCATAGGTTACGAATATTAACGGAATAAGAAAAAGGAACAATATTGAAAACGACACGAGGGATATTATCAATGTCAAAAAGAGAGAGGCATGTTGGGAAGCATTTCTACCCCTTCATCCACCCATAATATAAAGGATATTTACTTTTCGTATGATTATTAAATGCCCGAATATGAAATAAGAGGGCAGGCGGGACCGAAATCGTTTATTTACAATTATCATTAATTCTCACAATTCTTGTTTTGCTGCAGAGGAATGTCCTATTTTTCCAGAGAGAGATGCACGTACACATCCAGTATTCTGTTTGGTATGATTTCATAAAATTTAGATGCGTTGTGTAGTGTTTTTTTCTCAATGTTAATAGAGAGTTGTCTTGTAAGAATGGAGTTTGTGGACGATTTAATAAAGGAGAGAGATGCGATGCTATTCCCTCGGCATTCATTCCTGCCCATTCCATAAGTCGGTACTCGACACATCAAAATTGGTTTTCTTTCGATTTATTCGGATTGGATTATAACTTTGGGAAGTCGGTAGTAAGGCGGACCAGGCATAAAATGTCTCCTTTTAGGTTTTTATGGCAATAGGACGAGCACACCGACAACACATCGCTTCCTTCTTCGCACTCCTCCCTCGGAAGTACGCGCAGTCTGTACTGATGCGATCATGTGCACTCGCGACGCCAAAGCAAACAAATCGATTTGGGAATCGAGTTAGTACACATGAGTTCAAAGGGCTCAGGTTCGAATTCTGGCTTGACGAAGCTTGGGTGTGAATGAATCCCTTAGTCCTCACCTCAGAGTTCAGAAGAGAGCCAATAGAGTTGGTGCGATATCCTGAATATCTTTTTATCCCCATGCCCCGGGTGACAACCCCTTTCCTTTCCTCCTCCGCCGTCCCCAAAATCCTATTTACATATATAAAGGGGATGCAACCGACTTTCACGAATCGGATATCTTACCTGGTGATGGCAAAACAGCCGAAGTAGATCGTTTAGAGTAATACAAATCGGTGGAAAACGCTAAGTATTGTTATTCTTATAGTGATGTAAAGATTCCTCAAAGTTAGATCTTCATTGTATGGTTGCTAATGATCAAGTAGGAGTAATGACGGTGAAAATAACCTGATTATGATAATAAACGTATTCCAAGATTATGTAGTTTGGATCCAAGTTTGTACTTTACATAAGAACCTTTAAGACTAAGACACGTGAATTTTCTTAGGATGATTTCTTTTGTGAATGTAAATTTGTACTCTTTTTCAGTGGAAATATGTTAGAGTTAAATTTGGCGTGACCGAGTAGGATGTACAACGTCATGGAGAATTTTCTAATCTCAACCTGGGAAATTTTTATATTTTGACGTTCTCCATTGAATAAAACGTGATTTGCCGTCCTTGGTGAACCGAAAGTATTCAGACCTATTTATTATTTCCATTCTAAGACGTGTCTGCTGAGGTTTATTCTCAGTGTTTCACAACAACTGATAGATAAATTTTTCATTCAATAGAATTAAAAACATATCTTGTTTTTAGTTCTGATAGTTGAAGCTAACTAAACGCTGTTCAGGAGCAACATTACACATTAAAGGGAATTTCCTCCTGCTAATTAAAAATTCCTGAGCTGCTGCGCCGTTATGTGCCCCGCAAGCAGTCTCAGTCCAGGATTTTGTGGTATTTTAGAATGACTATACAACTGTTTGAAACAATTGTCAGCGGAGAGTATGTGCGAAAGTTTTCTTCCTCCCCGACCATCGGTGTGATTTTTCACGTACCGTAGGACGCAGAAGATGTGAACCTCATCTTACGACCTTCTCAGGCAACCGTTAGGTCAATGACTGGCTTTGTGTATTACTGATGTTGCCAGGTAAGTTGATATTCCCCTCGCACGCACTTAAGTTTTTGAGTAATTGAACGGGGGCGTGTATGCATTAAAAGAAAGGAAATTTTTCGCCTGGGCCTCGTAAATACAATAAGTTGGCATTACATATGGTGCATCAGCTTGCGCATAATCCCACGACTTGTGCCCTCGCTGAGTGCTTGTCCCCTTTCACTCTTCACAATGTGCTGCAATTAGTCCCTTCACCTCCCATATTCACCTTCTTTACATAGGTTTTTCCTCTACATTTTCTCCCTCTTTCCTCATATCATCTATTTTACTTCATCTTCCTTTAATTTCACCACTGCTCTGTCTTTCCTTCTTCTATATATAAGATTCCTCCTGATTTTTCCTGCTACCCCAACACCTTACCTCTCTTTCTATCCACTCCATTTTGTGCTGCTACCCAAGAACAAACTTGTCCAAGGTTCTTGGTGGATATGGTCGTCTCTTTCCCCAAACGGCTTCACATTCCAATATTTGCCCATTTCCGCAACTCTCCAGGCTATTCTCCCCTTAACCAAATAAAAACCGATATCCTTTGTGGTATCTCTCATACTGAAAAGAATACAGAAGTGTTTCCATTGAGCCTGCATCGACTGCTGTGATCATTCCATTCTTGCTTTCCACCTCTTGCTAACAAGGTCAATAACATTTGAGCGTCATTGGACGACTGTCTATCCCAAGTTGCGCGGAGCAAATTTTTTTTACATTTGGAAATATTATAGAAACCGGTATGACCATAGTGACATTTTTCGTCCTTACTAAAATCTATTGGTGACTAATGACTGGTTCAGTGGGGTGCAGATCCTAGTTACTATCGATAGTTAAATGCTGGAATTTTGAGAATGACCACTCAGTCGAGCATTTTCTTTTTCGAGCAGAGGGAATAATAGATTGCAGGCCGCCGTTCCATTCATTGTTCCCTTAGTAAAGTACGACTGAGCTTGGAATATTTCTTTGCCATTACTTCGTGGAACAAAGAAACAAGGTTTTTTTAGCTCTACCAGCTTACATTTTATCTACGGATGTTTTCTGTCCCATTAAGTAATAGTAATTATCTACGGCTTTGTTCACATGAAATTATTTGCACTT
This sequence comes from Ceriagrion tenellum, assembly GCA_963169105.1. NCBI lineage: Eukaryota > Metazoa > Arthropoda > Insecta > Odonata > Coenagrionidae > Ceriagrion > Ceriagrion tenellum. Next base: position 23,053,204 of record OY720636.1, read on the forward strand.
GATCATTTATTTTGCGGTTACTGTTTCGTATCGTTTTGATGTTGCTAATGATGTTGCCATAATGTGTTTTTTCGTTGTTTACTTTTTTGCATATACCACCGTACTGCATTATGGCACTGAATCGTTTCATAATTTATGGCATAAAGTTTTATTATCTACATATTACGTAGAAAGCCAACTCAAGGGACTCTGGATGGGTGGCAGTGCTAAACCATCTCAATTCAGGGAATTTTTTGGAAAAAGAAATCTGATTTACATTTTTTTACCAAAAGTTTGAATTAAATAACTTACCAGTATCATTAAGGTGTACGCTTCTGTTACGGCGCGCTCGAGTAATATGCAATTGTGTATTAAGGACAAGTGAAGCGACTATCGATAGAGCTCTGCGCTTGCGATATCATCCACCACTGGGTGAATTTAACATTCACTCAGTACGGACGTTGCTTTAGTAGTCTTGGCTAGCTTTTTTCCGATATCTATCGCCCCTATTCTCCCTCCCTCCGTTGTCTCTCACTCTATTGAAATATCTCTCCCGCTTGCCTCGCCCAAATCACCTCGCCAGGCTTCCGTCTGTCCCACCCGCCCATATTTCGACCCACCAACATCCTCCTTTGTTATTTGGTGGCACGGAAGGTTTTTTTTGCGAAGAGAGGCACGTTCTTTTGAAATAGCCCGGGTCTTCGTCAAGAGAACGTCCGAAAAAAAACACTCTCGGGCGACTTGATTCGTCTTCTCAGACCTACTCCCTGTTGTTTCGTTTCATCGTTACTATGATACGACTCCTATCCCATGACATCCGTATGTTAATGCTCATTCCATGCGCTCTTCACCTCATGCTCTTTCAGTTCACTTCACAGTAGCGTGTATATATCACAGAGGGTATCCTTTTGTCATTCCATCCTACTGTTCTCACTTCCGTAGTCCGTGAATACCTATAGGCATCATTGCTGCTGCTGGTCACCCATAACTGCTGACTTTTCAGTGAACTTCTCACACCTATTCCCCGTTATACTTTTGATCTGTGAAAATCTTGCCGATTCAAAAAATAAGTCGTTCTCCGGGGTCACTCATTTATTTCCTCCAATACTTTTACCGCTTAACTACTAGGTTTTTCATCTATTGCTGTCTTTTCTACCCGCCTACCATGCGTGAAGTTTTAAAATAATCGAGGGTGAACGGACAGAATCATGCAAAAAAGAACCATTTTAGTTGATTTTTAAAATCTATTCCATTAAAAAATTAATTTGTATTAAAAACAAAATGATACTAAAATTCCTATATGGCTCAGACAGGAAAAAAACATGGCGTTATGATTCATTGGTTCCATATTTTATAGGATAGCCTATTTCAGCCATTATGCATTAGATTTTTATTTATGGTAAAATATGAAAAAGGTTAAACTAGTTAATTTAGTAACATAAATTTCCCTTTGGTATTTAATTTTCAATAAGAATTATTGCATTCAGTGTACCGAGCAAAGCTCGGTCCCCCGATACTGATATGTATAAGCTAAAAGTTTACAATGAGAATGGTCCACATAATTCTATGATTACTTCCAAAATTAGCGAGTCAATTATTAATGATCTGTTCGCGGTGGACGAGTTTGCGACCAAAAAAATCATTTTATACAAAAACTTGCTATTTATAATGTACGTTAGTTTATTTTTATCGTAGCATTATGATGGAAAGAGTATTTTTAAACGTCTTGCTAAAATGCAGTAAACTTTTAGAGAGAGATATTTTTTCTTTTGAGGGGGAAATTTTTTTTATTAGCTTCAAAACATTTTGATATAGTTTTAAATAATTAAATTTCTACTACGTTTGTAAATAAACTGAACTAAAAAACTAAACTAAAAAAATAAACTTCTGCAGACGCCCACGAGCTATTGTTTTACGGCTCTGCTCTGTTACTTAAGGTAGCTTGGTCGAAATATCATTCTACCTAGAAGTCAATGAATTTGGTCTCTTTCTCATGAAAAATATCTCATCCTTCCAATAACACCAACAATTCAACCCTTTACTACAATAGTTTCCGAGATATTTGCCAAAAATTACCAGCCATTTTACATGGAGAATAGTACGTGTATGCACTCCAGAGAGAGTTTCTTTAAAAAATGAGGAATTTATAACACCTAAGTCTCGCCAAAAAAATCAGAAGCGTGTAGTTTGTATGTTTTTCAAACCATTTTTGAAAATAAATCATATTGTCACCGCAGTAAATTCTTCGGGATCACAAAAAAACCTTCCGTTTTGAAGGGGTTTCAAACGTACCGCAGGAAAAAAATGAGTCCAGTTAAAGACTTTTTTTTAGATATTTTCATTTGTTTGCTAACACTATCTGCCATATAGAACCGAATTATGGCACCATTAATAATGCAACATTTAATTTATGTGTCCTACAGCTGGTGAAATGAAAACGTATATGGTCTCTATTGTGACTAAGGAACTACTTCGCTCAGACTACCATAAAGCAAATCTGTTTGCACAGTGCTCAAGAATGAGGATTAATATTGACAATAAGTGTTGTCATTTTATACTCTGTGCTATTTTCATCACTTTTTTGACCGCGGAAGAAATTAACTTTCGAGAGGTAAGGCAGGGGAACATAGGTTAAGGGCTTGTGAGGAGAGAAATTGTGTCACAAAGGAGTGTGGAAAAAATTGCAAAGGTTGCTTGACCGTCTAATAATTTTAATATGTTCCAAAGCATTCATCTTTAAGTCTTTCCGGAGGCCATGAAAAATTTCTGCGTTTAAATCGCTTACATGATAATTTTCAAGCAGAAGATTGGCTAATTGAGGAGTGGAATCCATATAAATGAAACTTCTGGAGTGTTCTTTTATGTATAAGATTATTTGTCGAAGTAACGCCTGAAGTCGTAAAGTCTATTTGACACGTTACCTGTATAGATCGTGACATATATTTCCAAATAATTCGATGATATATGCTCAGATTTTCTCATAAAAGCGAAAATATACATTTCGTATCATTATAACGGTTCCTAATAAATATCAAGGTATCATCTCGAATAAAAATACACGTTTTTCAAACGACTTCCGCACAAATTTTGAATTCCGAGCCGTTGACCAAAGTCAAAAAAATACTTTAATTGACGCGAAAATAAAAAAAATGACATCCGCGTCCTGATGGGCGAACTCTGTTGCTGTAATTTGGTCCAAATTTATATAAATTAATACAATAATTTCTCCGTAAAGAGTGACAGATATTACAATTATCTTAGAGGTACCCTCATCCACTCTCTGTTTTCAAGACCGAGGGCCGTATGGCAAACCTCTTTAAAGGGCCATGTTACATGTTACATGGTATGTAAGTGACGCGATGCATATAATAATATGGAACGCTATAGAAAAAAAAGAAGAAAAAGATGGATTGGACACACCCGGAGATACGATGGGTGTGTGAAGAACATAATCGAAGGTAAAATAGAGGGAAAAGCCCCCAGAGGAAGACCCAGAAATGAGTATATGGACAAATTTAAGAGGGAAATTCATAGGAAGAGAAACCAGGATGTAAAAGGGACTTACATAGGGAAAGGATATTAGATAGGGAAGGGTGGAGGGTTGCAGTCAACCAATCTTTGGACTGAACAACCAACGGACACGATATATTAAAGCACACTCTATTTACCTATGTACAGCTCCATTACACTCAGCAGCAACTTCACAGCAACCGAATACACCAACTTGTACGAATGTTTGAACATAAAAATGGAACCTGCTCTTTTTTTCATTCATTCGTACATGAAATCGTACATAAACTCGTACGAGTTAATGTATCTTGTGATCAGGCCTTTATAACTAGGACACGTTTAGCACTGCGCGGACAATACGCCCGGTTTCTAATATGATTGATTGCCGTAATCATGCGATCCGCATCCATTAATGGTATCTCATTTTATACTGAAATTGAAAATGCTCAAACCAATACTCACTCTTTTTTCCCCACTTAATTTACAAATTCCTCAGAATTCTATCACCAAAGGGATGCACTTTGACAGCTTTTTGGCTTCATCTTTATCTGCTTTGGCTATTTGGGTAAGTTGTATCAATGAAATGGGTTGAATTTAATTGAGGGATATGTTTATTTTACGCCTTTTATTTGCAGTAAGAGGGTATTCTGCTGGGATAAATGTATTATTTTCAATACATTTTTACAGTCCCCATTCTCTATGAATGGCTTTGACATGTATCTTTGATGGATAAGTCTATTTTATTAGGATGAGTTGAACATTTATTTCGGGTTTTTCCGTCATCTGCGGTTGACATTACATTGAATAATTAGGTAATATATAAAGGTTTGCGAGCAAGAGGCCTACAGACTCAAGATTGACTTAAATAAATTTAGATATAGAAATTCTTAAGAAACAAGCAGTACCAAACGAAAGAAATAAGGATCTAAAATTCAGGGAAAATGGGTAGAACATCAACAGAAAAAGATAAAGAAAGCTATCGGCAAAAAATAAATAATAAAAAACGCCAAATATGCTGTTTCCAGACAGAACCTTTGCAGAGATTCCTGGCCTGAAGTTGAGTGGCGCACGTGAGACTCCGATTTTACACTTTTTCTGACGTATGGTGTACATTATGTTGTTGCAAAATAATAGTAATTATTTTATGATGAAAAAAGTGTAATTTAAATAGTGGGAACCTATCCATCCCTAACGCTATTAACGCCCATCAATAATATCACGGCTTAACAGCATGTAAAGGGGGAGCGTTAACAATGAGTAACTTCCATGACAACCGCTTCCCGAAAGAGTGATCGCGGGAGATGAGCAAGAGGGAAAGAGAGTGAAGTGTAATGAATACATTATTACAGTTAATGTTACGTACCAAAAAGTTAATATAAAATTTATAGTCATTAAATAATCATTTCTGCGTTAACATGCATTTTATACGGCGCCCGAAATGGAAGTTAATTTCGTACGACGATTCATCCGACATCCGATTATTCGAGGGTGATGTAGAAATATTAAATGCTTAAAGATAATATCTAATTCAGCTCTCTAGAAATTAATTAGAAATTTTAATGATATTTAAGGAGTTAAGTTCAATATATCTTATTTATAAAAATATGCGTAGCGAGTTAAAAGTCTTACAAACGCGGTCGATTGTGGGAGGGGTCCGTGGCCGCGGATACTGGAGCGCTAGGCTGAGAGTGGTCGCGATGGAGGGCGGGGGGGAGGGAGGCGACAAGGTGGAGAAGCCCTCGCCTGGCCTACCTACGTCCATGGATAATAATCTAAAGATTACCGCGCCCCTCCTTTTTTCAACATAGAACACAATTGCAGTTGAGAGTTTATGGCTTTTATTGTCAAATGAGTTTGACAGAAAAAAGGGTATAGGTTCAAACCCAGGTACCCAGGTGGTGTCCAAGAGTAGGAAAATTTTTTTCCAACCAATTTTCCCATTTTTAATGACTTTCGGAAGAGTGCGACATCCAACGCGTTAGAAATATATGTTTTGCATTTTTCTAACCACGATATTGTTTGAAAACTGGGATAATTTGGCGTTTCAAAGTTGTAAAATAATCAATTATAATTTTATAGATTATGAGCTAAGATATGCGTTAAGTTGCGCTTTTTTTCCGTTTATTTTTACTAATTAAGAAAATAATTTACTAAATTTCAGTAGGAATCAACTGGATTTTTCTAATTGTGGCCCATATTTCCGTGTAACCTTTCTTCCTTCACTCAGCGTATAGTTCTGCGTTAGGCATTTTCAAAGAGTTCTGTCTCTAGAATCTGAAGAATGGCGACTGATTATGCTGGCCTCGGCCCCTTTAACATCCTATTAAATTTCAGTTCACATTTTCAGAAAATTTCGGTGTATGATTGTCTATATGGATGCAACCTAATTGTCTGATCAAACTTTTGCTGAATAACCTCGATGCCATGTTCCCTTTTCTTTTCCTCTGGAAAATAACACATATTTGTCGTTCTCTGTTTCCCGTTTAAATTTAGGAATCAAAAGGCAGCTTTTGCAAACATCTCTTTTCGATAGTAGGACATGCGCTTATACCCTTTTAGTTGAATAAATAGTTTAATAAAATGGATCTATGCATTAGGTATTTAATAACCCATGTAATGCGAAATATTTGAGCCTCTGAAGGTAACTGAGTTTTTTTTAGACTACGGATGGTAATTCTACTTTTGACGTGATTTTAACTTTGCGTTCCTTTTTTTAATTGTGACTCTTGATTTTTATTTCTTTAACGAAATAATGGAAACACATATTCTTCTTTTCTTGTGTTCCTCGTTTAAATTTAGGCGTCAATAGTCGTATCTGAATTAGGAATCTAATGTTGATATTTTTCTTTCCTTAAACCGTGTATCACTGCCGCTATACGCTGCAATCGTCTAGAATTGACTAATTTCCCACTCGAAATTGCTTCCATATTTCTCCTCTAGTCTTCTCCTTCTCTGCTTCGGAATAAAGAATCTATTGCTTTTATTTTTCCTTCCTCAAACCATGTTTCACTGCCGCTTTACGCTGCAATCGTCTGGAACTTGCAAATGTCCCACGCAAAATCGCTTCGATAGTTCTCCTCTGGTTTATTCATTCAATGCTTCCGGTTAAACCATCTTTCGGTGATATTCTTTATTTCCTTGACTGATTTTTCTTCCTTTTTTTAAATCCGTCAATCCTATCGATTCCCCAGATATACAGTAATCGCATTATCTCACTAATCATTATTCAGTGCCCCCGCCGCGGCCGAGTGTAGCCAACACGGCGACATATTCCAAAGAATGCGGATTGGAATCCAGCATGCGACTCTCCTGATCCGCGTCGTGATGCGACGATTTACTGCGTAGAAATGGATGGGAAGATACCCTTTGATATATGCGAAGAAACGTTAGCTTTCATGGGAGAGACCTATTGCATAGCAAATTCCAAATCTCTGCATTCCATTCTGAAAAATATATTTTTCCATGTAATTACAGAAGGGAAAAAACTTCAGTTTGAATAGGAGGACTTTTTTCTAGTGGATCATGTCACAAATCGGAGATAACAACAAATGCTTTCAATGACTGCGATATGATCTCACTTGCGTGTGTCGCGGACTGCAACCGTAATGAGGTTTCAGGGGTCAGTAGAAACAGAGAGACCTCTGAAAGACTAAACCGAAGCATAATTTGCGTCGTTTGATGCACTGGATAGAGGGGAGCGGAAGGAAGCTTCCTGTGAGATCTATGGCCGGTGCCTTCTACGGCGGGCGAAAGCCTTGGACGTTCAATTAACAATAGCTCGGATTATGGGTTGGAGATATATTGGGTGCGTGAAAGTATTAGCATACATTGGAAACCGATATATTTTAAATGAACCGATTGTTTATTGGCACCCTACTTCGTAGTGCCAATGAAAAATTGGTTTTTATCGGTTAAAAAAACATGCGTTGAAATGCATTTCTCTGGGTTCAAAATCGGTCCCTAAACGAAATTGAGACCTAGTCCTATTAATTTCTCGTACCTACACACAAATTCGTAACGTAAAAAATGACGTAAGGTAAGAAATGCTGTTATGTTAGTAATTGAATATTTGTTTTAGAAAGAGGTTGCTAAGATGATGTTGATTAAAGAAAGAAAAAGGGCTTTTCGTGAGAGATGCTGCAGAGAGAGAATCATATATGTTTCGAGATCTCAAATAAAGAAACGTCTGGAACGTAAAAAGTGTCCGGAACTTTGGAATGTAAACAATTTATTGAAAAAAAAGATCCTGACATCGCGTTGTATAAGTGAAAATGACAATACCCCAATCAGCAGACCCAATTATAAACTTCGTCAAATTCTGTTTATTAGGGAATAAATTAAGATATTTCTAAGAATTGATAATTGAAATATTATTTATAACAATGTTCCTCAAATTTATCAGTGGATCAGTTCAAGGCAAAGCATGAAGCCTGAGAACATTCTCTTCAGTCAACGTCATAGAGGAGCATATGCTTGGTTTTATATTTTCGAGGTTTATGCGATTTACTTTATTAATTCCCGCCCCTTATGATAAAGTAAACCTAAGCACAACCCAATACAACTCTTTAAGTTAATCAATTTGCATTTTGCATATGATGTTGTGCGCACATTTGTATTCTTCGGTAGTTTTAGTTTTCCCTTATGTTTTCGGAGCCAGTCACAGCCGTAAAGTTATTGCCATCACGACCGTTGTTCACTGAATTAATGGAATTATTTGAGCGCATTTTTCATGGAGAATTAATTTAATTAGTGCTAATCTCCCACAATTTTTCACTTAAATTCAACCTAAGGAATTGGATGCAACAAAAACCTCATAGCATTATAAGTGTCAGATAAGGCTATAAGCTAAGGCGATAATCTATGTCTATAACCTAAGGCGACAAGTGGTCCATCTCTCCCTCATTTAACATGATGATGTTGAGGTCTGTGAGAATAAATAATACTAAGGCGTAATTGTTATTTGACAAAAGATCTGCGAAATATTTTTCTGGGCTATAATAATGCTATTGCAAGATACATAACTTTTTAATATGCATTGAACTTTTAAGTTATTTACTAAAGTGATGACTGTGCAATTTAAGTTCTTTGCGAATTTTATCATGGAAAAGTATTCGAAATCAATATTTGAGAGCTGTACGCTTGAAAATGAATGTGTTACTCCACCACCAATCCGCCGTCATCACAAAAGTTTGCCTTATAATCCATATCCACATCCCAGTTTTGCAAGTATTACTGGATTTTCTTTGTACCTTATCGTATGAGAACTCCAGGACCTAAGCTTCTAAATTTTTATTTAGTAAATAACTATGGACAGCAATCGAATCTTTTCCTCGCCGTCATCACAAAAGTTTGTTGTTTTGGATCTAAATGAAATAAATATTTTCCTGCATTCTCACCCTCTCAATATCACATTAGATAACTAAAATCCATCAGTTTTGGCTTCAGTCATCTCGAGTGTTTTTTCAATGTATATTGTGAATCTCAGCCATGATTATCATCCATTATAGTCATCCGTAGGAGTGACGCAGGCAGATGGATATTAATGTACATTTTGCTCTCTATGAACCGAGAAATTTTTAAAGTAGTCACAAGTCTTCTGTTGGTGGATGGTCATCCGACAGTGCATGCTAAGCTAAATAAGCTGAAAAAGAAGCTTCAGAGGTATTTCCTCCGTGGAAACGCATTCCCTTCCCTTTGATTTATAAGGGCGCAAAGTTGTGCTAAATAACCAGAGGCCGCCGTGCACTAGAACAAAGGCTCCCAGACTAGTTAAAGTGAACTCAATCAGGACCTTAGAAGCACTGACCGAATATGTGGAAGTAGCGAATGGAATATTTGGGAAGTGTTTTTATCTGGCGAGGTTAAGAGAATCTGTGTACCCCCAACGGAAATAAGCGCTTAGTCATACTCTACCACAGAACCCATGGCTACCCTTTGCCTAAATGGAATTTCTGGCTGCCAAAAGTAAATGAAACAATTGCCTTAATGCGGAAGTTTCCATTCTGTATGGATCAAGAAACCATCGGGAATAACGCGTAAAATGAAGTGAAAACGCATGTTTTGTGCATGGAAGGAATATAAAGCGCGGATCTAGGTAGTCAGTGACAAGGAATGGCTGAAAGTTTTGTCCCTCTCTCCTCTCTATATGAGTCATATTTTTTATGTTCTAGTTTTAATTGAAAGAGGCGATCAAAAGTAGCTAGCCTATAGGATGTGACTAGGAGCCTGTCCTGACTAAGTGTATAATACGAGCGAAGGCTTATTTTTCAATACCTGTTCTACCTGTTCTTAATGCCACACAATCGCGAATTATTACAAAGAGGAAGAGGTGATGTGGAGGCACTAGTATTCGCTTTACAAAGCGTGATCGAGTGTCAATTGCATTCCAAAATATTACCATGTCACATTTAAAGAGGACATCGCACACAGTTATTCGATTGAAATAAATGGTTCCCTAATTCTCTACAGGGTATCAATTAACACTATACGAATTCCATAATACTGGGGCAACTCTTACAACCCGCTGAGGGTGCTGTATGTGAAGAGGGTGAGCTGAATGGAATGTCAGGGACTTACATGCGACCATGATAAGGTGTAACCTCGTGCACTTTGGTGTGCAAAAGGAGATTATTTCATCCTGCGCGATCCTACGGACCTGCTGCTTATTTTTTTGTGTAAGAGGGTCAAAAGTTTATTATCTTGGGGTATTGCTTCCAATGCTGTTTTGACCAGTTTTGCTTAGTCCTCGTGCGCTAACTGGTCGTCTATCTATTGTTTGCGCTAAAGGTGATTGATAATTGTGTCGAGCGTCGGTCGATCTAAGTAAATTTCTTTTATCCCTGAGGTTCACCGAGTCTTTCATATGCGTCTATCGAAATTGAGTTAATTTTTGTGCCCCAAATCGAATAAAAATGTCATATACTGAACAAACCTAGGGCAGTTTATCTTTTTCTCCAGCTGTAAGTCAAGCCCCTAACATTACGAATGAAAGCACGAGGGTTTGTTATTTTTAATTTGGCTTTTCGGACACATGCTTTGAAAATGCTTTCAATATTCTCCCGAAAGTTTTACCTGATTTTGTTGAAAACCGTATGTTTTCTGGGACCAATAGGAAATTTATCTAGAGACCCTGTCAAAGCAAACCGTAACTTAAAAACCCATATCCAGTTTCGGTTAAATAGATGACACAAATAATGATTTATTGTTCATGTTCTAGCTTTTCCTCTCGGACATTAGCATTTTTTCTCCATCGTATTATCACTCCTCGCACGAATCCTCATTTTCCGGTTTCCTTTTCCAAGATGTAGAATCTATTCCGTTTCTGAATCTTCATTCGGTTTACCAAATAGTAATTGAGTTAGTTATATAGGGTTGGCTACTAAGTTCACATAGAGCTTTATCGGATTCCGCTACGGCTAAAATGAAGCCTAATCCATCGAAGGCGGGCCAATCTCACCTCTCTTTGTTCGTCCAACTCTCATACGAAGAAGGGAAAGAAGGACCGATAAACATGAAAATGATTCCCTCGTGCCGACATCACCAACCTCCCCGAGAAAGATATACCTTTCAAAGGTTCTCCTCTCCTAGTAGAGAATAGGCACTGCAGTCATTCCATTATATCTCGAATCGTGAAATATGAGGCCAACGAAAAACTACCATATTCATTCATTTTGGCACTTCTTTCCGTTTCTTTTTTCTCGTCAATAGTTTTAAATTCCGTTTCTTTTATTTCCACTTCTGTTCCTTCTTAATGATGCAAAGTTTAATTTAATCCATCATGTAGATACATTTGAAGTATTTTATCATTCCACCTAATTTAATTTAATCCTGGGTAATGTCGTCGTTTTCCCCTTCTCTGTCTTTACCTCTCGAACCGATGGCCATTCTTACTTATTTGATCACTTTATACTTATTCTTAAGCCCTCTTCATGCCCACAACATTCCCCACGAAAATAAAAAAGACGAGTTTTCCTTTCATCTGTGAGCCAAAATAAATCCTGATGTCATCTTTTTCCTCTTCCAAGAGGGACATAGTGAGCGGAAGATTGGGTGGTGCTCTTAATTTCCGGATTAATGAGTCATTTCTACTGCTCGGAAAGATATGGCTAATATGACGGAAGTGCATAACGCACTCTTTTTTATCCGCTTCAACGAGTTTTTATCTTGCCAGGCTTAATCGTATTTGATTCAACGCCTAGACACGATGACTAGACTAGAAAGGCAGACGTCTCCGGATTGGTACCCATGTTAGATTATGATTACAATATAGATGCATGAGTGCCTTTTTTATGCTTTGTCAATGAGGAAATCGGTATATTTTATAAATGGAAAAATTCTGTCTTTGAATCTAGTTAAGTCTAGGAGAATAGTAGAATGCGATGATGAGTTGGATCTAATCCTCAAGAATATATGTATGGAAGGAAAGACGAGGTTATAGGTAAATAAAATTGAAATTTTTACTAAAATTTTAACCTGTTGAATCTGAATTAGAGCAATTATTTAGAGCCACTTGGTAATATGTAGCTTCACCATAGAGTTTAAAGTTGTTAAATCTTCATTCTGAGGAAGCAAGCATACTGTTACAGAGGAAAATGCATTCCATTTGACCGGAATCCCTGATACCTCAATATTTGTCAGAAGTGTGAACGTGTATTCGAGTTGAAAATTTGCCTTTGACGTCACGGACTGCGATGTCCAGCGAACGCATTAGACAGGCTCCTAACATTTCACTCCGGCAGTCTAGAACACCTTGTTCCTGTAAGGCCCCCACATATGTACTATCGTTTCCAAAAGTCTGAGTGCATCCACTTTGCCCCATTCTACGGTTTGTGCGGAGGGAAAAATTTTGAAATTTGGCACTACTTGCGGACTGCATCTTTTGCTGGGCTAGCTTGACTTGTCGTGAGACGACGGTGGGAATGAATTACCGACGGAAGAATCGACGGGGACGGAGTAAAACACGTGAGAGGAATGCCCCATCGTATAGCACCGAAGGTTATTCGCACTCATGCGGTTGCGACGCGACGATGGAAGCCTCCGACTTGTGTGATTTTCGCTCTCGAAATTCACATTTGTGCCCACGAGTGAGCCACTCTGTAGAAGCGGTGCGGTAGCCGCTTGGTTAAGACTGCCTCGCAAGGCGAATTTGTAACATTCCCGTGTTCGATGCTCAGTCGTTGTCTTTTTTTACACTCAAGTAATTTCAATATGACTGTGACAATGAACCTCAATATACAACCGGGCGCTCCCTGAAAATTTTGCCTCCTTTCCCCCGGCGCCCCCTAGACCCGAAACCTGGCTACGCCACTGGATATATTATTTTAAAATATCATTGGATGCCGCATAGTTTTTTGAAAACCGGAGTCATCTTTCTCTGTTAACCAGGTTTCGGGTCTAGGGTGCGCCGGGGGAAAGGAGGCATAATTTTTAGGGAGCGCCGACTCATAAATTCACCAGTTTACTAAACGTTAGGTTACAATTTTAGTCGTAATATACTATCCAAACTTGTAGACCTTGTAGAATTTATTGTTGATAATTAAGTTATGAAATTGATTCACGACGTTTTTGGGACTTATGAGCGGAAACATTCACAGACTTAGGGGAGCCAGAACACGGGGGTCGGGGGTGGGGCATTCACGCCCTGCTCCCCCCTGGCTACGCTACTGAATATATCCAGAACAAAATAATCGTCAGAAGACTACGGTAAATAAATAACTGGATACTTTTTTCGGCCCGAGTCGTATGATCAACTTTTGCTCGTACACCCATCTGCTGAGAAACCCTCTTTCTATAGCATTAATACTGTTTTTCACAGCATATTATTTCTTTCAGAACTAAGAGTTTGAATAAGAGGCATATCTAAGAAATTTTGATGAAATGTATTACTCGAGGATCACCAAAAATATCGTACCTAGAATGCGACTTGATATTTTGGTGGTGAGAAGAGAGATTGGTTTCGAGCATAGGAATCTTACCTCTCGCGAGATTTTGCCATACTCAATACTAAGACCAAAAATATTCAGCTGGTGAGACATTTAAGAAAAAAATTCAGCTAGCGAGACGTTAATCTATTCACTGTGAATAGATTGGCTTAAGGAGAAATAAGAATTCAAGGAGTCATCTTTCGTATTAGGTTGTCCTGCATTATTGAATTCCTGTATTATAATAAACAGTACCGGGTGCGTTGATGTAAATAGACTGTACTCGAGGTTCATTGTCACAGTCATATTGAAATTACTTGAGTGCAAAAAAAGACAACGACTGAGCATCGAACACGGGAATGTTTCAAATTCGCCTTGCGAGGCAGTCTTAACCAAGCGGCTACCGCGCCGCTTCTACAGAGTGGCTCACTCGTGGGCACAAATGTGAATTTCGGGAGCGAAAATCACACAAGTCGGAGGCCTCCATCGTCGCGTCGCAACCGCATGAGCGCGAATAACCTTCGGTGCTATACGATGGGGCATTCCTTTCACGTGTTTTACTCCGACCCCGTCGATCCTTCCGTCGGTAATTCATTCCCCACCGTCGTCTCACGACAAGTCAAGCTAGCCCAGCAAAAGATGCAGTCCGCAAGTAGTGCCAAATTTCAAAATTTTTCCCTCCGCACAAACCGTAGAATGGGGCAAAGTGGATGCACTCAGACTTTTGGAAACGATAGTACATACATACAATGGTGAGGGACGCCTCGGTAGATCCAGTACTCGGCGCAAAATATAAGGAAATGGGCTCGTATCCCGGTCTAGGCGAATAATATTTTCTCTGTGGAATTACACATTACAAGCACTAACGGGTGGATCCTTGAAGTTTATACAGTACGTACCTTTAAATTTGCTTTTTTACTTACTTGAAAGGTACTATTGACATCAAACTTGGGGAGTTACTCCAAGCCGAGTACCTTCAGAAACTTTGTGACAAAATATACCTTAGATATCTAAGGTTATATAAATAAAAATATTGCCTAGTCAACCTTAGATTTTATTGCTATCATGCGTATTACCTGAGGATGTTTTGGGAATTTCACTTTAGGTGTCGCAAATGTTTGACTACTTAAATCAAATGGTAAATCTTCCTGTAGGACGATGCTTAAATTTTTTTATTCAAATAGTGGAATGAACCAACCTTCATGATAATTCTATAACTCCTTTCGAGGGCCTTTTTCATGAAAATTATCTTCATGTACCGTGTTAGAGGAAGGGATAAGTACATGTGCATATCAGAGTAAATGAGAGAGAACGATGCATGACATGCTATAACAGTCAACTGCGATTGCAACTCCCTCATTACCATCAATGCGACCGTCTCAACCACCTCACCTGTGTGGAAGTTGTTAGCAAGCTTCGACCTCAGTCGTGGACTATACAAATGAGAGGGGGCGCACGGCAGCGCACTTGCAGTGGCAGGACAAGAAATTTAGAAGGGTGTGCGGCGGTGACTGTAGGAGAAAAATGTGGAAACGTGGAAATATCTTGGTAGATGTCTTCAGGGAAGAGAAGTTGGCGAAAAACGAAAGGGGTCAGGTAAGAGATTGTGATGCGAGAAGGACAAAGAATGTATGCAGAAGAGAGAGTGTATTCTTGATTAACGAAAGTAATCCCATCGGTAGAGGAATTAGGAGGCATAGAGGCGGAGTTGGTAGGGATGCTGAAAGCGGATTATTAGCCGAGACCGTCCTCTTCAGAGCTGTATTATAGAGAGGTGCGACGACGGGGCATCTAGAAGGAGGACGAAGTAGTACGGTGCGATTAGAAAGAGCGTTGGCAGGGTATGTGAGGACTGGGTCTTACAACTGATACGGAAAATGAAACGTGTGAGTGCGATGGTGGGTGGAAAAGGAGAAGTCTACCTAAAGGTTCAGATATGAAGAGTGATTTTGATAAAATGCATATACGCGGAAAATCTAGCTAGTAACCTCAAGTTCTTGGCGTGGGATATAGATAAAATAACTTGCCTCTGTTGAATTTCAACAAAATCGATGTTGGTACAGCAAACGGATGACAGAAAAAATATGTCTATATGTTAAAAGTTTTGAAATTGAGGATGTAAATTATGGTTAAAGGCCTGATGAGTGTTTAAAAAAATGCTGATATGATCAAAAAAAGTTCACTTTTTCACCGTTTTTCACCGATAGCCTAACAAGGAACTTGCTGCAGCGGAAGATATTCATAGTATTTTTTCCATGGTCGATCATCCACCGCAAATCACGACTCCCAAGTATTGACGAAACTGATCTTTTGGGTTATTTTTAGGAGTATAGTACCAAAAAGTACATTACTATCAGAAAGGAAAGTAATGTCAGCACCTCACTTTGAAATGGGTGAGTATGAGAAAGGAGCCATATCTCGTCATTTGTAGGGATTATTTTAATGACGTGAACGCGAATGAAGATTTTCTAAGCTGTTTCTCGTGTGTAGTTCCATAGGGGTTACCAAAGAGAATAGAGGTAAGTAGAGAGGAGAGGGAAGGGGACGAGGTCGTTGGACGAGAACTGAGTATAACTTAGTGAGTTGGAAGAGTGAGTGACCTCGGAGGACATCTGAAAGGAACGAATGGAAACAAAAGGATTGCGTGTGGCGCGCGCTTCAACGCGCTTTCAACACACAATAGAGGGGGCTCTATTGAATTGAGTTTTCTTCCGCAAATCTTCCAAAAGAATTTTAATGCTAGTTGAATGTGACTTAACTCTATAGAGAGAGGCTTTGCCTGACGCTGAAAGAGACTCAGTGATAAGCTGGTAATGGACACGCATTATATCAAAGGCATCACGTAAATAGATAGTTTCAAAAGCAGGATTTTTACGAATTCCATATCCCAATGTACACTTCACCATCGCTTCGGTATTTTTCCAGAAGATAAAATTTTATGTTTTATTTTCTATAGTAAATACGTGAGCAGTGAATCAGTACTTCATAATACCCATTATACCCATTCATAATACCCATTCATTAGTCATGTTCTAGAACTTTGATCACATTAGTATAAATATGCCCTACGTCATTTGATGTGTTTGAGATCTTCACCGCTCTTACTCAGTATCAGTGGATTGACTTACTCCGTCTTCCAATCGGTGTTTACCTAGATTTACATAGATTGATAATAAACTATATATTAACTATGTACATTGGAATATTCTGAATAACTGCACTGAAAGTGACTACATTGAGACTTTGACGTAATTTGTAATAATGTGGTAGCAGCCACAGAGATATTACAATAGTACAGCCACAGTGCACTGATCAGAGCACAGCCAAATTGCAGTGCCCTGAGAGCATTTACAGCACAGTATAGTACAGTACAGGAGTGAACAATACAGTAGAGTTTCCTTAGTACAAAATTCAGATCAAATCCTCCTTAATTACTCAACCACAGTCCAGTCCAATTCAGTTAGGAGGACTTGAACTGCACTAAATGTTGAGTTTTGTAGCGTTTAAGCTTGTATAGAGCTCATCCAGAGCAGAGATTTTTATCACTGGATAACTGCATGTTCTCATAAGACCCAAATTGACCTGAGCAACACGTTTCCTTGTGATCGTGGTTAATTTGAACCCAGCTAGCGAGATTCATGCAAGCTTTAACCAATCATTTTCATTTTTGATAGTCTAAAATTTATGTATTTCTACCACTTAATATAAAAATGTAATTGTTAAATTCATATTTTATGACAGATATCAATGCATACCAATGTTTATTTCCTTCAGCCAACATGTCACTTTCTTTTTGGGGTGGTGTAATATTTTAACTTCTGGCTACATGACGTATTTTAATCCGGTATTATTTATTGTTTTATCTCCTCAGTTAGTGGAGCCGCTTTACCTCTTAACAAGCAAAGTGGACTTTCTCACCAGATATTTCATTTCAATTCTTAGACGATTTTGTGCTTTTAGGTTGGCCGATTTATTCTATTATAACAGAAACAACAGTTGCACTTTTCCACTGGATATTTTAATGCATGCGACGCGTTTCAGTTCACAGAGCCATCATCAAGTACAAGACATTCATCAGATCAAATACCATCAGTAGGTACGAGACTGATGATGGCTCAGTGAGCTGAAACGCGTCGTGCTCATTAAAATATCCTGTGGAAAAGTGCAACTGTTGTTTCGGTTATAATATGACGAACTTTCCTCGATGTCTTGCCAGAATCTGTTGAAATTATTCCGATTTATTCTTATAAATAGCAAAATTGTATGAGTATTAAACTAAAACATTGTACATATGCGTTAGTGTTAACAAGCAAACTTATGTTGAATTATTTGTGAACAAGGAAAATATGGTTCAATCAGATGGTGATTAACTTAAGATTAATAAAAATTATTTTTTAGCCATTTTTGGGTCTAGTAATTATAGCTCTTATTAACTAACTTAACTTTTTACTAGCTTAACGCATATATTTACGCATGACTGTTTAACTTAAGGTATTCGTACGTTAAGTCGTTCATTCTAAAGTTATACATAATGATTACGTTAACTTGGATTTTTTAATAAAATTAACGACGAACGTATGTGGCGCTGAAGTGTAAACGAGGAAAGGAGGGCGACAGACTGGCTAGTTTATTTTATTGATATAATTCTTTTTAGCATAAGTTTGGCGTGAAGAAGAGACTAAAAACTTCATTCTACGCAAGGTCTTGAATTAATTTAAATCTTGAATAATTCTACCCTGCAAAATGTTTGCTGGATCAGCTGTATAAGACTGATGAAATAATGCCGTAAAAATTACATTCATTATTCTATATATGCTATTTTTGACAACGTCGGGTTTATCTACATTCTTTATTTCAGCGTAGAGAGAGAAGTCGTTTCTAAAGGCACATAAAATCGTGATGGTCATTGAATTGGTTAACTAATAAGGAATGAATGGAAAGTTCCCCTAAAGTTTAAGTTCCCGGTGCTCTTAGCCTAGAGGTAACTCGTCGAAGTCAAATGTTAGCATGCTAGTTAAATCTGATAGAAATATATCCTATTTGCTACGTCACCCCAACTAGGGTATTCCAATTTAACTCAAAATGTGATTGGACCGTTTGCGCACCTGGCCCCAGACCCCATGACAGGGTAAGATATACAAACGGCGGCGCCCTAGGCTAGATTATTTTCCGTCCTCCCCTCGTTTTTTTCGACTGGTGACTTTTTATAACTTTATACATTTATTGATGCCCTGTAAAATTAAGAATCAATATTACTACACATGACTCCGCCGATCGAGGCATCGGCGGACCCCTTCTTCTCGGCTCCCGGCACCCCCCTCCCTTCTTGGTACCCTAGGCCCAGGTGTACGTATCCTATGCATGAATCCGACCCTGACTAGTGGCGCCTCTAACTGAAGAATCCAAGGAATTACCTACATCGGAATCGGTTTGTCGCATCACTTTTTGGAGTTGGGT
The DNA here is from genome assembly GCA_963169105.1 of Ceriagrion tenellum. NCBI lineage: Eukaryota > Metazoa > Arthropoda > Insecta > Odonata > Coenagrionidae > Ceriagrion > Ceriagrion tenellum. The sequence continues at coordinate 23,072,070 of OY720636.1, forward strand.
CGAACCCTAGAAACGGACAAGTTGCACGGTGGCCTAATTTTTCTTCAGGTTTTCTCGCAATAAGGTTCAATTGATGCGAAGAGGAAGGACTTTTGAGGGATTACAGTTGATGAGAATTAGGGATTCGCTTTATCTCCATATGATCGGAAGGATTTCTTTTTAATTGAATGGATGGAGTGATGTAGGTGAATGGGTTTTTATAGGACATTTAAGGGGTATGTTCAACCACATTTCGGGGGCCGAGTCTCAAGAGCGATTCGCTGTAATTGACATATCTCTGATGATTATATCCGACAAGAGGGTGTGCTCCCGAAAATAGTTGGCATTGGACTAAAAAGAAAGGGTATGCGGGGAGTATTGAGATGACGGAACCCACGCTTTGACCATAATTGGTCCGAATCGACCACTCATTGGTCCGGCGGGTCCCTGATTCGATGACGTACTCCGGCAGACCGCACGACGTCTACCCGTAAAGGGAGACGGGGGATACCCAATCCCAATTTTTTGGGTAACGGGCTCCTCCGGTTCTCATAAGATGTGCGGTAAGTTTTCGCGTAAGCGAAACTGACGGGGACTCGTCTGACGTTGTTGGGGGAACCCAACAAATTACGAGGACTGCGGGGAGGCAGATGCCCATTGTCGTCCTTTTGACGTCAATCCGCCTCATGGTGTCGGCCTCGCAGGGGTTGTGGTTCGCTAGCCCTTTCCCATTCCCATTACCCTTTTCCCACTGCCACCTATTCCCAGGCGATAAGCGAAAGCTTCTCGACCGGGGGGATGTGCTTTTAACCCAACGAGGAGACTCGGAACGAATGGACAAAAAATGAGGGAAAGTTGTATGAACGCGTACGATCAAGGCAAGTGGAAGAGAAGGAAAGAGCCCATTAAGGGATGAAGAAGTATGGGGAGGAGGATAAAAAGAGAAGTAGGGGGAACGTTGGCGAAAGTTCACGCATGCAGATTTTAGCTAATAAGAAGTTAGGTTGGCATGTTAGCAAAACGGGGGATTTGTTCTCTAGGGGAAGAAGGAAAGGGAAAAAATGAAAGGCTTGCGTGGGAACCTCAGAAAAGGGGGTGAATGTTGTGAACTCGAATAGCACGACGAAGGTTTGACTCAAAATGTGTGACAGAAAGGCTTATAAGGCCTCACTTTAGTTTGGCATGAAATCCGTCCGGCCATAGAGTTATTTATCGTGAACCATATCTATACCAAAAGGAAATAAATGAAGTACCACTAGCAATCTCAGTCAATAGTTTTTATCAGATATATTTATGTGGCTTAATGGAATTGATTTACACTCGATTTCCTTTTACATACCAGTATTATTTATTGCGAGGTATTCAACCCATCAATAACGTATAGGTACCCTCGAATAGTTCCATAAATGACAGGATTTAATGCCATTGAATATTTCCTTCATCCTTCAGACGTAGACCATATCTTTACAACATGGTCACTGAGGCAACTGATTCTGGCGCAAAGAAGTATTTTATATATTTTTCTGACAAATTGAATTACTTTGTTAAGAAATTATGTTAAAATTTCAAATAATCAATAATATTCTAGTTATTAGGATAACCATAGCTAGGGAAATCATATTTATTTAGCGAGGGAAATCATATCATTTGGAAAATCAGAGCGAAATTTTTGCATCTCCTGAGTGAATGAGCTTCCATAATACGTGACTTATTTGAACAATGGCATTTATGTTCTCATACAATCTTATTGGTACCATTGTGAGAGAGCACTGAATGGTATAGGAGTAGCTAATTGCCTAAGGGAGCTTGGAAGAGAGAATGGTTTCTGAGTGGCGAGTTATAACAAGCAATAAAAAATATTGAAAGGCGAGTGTAGATGAAACGTTTAAATAAGTGTCAACGAAAATATCGATTGTCCCGGTGAAACAAAAATTTTCTTTGAAGTAAAGCTTTTCACTTTATTTGAATTGGTAAACATAGCTAGTCCAATATACTCTGTGGTTTCACGCTTGAAATAGCTAGCTAGTCCATTCATCATCAGCGCCTTTTCCGACATTTTGTTCTGTATATCTAATTATGTGACCATAATAGCATTCATAGTGTTCGTTGTAATTCATGATTTTCTAAGTCACTCGGTGGCATTACGTCATTATTTATTCCGTAACCAAAAAATGCAAAGTGCTAATTCTTTAAAACTTCTTTCCAATGTATTTTTTCAAATTAATACTGCTGAAAACTTTTAACTCTAAGCCATATTAGTTCATAATGTGTAAATATCTAATATTTGCTATTACTTAAAATGCGAATCAAGACTTATGTGCCTACCAGCAACTAAGAAGAGCAAAAAACATCAGACCGTAAATAATGACTCAAGTAATCCATGCTTCCCCCCCTCCTCTCCTTGCAAAGCTCTGAAAAAATATATAAGCCATTCTGTCGCTCCCTATTAATTATATTCTAGCTTATGTGTTAGACTTGTTTATTTTATATTCATTATTATTTAGATTCCGTATCCTCACCGTTGTTAGGACATTTCAAGTTCCCACTTTTACTGCTTCTCTCCTCTTCTACTCCTTCATTCCTTCTCTGTCTTACCGATAACCGAAGTTTCGAATATATGAGGAGGCTGAGTGCGTGTCCTTCCAGTATCAATGTTAAAAATGTAGTTAAAATCAGCTCATACAAATGATTTTTTCGCAGCAAATTTGTCATATTTCAGCATGTATTAAGATTGAACAAGATTTCATAATATGGTACTTCTTTAAACAATGAAATTTCTGTTCTCATCGAGGAAAAAACTCGGAAATCGCCTGAAACTTTAAAGACCTAGGGGAAATGAGCAATTAGTACGCTAAAAGTATCGCAGTTTTTCCTCTCTATGATTTAAGGAGACTATCCATACCAATTCATCTCTTCCTGAGTGCGGAAATGCACTTAATTCTCGATTGATTTATCACTTGAATTGTGCTTGCCTTGGCGACTCATTTTTGCTCTCTTTATGTTATTTCAGTCTAGGGACTGTGGAGCAATAGATTTAGTGCCTTCGGCAATTCATTGTCCTGTTTATCTTGTGAGTAGATCGAGTTCATGAGCTTCCTGGGCAAGAGGCCAATCCACCTGTGATAAATTTTCTCTCCACAAAAGGGAGACTATGGAGCGGTGACCCTTGCATTGATTCTCGCCTCATATCAGCCGGCGACCGCCATAAGTGCATTGACGTTTAACGACCTACCATAGCAGTTTTTTTCCCGGATGGCGTGACGGTGGAAGGAGATGAAGAGGAACTTCAGAGAAGGTGTTGCGTTAGGGGCACTTCTGGTCGAGATATTGTCTGCTCTTCGCTCATGACCTCTGGCAGATGGTGAGGATGGGAAGATAGGTGTTCGGGTCATTAGGTCCACTTGGAAGAGCGATTGTTTGGGAGTTTTGCGGGAACGAGCTCCTACACTAAATCATTCACGCTCTGTAGCGATTGCCATGAAGAAGAAAAGGGGTGTTCAAGAAAATAATCACTTCACTGAAATGCAAGTTTGTAACCTATTTAAGATTTTTAAGAAATAACATGCTCATTCCCAACTATTCATTGCCCAATTAAGTAGATATTTCATATTTAAAATGTTACATTCATACAACTTCATACGCGTCGTGGCGTTCAGCTGACTTACGACAAATTTACGTTTCTTATGTGACCAACCAAATTATGTAGTTAGCAAAAATCGAAATGTTGCAGAAATAATGCTAAACTTAAATCCTTATTCCTTATTTCTGAGCAAGCAAGTAGTTGGATCGATTTTTGCTTACTTACAGACATGCTTGAATATTTTCTCACGTTTTCTTATTATTAATACGTATAAATAAAAGTGGAAAGAATTTAGTGTTACATTTTTGGTTTGTGGGAAATTTAATCCTATTTTAACACACAGCTTTTAGACATTTAACATATTTATTTACAAATATCTCGTATTCACTGCGAAACGCCAATCAAACCATTTCTCACTAATATAATATCAAGGTGTTAGGCTGAGTTTAAAATACAAATTAACATTGGGTTTTTGCGTAATTTTTGAAGTCGGCGCCATCAATCCAAGAATTATTTATTCAAATAACGGTATAATAAGTATTTATGAGTCAGATGTAGATGTGCTTTTGATGCATACCGGAATTAACCTCTCGATTTTTGAAACTTAACCACTACTTTTACAATCCACCCTGACAGAAATATCAGATTCGTATTCAGGTGTCTCTTGCATAGAGGTAATTATTCCTATTTCATTATTGTAAAGACAGCAATGTTGCCGTTCCGTGACCGAAGAATATCTAATGCAGTCACCCCTAATACATCCTTTCACACAATCCCCATCAACAATTTCCCCCTGCCTAACACCATTGAAGTGGTTCGTAAGGTATTGCTTAGATACATAGATACTGCTTGGGGAATGAAAACTGGGGACTACGGAAGTACTTAAGATATTTGTGACGACAACACGAAGAGGTTAAAAATGACCCCTTCCCGTCATTCAAGATTGTAATGCGCATACTAGCAAGAGTCAATAGAATTTATAAAAATACTTTTGTAGAATAATATTATCATGATAATGACTTACCTAATGATGGAAATTCATGGGATCGTACGCCGATAATTGCATATATGGAAAAATTGCAAATCTCGAAAAACATAAAAGTTAAAAAAATTGCCCTCTCCGTCCTTCAACTGTTAAGATGTACATGAATGAAAATTGACCAACTCCTAAGCAATGAATGAGTGAGGAATAGAAGCATTAACTCTGGAATTCCACATGGTAAAATATTTATTCACGACCGGTTTCGCCGCAGTGCAGCATCATCAGGTGCGTAGACCTGATGATGCTGCACTGCGGCGAAACCAGCCGTGAATAAATCTTTTACCATGTGGAATTTCAGAGTTAATTCTTCTATCTATGATATCAAGGAATTCCACGAGTAAGGCATGAAACTATCCTCTAGGAATAAGTGTGTTCTCCACAAATTTGTCTAGGCGGTCTACAAATTGATATTTCTTTTTCTGCCCATGGACAGAAAAAAACAAATAGCTTTGGAATAAGTTTTCCTTAAGTTCATTAGGTCTCGAAAATGTTTCTAGGTCAAAAGAAATTACGACTAACGGAGAACGAGAGAAGAATTGAGTCGGTTGGTGCACGTAGAATAGATGGCGATTTGAATTTTTTTTATTTCGCCTCAGATTGAAGTCCCACGAGGAAATACTGGCATAAGCTACGTGACTGCACTTCCGTGTAGACATCTGCTGCTTTAATAGCGAAGATCTTTCCATTTTTTCGTGTATTTTTGCGGGTGATTCCAGGTGGAGTATCCAGTTTGACCTTCGTTGACGTTTGGCGCAAAAATGGCTCTAATCGCTTAATATCATCCGTCTTTCTATATAATATTGATGATAGAAAGGTGATACCAACTTAAACTTGTGCGAATGTGAAGGTTGAGAGTTGAGTAGAATGAATTGATTTCAGTTTAATTCAAATTCATATATTTTGTAAACATTACTTCATACTATTTTCTTAAATAAATACTGCGGACGTTAAAGGTTTCATATTTGTTGCACAGGGTTAGTACAACTATGTTAATTTTCCCAGTGTATATTTTCATTATTATCTAATTAATAACTCAATACCACCAAAATAATTAGGTATTATACTCATTGAATCATTTTAGTGCACGCATTCCTTCGGCCTATTATATGCTTGATTTTTCTATTAAATTTGCTGGAAGGTTTTCTACTGTGGAAAAATAAATATTTTAGTTATTCAGTAGCAGAACTGCATGAGTCATCAATAGTGAAGTAAATTCCTAAATTTTCACTGGCAACATTACTATTCTAAATTACAAACCGTATCTCAAGGTGAAATATTTAATAGTGGTTTCATAACTTTTCTGATGTATTACTTTGTTTGTCTGATATGGATTTTATGGAACGTAAATGGAATATTCTTTCTGCCAATTTATTATTTGGGGAATTGCTAAGGCGCGAAAGACGTATTCTGAAATAATAAAAGAAGGACTGTGTAGTTGCGTAGTAAAAAGAAAATATTAAGAAAAAATCTTTTACACCTTTGAATGTACAAGTTGCGATGACAAGCTGAATGTACGCACATATCAGCACTCCAGGTTGGCTCAATCGGAGTTATTTACGAATTACCCATTGAGGTATATGGAGAGGGCAGTACGTCATCAAACTGAAGCCTGACAACCTAATTAACAACCTTATTGTTTAACCATGCTCTTTTTCCTTACTTTCCTATGGATAGCACGACGTAATGGACAAATTAGCGGATGTAATTCAAGAATATCAACCATTTGTTTGAAATTTAAGGCAAATAACTCTTTAAACATATATTTTAATGCTTGATGCCAATGGATTCCACTCGATTTAACAATGGTTTTCAACGGGAATACGGATAATTATTAATATAAGTAAATCAACAAAATATATTACATGTACGACTTAATTTTTTCTGCCAACTTAAACTGTAGCCAGTTGGGCAAGAAATCCGATTAGTTCTGCACACAAAACACATACATGCTCTTATGTAAATCGTTTTATTAGGTTTATTCCTTAACTTATGGCAATAATAGCTATAGACAGAATGTTTCAATCTTGAAAAGAAGTCAAATTACCAGCAGATCTCACCAACATGGATTAATGTTTCAGAGAGGTGTAAGAGCCAATCAAATTTCCAAATTAATTGTTTCATTTTTAATTGAAATCTGAAGGTCTGCTGTAAAAATAAACGTCATAAATGATGCTACCTGTTTTTTTTTGTATGCACATTTGACGAGAAATAATGGTTCACTTCCTTCGAAGAATTTTTTTAACACTAGATATCCACTTTTTTTACATTGGAGAAATCAAGTCAAGCATGTTGTGTATTTAGTTAATACTCTGATGCACTCATGAAAATTCTTAAAAATTTATTGAAATATAAAAGACTATACTAGATGTTTATTTCCAGGATCAATGTTTCTACTCTACAGGCGTTAACGGCTCGTCGTACTTATGAAAACTTTTGATGTCCATGTACCCTACGGCTTGTGGTAACGTTCCTTGAAATTGTGTTGCGAACGTGGGAATATTTCATTCGTACATTGGGGTCCCTTACATATACATCTACTTAATACCGTGTGAGCCGCCGCATGGGTGTGTGGCCGGGGGTGTTAGGTCACCAGCCGTGTAAAGATGTAAGGTTTTTGTAGGTGAAATGGTGACGTGTATTATAGGAATGTATTTAGTGGAGCTCGGTTTTAATTGTGGTCGCTTATTGTGCGAGGGAAGAACGACTTTTGTATCTATCTGTTCGGAAATGTATCTCTCTTGTTTTATCGCTCCTATCACACCTAGATATGTAGTATGGCGTCATGAAAATATTCTCTATGTTGCTCTGAAACATATCAGTTCAGAATTTCTCAAGCAACTAAGCCTTGCGAGTAGCCTCGGAGTCTTTAGAGGCTCCCACCTTAATCCCTCTAAAAGTTGTGAGACGCTATATGTTTGCTCGTAGCAGTTTTTAACGGAATATGCTGCTTTTCTTTGTATTCTATTAATTTCTATGGTTAGTCTTTATGACCAGGGTCCCAAATGCTCGCAGCGTATTCGAGGTGTTGCCTAGCCAGGGCAAAGTGGCATCTCTCTTTGAATTTTGAATCGAAGAACCTCCTATTTTACGCATAGCAAAACCTAGTTTCTTAAAATCAGTGCCGCATATGTTTTTATGAGTGTTCCCCACGATATATCTGAAGCTAAGGTAATTCCAAGATACTTTACTGTACCTAAAGATTCTTTGTTTACTCCACCCGCAGTATAGTTATGGCATTTGTGTGATAGCTTTGGCAGGAAGTGAACTGTGGTGTATTTACTAAGATTTTATTCTAGCCCTTACTTCTGGCACGACGAATGAACGTTGTTTAGGTCCGATGACAGAAGTTCAAAGTCCGCGTCTTTGCTTATATCACGGTAGATACCTGTATCGTCTGCGAATAATCTAAACTTACTGCTAACTCGAGACTACATGCTGGACTACTAAATGAACAGGACACCTTAGGTGTTATCTTGAATGATTTAGGAATTTTATCACTGATTCACGGAATCAATACACCTAATTCCTTTTTTTTATGTCACTTCTACATGATTTCCGCTTCTGGCTACGTTTGATTAAAAGAAAGAGCATCAGATGCACGAAAGAATGATCCATATATAGAGAGAGCGGAAGAGACTTTTAAAAATCAAGGCATTATCTCGTAATTACTTATCCCCTAGCAGAAATATTAAAGTAAATTTGAATTTCAGGCAATATTTTGTGATACCAGGATTGATAAGCGTCAAATCAACACCAGGACAACGTACAAGTACCAATGAATGGAATAGCGCTATAGGCAGATTTGAGGACTCTTTCCTTGGTTTTGGTCGTTAAAGAATCTTATAGGTGGTTATGTCAATTGTGCTGAGCGTTTCGTTATTTGTATTAGAGAGAGCGATTAGATTGAATCACGCTTCTGTTGAGTTAGGGACGGGTAGGTAGAGATTGTTATAGCGGCGATATCAGTCGCGCGCAAATATGTATTTTTACAAGCAAATACATCACGAGGCCCTAACCTAAGGATATACGCAGGGAAACTCGAGAGGAAAAAACGGTTGCATTCAAGTCGGTCTCGCATTGGGCGATATCTCAGCGTGTCTTCGTCATTGCACCGTTAGTGCTTTCTTCTTCGGATCTGTCACATTCTGAGGGTCACAAGTCAGTCGAGTGCACTGCTTATCTGCTCATTCAAGTGGAAGTGAGGGAGAGAGGAATGGGCGGTAGAGTCGGAAGTTGTGCAACTAAACTGAAAGATGTGGTAGCGATTCAATGCTGGACCGAATGGCGCCTTCTTTTCGGAACTTCTTTTGCAGTCCGTAAAGCCAAAAAGGCTAGAAAGAAGCGAATTGTCGTTCGGACGTAATTATCTCATATAAAATTCTCTTCTTTCACCTAAAATTAAGTTCCTAATGAAAAATCGTATCCGGAAAATTAGATTTTGGCTGGCTGTAAATTTTAGTGAAAGTTTTCCCCTGTTCATCCACTTCAATTACATACATACAAATCACGCCGTTCCCTTCCGAGGTAGGCACAGTCACAAAGTATATATACATTTTTGTACACCTAACCCTGCTTCAATAATTTCCTCCGTACTGACCTATCCTTGCAAACCTCTTTTGCTTCATTTACCCCTATACAATGCTTCATAGACGCTCTCCTGTTTTTAAGACTTCTAATATTCCTCCTAAGAATTTCCTCAACCACAACTTTCTCGGCCTACCTCTACCTCTCGCACCATTCATTTCACTCTTATATATTATCTGTTTCGTTATTCGACTCTCATCCATTCTCTCAACATGGCCAAATCAACGAACCACACTCTGTTCATATATGTCCATTACTGGAGCATATAACCCACATTTATTTGTTATCCACTCATTCCTGACCCTATCCATCCTACATTTGCCGCAAACACTCCTCAGATAACTCATACCCACGGTGTTTATTCATCTCCTTAGAATAATTTAAAACATAATTTTTACTTAAGGTTATTTGTTTTTGTAGCCTAAAAATGCCATTAAACCATTTCGACAACATGCAAGTTTACACTTTTATCACTATACATATTTCTAAGAAGTACACGTGTGCAAAGTTTCTCTCAAAGTTCTAAATAAACCTAAATCGATCCAACCACCTTGATGTTTGTTTATTAATATTGGATTATTCATTAACATAAAGGCTGAAAATTTCATACGGAGGAGTTTAATTTTGCAAATAGTGCATTGTTAGTGTAGTTTTGCGTGAAATAAATTTAAATCCAATTAAATATCAAGTATAGGCCAGATTTTTTATATATAATAAGTTAGCGAGAAATTATTTTGGCTGTTTTCACGAGTACACAATTATTTTTAAAAGTTAGAATCTTACGGTCAATTAGGACGAATCAGTTTATATGTGACTGAAATAACTACATTACAGGATAATTAAAACTGTAACGGGTATATTAATTGAACATTTACTTTTGTATAATGCATCTCATTATGTTCTTCTTCACTCTACAAGTTTATAAAGCTATCATATGCATCTAATTTTATCCTTAGTGGAGCAATTTTTTCTATAACTGCAAGAAAAACAGGTCAATTCTCCTCCATTCTGTTTTAATGGTAGTCATACATGGAATATCGCTAATAATCATTTAAAAGTTCACTCAATAATGAGTTAAGAAACTGCAATTCCCGATACAAAAAAAATCACAGATAACGGCAATAATTTTAGCGAGTCATTCCACAGCTAATTAGGAGACCAAAGTCCTAGCTGGTATACATTATGAGTGTTTATTGGATTTACGGTCAAAAATACCCTCTTTGTTGGAATTCCGATGAGTTTGTTGATTATGATAGTCCAGATATTTTTATGCTCTAGGTATTATTTGCCAGCTAATATCCTATTAATGATTCCAATTAATCGCGTCAATTATTTTCCGAGCCAATTGAAGCTCATATTCCATTATATAAGCGTTGAAGTTGCTTACATTTCATTTGAATAATATTTGCGCAAGTTAACCTTTATGACCCAAATTTCATCGAAGTGTATTTTTATAAGGATATAACCCACTCAGCACGCCTACACAGTAAATCATTGCGTAATATTATTCAAGTCGTAGTCCAGTAATTTTTTATTTAGTTTACTTCCACATTAGCGTAATCGCTTACCAAGGAGCTCATGCACACCATAATGAAATAAATCCCTTGTGTAATGAGTACCTCTATGGAAGTTCCACACAGGAAACATGGAAGTGAAAGAATGTTTTTGACCTCAAATAATATATTTATTGTATTTGAAAACTAGGTTCTAGCACACTCAATGAGTCGTTTAACGTCAAAACGTATGCCGAATTATGGTATATTTGATGAAAATATGAATTTTTCCTTTCGATTCAATGCAAATATATGTACTACATTTGTTTTTTTTTAATTTAAATGATTAAGTCAAAATATTGCATCACCTTTGTTCATTAGAGATTTTTTAAGAACAAATAATTTTGTTTAATTTATTTATTGTATTAGCGGCCACAATAAAAACTGAGCTCTACTTAATACACTCCCACAGTACACGCCACCATTGGGTAACCACAAAACCTTTCATCTTTACACGGCTGGTGACCTAACACCCCCTGCTACGCGCCCACGCGGTGGCTCACGGGATATTATGTCGATGTAGATGTAAGGGACTTCAATGTAAGAATGAAATATTCCTACGTCCGCAACACAATTTCAAAGAACCTGTTCCTCAAGAGCCATGAGATATTATTTCTTAATACCTATGATAAAATTAAACTTTTGAACCGTTAAACAGTCTTGAATTGCCACAAAATTATGAAGAAAGTAGTGAAAGGTTAATTCTCACATACAATGCCGAGGGAGAGATCCACAGCCCAGCTGAAGCGAGACAAAAGAGAGTTTCCTGGAGGCAATATAGAATGGATGGCTGCGTTCATCCAATCTCAGGGTTAAATAATTTATTAGATCATATTGTTTACCAAAACAAACAATTTAAACAACATTGTCCGGAAGGTTTTTATCTCACTACACCGCAATAAACTTTACGTAATTAATATCAGACGTTTCCAAAATATCTTTGGATCCATCCGGGAAGCTTGAAGCGTAAAATATGAGGGCTCGCCCGGGAAAATGCGGGAGGTTGGCAGAGCTAATCCGGGAGACCCTCTGTTCCCCTTTTTGCTCCATACTTTTTGAGAGCGTAAACAGACTAGATTGACATTGTAAGGAATATTTAGTGGATGAGGGGTACTTTCTTAAGAAATAAGAGGAAACGCGAGAATGAGTTACACATTGGAAAGGAGGAATCTGCGTATTGTGCAAACAACCCATTAAATTTCATTAATAAGACCCACAAAATATACAGCATCTTGTATTTCTTTTTCATGTGTGAGTTGCCAGCAGATTTTAAACTCTCCTCATCTGGCGACTTTCCCCTGACTCCATCCCTTCCCAAGCGCCTCTAACTCAGCTTCAAACCTCCATCTCCACTCGTAAGGGATTGCACGAAAATCCGACTGGTTTTCCGAAATGCACTCTCTGCCTACTTACCTCTTCAAGCCTACCTTCCTCTTTGCCCCTCCATTCCCTTTTGTCAATTTACCTCACGCTTTTACCCCTCCTCATTAATGCACCAACTCCTCCACTCTTGGCCCCATCTCATGAGCCCATTCTTATCTTTCCCACTCTCAAAACAGAACGTACCAACTCAATTCTCACGGCGGGTCGAGAATGGCCCATTCCTATTTTTTAAATACCGCAATGTTAACTCTCCAATTTGATTATTTATTTGCTCCTAAAATAGTTCAATGTTTACATTTCATTCCTTGAGTTTTGTTTTGGTGCAATTCCTAAAAAATGTATTTGCGGCATCATAAGTTAACATTTGGTGGTCTAATTATTTCCAATAAGATTGTAATCATATACTATTAAATTACAGGTAACATATTTTTCTCATATTTTACCATTAAATAAACCGTTACTTTAATTTGCATACCGAGTGATAACATAGGACCTCAAGGAATTGGAGTAGATGAGAGTCTATTTAGATTTATTTTAAGAATATGCACATGACCTTCATATGCTACTCTGGTAATCACTACTTCATGAAGCCCATTTAGAATTCATTATATGTTCTTTTGTATCTGTTCATTTGAACTGCTGTCATCGATAAACTGGGTCTAAATGAACTGTCCACCAAAAAGAACAGTATGGCACACCTCTGAGTAATTTTTTTAAGGTAAGAATTGAATCTTTGTGATGTTGAACGAAATGTAGAACAGCAATGAATGTCGAGCTTTATTATTTGAAAACACAATTTATTTTACCAATTCAGTGTAAGTTGTGGTATGAAAATATTTGGTGACATATTTAACAAAGTGTGTGTGACTTACATAGGTGTGGTTCAACATTATGATAGTCAAAATAGTTTTGACCGTGATCAACCGTCAAAAACTTATTCTGTTGTACATATTTAATTTTAGGGGTTGGAATGCCAAGAAATTGATGAAAGGAAGATTTTATCACCTCCATTATGCAATTATATGAACATTATCGCACAATAAGAGCCAAAAATAACACTCATCGGAATATTCGGACACCTGTTATTTATGTGAAAGTTAGGATGATCCCGTTGTGAGAGAAGAATCGGATGAGAAGTTGTATGCAACAGACTTTAATGAGATGCTAATATCATTCTTTTGATCTCGGAGGGAAATAAAGAAAGAATAGGGTTCTCTGTTTTCGTAGTTCAGAGGGTAAATATTTAACAAATAGACAAACAATGCATCAGTTTCTGGATAAACTTATTTTTATTTTAAAATAACAGATGCACAGCATCTAATGGCCATTTATTGTGTCTCATCCTCAACGTAAACGTTTGAGCTGATTAAACACAATTTTGAAAGCAACAGGCAGAGTTTTACAGACATCTCATCACATTCATGGAAAGATTAATTATATTTCAATCAATAAGTATTCCAGTCGGCAAAAAAATCATGCAACAGGCATCCAGCGCAACAATGCTGTTTGTTGCGTACGTTTGCATTCGTCATGGAAAGTACTGTCTGGACTTTTCGAAGTATATAATTATCATGATTCTAGCGTTATTGCATACATTTGAAGTTATGCAATTAATCGCCATTCAACCTTGCTTGGCGGATACCCTCTCTGGACTACTAGTTTATTCCCGGGGTGCCATTTTCCCATTCAGTAAACTCGTCACCATGGTAATATATTATTCCATCGACATTTGTTTCTAGTGATCACTAACAATATTATTCACGTTATCAGCCGTCACTAAGACAAGGACAAGTTCATGTAAGACAGAATTGTGTACGGTATTATAGTAATTGAACACAAACTTTTTGATTGCGATGGTAACTCGTTGGGATGTGTTTGGAATAGAAATTTATGACGTTTCCTAAAACGGTTTTAATGGAGGAATGGGAATCGTAAATGACTACAGAAATTACAAGATTAAGAAAAGCTCATGCAATTCATTCTCGGCAAATGGAATATAATATTAATGAGTCTGATGCGCCTGAACAATAAGTGAAAAATGATTTGGTCCATAATGATTATAGAAAAATGGTTGGCACTCATATAAATGCTGATATAAAAAAAACATAAATAATATTTGTATACAAAAACTATTTACAAATAAAATAATTTAAGACTGTAAATAAATCTTCCGCAAATGGTATCACACAGTGCAACATACTTAAGAATGGGACTTAATCATTCTACTCCCTGTCCATAACGCACCACCGTAATATTTTTGCCGTACGCGACGCTACCCCAACCCAAGAAAGCATCTTAATTCGTTCCACCGCCGTGTTTCGTTGGTCATATTTTCAAATCCCTCATTCTTGCAAATGCCAGACTCGACTATCGATATCTCAATGTCTGTTCCACTGTAGATCTCGACGTAGCCGTAAACGTTGTCGGGCACTTCAGTGGCGACCTCACCCAGGTCGATGTCGTTGACGAATACGTGGAGCGTCCTGTCCGGAAATAATGTGATTCCCACGTAGTCTCCTTGCTGCAATAATTGCAGAGAAAAATGGCACTGTCAAAAATGGTGAGAGGAGAATATCAAGGAAAATTAGGATATTCTTCCACCAAAACGTTTATAGGAGTAGAATTTGGAGGATATTTGTGAAAAGGTGGTTTAAGGAGTGAGATGCCTTTTAACTACACAGAGTGTACCAAAGTAGACACTGCATTGCTACTGCTAGAACTTTCACGAACTGTATATTAATGTCACACTTGAATTTAATTCTCAATAAATAATTCCGTGTTCAATTACTACATATTTTTCACTAATTTTTACGATTGAATTTTTCGGAAACAAAAATGTGAAAATTTTCGATTTATTTGCAGAAAAGATGAGTTTAAAGACCCTTGATATTGGTCCCTTTAGATCCCTAACTATCAATAAGTACAACAAGTTCTTGTTTTTATTTACTGACAGAAAACCTAAACTCTTCAACATCATTGGGTGAATATCCAATCTTTCTCTTCCAAATGATATTTCAAACCAAAAAGTTTACGGTATTGCTTATATTTACTAAATAATTATTTGTTCAATAATTCAATGATTAGGGCCATCAACTCACCTCCAAATCCACAGGTATGGTCCAGTTAGGGATCCAGTTACCGGACCTAGAATGTTTTAGGGAAAAAACGAAATAAAAAAGAGCTTAAAAATCAAATTGTTTCAACTTCTCTACACAGATCATAAATATTAAAACTTTGACTGCTCCGAAGAGACGGAAGAAGCATTCGAAGAGGTTTTTTTCATAGCTTTGAAAAAACAAACATTTCACCTTTTAAGTAAATCTCTCCTAGCGTGCTCTACTTATCGTAACTGTATTTTTTCAGAATATATCAATCCAGTTTCGTCATAAATCGGCTGAAGCATAAGATGACTCGTAACTCACCGATAGATATCGAGTCAACTACGACATCCGACGCCTTTTGTAAGACTGACAGTGTTTACACGTACCTGTCGTGCATCTTCCAATTTTCTTGAAGCATCGAAAATCAACTTCCGATTTCATTAGTACAGTAGTGACACATAGTAGTAGTTTAGTTGGAAAAAATTTTACTCCAAGTAGATTGAGCTAGAAAATATATGTATAAACAGAGAAAGGGGTTTGTATTAATATCGATAGGTATTATTGTAGTTGAACCTCTGTTTCTATCGACTATTTCTCAATTTCTCAATCTACAGGTATCGAAAGGAAATAAAAATGGGAAACGAGAGGAGGAGAAGACTTTTGTAGAAGACACACAGTCACAATATTTAATTCGATTTAGAAAAGCCAAGGTTTACATTGACGCGCACGCTCATATATAGATTACAATCGATTTATAAAATTCGAAATACTCCAAAATGGAGTCAAAGTAGGCTGTAGAGCTGTAGAAGGCCTGAATAGTGACGTTAATGAGACGACTGCTTAGGCCCATTATTTACATATTTTTACACATGCGTTCATGCATGGATTAATATCAATTCTAATTAATAATCGAGTCACGGCATTGTAGAAGAAAGTAGGGAAGAAAAATACAGAAAACACTTTCGGATTGAAAATAGCCCATTTATATCGTTTACGGAGACCATTTAACGTATTTATTAACAAAAACTAAGACATATATTGACAAATGTCTAAAAAGTACGATTTAATTACGATCAAATTTGTAAAATATAAACAAAACCAATTCAATTATAGATTTATAAAAATCGATGATCAATATAGAATATTATTGATTATTTTCGGCAAATGTGGTCTAATATCGATTCCCCACTCACTCAATCTCAGCCATGCGAGACGGGAAATACTCCTTGAGGTCATCGGCCGAATAATTGGTTACGCCCATGTCGAAGATGTATTCCGTCCTCGATGTCAAATCGTATGTCCGATCCCGGTGGACGATCTCGAAGGATTCATTGACCCTGAGTGGTCGATTAGTTATGGCACCCGACAGACCCTCGTCATCGTCGTCGCTGTGGCAACGTGTGAGAGAGGGAGAGAAAACAAAAAAAGCATATGAGGAAGGAAAAACATTACGTAAGTCATAAACTCGCAAGAAATAAATAGTAAGGTGAATAGCACACTCAACTGGTGATAGCACTTTCTCGACAACTGTCTTAATCTCAGACCCATCATAAAATTGTGTCAAATAATTATATATGTATGATATTCTAAAACAGATGGATCCATAAAAGAAAATGCATAGACAGTTTGAATCCACAGAAATGAACAATAATTGATATTTAACTTATTTTCGTAAATGATGGTCAATAAATAGCCATCCTCCTTAGATATATATCTTAAACACCTTTTCACGGATTGGAAAGGCTGCAAATCTATATTCACTCCAGAAAAACGCTTTCGCAACAAAATCACGATCATAATTTATTAATCAAGCATTATAACCTTCAGAAAACTATGATCAAGCCGGTCCACCAAGGATTATTTCATCGGTGTCACAAAGTGATTTTATTTGAAAATTTTGATTGTAAATTCCGCGTTGATTCAATGTTAAAAAGATTACTAGAAGGTAAAGGATTTTTGGCTCCTGTAAAATGTGAAACTTGACCATTGATCAAGTTTACTGGATTGGTAATTTTTGGGTCTAATTTTTGACTCAATTGAAGATGAAGCGATAAATTTAATTAATACTTAGTAATTTCATGCATATATTGGTATATTACCCGTAAATTAGTCGTGATAACGATTCTCTACCATTTATCTTCAGCACTCGTACCAAAATAGATACTTCAGGTGTACGTTATAGGAAAAATTTCAAAACAAGATGAGATTATTCGCATTTTGACTAAAATGTATGCATTCGATAAATATTGGGGCAAAATCTCTTTACTGAACGAGAAGAAGTAGGAAATTAGTAGGGAGCCATTAAAATCGATTCAACTGCAAATTAATGCAATACATTTACTACGCTACCATGTGAAATTCAAAAATAGAAGAAAGAGCTCATGATTATTTAAGTTAAGCTTTTCAGGAATCAAAAGAGCTATTAAGTTCTAGGGGATTTTTGAGTCTGGCCATAAATAGAGACCAGTTTTGGAATACAAAAATGGTTTACCTTTTGAAGTACAAAATCCGTTTGCCCTTGGTTTACGTCATACTATATTATATTAAATATAATTACAATTTTCCTTCAGAAAACTTTCGATAAGTCCTTTTTTTAAGCATGGGAAAATAATTTGCTCTATGATTACAATATACTCATATTATTTGAAAAAATCGTTGAACATACTGAAAATATGTTTCGCGAGGATATTTGGCAAAATGTCCAGTTTTTTAGAACATCTGTTTCGTTGACTCACTTGAGTGTGCGAACAGTCCTCCTGTCATGCGAAACAACTGCGTTTGATCCGCAATAGCTGTGGAACTTCAGCTTCTCTTCTTCTGTCCTGAAAAAAGACAAAATGCATTCTTATGATATCTATATTTTACGACCATATTTGGAACTCCAATTTTATAAAGCTAAGTCTTGTGTTAAAAATATTGTGCATCCACACGTTTACGGTCAAACATTTATTATGCCCTAGTTTTTGTGTTACATATCATTTAATATCGATATTTATTCAATATAATCGCTTCACACGAGAATAAAAAAGGAATAACAGATGAACTTCAATTGTTATATCAAACGTTTTTTAATGTCAGATGATGCAATGAACAGTATATACGCTGCAATCCATTTTTTCGTACGTACATTGCAGAATGGTGAATGTTGAATATTAATGCCCCACACGAGAATAAAAGAGGAATGATAGATGAACTTCAATTGTTGCGTCAGACGTTCTTTAATGTCAGATGATGTTATGAACAGTATATACGTTGCAACCAATTTCTTCCTACCTACATTGTAGAACGGTGACTGTTGAATGTTGAATGATGAATGAGATTATTTTAAATATTATATTTCTCCTCTTTTTCTCGCGGCGGATATATCCAAGATGGCGCAAGCGAATGAATGATAATGTTAATCGTTTCTTATTAACACCTCAGAACCATGTACGACAAAAGATAGATGCTTAAAACAGTGTGCAATACTCACTCCTCAATTGAATAATCCTCTTCACTACTTCTGGTAGTGATATCGGTGGTGTCCTTGCCTAGAAAGAAAAATTGTAATACATAGTAAAAAACGATGAAACATTGAAACCGGCGGAGATAAATTGGTTTGAAACCGTGTGTGGTGCGGTTTGATCCTGCATAGGAAAAATAAATGATATCAGGTACCAATTCACAATAGACTCGCAGTCATGCTGCTTTGAACCAAATTTTAAGTGTAAAAATTAACATTTCAATGAGAGGTTTTATTTGTGAAGCAAATAATATAAAAAATATAGATAGCGCTCATAATCAAAAGTCATCTACTGTGTTCAAAGAATTTATTGGATGACGAGTGAAGAACATAATTAAGTGAAAAAAAATTGTGAAGCATGGCACATTATGAATGGGAAACCTGAACAATTAGAACAGTAAACCGAAAAAGAATAGATAGACTGGAAAGTTGAAATTTTGTAGGAGTATGCAGAATATAAAATGGACTAATTATCAAGTATTTCAGAAGTGTGCTAAATTGTAGTAAAACACGATACAGAAAAGAAGAGACAGACGGATTGGGGAATCCCTGAGGCACACTGGTGAACAATATAATTAAAAGATAAAAAGAGGTAAACGTCACAATAAGAATCTTAAAGGATACATGCATTCGATGGAAAGGGAGAAAATTCTATAAGAAGAGCCATTATAGATAGGGAAACTAGCAATTTAGAGAAGTATATAAGGGCTGAGGTCAACTAGTCTTGGGACGGAACGACCAACAGTGAATAAAAATTATACAAAATCTCATATGGTTTTGATATTTAAATCACCGTTCACCTAAAAAGTTTCTATTTTATTAAAAAATCTCTTTCTGAAGCTCATAATATAAATATTATCAGGAGTAATTTAATATGATATGTATTTGCGTTCTGATGTGTGGAAGGAAAGAGGGGTTGAATAAATCAGACTATACTAATTATAACGTTACCCGCATGAACATTTAAAATGTAAAAATCAATTCAGGTTGCGATGAAGTTTTCAATTAAAGTTTTTTATATTCATATGAGTACTTCTTCTTAATTCAGTAGCTAAATAATATTTTCTCGCAATTTCAAAAGATATTTGATAAGGCTATTTTAAGATAAAGATAATATCTTCAAAAGGTTGTATTATATGTATTACATGATCATTGTAAAACCATTTTAGTTTTTAGGGAACTTGTGTAGATCGTAGTTAAATATATTCAATTTATCATACCCTGCATAAAAAAGTTTTAATGATTTGAAATAACTAATAAATTTATTAGCAATCTTAAAAATAATTTATATATTCATAACGAGCACAGCTAAGTATTCCTGAGCTGTACAAGTACTCCTAGCAACCTCTATTTTTTTTTAAATATCCCTCCAAATTTTCACGCGACACTATATAACAGTCCACTAATCTATTCCTAAAGTCGCGGATGACCTCATTTGAGGAAAAGTTTCACTTCAGAATGTAAAATCGATCAACTAAAATCTTATCCCTTACAACTTTATACGGCAGGTGTCCAAACACCCCCTGCCACACGCTACCGGATGGTAGTTTGTAGATGGAGATATAAACTATATCTAACGATGTAACTTTTTGACATTAATCACTTTTTAAAATAAACTCTTACCCGTGGTGTTTGGCTGCGACGTGACTGGGGTGCCTTGGCAAGGATGATATTGTTGAAAGGCGACGACCAATAGCATAATGCTGATGTGACACGTCTGTGCACTGGTTGGAAAAAGTCCTCCGATAGCCATGATCACTCCAAAGAACCGCGTTTTATGTTCCTCCTCAATCTGAGATATTCGTTCAAAATCTTTTTCCCACGACAGTACTCGCTTTCTGCCTTCTTAAAACAGTGACTTCTGTCTTCTCAAGGCAGCAGTCACTTGAATGTGAGAACTGGAGACTAGAATCCCTGTTTATATAAGCATACTGAGTCGTTTTCTTGATTAGGGAAAAGTGATGTAATTCTGCGCTTCAAGATAATTGGACAAATTAAATAAGGAAACATTCACGACTACCACTTCCAGTTTCATCCACACGTCACATTTTCTCCTTAAAACGACCTACATTGAAGGGAAGAGTTTATCTTTATCTTCGGACGTAACAAAAGATACGACAACTGAGACGGCTATGAAGACGGAAAGAGATATATACAGTTGAGTCAGGGTTTCTTATGATTACGGGTCTTTATTTATCGACGGAAACTAATTATGAACTTCACGAGTATTTGCGAGGAATTTCCCGCTCTGTTTTATATCTTTGGAACTCCTCCTCCAACAGTGACATTTATTCCAAATTGTCGGTAAAAACACGGAAAAAATTAATGTTCTTCACCTGTATCGAAATCGTTTTTACCCTTCCTATTTGGGCGCAACTCACTATCTGGCATTAGAGACATTAAAATTTGTTTATAAAACCGTAGTTTACATAATACTTCGCAATACACCACGCACAACAATATGATACGGCAAGCGTGCTCGCTGTGCATTGTCAAATGAATTTGTGAAGGAAATATCTTCGATAAAACATCTCCGATTGTTGTTCGTTTCCTTCCATTGTACCTGTCTTAGAATATAAGAGTGACTATAACAATTTTTCTACCATTGTGGTAAATGGAAATGGCATTACGTTATTAAATTTTAGTTCACAACCAAAATTACGTCCATATTTGGTATCCCTTATCTTTCATTACTTTCCTATGAAAATCGAGATGGATTGGACAAATAAGCGGACGTTTAGCAAGAATATCCACCATCTTCTCTAATTTCCAGGAAAATAACTCTTGAAATGTATATTTGTTACTTGGTGCTATGGGTTATGCACGATTATATCACATATTTCACCGAGAATGTGGATAAGGTGAAGGTATGTTGGTGATGTGATAGTATTTTGATTTCCAGAAAGTTATAGACAAAATGTCGTTAAATTGCAAAATAAGTGCGTCCGCGCGTAAGTACTTCAGGAAATTGGGGCTATAAAGATGGCGGTCAGGTCACGCTCACGTTACAGCTTCTGGCACTGGCCACCGTTGCGTGCGCCATCTCCTATCTCAATGGAATTAATGAACCAGCGTGAAAAATGTGACGTGAGATATAACTACATAAGTCAAATTTCTACGAAGTTGAGCCCGAAAAGTAAACTTGTATTTAATGAAATCTTCGGCAGAATTTAGGTATTTTACCCTGGGGTACGATTAGGGCCCAGCATACATATGCCCTTATGGCCGGAACTGGAACTGCCGTCTGGTCACCGATAAAGTAAAACGTTGAATGAATAAATTGATTAACCAACAACAATAAATTATTTAGATTTTAATGGATGTCTAAGTATATATTTGGCAAACATAAGTCTCTCATGTTGTCCGGAATGTACTCGCGGTGAAGTTCGTTCTTCGCGTTACCGCTTAAGTAAAAGGAATTCCTAAATGGAGCTAAAGGCATTACTTTCGACATGGAAACCTTTTAGAAAGTAATATTCGACAAGCTCATTGCTTTTGGTTGCTTTATGACACCCCTGTTACCATGACTTTGACCTTTCTGGGGTCACAGTTGGATATCCGAAAACGAAAGTGGTTTCATGTCGTGGTTTTTGTGCCGAAAAAATCCAGATATGAAAATTTTCGCGGAATATTTTCTTCATTTATGCATCTCTTATTTGTTGCATGTTGCATCGCACCCGATAATTCAAAATTTGGATTTGGCTTTGGACCCTCAGTCTTGGGTCAAAATTTCAAATATTTCGCACATTTATCTTGTTCTAGCCTTGCCAGGTTTAGAAATGTTACCTGATCTAGATTCACCTTCGAAGTCTCAGAGTCCCGATACTGTTTCTCTTTAAAGCCTTGACCCTAAAACCTTTTTAGGGATCTTTTCTAGATGAATTCTCTCAATCTGTTCATTCCATTTGCCTTTATAATTTTTTTGCCTCGTCTCCCAGTAATATTTCTAATATTTTCCTTATGTCTTTATTTCTCATGTTGTCCAGATATGTTCAGCCTTTCATTGATAAGGAATTTTATTTCTGATGTTTCAATTTGTCTGCAGTCTCTTTTTCTAAGTTTCTTATCCACATATGTAGTTATGGGGGACAGCCATTATTCTATAAACTTTCAACGAAGTCTCATTTAAGGTCTTTCATTTCCATACTCTTCTTATAGTCCCTCATACTCTTTGGTAATTAGTAGATTCATTCATTGGTCTTTGTCCACTTCATGAGCTATGTCATTTTAAGATGTTTCATTTACCTCCAGTTTTGCAATAGATGATAGTTAATGGAGGTGAATATCGGTGCTTTGTAAAATCACATTTTGTACGAGTACGTCTGAAGATACCTAGGAGAAACAATATCATTTACAGCAGAAACATTCAAAATATTAGTTCCATAGTATTACTGTTTTAAAGAAGTGTAGTTTTCTCTCCACTAAAATGATATCATGTGCCAGAGGTGCGGTGCGTTTCACCCTCCGAGCTCTTGGAGTCGCTACTGCTCCCAAGGCCGACATTACTTCGCTCCGAGGTGCTTCAGACACGATTTTACTATGGAACGGCTTTGATACGGGGTGGGCGTTCTAGTAATTGTTGCTAAGAGACGTGTTTTAAATAGCACGAAGATTAAAGCCACATCAGAATTCATAAGTATTCGAGGACTCTAGACTAGAAAACAAGGCGAGGTGTCAAGGTGCCTTGAGGATGGATGAGTTCGGATTACCTCTCTCATAGTGCTACCATCTATGAGACAATATTGAAAAATTGAAAAATTTGAAGACAGCAAAAGTTGTGATTTGGTTCGAGTTTGATAAGAGTTGGGATTTATGCAAAATCCACACTCATTCATGTGGGTCATTTTATTTACATGATTTTGCGGTGCTAAGTGACAAAAGTTGCATTCACTTATTAAATTGGGGGTTTTTTACCACTCATTACTTTGTGTATCAAACATTTCGGTGTGTCACATATTGAGATATCTCTCAGAACTTTAATGGCTTATTCATATTCATAAGTAGTTGGGTTGTTAATGGTAATTAGCTATAAGTTTGTAAGGTAAAAACCCCAGACTAGGATAATATTTAAATAGACTGGTTACAGTAGAAAATAAATAGAACAATTTTACTCCATATTGGTTTTTTTCTCTCTTAACGCGCACGTGGTTTTCCAGAGCGGACAGATTTCATGGGGAACAATAACCACCCAATCAGACCCACATGGCAACAGTACCGCCAATCGCATCGCAGAACAGATATTATGCCACCGAACATTGTAGAACAAAATGACGTAGTTGGGGGTGGAGGTTAGAAATGCTTCCCGGGCTTCTCTATAACGCAAACGGGGAATCGCGACGGGGATATCTCCCGCTGAGTCATTCAATGAGTCTCACTCGAGGAGTTACTCAGGCGGACTCACTGTGTCAGTCTCTCTCAGTCAATCAGTTACTCAGCCACTCAGTCGGAGTTACTCACAGGATTTCACTGTCCCAGCTATTGACTCTCTTCATGGGAAACTCGGCACGAAATAAAAGCGACGCGACGTAAGGCCTTTGCTGGGGGCAACCGGAAGGAGGATGCGAGGGGTCACGGAGGGAGATCGAGTGGAAGACTGCTATATAGTACGCCAAACGGTAGAGGAAGGACATGAGAGACGCGAGAAAACGGCGATACCTGTGCTCGGCGCGCAAGTGTAACCAAATTAATTGTAAGTATGTTTTCCTGTACTTCATAATACAAGTGAAGGGTAATTTTCACGTGTGTGAGTATGTGCGAAGTGAAGTGGCACGAATGAACAATAAAATGTATGGCATCGTTTATAATGAGCCTGAAGACGCACGCTTCAAAATTATCATTAAGTGTGTAGGGATATAATATGTATGTTAGTCGTTAAAGTGTGGTAATCACTAGTTTTATTGTTACATCTATCATCTTATGCTAAAAAGCACAAAATTAATGCTTACTCGTTGGGTGAGCTAAATAAAAGAATGAGATGAGCCAGTATTTTCTCATTTAAAGAGCACATCATGGCAGTGTTACCTTTTGGCGCTTGCGTGTGGGAAAATGGAAATAGTAAAAGTTGTAGTAACATGTAATGTTTAACGTTAGTAAAAGAGAAATATTTTATCCTTGAAACATTTCTGATAGCTGATATTTAAGTTTTGCCTTATTGTTTTTTATATTACTTAGCATTCTGTGCATCAAAACATATTGCATCTAATTATTTTAGTAGTTAGGATTTTCGTTTTTACAAACAGTGTAGCCTTTTTTGGTTTATTAACCATTTAATAAAAAAGCTACTCCCAAAATGAAAATATACCGAATAAACTGCAGATTTGAAAGGTTAATTTAAAGGAGAGCTTTCAAAACACCAAAGTAATTGAAATCACAAATAACTACGTATATTACTATGCATGTGAGGTAAGTTTTCATGTAGTTTATTCCAAAGATTTTTTCAATAAAATTAGTCACTTTATTTTCTTTTTAGACCATGATTTTTACCTCAAAGACATACGTACACGACAACGCAAAATTTCAAGTTAAGGAACTTAAATCGGATTGTAAATAAATACCAATGAATCCCGGTTATGGTTGAAGAAAACCAATTGGCATATGTCTAATCATTCGAAGCTGATGTCATTTAAATGGAGCGGCCTTTCTCATTCCTGTACATAATATATTAAACTATCATCACCTTAGTCCCTGATATAGAGAGCACAAATAGAAGCTGAAGGCAGACAATATGATAACGTACCTATTGATGAAATCGATGAGCTCCATAGGCACGAAATAATACATTCCGCAAACTTAGCGACCTGTTCTAAAGATTCCGAATCGAATTAACTTGCTCAGTTGAGAAATTGTAACATTCTTTTGCTTACAATGATTCATTACGCTAAATATGCGATCAGTTCTAAATTTCCTTATCCAATAGTTTCCATGTAAACAAATCTAAAGCGTGCTTCTAACCGACTATGATGTATTCCAAGAGTGTAACTTCCCAAAATGGCGTTCTAGGACGCATAATTCTAAGTTCTAAATTTCCTTATCCAATACAGTTTCCATGTAAACAAATCTAAAGCATGCTTCTAACCGCCTATGATGTATTCCAAGAGTGTAACTTCCCAAAATGGCGTTCTAGGACGCATAATAGTGTGTATTCAGCACATCATCGATGGATGCGTCTTCGTACGGATTCTTGGGAGTAGACTCAAGCAATTTGGACGTCCTTCAAGAAGGCCTCCGTCCTCAGAAACACAGGTATACCACCTTGTGAAGATCTTTAGGGTGAATTTGGACGTGGCTTTATTTTGGGGAGGAAGAGTATGACCAATTTGAAAGTGTTACCATCATATAAATATATGATAGTGAGTTGAATAAGCATAAATCCATTTTAATCCCTTTACCTATTCTCAATTTAATTGTGGATACTAAGCATTTAAGTATTACAGGCTCAATGATAATTTAAAATTGAGCCACTGCGTGCACCATAACAATCATGCCTCATTATCTTATTCAGTTCGTTCTATCGCTTACCTTTTCTAAGCAAAATAGGGTATTTGGGATTGTTTCTCGATTATATTGAACGATGTATCGCCTCTACATCAAATGCTCCTACCTTCGGGTTGAAGGGTTTTGAGCAACCAACGCAGCAGTTTATTGTCACTCAGGGGACCCAATCGGAGCGCTTTGGAGCGTGAATCGGACCGGCTTGAAGCGCACCGATAGCGCTTAAAGAATGAAACGTTAAGCATTTTAAGATAGTTTGAACGAAATATCATGTCACATATGAAACCAATGAATTTGGTCTCATATTAAAGAAAAATATCTCACCCTTCCAATAACACCAAAAATTTAACCCATTTACCACACTACTTTCCAAGATAGTTGCCAAATTACCAGTCATTATACATGGGAAATGCACTCCAGAGAGATTATTTTAAAAATTGAGACATTTTTAACGCTTAAATCTCGTAAAAAAATTGTCAGTGTGTATGTTTTTTCATCTATTTTAAAAAATAAATTATATTGCCACCGAAGTAAATTCTTCGGGATCATAGAAAACATTCCGTTTTTAAGGAGTTTCAAACGTTCCGCAAGAACAAATGAGCCAAGTTAAAAACTTACTTAGATATTTTCATTTATTTCATTTCAATTTCAGTCATGTTTAACTGTACTACTGCACCGTAAATAATGCAATATTTAATTCATATGTCCTACAGCTGTTGAATTTTAAACGAATATGGTCTCTATTATGACTAGGGAACTACCTCAATCAAACTGCAATAAGTATTCTCCTTTCAGGGATGTTTTACGCCAGCTTAGCATACGGTAGCAAAATCCGTAGAATGTCAGGATAATCATGTGAGTTGGCTCCATGCCGGGAAAACGGAATATATTAGACGTGTTTCCGTTAAAAGCAGGAAGTATAGGGCTAGAAACGAGTTGGTCATATGTAAACAATACGGTTGTTTCTTTGAGGTCGCTTGCTGTTGTGGCCAGTACTAGAAGACCTGTCCGCCATGTTTGTAAACCCCGATTTCCATTTAGGACTTACGGGATGACGTGCTAATTTTGTAGTTTTACGATATTTTCCATCAGTTAGTCACTTTAAATAAGCATTCTTTTAATGCATTCTTTTACTATGCCATTTCCTCGCATAATAATTTTACTGTTTTAAATAAAGCACTCCGCATTCACAGAAAAGAATATGGTGATAGAGAGTAGAATCCATAGCACTAAGTAACTAATACATGTTTCAAGATTTACTTTCCTTTAATATTCAACAGATACACTAATTCTCCCAATACATCGAGCTACTCATAGGAAACTAAGAAAAGATAAGGGATAACCAATAGGAATTTTATTTTCATTTTTAGGCTACAGTTTGATTACGCAATTCCCTCTCCATTTACTTCAATGGTAGTAGCAGTGCTATAGTCATTCTTATTATTCTAAGACGGGTTAAACGGAAGAAAACACACGACCAACAATAGGAGATGCTTTTATCGAAGATATTTCCTTCACAAATTCACTTAACAATGCACATCAACAATGATCCCGGTATACATGTTGTTGTGCTATGTATTATTGTGCAGTGGGGTTTTACAATCAAATGTAAATGTTAATAATATCAGCGATTTATCTGCGCCCACATAAAAAGGGTTTGAAGGATTTCATTACAAGTGCAGAATATTACTTTCTTCCGTATTTTCACCGACAATTCAGTCTACGTGCGTGTTATGTCGTCAGAGGAGTCCCAAAGATTTTAAAGAGAGCGGGAAATTCCTTGCAAATACTCGTGAAATTCCTTAATTTGATTCTGCTGATAAACCTCTCTTAGACACAGCTCTCTAGTTGAAATTCTTTTGTCTCTAGGTCTCTCACATCTCCCCCATCGCCGGCTGATTTCCGACCTGAAATTCCTTCATTCTATCATGAACGGATCCCTCCGTCCTGATAATCTTCTCTCCTGTTTTTCACTCCGCATCCCTACCCGCACCACTCGCGATGTAATTCTGTTTCACACACCAGAATTCCTTCTCCCCACCTCCCAACGTTCCATTTTCTACAGCCTACTTTCATTTTTTAATACCCTTGCCAACAATCACCCAACCCTTGACCTTTTCTTCTCACGCAACATCTTTTCTTCCCAACTTAAACGCATTGCGTCCACCTATTCTTCCTTCCATCCACAACAATTGATTTTTTTTCTTTTTCTTTCTGTTGATTACTGTTCTTATTGTTTTTACTATATATTATTGCTTTATTTCTCAACTTATTTTTTCTTTATTTAAACCCATTGTAGAGGCCCTAGTTGCAGTTTTTGGCGTTTTAATAAATAAATAAATAAAGAAAAATTAAGACCCGAGATCTTCAAAAACCGTGACGCAGCCGTATATATCTCCTTCCGTCTTCATATCCGCCTCAGTTTTCGTATCTTAATTACATCCGAAGATAATGATAAACTCTTCCGTTCAATTTAAGTTTATTAAAGGAGGAAATGTGACGTATGGATAAATCTCTGACGAAATAGCTCTGAATGTTTCCTTTTTAATTATTCAAATTATCAAATGCGTAGAATTTTTTCTCTCTTTACAATCAAGAAATTGACTTAACATCCGTATATAAACGGGGATTTTGGGCGAAATTTTTGAAAGAAGGAGGAACTAAAGGCGGTTATTTGGAGCAATGATGACTGCCGTAGGACGTTTTTCAAACAGTTTACGCTAGTGTTCAATCAGTGTCCTGCCATCGGGCGTCGCCATTCCGCTATGGGTAATGTTCTCTGCAGCGCAGAGTAACCCGTCCATTTAAATCGGTACCTGGTATCATACATGCCTGTTATGCAGAAATCACCCGTAATACACATATTTATACGCGTTAACGTGTTAAACCTCACACACTTGAATGTTTCATCATATTTTTATAACAATTTCTATTTCTAGGCAATAGGACTACCATTATTAATGACAGAACCAGCGAAGTGGATGACTTGAGCAAGGAGTGAGTATTGGATATTGTGGTGTTTTTAATAACAAACGAATAGTTAGATTAGCATTAGAATAACAAACGATTAGATTAGATATCCTTTTAAACTGAATTGACTTAATTTAATATTCGAAATAGAATAATCATCATTTTCCCAAGACACTAAGGACAAGAATGCACGAATACATTTTTGGTAACTAGTGCACAACTTAAATAACACCTCTTTTTTAATATAAAAATGTACTAACAAAATACTTTCCTTATTAAATAGCTTTAAGATCCCAATATTGTTTTATATCCATTTTATTCTCTATGGAAACAGTGGTTTAGTTAACAAATGAAAGTTACTTTTATTTGCTGACCTGCAATGGCAATTTATTCTCCTGATACTAACTCTCGAATGAATATTTATACGTAGAAAAATAGTGTTTTTTCCAATTCTCCCAATGAATATTACGTGTGTCAAGTTTTACTTGCAAGAAAAATTGTATTTCATCTAATACATGCATAGATGGACAAGTCTGCGGCTACAACTTTTACACTTCAAATCACCAATTTTTTTAAGGGATTTTATTTTAAAATAAGCTTGACCCTTAGATGTGACATTGACGCTACCACTGAGCCATCAGGGGTCAATCCATATTCATATGAATCACCCGAGAATGCAGGATAGCCGCCTCCTAAAAACCACTTTTCCAGAATGTAACTAATTCTATTATTACCCTATATTTATAGGATTCGTTGGAATTTTGTTTATTAATAAAGTTTAAGTTGTTTGAAAATGACTGCCTCTAATTTTAGTTCAAAAACTGCAATATTAAGCATTAAAAAATATTTTACGATGGAGCTGTCTTGCCAGAATTGAACTTTTCCGGGACTTTAACAGCTTTAATTTGATAAAGCGCACATAATTACTTCTCTCGTCATCATATTCTTTAATGCCGACGTGCTATTCGTAATGTTACATAATAAGATCCTTTACTGTATGTGTAGATTAATCCAGTTATATTTGAAATATAACAGGATTTTTTGTAGACTCTTGCTATTTTTTTCTGATACACATTTTTATACTATAAAACTCCTCGATACTCATTTGTTGCAGTGCTCGAGTTGTTCTTTGTTTTGATGCACTTTTGTAGATGAGTTGATGACTTTTTTTCAGAGTAAATTATGGAATTTTTTACTTTTGTGGACATGATAGATCTTGCCTAGATCTTATCGGAAATGTAGCAGAATGTTTTTAATTATCTGGTGTTCTTTCTCAACTATTTATTGCAGTAAACAATATAGTCACCACGGAAATTTTTTCAGAGTCACAACAATCATCCGTTGTGAGGGAGGTTTAAACATACCACGTGCAGAAAATGAGTCAAGTGAAAGACTTATTCTGATAATATTATTTGAATTATAATACTTACCGTCTTATAAAACTGTTTACTTCACCATTTGTACTACAATACTTACGTAATGCTTACCAATGCGGCTGAGATGAAAACGTAAAATTTTAAATGGCCTCCGTTATAATTAGGGGAAATATCTCGCCCGAACTACTGTAAGTCCTGAAGATGAATAGCAAAAATACGAATCGTATACATAAGAGGATTAATGACTCTTAGATTAATGAGAGTAGGGTACGAAAAAGTTCATTACATTCTTATCAAACCTATAAGTTAACTTACTTTTTTATAAACTTTGAAGAAAGTTTGAACAATGTTTTTACCTTTAGGTAATTAGCAGGTTGAGAATTATATGGACAGAAGTAATGACATAATTAAAACTTCTTCCGCTTCACGAACTTACGATGGTCCCTGTTA
The DNA here is from genome assembly GCA_963169105.1 of Ceriagrion tenellum. Classification (NCBI taxonomy): domain Eukaryota; kingdom Metazoa; phylum Arthropoda; class Insecta; order Odonata; family Coenagrionidae; genus Ceriagrion; species Ceriagrion tenellum. The sequence goes on from OY720636.1 coordinate 23,103,081, forward strand.
CTTCAAATTTTTGAATTCACGTAAATGTTTGTGCTCCTTATTTATTCATTGTCATGATCAAATCTGCTAAGAAGTATGATGAAGCTCTTTGGATATAGATTAGTTTACCTGAGTGATTTGCCATTGAAGAACTAATGTGTGACGAAATTGAAGTTTTAACGACACATCTCTGGTGCTAACTAAAACGAGTAGTTCTCAAGTTTAGAATTTTTTCTCAGATATATGGCAGAAATAATGTACCTATATTAGTTGAATTACGTACCTTGATTAGATGCAAAGCAAATTGTTCATTCAATTCCTTGAGGAAGAACCTCCGCCTCGAAGTACTCTATTATCAAATTATGGAAAATATTATCTGTACTATGTCAATTTAGGCTGACAGCTGCCTTGTATATTTATTTGGATTTCATGTAAAATTTTCTTTAGGTAAAATCATACAACTAGTTTAACACGTGATTATTCCAAAAAGGAAGAGGCGGTTTTTCTTATCACCTTTTCTAGAGTTAAATTGAGGAAAGAAAAGGTCAAATCAAGGATATTTCATAGAACAGGAAATTAAAGTCATCTGGTCGAATTGGGAAAACACTGTAATCTCTCACATTTTTTCCTCATTCCCTGGAACAGAATACATTCATTACGCACGGAAATATTTGAACGGGTTAGAAGGAAAATGTAATATTTTCGGTATTCCAAGCTATCTAGTTCAAAAAGGGAAGTATTTATCACTTTTCAACTCATTATCAACGTTATCGTTGAGATGTCACACTTGCTTATTCGAGGACCTCAGGCATTATAAAAAGTGGGGATTTTTTAGCAAAGCCTCGAGATATCTAAATCAGTCTCTGTCCATTTAACTCCAAGAAACCTGGAGGCTTATTTTATTCCGCGAAACCATTACCAGGCCATTAACATCTGTGTGTGATAGGTCGCTTTTCCGATGAGAACACATTGTAAGTTCGAAAATCTCTTGATATCACTGACATCAAAAAGCACAGTTTCCGTTTCGGTTAGTCAGTCTGTTAGCAAGTTCTCAAAAGAATAGTCACGCATGGAATACAATCTCGATGGTTGCGTATCATAAGCAATTTGTCGATCTTAAGGAAGGCTGACGTTATATGCCAGGAAGAGTGACTTACGATTTTTGATACGAAGACTGAATCCGAACAGCCATCCACTTCAGAGCAAGCAAGGGCAGCGAAGAGAAGGCAGGTGACGTTTGAAGTTAGACATCGACTTATCTTGGGTGGAACTGGAGGTCATAGAATTGGATGGAGTGTGGAATGGATTGATAGAAGAGAGGGTATGGATTCAAGCCGGTGGTGAAATTGGGGGAAAAAGATCAGCTTGCATTAAGGCTGCTCTACAGGATGCTAATTTCAGTGCTAAAATCTAAAATCGGCGTCGAAAACTTGTAGCCAAATCCCAAACTAAATTTTTCGATTTCTCATGAATTTTTTCACGCGATGCTGGTTTCAATAGATAGAGGCGCTGTACAGGCATTTGCTGAACTCCTCAACGAAAATAAGTTGTTTTGACATAATTACTATTTTGTTGTCACAGACTCTTAACGATATTTAAAAAATCAGTTCTAGCAGACTCAAGGAAATTTTTTTAACAATTATACTTTACACAACTCTCCCAAAAATTATATTGCTCCACCTCAGATACTCTCTTAAAACGCTCGACACTCCTGCTTTTCTGAGATTGGTCGTTTGATCCAAAAATTCGATCAAAAATAAGAATCGTACTTATCACTCTTTCTTTTACTAATAGTGTTATTAGAATCTTCAACTAGATGCAATTACACTCTATTTGTAGTACAATTTTAGCCCACCGAGTTAAGGTCGATTTTCTGTTATGTTGTAACGCTAGGTTTAATTTCAAAGTTAGGATGACATCCCTTTTCTCGTGGCCCTGATGTCGACCCCAGCAGTTTTCGCTCCACGCCATCTTTCCATCACACATGAAGCAAGTGCGGATAATATATTTCCGATTCTTTCCCTTTTCTTAGAGAAGACTTCCTTAGAAAAGACTCAAGTTTAATTCCAATTTTCAAAATCTGGGTCAATTTACACAATTTTTCAAATTTTCTCTAAGCTGTGAGACTCCATGTGCCACCGCGAATGGCTTGAATGTATTCCATTGTGTAATATTCTTCTCAGTTACGTTTCATTGAATGGTGAAGAAATAAATTTTTAAAATTATTACATATATATTCAGGAGATGTAAAATTTTTGGCCGTAAGTTTCAACGGCAGGATTTATTTATATTATTCATTTCGTATAACTTGCCAAACAATGCGAGATTTGTACAAGGAGGCATTTATATCTCTATCAACATCCTTAGACCCTGCTCGATTTTTCATGGGGACGGGGTATGGGCTTCAAGAAAGGAAATACCTCCATTTAGATTCAGAGAAGAGGAACGTCGAGGATTTCTGAGTCCGTAGTTTGAAATAGAAGAAGGTTTTTATGGTGTGATTTTGGCTGTGCTATCAAAGAGTTAATGAAGACTCGTGGGACGTTATGTACTAACGCTAGACTTGATTTCAAAAAGTCTCAGCGGCTTCACTTGACCCATATTATGCGTAAAAAGTTTCTTACTTCTCATAAAATTCGCTTTACAGTGGCTGATTTCTTATTCCTACGTTTAAAGACATTTTAGCCGTGGAACTATAGACGGAGAGGTTTTTTTTCGATTCCTGGTACACGCAGATTCTAGAAATACCTATATTTCCCTCGTTTTTATCTCATGTCGGAGTCGGTTTGTTTTAAGTCATATCCTGCCAAGATGACAACTTGCCTCCAGGAAAATGATAATATAATTCTTAAATTTTGTTCGGTCGAAAAACTTTTCTTCTCATGTTTTAACCGTAATGCTTCAGCTTTAAGTAAAAACTCACAACCTTACACTTTTAAACAAGTATTGCTCGTTTTTTACTTCCATTTTTGGGTCTTTGGAATAAAATTATTGCATGATGACAATGAATTGCACATCAGCAGCGACCTTTTTAACAAGATAAAGATACGTTATCTTTTTTGAGATCCTACTTTCATGATTTGACTTGTAATTCTTCACTTCCAATATCAAATGATCAAAAACTTGTTTCAAAGAGACGCGCAAATAACGGAAGCACTATAAATTGTTCTATCTATTTAAAGTGCAAAAAAATGTTAGTATTGCAATGCGGGAAATAATCTAATTAGCTCTGAACTGTACCGGAAAACAGTCAAAATAAAATTACCCGGTATTTTCAAAGAACTGCTCTTCATTAGTATAGAGAACGAATCATGTCTTCTTGTCTGCCAATCAATAGCATATGACTGCAAGGAAAAATATTTTTTCACTAACTTTTACCTTTTTTCATAGCTAATGCTCACTGTTGTTCTTACTCCTTCTCTTCTGAGAATCTAAAAACAATTCGATAGGACATTTTTTACTGATGGCTTTATCAACACGGGAATCTAATTTAATGTCTGAATATTTTAGATATCAATTGATCCAGTTAATTGATGTTGGTGATTTAGAAACCTCGCGTTAATCTAAGTTGAAAATTTTATCACCGCGTTATTCCATTTTGGTTGTTTTCCGATGCTAGCGACCCTATGTCGTGATACTCACTGTGGAAAAGAGAGCAACAAGGTTAATAGAATTTTATTCAAGCTAATAGGCTGGGGGATATTTAGAAACGTAATTTAATTGTATCATCCACCGAAACCGGTGCCTTACAAAAATCAATGTAATTACCTACCAATTACTGAGAGAAGATCCTAGCAAACGGAAAATAAATCATTTACGGCACCGCCACTGCTGGCGTCATTTTACTTAAACGGACTTTCGAGAAATGGAGAGTTGGACATTAGAAGAAATTATGCTACATATGAGAGAGAGAGAGAGCAGGTACGACGCAATAATTGCCCCGGGAACGAATGGACATTCGAAAGTTTATTGCTCATTCAAGATTTGCAAGGTTAATTAATCTATTTCCTCATCCCTATTTTTATAGACTCATTTATTTCTCTTCACCCGTGTAGGAATGTATATTCTGAAAGCAGTTTGTGGCGTGTTATGGACTAATACATTGATAAAAGTAAAGAGAATATTTCAGATGGAAATGGTTAGAGAAGTATATGAAGGAGCAGCCACATTTAAAAGCTTGTATATGAATTTTTTCCGTTGACGCAGGGTTTTCAGTAAACAGGCAGAGCTAAAAAATATGAATGAGAATCTCGATAAACTGAGTAGGTTTGGGTACCTGATTACTATCCTTCCATCACTAGTGATTGATATCCAATCCCTGCATTGAGCGAATTTTTTAAACTGCTCTCTTGATCCCCACTTCTGAACTATGCAAAGAGCGATTCAAATGCATGAGAACGCAATCCATAGTATGGGACGCTAAATGGAGGTCCCCTCGGCGCATTTCGCTCAAGATTAGACTAACTTGCCGACGCCAGGTTTCTCCCCACCCTTTTCCCCACCATAGAAGTCCTTCCTCCAAATACTCCCTCGCCTTAAATCCTACTCACTTTTACTCAGTTGTCACCCGCCTCCAATAATATGTAACCAAACTACGACAACCCAAATACTAATGGGGCGCACGTCTCTTATGGTTGATAGATGCGTGACGTGAAAGAATGAGTTGAAGTTTAGAGCCAGGCGATATGCTTTAGGAGGTATCTCACATCATTTACTCGTACCTTTCTTCATTCGCCGCAGGTGTGTTGGTGTATATTAATGATTATCATGTGATAGAGTTTTGGTTACACAAAAATATAGGTGACCATGACTGGAAGCGGCATGTCTCTTTGGGGAGACGTGTTTGGGTGTGACAAAGGTAAGGTTTGGGGCGATATGGATCGTACGGAGTAGGGCTTCTCTCTTCCATTCTGACATTTTGGAGACGAGGGTTTCCCGGCTCGTGAGCTAAAGGAGTAGAGGCATTTGGGATTGACAGGGCAGCGAATGCGTCCGGAAAAAGACATCTATGAGATTGGATGTCACCATGTATTACCTCGAATTCGAGAAAACTTTCAAACCACTTGCTTGGCAGAATACGTTCTTTTCCTCTTTGAACTCTGTATTTCGTTTTTTCCCATAAAATTCGGTCTCGGTGCACCGCCTTTGCCAAAATAGTTATTGCTATATTATACCTCAAAGGAAATATTTCTCCGAGTGTATTCATATAATTATGTTAAAATCAAAGGAAATACCATGGATGGAAACTCACCTTGCTTGCATTATGGTCGTAACTACTGATGTTCTGATGAAGGCTTCCGCGGGGCTTTGATGGAGGTTGATTCCTTCTTTCGGGTTTTCCGCCGCGTTGGTTCGTGTTGAGGACAATATTTCGCTGGCTGTCCTGCTGGCTTCCTCAGGTCCATGTAACCTGACATGTTACATGGACTTGAGGAAGCCAGCAGGACAACCGGCGAAATATTGTCCTCAACACGAACCAACGCGGCGGGAAACCCGAAAGAAGGAATCAACCTCCGTAACTACTGATGTTTATGTTGGTAATCATTTGGAGAATGTTATCAATGGCTAATGTAGGATATTCGCCGCTGAACTTTGAAGCTCCCCTTCGTTAGCTGTCGTATTCTAATTGTTTTTTATCTGCCTCCTACCTTCTTCAAACTTTTTATCTCTCGTCTCTCTCACCCTCCCATAGATATACCTTTCATGACAAATCTAACTCTTGAACTTCCACAGAGCTGGTTTCTAGCGGGAAAACCATTTGTATTTGGTTTGAATATTCCCCATACTCCTCTCACCTAACCTAATTTACCCGCTGTTTCAACACACTTTCCAACTTTAATGGCACGCCATGTCATTTACATTAACTTCATTTGCAGATATGTTTATGCCAATAGACAGGCTTACGAAAAGGAATAGTTGAATAGAAAATCCTCCAGATGGCAATAATCGCACTCGATCGTGACGTATTGACGTGAGGAGTATCTCACTCCTCGATAACTTTCGCTTAAGGCAACAGTCGCTTACAAATTGTTGTACAGTCTTCAGCACGTAGGTGCAGGCAACGCTGACTGAAGGTCTGTGAGGAAAGACTGAACTATTTGTATTTGGTAGCTTTACGGAATGAACCAATAACAGATTTCATCTTATGACCATGACGACTGTTACTTAGCATTCTAATAGAATAAGGATTAATTTTTCTCCCAATGATAACAATTTTTTCAGGAGAGATATTAGTATTTGCAAAAATATACTCTATATCTTGCCATTTCGACGATGGTTTATTAATGCATCGCGATAAAATTGTCATATTTGGGATGCAGGACTCCTTTGGGAAAGGCACGTAACTTATATTCTGAATATTATAAGTGGATGACATGAGTCTTTCCTCAAAAATCAGGAACTGGGAATCATGACAAAATAGACCAGTCGAGTGGGTGTGTTGCGTCGCCTTAATGGATAAGTGTCAATGGTATCCCGAGAGATGCCAATGCGACTTCAAGTGGAGGACTGAGAAACAAACTGTAATCTCTCATGATCGTATTATTGTCTTGTCTAAAGGAAGTTTTGAAAGAAACGGCGTTTAAAAACTGTTTGAGTTTTTTGTACCGAATATTTATACCACTGAGGGATTAATATAGGATTCAGCCTCATCATATGTGTCCAACAGTATTTTTGATCATGACAATTCAATAAAAAATATCAGTAATTACTGGACTCAGGATCAAATATATGTAACGTGTCTAGTCCATACTCTTGTCACCTCTTGTTCTTCAGATAAAAAGCTAATTTAAATGTAAGCTGACTTAGATACTGAAGTTCATTTGGAATATCAATTTATAGGTTTCACATAGCTTCACTGTTTAGAGATAAATAGCTATTAATTTCGGTCACAGTTATATGTTACGATGGCTATTTTTAGGCAAATTTAATGGTCAATGGTTTATATTTTAATTCGAATATTTTAAGAAACCAGTAAAGTTCTAGTGACCGTTATAACTGCTTTCCCCACATAGCTTCGGAATTGAGTTAATATATTCCATATAGATATTATTTTATGGAAAATACTGAATGAAAAATGGAATGCGATGAAATATTTGCATAAAATCACATTCCATACCAAAATTTGGTCAAATCATATAGCATACAGCCAAGCGGCCAAAGCTTTGATATACGTTTAAAAAATCAACGAGCGGAGAATGAAGCATTGTAACAGGATTTCCCATATTGAATTTGGAAATCAATAAAATATTTTATAAAACAACGTATTATTCTCTCGCTTTGCCCTTCATTTGTCTACCAGCATCTCACTCACTACACTCGGCTCACTACTGGGAAAATAATTTCTTTAAAATACGCGCCGAAATTGCTGTAAAATTGCATGTTAACCAAATTCTGTTTATGGAACAATTTAGACAAAAATACATTTTGGGGAGTATTAGCCTCTTGAATATGTTGTTCTTGAACTTTGCCCTTTTCGAACTAAAATGAATAATACGGCGGCGGGTCTTATTTCTCGTTTCGTATCTTGCTTTAAATACACACTCAGCATGTTTCTAACACGCGGTTAACATTTTTGCTGGAGGCGTTAAAATGAATCCGACGATTATGGCCTCGTTAGCTGGCGGCTTTCACCGTCAACCGCCTGCTAACATACACAGTGAATAAATCTGACAGAAACAATAACCTCACCAATCGTATTTTCCCAAATTTCCAGACACAGGTACAACCAGGTAACTATTACATATGAAAATCCATGCGCGTTGTACTGCCCTGAGACTTTTACATTATAAATCGATGTCATGAAATTGCATTATACTCTTTTATTTCACCACCATTATTCTGAATCAAGTATTAGTACTTTCCGCATAGAAAAAATTCGCACTCTTTCCTCATGAGCAATATTTATGTCAGAAATATTGGTGTCACAGGGCTCATACCTTTCCAAAATTGGTAATTCATTGGCATGAAAAACTCAAACGCCACAAGTTCCGCTGATCGCCATCGCATTAACATCCCGTTTGAGATTTATCAAGCTAACGGTGATTTACAGTACCTCTCCCTTCCAAGTGTTGCCGTTATCGATGCGATTAATTATGGCAAGGGCGTATTGGATTTGATGTTGAAACCATTTTGCGTCCCATTTCAAAGATTTATTGTCGTACACTGTGAGATATTTAGCTACTTTACTTGATTTACAATTTATTTTGTAAGTGATTTGTTTTGTGACGTTTAAGGGGCGTCATTGCGTCCCTTTGGCTATAAATTATTGAATAGCATCCAAGCATCCTCGTATCTCTCATGATGCTATAAAACAGTATTGCAAAGAAATGGCTTACAAAAATTTGATTCTGGACTTAGTGCAGCAGAAATATATTTTACAAAGCATTTTCGAGCTTGGAGAAATTGTTATTTTATTTTTATTTCTAATTACAAAATATATTATAATATTGAGGTAAATAAAATCAGAAATCAGCCTTTTTCCATAAAGATGTCAACATTTACCCATAAAAACGAAATAGAAACTGAAAGATTCGCATTTGAAGAATATTTTAGTTGATTTTTACTGAAGAAGCAAATTCAATTGTGGTAAACTACAGTAAAAATGTTTTCTTGGAATTTTTCTGGTTGAAGGTTACATAAGACATGACTATTTTCATAAAATATTTTAATTCAAAAGCTGAGTTTTTACCTCACCTCACTTCCTATTGTTTAAGCCTATCTCTCCCATTCCAATTTGTTTCCTTTTTTCACAGCTTTTGCCGAGGTAACATAATTTCTTACTTAATAGTTTCTTATTCCCCTTCCATGTTTAGCCTTTCTCCCCAAAAGCTTTTGCACGTCTTCATCATTTCACTTCTTCTCATGAATTACATTATAAAACCTCTCCTCAAAGTTGTGGATTCGCAGCCATTCCACCACGTTGCGTAGCAAACTTTTCTCTATTCATTTCTTCCATTCCTGCAAGGGTTTCTAGTCCTCAGTTTCATTGAATGAGGCAATTTTTGGATATATGTAAATTAATATTTTTCTACAAATGCATGATATTTATTCCTATTGTACCTGTAACATAACATTCAAAATACCTAATTAACCAAAAAGTTTATCTGTTAAGTCAATAAGTTCTCTGTGACAGTGATTAACCGAATAGGTCATCTTCATAATAGATCACGACCTATTCATGAATTGCGTATTGCCTTTCAAATTATAAGGATGATATTATGTATGATTTAACACTTTCCCGGCGAATAACATTAGTGTACATTTCTCGGGCTCGCCACCGGGTAAGATAGGCTATCTTACCCGGTGGCGAGCCCGAGAAATGTACACTAAGGATGATATTAGCTTATGGTTATATAGTATCATCAAATGATACTCACCATTGTCTTCCATTAACCTAATGATGGGAATAGTGTCGACTGAGGAATAAATTACAGTGTGCTACGTATGTACATAAAAGTCTCGGATTTTATCTCTTTCAACTTCACTTTTAACTATCTATTTCTAATTCAACTTGGGAAATAAATTTTTCCAGTGCATGTCAGTGAAATTTTAGATTGAATTTATTAGTCTTCAGAACAGGCATTTAGTTAAATAATTGGAAATTATATTATGAGTAAAGGTTTATCTTCAGTGGGTAAAAAATTTGTCGTGATAAATTTTGCTGTCTAACAATGTGTCCTCTTTTGCTGAGTTTATATGCAGAGGATAGTTTTTTTATGTAAAATAGTCGTTACGCTACGCTAATAACCTGGTGAATATGAAAAGATTACGAGTATTCCATGAAAATGAAAGAGGCAACAGTAGATAAGATCAGAGTCTATTATCCCTTGCGTATTGTACGACCACATGGAATGCGTAACGTTTCCCCACTTTTATCTTTCTCTACCCCAACGCTTAAACGGTGCAGCGTGGAACTGCCCCCGTCTCTAGCAGTATCTTCTGAATCAGGCCAATCCTTAGATAGCTCTCTCATTTAAATTAGTTTTTAACGTTTATTTCTCTCTTAAATTTACTAACTTTTAACAGTACGTCAGGTTTCCTCCATCAAGATAACAGTAATCAACTCCTATTTAGGGATTGTAAGCTCTTTAGTGGTCTTTATATTCATGTTATATCGATGTATGGAAGTTGAAACTAGGTGTGATAAGCAATTAAAATGACAATGGAAATATGAGATCAGTTAATTTTTCCCTCGGCGAGTATTTAAAGATTTATGTCTTCAATAATGTTAGAATATAGCACCTTATTCATATTGTAGGGTAAATATTCTATCGCGGTATCACAATACTCGATGACTTACGCTATACCCTCAAAACAATTAGTCCAGGAACATTACTACGTTGGAATTCAAGACTGAGGTATTTTGTTTGTTTATTTTAGTGCAAATAATATCATTACCAACTTATAGCACTTGGCGAGGTGCAATGGAAGTCAATGTTTGAAGTAGGTGATGGGAATATTCACTTCGGATTTAGTTATGCTTTGATTAGGATAGCTCGGTATTTGGGAGTACGGGATACGAACAAAAAGAACTCAATCACTGGTGATGAATTAGCATGCACTTGATCACTAAGTACTCTACTGAATAAGCATTCAGTTGGGCTGAAGATGCGTTGAAATTAATGTTGATATTGTGCCACGATAATATTTTTTATTTTTCATTTTTAACATAAAAAGAATCGCTAAGTTAAGAGATGCAACTGTTGTTTTGAAATTCAGAATACTATTGCTTACCAGTGTTAGTATAGAGTAGAATTTTATAGTAGTGCTGTAAATTAATGTAAAAATCAAAATTTTTGATGAAGATTAAAATATCAGCAGCACTATGCTTAATTATCAAATGGAAAACGAGCTCTTGGAAAACTTGGTGTTTCATTGGAAGAAATGGTTTAAGCCATCGTTAGACTTGATTGGGCAACATGAATTATCCTGTACCGGAATATATTGTTTGTTTCCTAAAAAATCTTCTGAAAGGCAGTTATTTCTTACATGTATAATTTTTTCCTCTTTGGGAGCACTTAATTCTAATATTTCACCAAAGAGAGTTTAATTTTATTTATGAACTTTAGATTCAATTCTCTTGCTTTGCTCAGTGTTATTTTTCTGAGCTTAGAGTAAGTGATTGAGGCCCAGTTCCAAATGACGGTGTCAATGATTGAGATACTTGAATATTTTGATTTTATCTTAGTACCTTGGTATGTCACTCTAACTTTCAACCCTTTTTAGCAATTTAACTAGAAGTTAAAACGCTGGAGTACGCAGAGTGCGGAATTCACATGAATTGCTTGCACCCAGAAATACATTTTTACCCGCTTCTAAACTATTCGTTCTTATTATCCTTGCAGTTTATTCTCCAAGCTCTAAAATGTAACTTTTATGTTGGAAAAGCTGTAAAGTGGAAAGTGTAAAAAAGCTTTTTCGAATTCCATTTTCGCCCGGAAATAAAATGTATTTTAGGATAGAATAGGCGTCTTTCTACAGGATGTGAGTGAGTGAGCAAAAACTCGTTTAGTTCTGGTCTAAGGTGGAGGAGAGGAAATATCAAGCAAAATACGGTATCTCATGGATTGCTTTGAATGGACCCTGGCAAGGAATAAGCGAGGCAAGTCTTAGGCAAAGACGACTAAGGACCAGGTATATTCATTTCTCGCTCAGGACTAGAAGATAGGCGTTGACGTAGAAGTAAATGAGGACGGAATGTTGGAAATAGGAGCCATTTAAATGCACCATTAAAGTAGAAAATGCGCAACGATGGATGGAGCTCACTTCATCGTCACAGAAAATGGGAGGAGACGCTCGCCTGCAAGGCAATACAGCCTCTGAATAGCCCGAGTGCTAGAGACAGAAATCGTAGTTCTCAGTTCAATTTGAGTTCTCAGTGTGTGCTTTTTTGTCACTTCTCACTTAATGCAAGAATAGACTGAGATGAAGTGATTTTAGAAGGTGGAGTATAAGGCCGCGCGTCAGAGAGCGTTTACAACGCCCCTTGAGAACAACGCGAGAAATTGGTCTCCCTCACCTTGAGATACGCCGTTAAGTTGGTGAACCCAGAAAAAGCGAGATTTCAAACAATTACGTTCAGGCAAATCTATTAGTTAAAGAGTAACATTTGATGATGATTTTATATGCGCGAAAAATATGAGACTTTAAAAAAAATTCATTACTAGCAGCACTGAATCGCGTTTTATAGGACCCAAGTATCTTATACTATTTAACGAGCAATTCTTGTATATATGTTTATATTTATGTAGGTATGTAAATATTTTCTCGAACTACCAAACTGACGCTCCTAAAAGGCGAGATGTAAGGATTTTTATGTTCGCGGAATCCATTAGACCAACGGTCTCAGGGCTGCAAGGGCCCCAATACCCCCAAAATGGGCCCTTATTTTACTCTGAATCTGTGGAGCGATTTATTTTATCGATTCTTCAAATTACTTGTAATCAAGATGTAAGGTTCACATTTTCACAATCGGATGGCAGAAAGAATGAAGTAGGTATTTAAATCTTGCAATTGATTTTGTTACACACTTCGTTATCGTTTTAAAAATACGTTTTTCATGGAAAGGTTGTAAATTTTTCAACGATCTCAGCAATAGCATATTTCGGTTTGCAACCTGATGAGGGCTTATAAATGGGAAAGGCCGAGCCTCAGGAGAAAAACGTGGAGTTATGATTCATTCAGTACTGGAATTAAAATTTTCGAGAGAAACCAATTTCAGCCATTGTTAATGAGAATTTTAAAATATTGAATTAAGTAATAAATATTTTTGTTTGATTTTTTTATTTTAATAACTATAATAATCAGTGTTTTGGGCAAAACTCGATCTCCCGGTTTTGGTCCTTGCACGAGCAATTATTGGCCGATGAACTTCTTTCGGGTTTTTCAGCCGGGTAAGGAAGAGAAAGCCACCGATGTGTCCGAGGAAATGGCCCGAAAAAACCTGAGCAGTCCTAATCAGCCGTGTTCACCTGGGAAAAAATCAAATCTTTCAAATCATTGGGCATCTTAAGAAAAGAGAAATGTCGTTACAGCTGGGTCTGGAGAGTCAAGCGAATCATACTCGGGTTACAGGTTACCTGGCATTTGCCAGTGGTCCCCTGAAACATTTTGCCGCGACTATTTTGTACATATTGATCACTCTCTACCGGTATCTTACCTAACGTTTTGCCGCCGCACTTTGTTTCATTCATCGGCGAAAATAGTTTGTGTTTCAACGTGCTCTAATTTGTCTCTTGCAGAGTTAAGCATATATATTTCGTCGAGTTTAGCTTGAACCTTTGAAAATCAATAGGTAGGTATTGTAAGACTCGTGGAACCCCAAAGGGGACTGTTTCCTAGGGATATGCCAAATATATTCAATCACTGGTAATCGAGTACCCGAACTCGGTACCCGGTCAAATTCTTTGGGCAAGTACCTGATTGCCGCTAGTGGTATTTACCTAGGTACTCGAGTCTTCATCGCAGTACTCCGGTACAGGCCCATGCAATTCGACCGGATTGACGTATTCATATGATTACTGTGGATGCCAGGTATTCATTTGAGTACACAATTATCCATCCGAGTGCTCATGTAATCGTCCTTGTACCCAGGTATTCATTCAGATACTCGACTACCAGGGAATGAATAGATTTGACCTATACCTACTGTCTCCGACGTGTGGGTTCATTTTGGGTTTTTTTAGTTGATATTCGCGTGGTAGTTTCATGTTGAATGTTGCTGTCGAATATTGGAGTAGCGAAATTTTCATATTAAACTGCATTTTCAATCTTATGCAAAAACCGTCACTGTTTTCAAACAAGGCGGCGATAAAATTTCTATCGTTGCATGAGTTAAACAAGTGGACTCTTTTCTTTCATTTCTTATTACCATGAACACCTTCAATTTCAAAAATCACGGTCCAATATATTACACAAATGTAGCTGCTCAAAATCCCATGATTTAGCTGGAAATGACTCCACCTTTTTCCTTTTCTATTTCCGCTTTCTTTCTTCTTTATTTCTCTGATAGCTTTAGCTTAAATATAACTGAAGATGAATGAGCAAAAACCAACTGTAAGTTTTATAGTGGACGAAATGAGTACATATTCTTTTCAAAGATTAACCAACTTAGGATTATAATTTAAGATGTGAACTAGAACTCTCTAGAAACAGCTGTGGTATACTTAAAATATTCATGTTGAATTTGATCGGTGAGCTTGATGGCAGTAAAATGCATGTACAGGATAACTTCTACAAGTACTATGGAGATATGGTTTTAACTAGCCTTTGATTTTTTCTCCTATATTACTGGCTCAGCGGCTCTGAGAAAACTTCGTTAAGGTTAATTTTGATGAGCCTAAATATTAACGTATAGATGCGCGGATATGATATCTATTTGACTTTTCTTGTAGACTTGAATATTTATTGGTCATTATTTAAGTTTTATCGATAAGAAATTGATAAATTCAGCACTTACTGTACGACCAGAGACAGTTCACCACAGTTTCCCAAAGAGATTGAAAGAAGTGCGTTAGGTTATCAGGTTATCCTTGTCATGTCTGTCACTGATATCTATTGGTTGAAACCTAAAATAAATATTGTTTTAAAATAATTTCATTTTCTTCTCATTTGAAGCTTAGAGAGACGGATGATACCTTGCTTGCTGGGCACCTGCTGAGATGACCTAGAGTCTTTCCGTCGAGGGTTAGGAAAATGTCAGTCAATGACGGTCGATGCTCCACTCTCCCTCCTATATTTCAATAGCATTTGAGAGAGGGTGGGCATGGCATCAGTGATTAGGTGGGTCTTGGAAGCGGTAGTTACGCCGGTTATCTCAGGGAGTGGCCGGAAAGGCACCTGCCCGATGTACTTTTTTTGCGTAGTGCGACTAGAGAAGAGCGGACCTTTTCACTTCGTCTGCGGAACGGGATCTGAACTTAAACAGTCCGCGACTTTGATGATGATGATACATGGCTTGCGCTTTGCAGTATCGTTCCTTATGAACATTTTGCTCCAAATTTTAGAAACATAGTGAAAGGTGAGAAAAACGGATACAGATTTAGTCGAGACACTATGAATGACATGATTTGAACTAATTTTTGAACGTGATTAAACAAAAAATCCTGAATTTGAATGCCGTGAAAAAAATCACTTTTCCATTAAAAAAAGAAACTGTCAAACAGTTTATATTACATTCCTTAAATTAAAGAATTAAAATTTGTCAAAAACAAATATACTCTTAAGCCTGAGGTGAAGTAACTCATGTAAAAAATTGCTCTATCGCTTTTGTAATGATTTATATTCCTTCAGGTGACGTAGCTGAGTTTGAAATAAAATTGGCACCGCGATACAATTCAACGAACTGAAAAAGGATTCTCTAGGCTCAAGAGTTTACAAGAAAAAGTATTCGTTTTATTTATGAAATAAAGTAAAGCAGATGAAAAAAGACGCAAAAGGATCAAAAATGGGAAGTAATTACTTGTGCACCCCAATGAACTGTTATAGATGAAAAAACAGAATAGTACTTGAATCTATCAATCAACACGTGTGAAATAACTTCTTACCATTCTGCCCACAGCTTCATTATATTCTCTCTCTTTTTCAGAGCTAAGGTCCTGAAATCTTCTTCCGTATCATATTTTTTGTAGCACCCAGGGTTGGATATTGCTAAATATAGGGAAATAACTTTTCTCTTTGACAAGATTCTCCATTTTTTATTATAGTAATGAACCTGACTTATAGTTCTTCGGAAATGATTTTTTAACACATCAATACGGCTTGACAGAAATCAGTTTCCAAATAGAAGCAATTTTTAAACTTTACCCGCTAGTTCCCCCTAATGCCGCAGCTGCAGGATCAGTTGCCATGACGGCAGTTAATGATATGAAATGAATTGGCAGAAACTTTTATGTGCACGAAAGTGCTAAACATTGAATGTCTATCTAATTTTATTTATCTTTTGAGTCAATAAACCTGTTTGATGATCTTTCAGTCTCTAGAATTTCAGCAATGAGCTGACGGTCGTATTCTTCATATTTGAGAAATTTCCTAATGCCAATGTGAAAACATTTAAAATAAAAATGTGAACGAATCTCATTCTATTTCAATCCTCTACGATAAATCGAGCGCTTTAAAATTGGTACCGAGAGAAGGAGAGAAGTTTTTCTTTTCAAGTTTTGGTCGGATATTCGGAAGGCAATATTGTTTTAGACTCTTTTAACTAATGCAAAGTCAATTTCGCTGTTCCTTTCAAATTTTGCGTTTTTTGAAGCCACGCCAGTACATTGCGATCCAAAATGCTGAGCAAACCTCCTCACATACTCAGCGGACGCGAGGATTTCTACTGCTCCCTCTCTCTTGCTTGCTGAGTGCTGAGAATGCAATATAAATATTACAAAAAACATTTTGGCTGCGACAAACTTCAATCTTCGTGTATCACTCTTTGCACGAAATCCCTGTTGGCACTGGTCATTTGGCAAACTTTTTCATTTCATGACGATATAAAAATACCAGTTTTGACGTCTCGAGGTTAGGTCATGTGGAAATAAAACTATATCTATATAGAAATATATCGATATGAAAATAGATAGGATTTTCTTTTAAAAGGTGTCAAAGTGCTGAACAATATGCGATGCCCTGACCACAAAGCAACGGCATGTCCTCGCTGTCTCGCTGCAAATGAAAGGAGAAAGCCTGTCGCACGCCATAGGGGTGGTTCAAGGCTCCAGAACGATGCATTGAACGAGGAGATTTGGGCATGCGTGTTAGCAACGAGGACGGACTGGTGGGGAAGTAAGGAGCGCTAGACGACATAAGGCTCAGATTTGAGTGTGGGCGTTGACGGCCCGGTTTGGATATTCACTCCCTGCGAGAGAGAGAGAGAATCGACGACAGGCGCATCACGTCCCCTTTCCCGTATGTTCTTTTGTAACCACCAAATGTCCTCGACATTTTTCCTGCTAACCTCTCAAGTATTCGAATGAGAAAGAAACCTATTTTTAACTTATAGTAAATCCTATTGTAGTGGATGCAGGATAGGATACTAAACGCTTTGTTGATTGCGAACTTATTTATGAATGAATTCGTAAACACTTCCTTCGCAGCGACTTAAAACAAATTACCTTTTCCATTAGTTGACTCGTAATCATGAGCGGATAAATCAGGACGGATTATTTTCATCTTCTCGTGGCAAGCTCTCTGTCACCTTAACGATTTTTTCTCTTCCACGTCGTACAATATTGGTTTGCTGCGCTCTACTTTTAACTTTTCCTGGGATATATATTTTGATTACTAATTGTATGATCGAAAGAAAAGCATTCCAAGCACCCTCTGCGTCTATCTAAATTTTTGATCGTTTGAAGACGGGAAAGAAATACTTTTGATGACATTTCAGCCACTCTAAATCAGGTGTTTTCAAGAAGTAGTTTTCCCTGTTGCTTAAATTTTTATTGATATTTAAGGAGACCATAGGTCTTATTACCCTGTGGTCACTAATTCCTTCTACAGTGTCCACCTTAATCACATGATGTGGTACATTTGTAGCAATTAAATCAAGAATTTTGTCTCCTTTGTTAGGCACCGTAGCTATCTGAAGTAGCGCATCTGATAATAAAATGTACAACCGTGACTCGCAATTGTCTTTATCTCTCCCTCCGAGTATGATGTTGTAGATCTTCCAATCTTTAAATGGAACTTTGAGGTCCCCACCTCTTATCAAATTTCTTTCGGGATACCTGGATGTGATGCTATTTATCTAAATTTCTAGTTCTAAAATTGAAGTGAGGTCAGTGTTGGGTGGCCTGTAGTACTAGCACACAAATATTGTTTTAGATATAGGCCATTTATTGAACACCCTCTAGATTTAAGGTAGTCCTGAAAATATATGAATAAGTCTTTAACTTGATTCATTTTTTTCGCGGGTTCGTTTGAAACTCCTTCAAAACGGAAGGTTTTTCGTGACACCCAAGAACCTATTGCGGTGACAGTATGATTAATTTTCAAATATAGTTGAGAAAACATATTACACGCTGTTGATTTGTGATGAGACTTATGTGTTAGAAATTCCTCAATTTTTTAAATAATGTCTCACTGGAGTGCAAACACGTTCCATTTCCTATGTAAAAGGGCTGGTATTTTTGGCAAATGACTCCGAAAGCAATGTGGTAAGGGGTTGAATTTTTGGTGTCTCTAGAGGGGTGAGATATTTATCTTTAAAATGAGACCAAATTCATTGATTTCTAGGTAAAATGATATTTCGCTCAAACTACCTTAAGGCTGGCCAATGAAACGATATCAGCTTGACTGACAATTGTATTCTTTACAGCTACAGCAAATACTCCGCCGCCGATTCGGTTGATTCCATCTTTCATGCTGAATAAAAACACATGGTCGTCTCCCATGTCTCCCACGGATATGTATTTGGGAGATTACCAAGTGTTTTCTAATTAGCATAAATATAGACAACTTCCATTAAGTACAGCTTGGTACAGTCAAATTTAATTCTATCTTTTCTAAAAATGTTGAATGATATTGGGAAGACTTCACTATCTGAAATATCGTCTGTCAGCCAACTTTCTGTGTTAAAAATGGCGTCGCATTTCGAGCTGTGAACTAAATGATGGGATTCTGGAGTCTCATTTTTTAAACAACGGCAGTTAAATACTGCTACGACTATTGCTTGACAATTCTCTTCATTGTATTTCAGGAATATTTAAAATTTGGTATCATCGATTAAGCTATTCTTGGGCCCTCTGCTCTGAATACTTTATATCATATGACTCTCTGGAAATGCAGAATTTTTGATCGCATTAACTGACCTACTCTCTCGTCTGCCGTCAATGGTAAACTCAACGGGTATGCTCAAATATCCTGCGCGCTACCTCCTGCGGTGCCTCGTATGTACAGTGCACGTGTGTATAGTGCACGTTACCCCTGACAAACACCTTTTTAGTGGCTTGCAGGGTAATAAGTAGATTTAGATGTATAGTTCGTATATATGACACGGCCGGCACACATTGGGTCTCTCCCTTTCCGAGCGTTGCGAGGCACCTGCGTCGTGGGTGATGTAGGTACCTCGACAGTTGTCTCTCTCCCATTCCCGAGACTTGGCTCCCGGGAAATGCTTACGTGAGGCACCCGAGACGGGAACGAGTGAAGGTGAACAGTCCTTCGCACGCCTCATACTTAATACTTGCGCTGCTGGTTTGTGAGGAGTTGGAGGGGGAAAGGACTGGCGAGTCACCATGCCTGACGCTAATAACTATCCGTGAAACAAAAAATAATCGCGGTGTTCACAATACGGCGCCGCTGTTGGCGATGTGATTAAACCATAGCCTGTTAGGAGGATGAATTATTTTGCTGTTGGGGGCCCAAGAAGAGGCTAGAGCTAAGTAAACCATAGTACCCAACGTTGCGGGCGGTTCAGTTCAAATGCGAGAGTCCAGCAGCTAAGCCTCATGAGGTCTGATCGGCTTGTTTCCAACTTATATCTTGTGCATATTAGGTGGCAGTAGACTATTCAAAGGCATAAATTTTATCCATCGCAAACATTGTGAGCATCCATATTTAAAGAATACTATTTGGTACTTTTCCACTGAATTTTATTTTGGGTGGTTGGACGCGTTTTACCGACTTGCGGCATCATCAGGAGAAATGTTTAGGCAACATCTGTTCAGATATATAAAAGTAAAATTCTTTGGTGCAGTACAAAATTGTATTCTTTAAGTATGGATACTATTAACGTCCACGAAGTGAAGCCTGGCTCTGTAGAGTTAAGTTTCAGTTTTTTAAATTGTAATTGATCCTCTCTTCCAAATTTGCAGTAAAGAAATCCAGTGAAATTGTGAAATTTATACTGTTATAACCGATTTCTCAATTCAGTATTACTGAAAAAAAATGATAGATCGACCCATCTGAAATTATTTTCTAATGCTGGCATCCGAGGCTGCCCTAAATTTGAAAAATGCTCCATGTGCTTCATCCTTATTCATTTTGAAAATCAATTTCGTGATACAGTTACATGCAGCGCGGAATGGCATTCATCCGGGGATACGAACTGCTATTTCCACCTGAACGACATATGGAACGCATTAAATGTAGGACTGCATTGCCGGAATGTTATTGTGTGAAGACTTCGTAATCGGGGAGTTGGACGGTGTTATGAGTTGTGGGATGGAAAGATTCCTAAGAGCATTACACAAAACGATCAGTGGATATGGATCGATGGAATAGCGTGCATATGTTCCACTTCGCTGAGCTCGTAAGAAAGAATCAAATGGAATCAGATTCCCCTCCTCGCCATTTAAGCGATTTTCTTCTTTGCATGAATACATAAAAAAATTCTTTTCGTGTCAGGTAACTTAAGCATGCAACTCCGCGTCGACAACTCTTGCTTACGTTCATAAATACCCGGATTTGAGTTATAAAACTTCCAAAATGTCGTTCCTAGAAGGTTATTGAATTTGTCCATCCTAAAAAATGGAGCGGGCACGGTAAAGTGGCACTGTCGAGATTGCGAGTAATGCGGCGTATGCAGAAAAGGGATGCGGTAGAAGGAGAACATTATTTCACTTTTTCATCTCGGACGATATTAAAGTAATGAATTGTGTGTCATGCTCTCTGCAGGAACGGCGATTATTTTTTGTTTCGAATTGTCTTTCGAGTGGTCGCAAGGTAGCGAAACGCAATACATAACTACTGATTTTTTTCGAGATCAGGTTTATATCCTTCAGCAGGCTGCTGAATGATAGTGAAATATGCATGGGTGATTCGTTTGTTTTTTTTTTCAAAACTCTTACTGATATTTTTCATGCTATATGTGGCTGAATTGTGTATCGTTGAAAAAACGATGCTAATTTAATGTCCTTCATATTTCTATTTGCGCTGCTTTATTCACCTTATAGGTTACACTTAAATATACTATTAATGTGGAAAACATTCAGAGTTTTTACATTGTATGGCATTTGTAACTCAGATGACAGAAGATTATGATTTTCAATCCCTGTGTGCAGTATTCAGTGATCATCCATGGCATTAAGCCCTCTTATTAGGCTGTTGTGCTGTATACTGTAGGCTAGATACGGCGAAAGATATATCAATGATAGTTAAATCACAATTTTCTCTTAATAATCTAAATTTTATGCCTCCACCGAAAGAGGCTCCCACAAATGCCTCATGCGAAAGATGACAGAGTATCTGAAATATAGAAAGATATAACCGAATTTGAGATGAGCTTTCATCTAAATGAGGAAGCCAAAATTTATGTTATAAAATGCGCCTAAACGTATCGTTTTCATTTTGTATACATATTTAAATTATAGTTATATTAATAGCTTAATGTTTCCTTTGCCCAGCTTTATTTGACAAAATTCACTTATTCGACTCGGTAAAACTAATTACATATGCTTGAGCTATTGTCATTCGGTTACTTTTCACTCAACCAACTTTTAAATTTGAAGATAAAATGCAAAGTTTATTCATTATAGTCAATGGAAAATAGTTGAATTGTATATAATGTTAAGGCGACGGTAATTTTCGTGAGTGCAGCTCTCCCAGTACCATGTGTATAGGGTACGTGTTTTTTGCTTGCGCCAGTGACTAACTAGCGAATTTATTCGTGTTTTAACTAAAAAATTGTAATGATGACCCGAGTGGGGAGAGTTGTTTGTGGAAAAAGTCGGTTTGGGTCAATGGAGTGCGTTGAAGTTGCGTCCATGAGGTAGGGTGTGTGTTGGACTTGGAGGAGGACATGCGTCGAGTGAATTGTGGGCCCAAACAAAATGAGCTCATGAGAACGTAATTGGAATCTTACAACCGCTTCGCTTGTTATTCTCCCAGACCCCAGGGTAAAGGCATGCTTTTCACTGAGGGACATGTCTATCCTTCTATGTCTATATTTCACTGAGGGATATGTCTTTTATTTGCTGAAAAGGGCAAAGCTGTTTTGTTCGGAAAAAAACTACATGGGCTCTTACGCTCTGATAGAATGCTTTGTAGATGGGAGTGCGTCAGTGGGATCTGTCGTTTGGATGCTGAAGAGGAAACAACGCAGTGAAACACCCAAGTACTTGAATATTTTGAGGAAACGGACATTGGTGTTAATCAAAGAATGTGGAATGGTGAACGTTTTTCAAGATTAGAAACCCTCATATTTCTGTAATCATTGCTTTCCTGGGCGATATGGCGTATCACATTATTACTCGGACTTCTAAATCGCTAGCAGTAACTAAGTTGTCATCCCTTTTGATCACATAGCGTATCTTGTGATGACTTTCCATAATAAAACAGCCTGTTACTATTAAAAACCCTATAGTTATTTTTCGTATCTTCCTCTCAAATTTTACTTTCCGCCACATCAATTTAGTGTTAGAATTCTCCTAGAACCAAAGATATAATGAAACTAAATGTTAGATAAGGGTGATAATATTTCATGAGAGCGATGGTTTGAACAAAATGAGTTATATTCTAATCGATTCTATGCTCTACTATCGGCAGCAAATGATTGTGTGACACGGGAGTGGTTGAATTTTAAATACCTCAAAACTGGTTGGGGCGTGGTGCCTAAGTTTTCGAGGCGGTATTTTCGTTTTAACCTTGTGATTTACTGGTATTGTCTACGGAACAAAGTATTTACTTTTCTCTTTCGTGTTTGCTATGGTGCTGCTGATGGGGATGAGGAAATGTCTTTTAAAGTGTCTGAAGCTAGGCTCTCCTACGGAAACTATGTCTTAACCTCCTCAGTCCCGAGACATATCCAGCAGTATTTTTGGAAAATTATTCATAATTACATTTTGCGTTGTAAGCCATGTTTGCAGAGTTAATATCTCTGCAAATATCTCTTTACTATGCTGTCACTTATTAGCAAGCGTCTGAAATAGTGGCGTTGCCAATATTTTGCGTTACTAAGCGGAAAAAAATTCAAAATTCTGTGTATTGTACACAATACGCTGGGACCGAGGAGGTTAAAGACCGGAATTTTTTATCATAGATTATTTCTGAAAATTTAAAATCCTCTAATGAAAGACTGATAATAATTCAAGACCGAAATTCTGAGATAACACCCTCAGAATATAGATCTCCAGGAGTCTCATTCAAAATATACAATCCGCAGAAAACGCATATTCGAGAGCGCTTGAGGTGTTCTTCCGTAATTTAGAGAAATGAACGGCCATCATGCGATTGTCTGGCAGAGTGCAATATTCCATTGCTCACGGTGTCGTGGTAAATATAGAATTTTAGGAACACAAGTTAAAGAACAAAATATGCAGAAGTATTTATGTTAAAAATCTAACAGTTTTTCTGTGTTTCAATGAGTGCTGCATTTTATAGAAAAGATATCTGTTGAAGTAACTGTTTACAAATATTGAGAGGTAAAAATAATGCTAACACCAGACGTGTAAGTGATTATTGATTCACGGTAATTGACAGTGCCATCAAATAATTAATATATGTATAAAAGATCGTGATATGAGAAATGAAGCTTTAAAATTAACCTTTGGATCCTATAACACTGTCCAGAAATGACTTTAAAAATAAAATAATTTTCAAGTCACGGCTGTGGATTAATTAAGATAAAAATTCTTCGCGTTTAAATTCTCTGTACTGAAAAAAATTTAGCCTGTAAATAGTGATTCTGTAATTGTGTTTTCTTTTCGGAGAGAATATTCGGATGACAGATTTAACGAAGTAGTGAGCGTTTTTAGTCAGAAAATGTGTTGTACAGCGATTTCCCATTGAGTCATCTTTTTGTCCTTTGAGCCGGGAAATTCTGCGTTAATTTGTGATTTGGGAAAATGGAAGGTTTCCATACGGAGCTCTTGAATGGAATATGAAAATTACATTCCCTTGGTGGAAGCACCAATGAAGATAGGGTGGAGGCTACAAATGAAAGATCACTGGAGGGATTCCCGCTCTTTACGTACCTAGGTATTGCAGATTGCAATTCAATACCTAACGTATTACATACGAGTGGTAATTTAAAAAAATGGAATCGAATGGCGATCATACCTCGTAAAATAGACGAAGGACGTTAATGGGTATTACAGCTTTTCTTTTTGGTGAATAAAGAAAAAAGAAGTGTACGTGGAATTCAGCTCGCGGAAACAAAAGCGGGACGCCGTCCAGGTTAAAACAGAATTCTGCTCAAATTGCTCAATGGAAAGACAATGGAGGGAATCCGGACTTTAATTAAAATGGAATAGATTGGATTGTGGGGAATACATGTGAAATGCATTGAGGAATGAACTCGCATTGACCCGAGGAGAGGAAACAGTACGATCCATTGGTGCGAAAAATGGTAGAAATGTTGAGAAAATATTTGTTCGCTAATAATGGGCGGGGTACTCAGGTTTGAAAAAAATCCATTACGAAATGTGAATTATAACCACGTTATATCGTTAAAATTTTTTTAAATTTCTATGTCGTACAAATGCACGTTGGCTCTGGAACTGAGCGTGAGATACCGTGAAAATGAGTGTCTACTCTTATATTTGGGAGATGCATTCTACATGCTCGTGTTTTTGTATTCTTCCCTAATTATGGCCCTCATAGAAGACGCGTCTATTTCATGGGGTTCTCACTAATTTGGATTGATACCACACCTCAGGTTAAAAAAAATAAGCATCATCTCCCGGCGAAATTATAAGGCTATATTCTCTCTGAAGACGTTAAGAACATATTAAAATGGCATAATAATATGAGACGTCATGTGGATATTATTTTAGGGACAGACGAGAGGACATTAAAAATGACATTCTTCCGCGTTTAATTAGGGGCCAAAACAACTTTAATCATAAACACCCTAATGGAAACGGTAGGTAGTCTTGTTATTTAATGCCACATTATTTTATTAATCTTTATTTCCGAATTGGTTTGTAGTAAGTAGTAATATTTGTCTGTGAGTTGTTTACCTTACCTTTACCTTACCTTAAAATACCTTAGCATGAGTATTTTTGTTGCATTGTTCCACTTACGCATAAATTAACTTCGTCCGATGATTCTCTGGATGTGAACAATTAGGAGCCACATAGCATGATTTGAAATATAGTTTGTATCCTTTTGACTTGAACTGTAGAACCTTACTATTCACTAGATTTTTACGTGGAATTTATCAAAATGCAAACGTCAGAAAGAGAGGGTCTTTGAAGGTCGGTGCATTACTGATACACTGTCATCCCTTGCCACACTTTCTTGAGGTAGCTTTCCGGATTCCACTGAGATTTTGGAGTAATTAGAGGACCATGGTGGGTGCATTTTGAGTATGAAAACTCTCTCCGATTGACTGTCAAATTTTCGATTGAACGCGCAAAATTCTCGCTCTTACTATACAAATTCTTGAATGCACTAATTCTTGCTCACTTAAATCTTCCATTATTCAGTTCACATTCTTCCGTTTGTTATGCCTACGATTATACGACGATTTTTATAGATTTTTATCAATTGCGGGAAAACGGCAATGAAGATGCGGTTGTGGACACCGCTTCTGCAGAAATCAGACTGTAAATATGGCTTCATGTATCCGCAAAGGCCTAGTCAATCCTAAGCAGGAGTGTATAAAATTACTCTCATACATTGTTAAGAAATTTATCATGTGCTAAGTAACTTGGATGATTTTAATGGTAATTTGTCTCCTCAGGGAAGAAGAATTATTCTGAAACGAGCATTGTCGTTCATAGGAGACGTTTGTCGTCTTTTCATCTAGTAAACCTTACGATATTTAACCTTCTGCGTGAGTAATTGCCTTAACATTCCATTACATTCACTGTTTACAGAATAATGAAGGAATGATCTCCCTGTTGTCTACCTAGTTATTCTGAAACACGCTTTTAATGAACGCGTATACGCATGTTAACATGCTGCTTTACACTCTAAAGGCCGCCGCACACCGAAAGACACATCACGCAACGCCTCACTAAACACACACAACGCCCAGCTACGTGAGACCACAGACCGAAAGATAGGCCGCTAAGTGTGGCTAGGGTCAAATTTCAAGTTGGTCCAAATGTAACGGCATACGCCTTTCTGATTCACCTAATTTTGCCGAATCACAATTCAAAATGTTTTTTTAAATTTGCACTTCAGGGTTTCTTGTAAATTCAGAAAAATTGAAAAAATCGTATTTTTGACGGAAAAACGAACTTAAAATCTAAAACTGCCGTTTCTCAGTTAATTATTATTCAAACTGAATAAAATTCGCAGAGATATTTTATTAAAGCCTGTAAATGTAGAATGTATTATTTAAAGTGTAATTTATTGTCACGTACGTTTGTTAGCATAGTTTAAAGAGGTACATGTCCGGAAATTTTGAGCTCTGGAGACGGAATTTTTAGTGTGTTGGCAAGTCTCGTACTATGAGAGATACATGGGTACTACCATATAGTGAAATGTTCCTCAATATATAAATAAGTTTTTGGGTGGGTTCTAGCCTCTTATAACCAATAATTTTCGGGTAAGAGACTAAACTACGAAGCCGCTATCAGTGCGTCGTCCGCTAGCCATGTGCCTAACCTTGTCCAACCGGGCGCTGCGGACTCGTTCGTTTTCTATATTAAATATACATACGTTTTAAAAACCTTTGCTTTAATTATGGCACACGACAGACGAATAGATGCCATTTCTTATTGGGTAATTTTCGAACTGTCGAGCGAATTGAGTTTGCACTCTCCCTAATATTTCCAAAAAATGACGAGGAGGCAGACCTAGGGATACTATATTAATTGAAACTTATCGAAACTCGGTATCAAGGTATTATCGAATCCTCGATATCGTTAGCAATAAATGATTGTCAAAAAATATGTTAAAAATGTCACTACTACCTACATGTTGCCTTCCCGGCAATTGGAATTGTAAAGTTATTCACGGGATGACAGCCGGGTGAGAATTTTGGAAACTGATGCTTCAGTGATTAGCTCTGCCATCGTTATCTAGGATATCATATGCACGAGGGTATAATGTCTTGTCCTTGATAACGCTGGCAGAGACAGCTACCGAAAAGCCGACGGAAAAGTAGAACAAATTCTCACCCGGCTATCATCCCGTAAATAAATCATCCATCGCTACTTCCATTCAAATATTACCTATGAGTTAATTCTATCGAGTTTTTTATGTGAAGTTCAGTAACAAATAACCAGCTGCTCTGTAAAAATTACATTTTTTGTTTAGTTATTGTTTAAATATATAATATTTTTAAATTTTTATATAAATATTTTTATTAGTGCAAGGTTCTAATAAAGTGCCCGTTTTTATGCGTTTTTCAAGGAGAGAAAAATTCTTGCTATAGTATCAGCACCAAACTTAAAGCATAGTACAGAAAGCTACCTTTTATGTATTAAACAAATTTAACTAATGACTCGTATACGAAAAAGTTCTTGTGATTTTTCGAAATGTAACAGTTTCTCCGGTGGAGGAAATCAAGGATAGCGTTATTAGTTCCGTTGGCTATAAGCAAAGCATTTGAATTCACATTCGTTCCTATAGGAAAAAAACTCCCTTGGACCGGGAATCGAACCGCGGATCCCTAGCTTTCCGGGCCTCTGTGCAGACCACTACGATATCCAGGTTCCTTAATCCCTACTCCAATTTTACTGAGATTCATACGGGAGAACATCAATATACGGGATGGTTGGTCACCCTAGCATCGTCATACACTTAGGTACCTTCCTTGTGCACTGGCGCCCTAGTCATGATGCGCTCTAACGGATTGGAACCGCACCATGCGACGTCACATCCGGAAAATGACAATCGAAAGGAGCGGAAAGGTACGAAGTGTGCATAATATCGGATTGGAATACGGCCTTAGTTTGAAGAGCCGTAAATGCGGCGACCACGATTTCCCCTTCAAATGGTGCCATCACGACCGAGTTGATTGGACAGCGTGGCGTGCAGTAGGGGAACTTTTGGAGTTGGTGAACTTATGAGCCCAGACCTTTGTTATTAGCTGGGCGATATCGCTTTGGTTTGGTCTTTGCTCCGTAAAGCACTCCACCCGCATCAGCCTTACTTCAGCCTTATTGGCGAGAATAGCTCATTAGTGGCTGGGAGAAGATAGATGTCCGTGGGGGAGAGGGTGAGAATTTAGTATTCCCCGGGTATGTGTCATTGGGGCCCGTTAGACATTTTTTTTGTTCTTCTTTACCATCGGGCCATCATACGGCCACATCTATATCCTTCGTTTTTATATTTTATCCAAGAAAATCTTAACTACCGGTCTGTCCTAAGGAAGCCTACCTGACGTGAAGATGCAAAGCAAGCACAAGCTTCCTTGCTCATATCGTCAAGGAAATAAATGGAGATTTTCAGAAATGATAACTGTATTTACACTTTTAGTTGTGTTTGTACGGAATTATTATGAATTATTGGTGTGGAGTAGCAATGTAAATTGATTATGAGCATGGTTGTATAAATGTTTAGGTATACTCAATTGAAATTCAATTGATGTATATTTTGATGGTAAATATTTTAGTATTTGGGAAGAATGAATGCTTTCAAATTAAAGTAATTGATTAACTTTAAAATTATTTTGTCAACTTACTTAATTGTTCAAGTAGACGTATTATGCTAATTTCTCTAGCTTACACGATACCCTGCGAGCCACCTGAAGGGTGTGTGGAATGGATGAGTGTCTGCAAGCAAGCATTTGCCACCTAATGGGAGTGAGTCTCATGAAGCCAGGTTCAGTTTCTGCGAGAGATCTTTTGGAGAGTGATCCAATGTCAGCTCATAAAATGCCGATAGACCCAACTTGGGAATGCGGCGTAACTTAACACTCAATTGGTTTTTTTTTCACTGATTGGTATTTTATGCTAATTGGACGTGTATAAGCAAAGATAATGATGGTAGATGTGGCAGCCAGCTTCCTAGCCTCCGATCCCCAGGGATTAATTTAAATTCCGGCAGTAGGAGGGAATTTTCTATCGAATCTAATCGAATCGAATTTTCTATCTCCCGTTACACATAACTCACAAATATCAAGATATATTGTAAACACATTCTATCCGATTACATTACGCGAGTGAATATGTTGTTAAGTAACTGGTAGTGAGGGGAGGTGAACCAAAACTAAGGTAATTTTTCGTAGTTAAAGAAAGATTGTTAGGTCGGTAAGGGAAGGAGTAATCATGAGTCAGCTGGAATATTGGAGAGAGACCCGCAGTTGAAAATAGTCAGCTTGTGACGGAATCCATTGTTAAACGTCCTAGCCGACGGAAAAATTTATTACTCAAAGTAGACTACTTAACCTTCAAGATCGGATCGGGGTTCCATTGAAAAACTCACTACCACTGCGACCTGGCAACCTGTAGTTTTGCAACTTGTAGACTGGCAACCTGTAGTTTTGGGTAAAAACTCATATAATACAAGCTAGAGAGTGATAACTTTGTTATTTTCCACACTATTATTACGATCAAACTGACGGTTTAGACGTTTCTACATCATCATCAGTGATCTAACTGCTTACTCAAGTGTGCAAGGCTATATTTATATACATGGGACAGGATATGGGATAGGGGTGGAGAAGCGAACGACCCTTGAGAGTACGAGTGAAGAACTAGGCTGGCTGTACATTACATGGACAAATATCCAAAGAAGGCGTCAAAATACGACGCCAAAATTAATGCATAAGTAGAGAGGGACAACAAAAAGGGAGGGTAATTTTTGTGGAGTAAAATCATTGAAAACTCAGTGTTCATAAATTTTAAAAGCTAAAATAATTGTAAATTTTCTAAAATATCTAGCTTAACGCTTCTATCTAAAGTTTATAAAATTAAAAGAAGAGGAGTGATTCGACTCTAGTACGTATTAATCAATAACAGAATTACAGTGACGATTGATAAGACAATTCAAATGCTCAGCCATCCACGTTTGATAAAACTATTTAAATGTTCAGCCATACTCATCTTGAATGACCAGTCAGTTTGGCCAATGTAGAAATAATTGCATGCAGGAGAATGAAATGTTAGCAAGCACACCCGGCTTCTCCCCAAATTATCATATTGTTGTAAAGACATATTTGAACTTGTCCTTAGGCAATAATTGTCTTAGTTTATAATTTAAATGCGAAAAAATGGGTAACTTACATCATCTCTTTGGTTTGTCCGGGAAATGGAGATAATGGAGGCAAGGCCCAAATAATACTAAGATACTGTACTCAAGCAAATGTAATATCTCATTCTAGGATGCATTAGTTTTTTTGTATTGCACCAACACTTCCATTTGGACCATACTTCCGAGAATAGCTGAGTAGTGGTGAGGGAAAAGTTACATGACCTACATGTTCACCTTGCCTATAGATCTGCCGGAGGGTCGCATGGCGGGAGGTGTCAGAATACCCGCCATAAAAGAAAGAAAATAAGAAAAAGGAATTGGGAAAGAGATGAGCGTAAGTACATTGTAGTTTTTTGGGTGTTTTACGGTAAGCTTTGTTGTGTTATGCTACCTGTAAGGGTGCGTGATAAGAATGAATTTGTGTATACATCTTTCGGCAGTGTAGTTATCGTGCTTTGTCGCTTGAATCAGCTCTTTTGTCGCAGTATGGTTGAAACTATATTTTGTACCACCCTTTAACTCGTGGAATCTGAAATTTTAAATACTCTAAGTGTAACGTATTGTCGAATATTTTTGTTCCTCCGAACCATTAATCATAAACTTATTATAATGTGCGTTTTATTTTTGTCTTTTTCGTAATTTTTAACGTGTCTACTTCTCTTTGTATTAGTTTATTTAGCGCATTTAAAAAATCTGTACCGGACCAAAAATTCTCGTGACGTATTTAAGACGTGACCTAACCTGAGCTAAGTGCTTTTCATTTTTCATTTTCAATCCGTTTCAATTAAATTTTTTTCTCGTGAGTATTTTCCTATAACTTTCTTGATAAATCTGTTTTCTCATGCTGCTCTACAAACATTTCGTCTGTCTAATCCACATATTGGGCCGTATGAGGAGACGAATCTGTCATTTTCCCTATGCGTGAAAGGGTGGCAGTGGTAGGTACAGTTATCGGTGGCACTTTCCCGACTAATTCCTGCCTTAAACGTCCCGACAACCGAACCCACCCGACACTTTCCGAAGTAGGGGTGTCGACTAGATCGCTGTAATTTTCATACTCACGTAATGCTTCCGTGACGATTCATGTGACGTTTTACCATGTTTACTGCCCACAATGCATTGTGTCGATCTTTGCCGATTGAGAAAATGGAAGTCATGGACGCACAGCAGATGATAAGGTTGACTAATGAAGAGTCGAATTAATTAGTTATCCAGCGAAAAGACGTTTTGGAGAGCATGAAGACAGGAGCAGTGACCAATGCATGAAAGGCGAGAAGCTAGAAGGATGTGGAAGATGAATTCAATTCGAAGGAATTTATTAGCAAGTTAAAGATTTTTGGCGGATTGTTGATATGTTACATTTGTCCGTTAAAGCCTTTAGAAATCATTCGTGATGAATGAAGCCTTGGTAGCTTAACTTATATTAGCAAACAATTTTTTGTACGTTATTTCTTTGTCTCATTGGGATATTGTTCTTTCCTTTAATGAAATAATTTTATGCCCCATAGCACAATTGCAATAAGCACAATTGAAGCATACTGCGATGCCAAGGGAAGGCAGAAAATTCCAGAGGTAACAATGATTGTGAATGCGCTTGTATTGCCTACTTTATCTTAGGAAATGCGGTGTACTGACTTAACCCAAAAAGTACTGCTACATAAGGTAAGGTCATGCATTATTACATGTCACCTCTTTGAAACTGCTATAGATAATTTGACATTCGATTCTATATATTTCTAAAGAAATCTTTGAAAACATATGCAATACCTATTACTACCAAACAATTAATTAAAAGATCACATTATTTCCCATATTGGAGTTGTTCAATATTCATAATTGAGTCCAGTGGTTTAAGGATGCTTAAAAAAACAACTTTAAAACATTTCCAAAGATTTATTTTACCCAAACAAGTTTTTTGCTGATACCAAATTTTTTTATACACAGTAATTAACACTTGGAAGAGCCGTAGCTGAATACATAGGATAGAATACAATTAAATGACGGGAAAAATCCCTTCAAGTACTTCTCTAAAGCAGAATTCCCTGAGGTATCGGTTAACATAATAGTTAGGGACATTCTTCTAACATCAGTGAGACAACCATTGTACAACTGAGGTTGGCCAGATCTATTTCTTTTCAACTATTAAGTGTCTTGCAGAGAAGTTACTAAGTTCAGAAGAAGATACCCAACTCACCGCCCGGTCTGACGATTGGTATATGGGTACAATCAATACAACCCACAACACCAGGAAACGGCACTTTTAATAATAGCACCGCTTATATCGTGCTGTAGCTTCTTCTGCACTTGGTAACTTCATGTACCTTAATAATAATGCCACCAGGTCATAACTAATGCTCTGAAACGTACAAAATACACTAACGATTTTTCAGTAATACACATCTTATCATGCCTTCTAAATCAAAGAAACGCATAAATGTTAAAACTTTCGAATGAATACTCGATCTTAAACTAGATAAATCGGGAGTAAACAAACCTTAATTATCCTTGACGCCGAACTTGGACAAACTCCGGCAAGGTCGCCGCAAATCAACTGCAAACGATAATGGCATCTTAATGACGACAAAAAGGTGACAAATATAGGAAATGAAACCTGGTCTTAGAATAATACATACTTGTAAACACCCGGTGGCATAAAATCTCAAGGCAATCGATAGTTTTAAAAGAACTGGAATCGGCAAACTACGGTTACTTAAATGCTCTCGTCTCACTAACGGTGAAAGAGCATCTCTCACCGTATGTTTCGAAAACCGGTACCTCTGTAAGAATTCTGCCTCTAAAAAGTACTCAAGGGGATTCTGTCTATCCCCTGTCTATCCCTTATGTATATTCTTCCTATGTATTCATACGGCTCTTCCATGGCATACCTAGCAAAAGCCCGTGCTTCTTCCATTTTAGCACTCGTTCACATAACAACTGCAGCTTCACAACTGCAGGGAGGTGCAACATTTTTCGGACGTTTCATTATAACAGGCATATATAATGTAATAATTAGATATCGCCAAGCTGAAAAAACGTAATTTTGAACACATTTGGAGCGTTAAAATCGACAGGCGTTTAGAAAAAATTGCCAAAATCCAGAGACGATCAACGCATTTCCGCCATATTGGCTTAGAAGTCCATCCCTTTGCAGTTTTAGGGTACCCCAGGCCACCCTGTAACTTGTCGGGGAGGAATGAGTATACGGAAGCTTATTGGAAGGGACAGTTGACGCGACAACCGTATCGTGACGTTTAAGGGATAGGTGTTGGATCGGTTCACCCTACTTCTGACGTCATATTGGTATAGTTAACCTCAGAGGGACGTCTCTTCATTCGCTCCTTTATGTCTAAAACTGTGCCAATTTCTTGGTATTTGACTTCAGAGGATGCTTTATATTTATTTAAAATCATTTATAGGCATGCCATTGCAGCAATTTTTGGTAAGATGTGTAGCATGCTTAACCGTTAAATTGATGTCCCAAAGAGGATAACGAGAGATAGGAGGAAATATGGACATAAAATATGGAAACCCCATGGGTCAACAATTTGATACCAAAAAATCCCACCAATTTGAACCATGTTTGAGTGATATGTTTTCTTTATTCTTTCACCATCCCCATTTTAATCTGAGAACGTCACCATAGTTACGGTAGCTAATATTCTTTTGCCAACTTTATTTTAAAATGATTCGAATCGTTATTGATAATGTCGTGTGGGACTTTCAATGATTTTCATTTCTCTATTAAGAGAACCGAACTAATCTCTTTTTATCTTAAGTTAGGTTCTTAAGTTAAATTTTCATGTTGAATTTCTCATTGTTTTCTGAATAACTGGCCCTGCACAGTAATAAATAGAAAAAAGAGAGCAGATTTTTCTCTTCTACCCCACTCTTACAAAAGTGCCGATTAGAAGGTAGAGATGATTTTATGGGGCAGGTATAGTCACAAAGTCTGTGAATTGTGCCTGGTTGAGAACCTAAAAGTTTCCCAGAAAACTGATGAGATGGTTGGAAAAGTACGGGTGTTAAAATGTATGAAGAGTTCTTGAGGGTCCCAGCGGCCGGCTACATGTTCCTAGTCGTTTTGAAGAGTTGGTTAAGTGGAACAGGTTACTGTGATTTGGTGTAGAAGTAGACCGGGAAAAGTTTAGAAGTTGTGGAGTTCGAAATAGCGAGGCAGATTGGAGGAGATACGAGGACCGCCAAAGGTTCCGTGAAAGTGTGTCAATGGTGAGAGGTGCAGCGACATTAAGGGCAGCTAAAGGTAGGGGAGTAACGCGGTGTGCACGGGGAGTGAGATTGCGGGAGAGCCAGGTAAATATCGAAAGTTGGAGAAACATCTGGGTGAGATATGAAAAAGGGAGTGGTGATGAGTATAATGCTTGCGCACCGGTGAGTCCTGTGAGAAAAATATTCCGGAGGGAATTTTTTTAATAGTTAGGATTTCCCTGAAATAAAAAAAAACGGAGATAAACTCTCATCGGAGGTTCCAATTAAAATGCCATAGGTTTGAATAGAGGGCCAGCCGAAATGGTAACGCTGCCACTTTCACCTTTCTTGCGTGGAGAAAAAAAAATCAATGATATTTTGAAGAAATTGCTTAGAATTGTTAGGCGCAGACTTCTAAGTCAATGCATCGTTAGCGTCTCATTTTACAAGGCCAATAATCACACTCATTACTCCTTCGCATCTGAATTCTCATACATTAAGGCAATAACTTTCCATCTTTAGAACCCGTTAATCAGACATGGATGTCGTTATAGACTTTAATAGGATAACAATGGAATTTGTATGCTGTTAAGAATGGACATGGGATATTTCAAGTGGCGTTTATTACGGGGGATAGAATATTCATAGTGTTGGAAGCTGCTTTAAGAAAATGTCCTGATGTGATTCTTTGGGAATCGTATTTTTCTATATTTTTCCTACGATTATCTATTTTACTCTGGTCAAATCAGATAATATGGTTAGAATTTCACATAAATGTTTGTGGTGGGAAATTACATTGTAATGTAAATTTATTGTAAAGAATCAAAATACTTATCGGCCATCTAGAGTAATCGGGTTTAACTCCAATGAGCAAAATCAATTCAAACCAATTGGATTGAAATATTTAAGAATAACGATGCTCAAATTTGAATATTTTTGTTATTTTAAGATTCTCATGTTAGGTAAATCCATAGAAAATTGTGTAAATTAAATGAACCTCAAACCAATTTTCCAATTGAACGAAGAATTACGAAAACATCAGATGCTTGCATCTCGGTTTAAAGCGTATCGTCAAACCGGAAATTGGCTGGCCATATCCTAGTTTTTCCGAATATGAATATTCGGTACATGAACCATGTATTATATGTCAATTTTATAGTTTGCTCAATTGATTCATAAATTACATATTAATGAAATCATTAAGGTAATTATTATAAAAACTGATCTTATGAATACCAGCTGATTATCGAGTGTGGTAAATTTTTCTTAGAAAGTCTGAGATTAAGTTCTATTTTGTGAGTCATCAAGTCTATGCCGTTTTTTAGAATTGGAATTGGAATTTTGGCATTTATGTGACTATCACGTTGGCTTTTCCTGTCGGAAAATTGCTTTTTTCTCTCTTAACTCTGAGATTATTGCTCGAGAATTCGCCGGATATGTAATGGGTTCTGCTATAATTGGAATAGCTAAGGCACCAGCTATGGTAAACATTTCCTACTCCGTGGAATAATTGCAGCAGTTAATGAAAAAAACTCTCACTTTTTTATATGCGGCAGGTTATGGCTGATTTGGAAGAAACCATAACTTTTTCACGTAATCCGTTCCCATTTCGAAGAAATAAAGTCTGGGTGGAAGTGTTGGCAAGAGAATTACAGCTTTCATGTTTACAGTAAAGATTTGAAGTTCTCCCGGCGTGATGTTTTTAGTAGTTCTCTTCAGAATGCCCACCGAGTGAGAGAGTCCATGAGTGACGACGTTTCGATGTCCGAGTCGTCCATCATCTTCAGGACAGAATGACCTGGACTTTCTGCCATGAAGACGATGAACAACTCGGCCATTGTAACGTCGGCACTCATGGAATTTCTCACCCGGAGGACTTCCCTAATACAATTAAGTAGGTCATTTTTTTGGTCCAATATGGATAATTCCACAAAGTAAAGCCTGCAATAGTTTCCTTTGGGATAATTCTACTCATTTCTTTATTGCCGTTTTTTTGTTTTGACAACACGATGTTATATTTTGTGTACTATACCTATACGTTGAATTTTGGATGAAAAGACTTAATGGAGAAAGAGCTATCAGGAGGATCTGACTAGAAGAGTTCTTGTGATGTTGTGATCAAAAGTTGAAGAGGCTCATGCACCAATACGTGTTAGCGTTTGCGGAGGGATCGCCGCTCATGGTCTGTCGCCGACAATTTCTCCTGATGCTGGCGTACTCCATGACCGACCACAAAAGCCAGGGTCAGACCATTGAGTACGTCAGAGTCGATCTTAGAACGGACTGCTTCACTCACGGCCAGCTGTACGTCCTCTTAAGCCGGGTGAGACGACCCGACGACATCGTCGTCCTGGTTCCCCCGGAAAGGATCGTCGATGGAGTCGCTCACGCAAAGAATATTGTGTACGGCGAACTCCTTCATAACAGTAGGCAAGGGATAAGTTATATTTTATGTTCAATATCTCTCCGGAGAATTTTGGATGAGAAGACTTAATGGAGGAAGGGATGCTAGGAGGATCTGACTAGAAGAGTTCTTCTGATGTTGCAATCAAAGTTGAAGAGACACATACACCGAAAGAGTAAGTAAGCTAGGAGTAAATTTAAGGTGTGATTCTACTTGTTCTCGTTTCTGGTTCTCTCACAGTGCCAGCACTGAGCGTAAAAGGAGGGTACCGCTCAATTAACCTGGCGGACCGTGTACCGTATCCTGGCCATGGTGGGCGGGCGTTCTGCCTGCCTGGAATCATATTTCCGAATTATATTTCTTAAGCACATATTTATTAAATGTCATAGTATAACCGTTTGGATGGATCATTCTACAGTGAACTGATACTATTTTTGAAAATTTACCATGAAAATTTGCAATATGTTCCGAGTTATGAGCACATTAGTTTCAGATTTACTAATGAAAGTTTCACTCATATCAAAGATTGAAATAATTATTTCTAGTATTATTTTTACTAAACACTTTTATCCACCATACAATTGAAATTTATTTAGAAATGGTCGTAACGCTCCAAATGGTGTTACGCGCGTCACGTTCTAAGTACCTCGTTGAAGTTCGGGACGAGTATGCGACGTTCACCGCGAAAAACTACCACCCGGTGTGGCGTTCAAAGGCCCATGTGCTGGCTCCGTTGATGGAGGACGAAATTATTTTTGTCCAATTAGAGAAATTGCGCATCTTTTCTTATCGATGAGCGATGCAAAATGTTCCAATTCTTTCAAGTGGCAGTTTTGTTAAGTCTTCGACAACTTTTGTTGAGATTTTGAGATAGGCTGTGATGATAAGCTGAGTACGGCTTGTCACCACTTTAATTTTGCCGTAAGCAACCACCCCTAAATCTTACAAATCCGAGCATGGTAGTCAGTACGATTTCAGGTATAGCCGCTCTCCTTATATTATTTGTTGATTCTGTTAAGTATTTATGTATGCTATGTGTTTTTTGTGGGTGTTTATAACTTGATAGGTGTGCGATTTGTTGATCGCTGAGAGAGTTTGAGAGAGAGAGAGAGGAGACGCGCAGCGGAGCGCAAATGGATTGTGTAATAATCACCACCGTCCAAGGGCAAATAAGGCAACCTTAGATTGTTTAACTATACCAATGAACTCTGCCAAACGAAAGGGAGTTACATTCCCTCCAGGTTAATTCAAACCCATGTTAAGGCACATCCATCATGCCCCGTTCACACTAGACGTACGACTGTCCGTGCTATGTATATACGTGACTGTAACCTGAATTTCTTAGTTTTAATGTACGTTTGGACGATGGTGATCCATAGTTTCTAACCCTGTCAATTAGTAAAGTGCTGGCGTCATGAGCGGGAACCGCAAATAATGAATATTGATTATAAAATAATCAATCAGTTATTTGAAGCAGATGATGATACTTTAATGACTAGGAAAATTTTGTCATTTTCTACAAAAATATTTCGAAAGCCTCACAAGAATATGATATTTCTCACTTCTCATAGTTGTTATGGTAGTTTGAATGCACGCATAGTTACTAAGCACTAGAGTTGTCTAAACAATGTATCATGTACGGTCGGATTCAAATGTATTGCAAAGAATCGAGCGGCGCCACTTACGATTCTCAAGGAAACAGTTTCACTTACGGCGCTGTTAATCTTTGCTACGCAACGCTATTTATCTGTTTATTTGCACGTATTCAAATGGTAATAGTTGACCAATTTCCTATATTGTGCTAATTTGTTATTACACTTTCGTTTTGGTTTGGATTTACGATTTGAGCATGGATAATTATTATTTATTAGTCACAACTGTTACTCTAAATGATACATTACGTAGTATTTTCCGTAGTTATATTGTATGCCAGGAACGATCTGTGTTTAATAATAAAGTTTGGTATTTGAATTAATCAATACGTCGCATCATGTCATTGTTATTCGAGCTGATCATATTATGTAACAACAAGTTAGCACAAAACAAGCAATTGCTCAACTGTTACAATTTAAATACGTGCAAATAAACAGCTGAATAGATAGCATTGCATAGCAAAGAAAAAAAGAAAAGAAAGACAGTGCCGTAAGTGAAATTCGATTTCCTTGAGAAGCGTAAGTGTTTAAGTAAGAAGCTCGATTCTTTGCAATACATTTGAATCCGACTGTACCAACCTTCCAACTTCGCTCCTTTTCCTCATTTATCCCTTTCTTTCGAGATCGTCCTTATCGGTTCGGTTGAATAGCGTGACAGGGCCATGTGTAACGCAAGCGGCGATGCAATGCCACCCTTCGGCATCCGTCAATTCAGAATTGAGCACGGCCTTTCTCGGCCTTTATTTACTTCCTTTCGTTTATCCCTTGTGTCTGTCACTTTTCGATTTTTTCCTACAAATTCCTTACTTGCGATTTATTTCCTGCTCGCCAGTATGGTCCTCAGCCTAAATCATCAAACTCGACCCAATTAATTCGGGCCGGTCGCCCACGTCCGCACTCATTGATCGTGTCCCCCAGACAGCCGTCGACATTTCTCACGCCACGGCTATTATTTTGCTGTCACACTCAGCTACTCTCCTCCTCTAATTGCATGGGCGTGTAGAAGACCCCTAGATTGGAGTTTGCAGTGGTCTGAGTTCAAGTGGTATGTATGGGTCTGTAGAGTGTGGGGGCTTTTTCGGGAGTTGGCGGAGGGAAGACTCGAGAGGGAGAAATCGTGCATTGAACCCCTCCAAGAAAATGAATTTGAGAATACGTCGTTCCGTCATCAATTTAGCTCTTTGCTCCTATTTGATTGAATCTGCGTACCAATATCGAGGTACTTTAATAATAATATTTTGCGCTGAAATCATAGTCGGTACTTAGTAGATTAAAGTGTGGAATACAACGAGGTGTCCTTTATGGCAATGTTTGGGGTTAAGTTCTCCACAACGTTCCCCCTAAAACTTTAGCTAATTTTTTGTTTCCACTTTTTAGGTCTGGCTTTTCCTTCTGTGTAGGAATAACATCTGCTCTTTGAAGTCTTAAAATAATGATGAGAAACAGTAGTTAACTTTCTGAGCTAGGTAGAAGTAGAGTCTCTTTACGAGAGCAAAGTTGCTGATTCATTGTATACGGAATACGGTGCTTGATATCATATCGGATTGTTGGACGTAAACTAGCTATGCATCATGGCGTTCAGTTTGTCACTCCAGTAAGCTATATCCTTATAAAGTTACTAGACTTGTGTTAAAAACCTGAAAAATGCCAGGTATAATAAATTATTTCGCTAAACTATTTTGTAAACTGCATTAATTGTCCACGTGACTGAGTTGGTGATTATTGACGTGTCTTCAAATACTTTCTTAGGCCCGTTGAACGCACTCTAATCACAAATCTAGGACTCAGATTTCTCAAAATATTGCATTTCCCATGAAAAACTGACACTCACAGAGACACACTACGGACATGCATTTTACTTTCGTCCTTTTCTCATTCCAACTATTTCTAATGCCCACCTTTTTTCAAGTCTTGAATCCCTTTGGTACAGCTTATTTCATCAAAACCCGTGTCGTAAGTAAATTTTATATTCGTGAAAATTTGCACTATTTACTATTTCAATGGTTTTCTAGATTTTGGTTCTAGATTTTTTCCTTGCGCCCATCTTCCTATTCCATTCAAAAACTTCATAGGGAATCAGTTAGGGTTTACGTTTGTTGTCAGTTGGTTTAGTTTTCATTTCGATTCCTTCAGCGTATCGCGTTTATTTCTTCTCATCCCACCAGCTAAGATATCCCGTCGGATTTGAACGGAGCCCAGGTTGCCACGAATGAATTTCCAAGTGGAATCACCAGCCCGCAAATCCACCCTCTCTCTTTCCCGTTTCGAGGTTACTTCTCCCGCCCTCTAATCTTCGTATCACTTACCCCCCCCTATTTTGATCCATATCACCTAAATCTCCCAAATTCACCCTTCCATTTTTCATTACATTCACGCTCCTTTCCGACGTAAACCCCACCCCAAAATATCTCCCTCTTCGTTCTCTAATCCGGTCATACAAAAACCTACCTCACTTATTTAATGCCGTTCAACACTATTCACGCTGGCTACTGTGTAAATAAACTACGTTATACTGATGGCACAGGAGGAATTGATCTGTGCTTCCTCATGACATTGTTTAGCACGAGGTAGACAGTAGGGTGGTTCGAAAAAGGGCTTCTGTCGCAAATCGTTTCCCGGGGGTGCCAAACCTTATTTTTGCTATAACTAGGAAGTCCGCGAAAGGTTTCCGCAGGGTTGAGGCTTTACATTCTAACCTGATAAAAAAATGAGTTTTTAAGCACATTTTCAGGAATTCTCGAATTTTTAAGAGTTTTCCCCCATATTGCTTGAAATATATTTTTTTTATTTCTCTCACTAGGCTTTATTTAAAATAGATCATTTAACACATTTCAGTTGATATTTAGAGAATATATAGTGTACAACTTTTATTTCAGAATATTTTAGGTCGATTTTTTACTTATTTTTAAGTATTTTTCATGAGTTTTCGAAGTTCTGCCAAAATTGTGATTTTCATCAAAGTACAGTCTGCCACCTTTCGATCGTTTCATTTTAAAATCAGCTCTCATAATATATTTGGACCATAAAAATCTATAAGATGAGGAGTAACCTTTTCTTTCTTTCTTTCCCTGTCCCTTCAGCTACGACCCTTTTCCTCAACAACCCTGCTCCTTTTTGGGGCCAGACAACTTTCACATCCTCGGGAAAACGCTAGCTAATCGTTGGATGGAGACGAGCAAAACTTGAGAGGAGAAACCAGAGATGGTTGATGAAAGGAGATAGGAGAACACCATTCGAAGGAGCCAACAATCCGCCTCCGGCCAATCAGGAGTGACTTAGCAAAAGCTATATAAGCCAGCGGTAATTCAAAATCTAGCGACATTCTTGCCTTGAGGATGGGTGACGAGTCGCTGCCCGAAACGTCGGCAGTACTAACTAATCTAAGCCGGTGTGAAGTCCGGGAAAATTTTATCAAACCATTCGTGTATTTATTCCTAAGTCAGTCTTCT
This sequence comes from Ceriagrion tenellum, assembly GCA_963169105.1. NCBI lineage: Eukaryota > Metazoa > Arthropoda > Insecta > Odonata > Coenagrionidae > Ceriagrion > Ceriagrion tenellum. The sequence goes on from OY720636.1 coordinate 23,144,789, forward strand.
GGATATACGAGGAGACTTTTTGTAATGAAGCCCTTCTTAGTGTGTTTTTCGCTTCGTTTAGGTTTGCTTCACCCACGTAATTATTCATCACAGCCATCATCTCTAAGAACGTTGATAAACAGTTCTGCCTTCTTCCCCACCGCTGATACGAAGTATGTAGTTTTATTTTATTTATCAGTTTCTTTCGAATGCGAAATGAGCATCAAGGTTACCTGTGTCATTTCTTCCCATTTTCCTCATTCCACCCCTGACTATGTTCTGCAAAATTTATCTTGTTGCACAGAGGTGTTCTCCCTGATCTAGGTAAAGCATCGAGCATATTTTTTTAAGACTACGGGGATGGTGTCCTTAAACAAACATGCTCGACGCTTTGAGTTTGATTATTAAGGAAAATTTTTATTTTATCGAGGTTTCTTCCTCAGGGATGGATTTTTGAGCCAAATCGGGTGTAAGAGTGAATATTTCATCGGAATTTCATTGCGGGTTTTTTATCTTCGGTATTATTCTCTTCAGAATGAGTTTTTTCTCGTTTTCTACGGATCAGATGACGGTTTTAGGAAAGTTGTAAGGTGGGATGAAAGAAGGACTTTTTTCCCGTCTGAGTTGAACTGAAGAGAGAACCGAGTCCCCCAATACTCTTCGCTTTTATTTCCGCACCCATGAGGATGTGCAAGCCGAATTATTTCAGTACCTACCGAAAGCAAGTTGGAAGAATTCGTAAAAACACGATATAATTGAGAATAAAATGCTTATTGAATGAGTTGGAGTCGTACCTGGAGTGCTGGATAACCATCCCAAAGTTTCCATTTCCATTTCGGTGGCTGAAGTTCTGAGTTAGGAGTATATTTAATATATGCATTGCGTTTGAGCTATGCTAAATATGCGTAGCGTTTGAGAATTAATTTCAGAATCGTTTGTGTATTTTGTATTTCTTATGACACCTAAGACACCGAAAGGCAGAAAAAGAAATTCAGTTAACTGACGACCTCCAAGACAGTGGTCCGACCGTTCGATCCCCACAGACTGGTGATCAACTTCAGCGACCAGGACATTGACGAGCCCACAATTTCAGTTCTATCCAAGGAATTGAACTTATTTTATAGACATACCCTGATGACGATGGAAGCGTCGGCCAAGATGGAGAGCTTGACCCGGTGGAAAAACCCGAGTAACCTTTAACGCTGAAGTATGGTTTCTCAAAGCTAATAGCTCTTCTAGTGGAAGTTTGTAGCTAGCCATGAAATGAACGAAGTTTCGGGATTCTTTAAGAAGTTACTGTACGTACGTATATGAACAAGGTATTATTGACTAGACGTATAAAAACGTAATGTCATCGCTATTATGTTCCTTGGTCGTGTAGAACACTTCGTTAAATGAATTAAATGAAATCCCCTTCAGAGCAGTCCTAGAATGATTTTTATGATGTTGGACCACCCGTTCATATAACGTTTGTTTTTTATTCAATAAATATTGCGGCCATTGAGGTTAGATTATTGACTAATAATGGATTGTGTTGAGGCTGCATTGCGTTTTCTGAGATAGTATTCGCGTATTTTTCATAATCAATAGTAATGAATCTCAAATTAGGCTTTTGATTTTTCTCAATTTCTCATATAAGTTATCCTTTCTCCTTGATCTCAGTAGTTTTACATGTATACGAGACCATTGAGATGAGAGACAAATGTGAGAGTCGGAAGTGGAGCGATTTTCCCAATAAATTATGACTCTCCCACGCGGCAGTTAGTAGATTAGATGGAGGGTAATACCCTTTGGTGGCGCTCATACTTCTAGAATTAACAACCCCTTACAGTTGCGCTCTTGGCGCCTTCTTGACGGTATAAAATAAATCCATCAATATCTTCCAAATTCTATAGTAGCTACTATTTATTACAAATGGAAGAATTGGCTGAAAAGTCAAAATATGACGCTTAAAGATATCAGATGGTGTTTCATCTGGTTTAATAATCAATTATCTCCCGTATTGAATGATCAAGGAATTGAATAATCTGTAGACTGTCGATTATTCTCGGTTTCACACGGACCGTGACAGTAATTAAAACTTAGTTACGGAATTTTATTAAATACTTAAGACATAGTTTATAAATTTTCTTAATAAAACCATTAATATTTCCTCTGTGCCATTTCAAGGAACTTATTTGCTTTGAAAGTCTCGTAAAACGTGAATCCAGATCTTGTAATTATTTACCTAGTCAGCTTTTAGTTTAAGATTATTTTTACAGTCCCACATCCCAGCACCAATAATTCTAATGTTGGTAACATGGATTTCCCCCGGTGGAAGGCTATGCATTCCCGATGCATCTCAGGGCTTGCGGCCAGCGGCATATAAATCTTCGAGGGTCGATTTTAAGAACTGATCGGAAGAGCATCTGAAGAAACCTCGGGGGGTTTTTGGGTAACATTTAGAGAATACTGGTGGAGAGAGATGTGGAGGGAGAGAGTCATTGACGGGGGAAAGGAATATGGCAGTGAGGGGCATGGTGAGGAAAGAAGATTGTGGCTAGAAGGAAGGACGAGAGAGTCTTCTATTCTTTCCATTCCTTGACTACTCCATTGGGTGGTGTGGAGTGTGGGTAGGCATGGGAGAGCGAGAAAGTATCAGGAAGCTTCGCCTTTATACCCAACCGCGGCGTTATTGACCCCCTCTCCTTACGTGTCAGCCAACATCGTAAAAATTCGCTCCCTTTGTTCTCCTCCGATTTTCCTTTTTTGTCTCATTGCTCTCGTACCTTTCCTCTTCGTTCAGACTCTCCGATGACTCCGATATTTTTCTCTGAACATCAATGTAGAGTTTGTCTTAAGAAAAAGACGGTCGGTATCGCGTGATATCGCAGAACATTCCCAATTGAAATTCTCATCATAAGTTTGAACGCCGGACCTTTTCATACTCAATTTATTCTTTGTTTTTCAGTGATGCAGTCTTTTTAACACTTTCTTTTGGACCGATCACCTTTATCCTTCTGATTAGTTATATAATAAGAAGTTATCCTTTTTTTAAGTTCAGGAGCATTTGTAAATTTTAGGAGGGCTTGGTTTTATTAGGCCTATAAATTTCATAAATTTTACTTAAATTTAATATTTAGTGAACTATTGTTAAAATTTAAAAGGACATTCTGACTAAAAGCCTGTAAGTAGTACCACAAGACATTCCATCCGTTGTAAATAGGAATGTTTGACTTAAATACCCACAAAGTTATGCTGTTTCTACACATATGAAGTTTTCAAATGTAGAAATAATACGTCTTATTCTATGTTGCCAACTATCACTTAGTTTTCTCCTCAAATTTTCCAAATTTTTCCGTTTTGTAGATCCATTGTGCCATGGTAATTACCACAAAAAACTTGCGTACTCTGCAAATGCTTTACTGTTATGATTAGGCTGATGCTTTCAAAAATTAGTAACGGAGTTAGTCTACCCAAAATATGGAATGTTAAAAAATGAATTGAAACTCTCTCATCCAAGAGACATGAACAGATATTCATATAGAGAGTTGTATATCAAAAACTATCCTAAAATGAAACTGACTATTGCCTCATTACCAAAATCTTGCATTTTGATGATAGTTATTCGAATTCCAACCAATTTTCATGCAATTATCTGATTAAGATTGAAGCCATGGTGTGCTCCAAACTGTTCCCCCGAATATTCTTCTACTCAAATTAACTTAAAATTATGAAACCCTCTATTTTCTCTTGCGGCACTAATTTTTCGAACTTAGTATATTTTTAAAGCTTCATTGTTACCATACTATTTATTTTAGGCAAAATCTTGAGAATTGGATATATTCGGACCGCAAGTGTAGAGCCAATTGGTAAAATGTGAGTGGAATCGCTTATGTTTCTATTTGAAGTGATCGGTAATGGAGTTAGGGGATTGTGTTCTTCTCCCTACGCCTCCCACGAACCACCAAATGTGCGCTTTCTCTTTCAAAAGGGTACGGAAATACGATCCCCATCATGCAACCTACCATTTAACCGTTTGGTTGATGACAGTCGCTTTGTGTCACTGTCGTTCCCGCCATTCCCCATGCGCACTAAGTTATGAGAGTGGTAGTTCTAGGTGAATAGTAGGATATTATGCGAAATGGTGGAGAATTCCTCGTTTGGGTTACTTCAAATTACTAAATAAGTATATAATACTTGTGACGATGTGTCTACCTGGCCTGTCCTAGCCTCTTGTTCTTACTGTTTGTTCCCTGTCTCTCTTCTCTCTTTCCCATAAGCCTTAGGTTATTTACCTCAATATTCTGCGTCCATTGCCGTCTCTACCCCTTCTCCCTCCATTCTCCGCCGTTACCCAATTTCTTTCATTTTTGTGCTACGTGGCTTCTAACACAACTTCATTCTCTTCTCTGCGGACTTCAAATGTTTCTTACCCTAACCACTCCCCCAAAACTCCTCACTAATCTCATGGTCTCTACCCTTCCATTTTGAGGTCCAGTATATTTTCGTATTTTCAAAAAAATATACTTTTATACTCTAATTTACTGCCCAAACCATTCTTAGCACATCCTATCCGGTATCCTGTCCTATCTTCCATTTTCGCTCCAACGTTCATCCTTTTCTCTTTCTTCCTCATCCTCTTACGTCCTCCTCTCAATATACCCTTCCATCTCATGTCCTCTTACCCCACTCAAACCCATGTTTTTAACCCCACTTACCCCACTTACACCCATATCCCTTCTTTCCTCTTCCTTCTGTTCCCCTCTATATTTTGCCTGGTCCCTTCCATCTCATCATTCTCCTTTCCCGTCATACCTCGTTCTCGGAGCCCCTTATCTCCACCCTTTTATGTATTCAAATGAGATTTGCACAGTTTTGAGTCGTTAAGACCCAAGGGCGCAGCGTGAGTGCTTGAATGAGTTTAATCCCTCACCCTCTCCTTCAACTTTTTACGTCAACACACTTCCTAGAGGTGAATGAGAATCTTATCGGAAGGGTTGATTGCTTTCACCTTAGGTGTTTCTCTTGTTTCGGTACTTATACTTCATTCATGGTATCTTAGCCAGATTTATTGTGCATTATTTTCTTGGCTAGCCCAATATAAATGTAGGAAGGGCCAAGAACTATACATATATTGTCGGCTAATACGAAATCATTACGGTGGTTAACGTGCTGATTGATTTTATCTATGTACCTGAGTGAGCTAAATTATTGCGTAAGCGTATTTATCTCTGATAAACTGCGATATAAGTAAAACTTAACTACACCCATTTGATTAAGGGCTTTCGAAAAACTGTAATTTTAAATGGAAACTGTATGCTATATGATACATGCTTTTTAATAGTTCAATTGCATACCAATTTGTAATCAGATTTACTTCTTTACGCAGGCCTTTCCTCTAAACCCGAAATTTTTTAAAACCCATTTTATAATATGTGAATGCTTGTCTAAAAATAGCAATGTACTACGCAGTCAAAAATCTAAAATAAAAACCTGAGTCAAAAAATGATTTAATCAATGGAAATTAGGAAAACTTTATTCTTTTATCGTTTCTATTACATGTCTACATGTATGTTGGATTTCATCGTATTACCAGATGTACCTAAATCAAATATGGTCTTTGAAATCGTTTTCATATTTTTTTAAATGAAAAAATGTGCATTAAATTCCACAATTACCGCTTCATCCAACTGATGCTAGAGGCAGAGCAAGAACTAATTCGGAATGCAGTCGGAGGTACGGGAAAACATTTTAAAATTTACCCTTTGAAGCAGAGAGTTCAAATTGTTCATGAAAATGTTGATGAAATGAGAGTTGCTGCTTTTTTTCAATCGACTTGTATTTATCATGTATGCACACGAAAATGTGAGAACGATACCGAAGGCCTCCCTCCCGATGGTTGCTCATTACTTTTCTTCTTTCCTAGGCGATGTCAAACTTCCTGTCCTCATTTAATTAAAAATTCAAGTATTTATTTAATTTAGTACTTAGTAGTGAACTATAGTACGTTAAAATGGAAATATGTTATTAAGAAGTATTGGGTTTACGTCGTATCCCCTCAGCCGCGATGTAGAAAATTTGGAACGAAGACGCTGATCTCAGTTCTAGCACAAGGTCGTATATGGAGCACGCATTCTTCTCCCGCGGGTATGTGAAATAAAATGAAACTGGAATGGTGAGATAAAAAGAATAAATTCGTGGTTGAGATAATAATGGCGGTTACCAAATGTTTTGGTATTTTTTTATAATCCTTTACGCCATATTCTCTATGATATATCTCATTTTGAATGACTTCGCAAGCAAAAATATCAATAACCGGCTAATATTCGGAGTCCAAGAGATGTCCGTTATAAGTTAGAGAACTGTGGAGGGCAAAGTTTGCAGACGAGAATGGACATACCGATATGTTATATCATTTATTTTAAAATGAATTTTCGCCATAGTATTAGAGAATTAGAGAACCACAGGGCATTCTATTGAATACCTTTGATCTAGCTCATACAGTCATTGTATCATACATGTAGTGCTGGTTAAATTTATATTTTTTTCGAGTGGATTCAGCGTCCATATTACCGAAGTGTACTCTCATGTTATTTGAAACGTTCTCACCTCTCTCCTATGCAATTGTTATGAATAAGTTTGATTTTATTACTCCTAATTACTAATTCGCTCGAAATTTATGTGCTTGGAATCGGAATATTTGAATTGTCTCTATACGTTCAAATGTCTTTTCAATGAATATGATACAATTATAAACGCCTGAATCGTTTTGCTGAACTAAACAATGCAGTGAAGTTACATCTCCTCTTGCGCTGCAAAATATTCTTTTCACGATATGTGGTGGGTGATTGATCAGTCGCCGTGCTATTGAATTTAAGATCCATCATGGTGCCATTGCAGGTGGTTACAACTGACTTATCGCAGAGATGTAGTCTAATTAGGTCATTTTCAATTGTTTTGACTTAAGAGACGTGACCTCGAAGAGAGAGTCAGTGGCGAAGAGGCTGCTATCTGTCAGCGGCCCCACTCATAATTTTAACTTTGAGGAGACAAGATTAATAGCTAGGGAAATACGCTATTACCCAAGATTAATCAGGGAGGCTATAGAAATTGCGAAGAGACCGGAGATCGTCAACCGAGAAGACGGTTACAAGTTGAGTAGCAGTCTAAAACGATTTTATTCAAATTTTTATTCCGGCAACAATGGGAGTCCAGACTAATAAATATAAAGACGAACGATACTAAGAGGTCAGTTCAGTTAATGTTAAAAAGTTAAAATCAGCGAAATATTGTTGTTTTCTTAAAACATACATCGCGGAATGAATCACGAAAAAAGGAAGAGTCGACACTGCATCCGTAAAAGCCTACGAGCTAATTGAAAGGATTAATTTACCGTAAAATTGATGTTGAATATGTAAAATTCATATATATATATATACGCCCATACAATTTTCATCGCAGTACTAACATTCACTGACGATATTTGTGCCACGAAGACCCTATTTAATTAAAATGAATTATAATTGAATAATTATTCACGTCGGAGACATTGAATTACAAGCGTATGAAAGAAGTTGACGAAATATTTTTGCATTTTATACAGATTGACTCTTGATTACTTTTATTGATGAGACCTTACAAAAAGGATTCTCCTCCCCGTCCCTTAAATCATGTCCACATTTTCCCCAGTGTGTTTTTTCAGAATTATAGAGCTTTTCAGAATTATAGAGTTCGTCATTTTGTAATGAATTTACTCTAGGAAGGGATATCTCATCGCGTTGACTGAAAATTAAGTCCCTTCCAAGTTCGGTATCACACTATTTCCTTCATGGATTCCTCCTCTTCGTGGTACACTGTTTCAAACCGCATCTAAGCTCAAAATAAACAATCTAAGTTGTTGATCTTCACTTTGTTAATAACTGTAACTTAAGGCATAATTAAATGCTATTCATAAAATACCTAACGGAGAACTTCTGCGACTTCGTAAATTAGCTCCTGTCTTATATCTACACGACGGACGTGAACTACTGCCTTGAAATGGATATCTCCGATTTTGTATAGGCATTAATTACCAGTTTTAAATTGTGCAATGGAGTATTCCATGAGCCACAAAGCATCTTTTTAGTGGTGTTTTATGTTTTTAATTATGCCTTACTGTGGTTCATTTAAACAAAAAAATGTTTTAGGTTTTCATTAACACTGGAAAAACGAGGAAGCTTGTCAATTTGTCCTTTGCGTATATAGTTTATAATTATCATTATGTGTGAACCTGAGAGGAAGTGACTAATTATATGATTTTTTCAATTCGATAGATGGCAATACCATCGGCTTCCCAGCCTGATGTCTCGAATTTCAGTAGTGGAATTGAATTTTCAGAACCAATCCGATCGCTGCTAGAATGCTTTGCGGAGAGTCTTTCAAGTGTAGTTGCTACTCCTTTTGGAGGATGGGGCGTTTAAATGTGGTCTCCTAGGAACCTTCAGTTAAGATGGGCTAATGCCGACGCAGGTTTTCCGCCAACCTTCATCTATTTCTTAAATAATCTTACCCTTACCAGCTTACCTATCCATTATCAGCAGCGAAATTACCTCTTTTTTTGTCTACCTTCCCAAGTAAATATTCAACAAATGTAAAGGGCTTTAATGCTACGAGATCATACAAAAATGTCACTATCCTTTATTGAAAGCATCGGTCATCCTAGTTCCAAAATACCTCGATTGCCCGTTCATTGTATTTAAATATTTTCAAGTGCTTTGTTTCGTATCACTCGTACTTGACTCCCAGGAAAAACCATTCAGATGACGGCCACATTAGGATGAACTCCATTGAGAAAGTCAGAGGCCCACTCAGCAGTTTATGACATACTGCTATAATAACCACACTTAATTTACTTTCAATGGTAGGGAATAAAATCCCTTGTTTCCGAGCTAGTATAATCTGTGAGTGTGAGACTCTCTTTTCCTCACCAATATCGCTACCCCACTAGTTTTTCCTCCTAAGCTCGGAAAAACTTGGGTTCTCGGTCCATTCCTTTCCCGCTCGAGTTGTATGTCAAAGTGTGGACCACAAGTCTATTAAAATGATTATCGCCACAGTTATCTATTCGTGGATGTATATTTTCTTAAATAGCTAATACTTCTGAATTTTTCAAGAGAAAAGATTGGACAATCACCATAGAGTTTAAATTAATCGGGGCACGCTAGAAACATAATATTTTGGGGTAAATTTATATTTTTTACGTTTTTCCAGTTTTCCTAAACCTAAATCGAAAGGTTTGTGCATTATGATATAATCCTAATTGTGAGTTATGAAAAATTTAATTCTAGACTCAGAACTCTGCTTACTTCTTTGGTAACACAAGGGATACGGAAATATATACCGTCTCGTGTCATTGGCATATAAATAATGGCGTTGATGAGCCAAGAGCTATAATATATTTCCAAAAGTTGCAAAAAGTACTTAATCCTATAAAATTGAAACACATTTATATCTATGAAAGAAGATTAATTTCATTTTAAAATCTAACTAATTGGTATCATTTACGAACAAGTCATTTTCATCTCCAGTTTTTCATGGGACCCAAATCTTATTTATCGTTGCATATTTACCTGCTTTCTCTCAAAATTCACCACCATTTCTCTCCATATTTTTTTTCTTCACAGCTTGCACAGATGCTCGCTAAAATTAGGACTGTATAAAATGAAATGTTTACCCAATTGTCATCTGTAGCATGGAATATGTTGGTTGACGAAATATTAAACAATTTTTTTAAAGATGAAATATTTAAAAAAACAAACTGCATATTCGTTGCAGTTGATATTTACTGACATATTATTATGGGAGTGTGGGGTAATTAATCAAAATTCCCAAAGAAAAACTTATGGTTAAGGATTGTTTATTTGGGGCTAAATCTTTTCTTGCTTGAAAAAAATTGATATTGGCTTTAGTTTTCGCGTACCAATCCTGCAGTTGGTTTACTTTCATACATGCATAAAACCTATTCAGTACATCCTGTATGTATCCTGTAAGATTTGGCTCCCATGAAAAACTGGAGATGAAAATGACTTGTTCGTAAAAAATACGATCGATCGACTTATCCACGTAAAACTATCCACTGGTGGTCGATTCTAGGATACATTATGGACGCGATCGCGTACTTGAGGGAAAATAAACTCATAAACCTATACTATTTTCTTGCTTTCTCTCAAAATCCAAAAATGAGATTCCAGTTTTCTTTAGTTAGTAAACTTCTATCTAAGGAAAGGAAAATGTCTCTTTATCGTGATTCTCCTTTTATTTTACGTGTTGTGAAACAAATGTGGGAGAAAATGGTAGTAAATTCATTATTTTTGTTCCACAAGTTTCTAAAAAAATATTAACGTCAAATTTTCCACATTAACTTTATTTCAACACATATTTTTCACCAAATGACACTGAGATCTGTTGAAGTGATTGTGTATCTTGTGAAGCAGTGAAATTATTCAGCATTCCGTTCTTTTACTGGCGGTGTTTAATAATATTGTTTCTTCAAATTAGTAAAACTTTCACGGTCCATGTTCGTCAAGCAGTGATGGTTTTTTTTGGGATAACTCGCGTCAAGATTAAAAAAAAGCGTCTTTTTCTTTCTTGTCTTTCTCGTCGTCTAAGTTTACGGGAGATGGTCTAAGACTAATACGACGAGAATCGAGACAACTTGACGAAGAGAGAACCGAGGAGCGGAATAAAGCCTTCCTGCCATATGTCAGAGGAGTCACGGACAAAATATCCAGAATATTACGAAGGCATCAAATAAGCACCATCTTTAAGCCACGCACACAAATAAGGTATATTATTAAAAATGTGAAAGAAAAAGATAAAATGGAAACAGAGGGAGTATACCGATTGAATTGCAGCACATGTGGCCAAGTGTACGTCGGTGAAACTGGTCGGACAATAAAGACAAGAATCAAAGAGCACATCGCGGCAATTCGACTGGAATAAACCGATAAATCGACGGTTGCAGAACATGCCGCCCTAGGCCACACCATTGACGTCAAGAACCCAAATATTCTCGCCAGAGAAAAACATTTCAAGACAAGACTCTTCCGGGAGGCATTGGAAATTAAAAAGCATAGCAAGAATTTTAATAGAGACCAGGGACAAAGGATAAGTGAATCATGGCTTCCAGTAATTTCCCGAAAGAAAAGTGACGTCCAGAAGACTCTCCGCCAACACCCAACCCCTCCCTCTCTTGCACCACCGTGACGATATAAATTGATGCATAATAAAGGCAATTAGGTCATTCAGCCAAGATGAGGTCTCCGGCAAAGGAGAAGAAACGTTGGCTTTTTTAAATCTTGACGCGGGTTATCCAAAAAAAACCATCACTGCTTGACCAATATTGTTTCGAGAAATCATCAAAGCACTAATTTTGTATAACGTTTTTTGATGATGGGGTACCAGACTGTTGAGATTTCACTGAGAACATCCTGTCACATTTAGAGAATTCTTATTACACGTCTTTTATCCTAACACTAAGTAGAATTTCTTCACTGGTCTTTGCCTCCATCTTATTTTTCTCACCTCTTATTACTTTTTCCTCAGTAAAGAAACGCCTACGAAATAAATCCTCTATTTATTATGTTGGGCTCTCCCTCATGATCACATTTTCCTCACGCACGCCGATGATGCAAGATATGCGCCGTCAGACTTAAAACGATAGACATCTCGGAGAAGAACTCGGTGAAATCGGCTCAAGAAAATGCTATCCTTTCGAAAAAAAATGAAACTCTCTCCCGTATTTATTGTTTATTTAAAATATACTCATTTCGTGCTCGGAAACCAAATCTGACAACGACTTGCGGGAACAACATGAGCCTTTTTTCGATTTCTTTTGTCAGATCGTTTTCTTTCCTTGACTTCATGACGCACCTGAGAAATATTTCTTCCGAGAAAAGAACCAAAAGAGGCGATTCACGGCTAATGGTAGCTGGGTGGTAGGACAGTAGCCTATACTAAGCGATTTAGATTCAAATCCTCATATTCTCACGACTTTACTTCAGCAATCGTGACCGGAGCCACCAATGGGTCCATTCCGATCGATTGCAGTCGAAACCCTTAAAGAGACGTTGTCATGCACACGCTGTCTTTGAATATGGTTTCAGGATAGAGAAGGTGACCACTGCGGGGACTGAGACAACGAGGGTGAGGCACTTGTGTATGTTGGTGTGTATATTTTGGGAGTCATTTTGGACCGTAAAAAGCCAGAGAATGGCCACATTTCTTTTTTCCTCCGAATTAATCCTCCTCTCAAGATCTTTTTAGATCCTCCCGATGGAATGAATCTCTCTCCTCCACCCTCTCTTCCAGCTTCCACCTATCCCCCTATTGCCTTATTTACTTATAAATATCATCTCTTCCCCTCTCCCTCCACTCTTTTTCCTCCGAACCCTTCGTAGCTCTTGTCCCTTCTTTTGCTCTGTTTTCCTCCTTAAACAGCTTTCTCGAAGTCATGTTATTGGGCTCTATGATTCCCCCGCCATGAAGAATGAAGTAACATTTCGGAAAACTATTCCCTCTTTTCCACGGGGAATTGGATGAAAATGCACTTGAAAATGCAGCTTCATTTTAGTGTTGAGAAATGGCTTGGATTGATTAGGGGAGGGAAAGAGTCAAGATGAGGCTGAGAATTGTAGTTGCTTGAGTGGTGCGGGAGCGCTCTATATACATTCCGGAGGACCTAGTTGCTTTGTCGCGTCGCGTGCTAGGACATTAACATAAAACTCGCCGGAGAATCCACATGTGCGCTATCTCTCGCGTTTTTGGACGAGATTCATGCCAAGAGGAGGAAAGAAGGAGCAGTATTCTTTTGCACTTCCTCCATCTCCCAATGCTCTTTCTAAGCCTTCCTCTCAAAAATCACAGATCACGACCTCCCACTCATTTCAATTCCTTCCACTTTAGCATCCTCAGAGCTAAGAAAAAAAGATGGAATTTACGCTTTCATCTATGCGTAAAATATGAGAATTATCTCAAGATGCAGATATTTTCACTGCTATTTCGCTATTTTTTATCTAATTTTGAAATGCACCATTCCATTTAAGCACCATTCAATTTATGCCCAATTAATAAATATTTCTATTCATTCCTTTGTCCCCATGCAGCCTCTGATCAATCAAACAGAATTGTTGCGTGAAGGATTTTATTTGTTGTTAATTCATCAATAAATCAATCTTGTTTTCGACCACGTTGAACTACATTTTTATTTTTTCAAATATTTTTCAATAAAATACTTTTTCTTGTGGAGGATTTTGTTTCAAATAATTATATCAAGTTGCCTTAGCGTATGTTTCGATTTGATTCTTAGTCTTAGTCAAGATTAGCGAAAATAACGTTGAGAAATACTAAAAAATCTGGAATAGTACAGTCAAAGGCAATTGAAATATGCAATAATATCGTTAACTTTTTAAAGTATCAAATTATGTTTGTTAATTAAATGTTGTATATCATAAAATTCGCCAGGTAATTATTCACCAAAAGAATTGCAAACATCATATTCATGTAAGCATTTATTCAATCCTCACACTATTTTAATATGCATGCGATAAAAGCCATGTTTCTTCATTCTTGTTAGGCATTTAAAATTTTTCGCTTGCACGCAGCTCATACTATGAGTGTCTAATCGTTGGTTGCATGAATTGGGATCCTTTAAATCTATATTTTCATCAACTTGTTTTGTATAGTCTCGTAAAGTATGCGCAAGTTAGTGCAAAATCGTCCTCTATACCGCGTGTCTACATTTGCGAACCACCTGGAATTTAAAAAAACTCTTGTTAACCGAGGAATTTTTAGCAATCCCTGCCGAGGTCCAACCTAGATCGGACATCCAATAGTATTCACTACAATTTGTAAATTTCATTGACGGTGCGTATGCAGACGTTCGTGATCAATCGTGCAGGTAGATTTTTTGTTAGTCCTCCGTTTGTAATTGTCTTGCTATGTTCCGTGAGAAGTTCGAGATCTTGGACATTGTTACAGATGGCGGGTGGCGAGCAAAGAGAGAGGATAAGTTAACAAAATCGTGAATAGAGTCGGCTAAGAAGAGTAAGCTGCTTGTTTGTTTAAAGCGTCCTGTGCCGAATTTTCAGCACAAATTTTGGCTATAATTTCGCCGCGGACATTTTCGCTCGCGGACATCGTCGCGAGCCGGACATAACGCGAGATGTTCTAAGTGCGGTAGGGAGATTTCAAAGTGCGCACTGTCGGCGATATTGCGCGTTGTCGGCGATATTGCGCGACAAGAACAAGGTGCCCTACTTTTATAGTGAACTCGCATCTAGCGGCCTCTTTTCGGAACTTTATGGCAAGAGTGATCCTCTACGCCGCCGTCCCAACCAATGGCTGGACGAACAGTTCCCCTACTTCGACTGATCTTCACTTCCCTTCTCCACTGATCCAGAGCTACCTCCCCTCCTTTGACGGCGGTGTCCGGGCGCTTCGTCGCAGCGGGTCCCTCTCTTGCCAGCTACCGGAGTGTGAACCTCGACAGCACCCGTGGTTCGTCAAGTTTCGGCCGCTAGCCTGCGGGCGTTGTTGTGTAATCCTAATTGTAATTTACTATGTTAAATATAGTGTGACTGTTGGAAATCATTCCGTATTGGTCATTTTGACTCCTTTCCCACCGTGTCAATTCGTTTTTCCGCGATGTTCGTCGCAGTCCTCTTCTTGCTATTTTGAGCCAGTTGCGTCTCGAGGCACCACCTTGGAAGACAACCCTTCTGAGCCCTTGGAGATTGGTGGCATGCTTGTAAGACCTAGTTATTGCCATACGTTAATTACTTTTGCCCCACCAGGATATTACGGGGAGAGAAGAATATTAAGACACTTGGGTTAGGAAATGAAGATTACATGGAAATTAGCTGGGAGCAAATTGTTTTAGACTGTGAAAAGAGAGAGATGACTGGGTGATGAAACCACGAAGGCTGTAACTGAGTCTTGAGGTCTTAAAAGAGACAGGAAAGGATGGTCACGTACCAAGATGCCGGAAATAGGGGTCGAAATCTGGTACCTCCCAATAATTTTTGAAAATGCTAAATGATGCGAATAAAACTTCTGGCATCAGAACTCAGAAACATGGTACTACTATGTAATGTAGGCCATTGCGCATGGCGCGGTTATCGTGACTGCAAGTGTGACATGGACTGGATTGCACTTCGACGGGTGTCCCTTGCAGCCCCTACGAGGAAGCAATTGTTCAAAAGCAGTGTGCACTTCTACTGTGAAGAAATAATGTCTATTTGATCGATCTTTGCTTGTAGGTATGGTTATCGTAAATGGGAAGAAGAAGTGAAGTTTTTTCGTTTTTCAAAGGATTTGTAATGATACATAAGTGGATTCACGCATGTTATTGACGAGACGAAATTAGGGAACGGGTGAATATTCCGTACTGAGATACTCACGCTATTTTTCTTTTAATGATGTTTAGTCATTGGTGTTATAACTAGAGGTGCCTATGCCTTTATTAATTCGTCAATGTCAACTCAAATTATAAAAATTTCACATGGCTGTTGAATTCAAGCAAACTTGAACAATTAATTTTTTATCTTTTCTTTCAAAGCTGTTATCATCTCCAGCAGCAGAAGTTCTGTTCAATTTACAATCATGATGTAATTCTAAAAAGTCACCCCAAAATTTGACCCCAAAGTTGATATGTTGTTTGAAGTATTATTAGATAAATACATCTCCAGGGATGTTCCTCTTTAATAAAATGTGGTATTTTACTCATTTTTAAAGTACTGGTGGATGATAAAAAAATTGTCATTTATTTCAATTACCTCCAACTTTCCTTATAATGTACCTATGAATTTCTCATTGGATTTTCCCATGTTCTCAAGTACCTCTTCCTTATTTACTTCTGATACATGCTAAACATTTTCTTCGTTTCCAAATGGTTTGTCCTAATCTATATTACTACTTAAAACAACTCGATGACAATCTTCCTCATATCCTTTTTGATCAAGATTTATATTTTTTGAGTCTGCAGTTTTCATAAACACCAGTTACATAGAAGAGTTCAGAGCGGTTAAACCACTGGAACGACAAGACCATTATGCGTACCGAATGAGCTATCAGCTCAGGCTAATTAAAAAATTTCCCTGCATTTTCTCATGACACATTCTCATTATATCTCAGAATACATTTTTCGGTCTAATTCGAAATCACAAAGAAATCTCGTTTAGTAGATTAATAAAAGAAAGGAGAACGACTATTCTACCGGAAATATTAGCAAAATAATATACATAAAATATTCTTAATAGCCTCGTCAATGATGTTCTTTACAAATTCAGACATGAAACCAGTCAGAAGTACAATATGATGTCAAACTAGATACGAGGAAAGTGCTGAATTGGTGAATATTCTAGTATGAAGGGTACCCGTCAAGATAATAACAAAGATTTATAATGGTAATACTAATTCATGAATAACACGGGATGCTAGTTCATGTAGGAAATAAAATTATGAAAGATATGTCAAGCAAGATGAGGTACTAGCAACGATGATATGTTATAAAACTCAACTGTCATGTCAGTAATGAAAGAACAAATTAAGCAATCTTCTAGATTGCTTAATCTAAGTAAATCTAGAAGACTCTTCTAGATTTACTTAATATATTTTAACACTTCCGTTTATTGCATTTTATTCATTGCATCAGTCAAAAATTGCTGAACATATGCGTATTCTTTACGGTATTCATTACATATACGCAAAACATATAGTCTCTATAACCATATAATTATAAAATATGCTGTGGCAACAGATCTAAGGAACTGCCCATGAATTATCCATTTCATTTGGTGTTGCACGCCCATTAGGAGGAGACCTGATCTTATTGGCAGATTTTTCAGTGAATGTTAAAAGACCCTTGACGATAGGTTCAATTTTGTGGTGTAAAATTTTAGCGTCATATCCTCAGTGATGGACATGTTAAACTCTTCTCTGTGTATAGTATTTCATACATTGCCCTCTGCCCAGCAAATGAGACAACACTCCCAGTTTTAAGACGGGAGATTTCATAATGACGCTATCGTATAAATTCCAGGTGTCGTAGATTCGCAGACCGTGCTCATTTTTGTGCACTGGACTTCTGGCCTGCCTTATTTAGTAGAAAGTACCAAGCTCAGAACCTTATGATCGACGGCAAATGTCAACACGCACACTCGTATTATTTGAGAATCCCGTCCATTCCTCTAAAAACAGATGGCTTTATGCGCGCAGGTAGTACTTTCCCTTACTTCAGTGTTCGAGTGTTTATCTAGAGTGTGGTTTTGTCTTCGATCTTTCGCCTGCATGTTGAAACCGGCGTGGAACAATTCCAAGACATCATCATAAAAGGGAGATGCTTGAAAATAAAAGTTTCAGCCATAAATATTTGTCTCTTTTGCTCGGTCACAACTTGGATTTCCGTTACAAATTATGATGTGTACCATTTATATTATCTAATCAATGCAATTTTTGGTCTTCTTACTCATCATTGCCTTGATATTAATACATAGGTATATGCCATTTGAATTTTGATGCTCCTCTATGACTTTCCGTTAACTGTGTAACTATCCTCGTCAGTATTTAAAATTTCTTTTCCAAAGTAGAAATTATTTTTTCTTTAATTTTGGTGGTATAAAACTAGTAAATGAGTAGATGTAGATGTTTTCTGTGGTTACTACTACACTTAATGATTTTTATGTGCATTAAAAGTGTCAATTCTTTTCATAGAGTTTTCACCACCACTCATTTACCTTGGGCTGGGCAGAGGAATTTGATGCAAAAAAAGGGGCAGCCATAAATCTGTCCCTTGTCATCCTGCTCTTATTTTGTTCCCTGAGTGAGTTTTACGATGACGGAGATACAGGAACATGAGCCACCAAATGCTTACAAATGTGCATTAGTGAATATAGGAACTCTTTTACCTTTATTTGCTATAAAAGTACTAAAAAAATAGAATCCAGTTCATATTACTAATCCTATGAATATCTTTTAGAGAGGTACACGTTATTAAGCTATTTTTATGTAACATGGGTTTGGGTAATTGCTTTTTTTGACGCCACACTCTTAAATAGAAAGGATGCAATGATTGATTTAACGAGATGGAAAATACTTCCGGAGAAATCTGGAGTCAAGTATGTCATAATTCGTGTCACACCATCAATTTGAGTGCGATAGCTCTTTCAAATTAGACCTCATTTTCCGATGTAATACGATTATAAATTAATTGAGTAGTTTATTCTAGATTTTGACTAAAGTAATAGTAAGATATCAGCCATGTTGGTGTCTTTCTTACCAAAATCAACCGCATGAGATGAGGAGAGATATTTGGATATTTTCTTCGCTAGGTGTGATCGACTAAATGTAATAATGATTCGTTTCCAATTAGCATTTTATGACCTCTTATGCAAAAAAGATATTTCAACATTTATTACATTATTTCCTAATAAAAATATGATTGTATTATTTATTATTTGAGTAGCACTGCCGTATTATAAGGCTTTAGAGACTCGCTTTCTTTCAGCTAAATTAAATTGCTGTTTGGAAGTTTAATTGAATATTATGTAAAGCAATTTCAGTAAAAATCATCCCAATCAATGTATATTGACGCTACGAATTAGTTTTATCCCTCTGTTTATGGGATCTGTTATGGTTCAACGCTACAGAATTTTAACATTCACCTCCAAGGACTCTAGTACAATACCCGTCTAAAGAAAGACTTACGTAGATGATATCGTTGCCAGGGTACACTATCATCTGGTACTGTTGCATCTTGCGATTAAAAAGTACCGTCGATCACTTAGGAGGTTTAGCGGCTGAGACCGTTATTCAACATGTATACCATATACAGCAATCTTATGCGAAATCCAAGGGAGGTTGTTTTGCACCTCACATACTAACTCTGTAGCGGCTTGTGATCTTGATAATTTTATTTCGTGTCCTACGGGGTGTGATTGTATCAATATTGATAGATGCATGGTTTTGGAGCGTTGAGAAGAGATTACACATCTAGTTCGAACCACGGACCTTTGGTTTGCCGTACCAATGCGCAGACCACTACGCTATCCAAGCCTATTCTTATCTTAGACCCTTACGGTCCATCAAAGAAGGCAACGCAAGGGAGAAGAGGACTTCAAAGAAGCCTCAACCAAGAGTCAGTATCCTTCAACAGCACATATGCCGTGATTAGCCATTCGAAATTCAAACATGGCGGGTGAATGTTTTTAAGAAATTGCCATGAGAAAAATCCCTACTTGTCCCTAAGATCTAATCCTAAAGTTCCTAAGATCTAATCTAAAAATCCTAAATTCTAGTTGCCTTGTATCCACCAAAATTGTTATGGAATTAGGAAGCTTGGATAGCGTAGTGGTCTGCGCATTGGTCCGGCAAACCAAAGGTCCGTGGTTCGATTCCCGGATTCTGTTGGCAATTTCTTCGAAGAATTCACTCGCCATGTTTGAATTACACCTAGTTCGGTTTAGCATCTGGGAGAGTGTGATGTATAGTCACCCTATGATATCCATTCTAAGATGCACAAGTGAAATATCGTTTACATGACTGACATGACTTGACTTTCAGTAGTGAAGTGGAAAATATCTTCACATTTTCCTCCTTTTATCCCCGTATTCAGTGAGCAGGTGAAAATTTGTGAGGCATTCGTCTTCGGTGAAAAGTGGAAAATTACTTGTAAGATTGTGGTTTAGATTTGCGTGTGGCCTAGAATAAGGGTGAAGGACTTAGTCCCCTTTATTCGACGACGAGAAATTCCTTCATAAAATCATCAATCTGTGCCTTTCAGCTCGCGGGAGATGTGGCGTTTCAATTTGCTATAAATAACAGCCCTGTAAACTGTTCAATTTTTACCTACCGTATTTCAACAGATGCTTTCATTACAACTTCGCTTCCTCCCTACCCTCTTCCTGTCCCTCAAATCCTTTTTCCAATCTCTTCCCTTCATCCTTTCGCCTCCTTTGCGTTTTTCACCCCTTGGTGTTTTGTTCCGCCTCCCTCTCATTTCTTATTTGTTCCAACGCCACCCCAACCCCTCTCTCTCACACTCTCTCAACCTTTAGTGTTTCTCATTTCCATCCTGTCTTATACTCTTCCCGACCCTTTTTCCCATCCCAACGCATTCCTTATCTCAATCTTTATCTCATTCCCTTTTTTCCCATTCGCAAAATCTCTCCCTTTAGGAATCACTTAAACCTTTTTCTTCTCGCTCATTATATATTCAGGGGCGTCCATTGCCGCCTTTTTTCTCATCCATGCATTATGATGTAAACAAGTGAATTATGTAGTTTCCTCGTCCTACATGTAGATGAGATTTCTTTTCCATTGCATTACCGTACATTGTCCAGTCCTCCCATTTGCAATCTACCTTTTCTTCTCTAAAGTGGCCGAGATTTTTCCGCTATCCTTGGATATGCTCCGTTAGCTCCGTATTTCACTCCGATCATTCACCCTGACCTAAGATCTCTAATTGATTAGATGTATTAATTTTCACCAGCTTTAAATTTTATAAATGCCGTATGCTCCTATCTCATTGTTTTCCTGATTTGCTTGAGTCTAAAACGTTTGTTTTACTTTACTTACTTTAGGTTTCAATTAAATATTTATGTAAAATTTATATAAATTCGCAATTTTTCTTAGGGTTTTATACTATCTCCTTATTTATGGTGATGTTGTGTAAAAAACCAAATCGATAGGATTCAAGAATGTGTGGTAATGTAGTTTACCGGCCGTAATATCACACGTCTTCGCCACCTCCAGTACTTCTACTGTGAAATGTATATTGTACTTGCAGCAAGAATTCCCATCGTTAGGCTCATCGCGGCCTGTGTTGTGGCCAACCTATGAATGAAGATATTTGATAAGAAGGCACGTGGAACACACAGAAAGTAGTCAACTTCACGGATTCGATGCCCGGATGATATGTTTGTCTTTTGGCCGCCGGGCGACCACACATAACAACAAGTTGGACATGGTAGCCAACGACTCGGTAAATACTGGCGATAAAGAAGAGCAGTTTTAGTCTTTGGTGCGCCGCACGCAGGAAACCTGCACACGTTGACCGCTACCTCAATGCATCTATTCATCACCATCTGATACTAAGGATTTCTGAAGTGGTAGTTCTCCTTTAACGTGTTCATAGAATATCGAACAACGAGACCATTTCCCCTAAGAAATAGCATGCTGGCACAGCCTAAAGAGACACTGTTACAATGGACATGGGTTCCTAAAATCAGGGCCATAGGCAGACAAACAAATCGTGAATCGGGTAATAGTAAAAAATTATGTATCAAATGCAATTAATGAAACTTGGAATGTAAAATGCTGTGTACATCATGACTTTCATTTGTTTTAATCAATTGAAATAGCATATTATTCCTCGTGACGAGAAAAATCAATACTTTGATTAATGATACAGGTGCCCAAAGTAGACGTTACACCGCCTGTGGATAACAAAAAGACTTGTCACCTCCATGCAATAATGCTGAAAAGTCTTTTATCGTCATCCTAGGTTCATCCGATCCATATTACTGATAGACACGCAGCACTATTGATCATGTACTCTTACTTTTGATTTTACACGATACAACATGTCATCTCATACATTCATGCATCTTTTATCTCATTTAATTGTGTATGCGTGATAAATCGTAGGCGGCGACAAAATGGCTCATCCAAAACTGCACTGCTTTTCGTCTTCCGCAGAGGTGAGACCATGATAAATGCTAGAAGTCATTTTATGTTATTGAACTTTACGACACGGAGCAAAAACAAACAAGTGATTAGCGGAAGTAAAGCTCCGCATATATTCGGCTTGCGAGCTCTAAACTAAATTGCATCCCACGGCTGACGCGACAGTTTTCGAGTCGTTTTTCCTTCGTTCTCTGCCACTCGCTGCAAAGTCCTTAATTATCTCTGTACTCAATATGAATTTTTTAATGATTTCAACGAATGTAAGGTGCCAAAAACTACCGCATACGCATTGCCTACCGTCGATCTTGCTCAGCCCTCTTCAAACAAAATTTCAGAAAGGAACAGGATGAGTTGTAAGCGGTATGTGGCCTGTGCAATAAGCGGCTGCAGAAGAGAAGCAAAAATTCTCTCCTGTGGGCCGTAATGTGGCTTAGGATTCTCCCGTCTCTACTTCTCTGTCATCCTCCTCCATAGCCTCGTCCTCTCACACTCCCACATGCTTTTTGTTTCCTAGATCCTTCATTATCTTTTTCTTTTGCTTCTATCCACTTTGCTTCTGAAGTGTGAGGCTAAGATGAGTAGAAGTGAGGTGGCCGTCGCCGTTGTTTTTCTTCATTTTTTCTTGTCTTTTCTCGTCACCTTGGATGCTGCGGTCTGATGCAAAGGACGTAGGGCAAGTACATTTAGCAGAGCTAATGGATAGCAGTGGGAGTCTTAGTTATTTTGACAAAAGGTTACTTATGAATTAATTTCTGTTACGCACAAGGATCGGCGAGAACATCAATTTATAAGAATTCATGCGGTTTAGTAAGCGAGGTTTGTTTTTATCATTTTCCAAGTACCTTCAATATTTAAATACCATGTAATTTGAAATTCTCGCAGTGTTTATCATAACTTAATCAACTTCCAACACCCCATCAAATTGCTCATTTACATCTCAATCTCCTTTATTCTTGACTTTCTTTTCTCGAGAAAAATCTTCTCATTTCTCATTCTCAATATACGGACAACTTTTCCTATCTTCTCAGTCGCCATTTTTTTATGGAAAATTAGACCATGAAATTATTGATGACACAATTTAAAGTAAAATTTTAGTGAAAATGAGTATTGATTTCATTTCATGAAATGCAGTCGTGGAAAATTCATTCGTTGCAGATGCAACGGCATTCATAAGTATTCTCTTTATTATGGATAATAATAATAGTTTTTTATTTTAAGTGTGTGCGAACGGACCTAATTAGAAAGATGTCTATGTTTGAATGGCTGAATATCTTATGTTCAGTGCTTTCCTTTTCACCCTCAGAACTACAGTTATTGACGCAACTAAAGTATGTAATTTTTTCCCGTGGTCTTTTGTTTCCTCAAACCTCAGTATTATTTTTCACCGAGGACTTTTGCCTTATACGGCTCAAGTTTTTCCGTATTATTTGGCCTTAAAGTTACGTTTCCTATCCCTGCGAGGCGATCAAGTCCAGGTGTGCTTCTTGTTCACTTAGTGGTCCTTCACTTCTCTGGCGTCCTTTATCCGAAACAAGAATTGCACGGGCAATAGTCACGATTTTCATTTCAGCGACAAAATCTCTGAGTGAGCGCCTTATGAGTTCGGTAGTCAAATAATCCGGCCGGTTTTGGTATGGATTTATGTTATCTTGCATTCTGATACTGGAGAGGGAGCGAGAGTTATATTTTTACGACCTGAAAAAATGGATTACGTTCTATTCCTCGTGAATATCGAGGCATCGAGAGGGGAGGAGAGGTCACCGCACGAGCACTGACACCCAGTGTAAAAACTATCCTTCATACTACCCAAAAAAAACTATCATACATACCACGTAGCCCGTCAATGCCTATTCAAATTACTCCATCTCTGCTCGAAGTTTGCATCATCAGCAATCAGAACGAAAAACGAAGAGCATAGAGATTATCTCAAATGAAATTCGAATTTTCTCATCTCGTTGATGGTTTTAATGCTTGTAATACCTTTAGAAGCTAAAGACATCCCTTATGCTCATTCATAAAAAATAATACCCACTTGGAGTGGGTGATTCTACCATTTGGAGTTCAATCGTGCTTATTATTCCGATATCTAATGATTGATATATTCCTCTTGTTATCTATAAAAAAAGAAAGTGTTAATGAGCTGTCACTTATAACTACCAAACCACTGCACGGTGTGATGTAAAACTTGGTAACATGATTCTTTATGTCACTCGAAAGGTTTATGGATACTTTTTGTTTACCTAATGGTCTCCGGTTCGAATCCAGACGAGTAAAAGCGTTTCCATAATAAATACAGGTAAAGTTCGTTTTTCTGGCATGCAGACCTTTTATCTTTTGCATATTTAAATTAGTAATAATGGTCATATACAAAGTCACAACGAAGACCATTGGAAACAAAAATAAATAGACCTACTCATCTTTGCTATCTATGTTTGTTTTTCATCAGGCTCACTTTAAAATTTGACAAATCAATCATAAAATTGCTGAAAATTCAGCGTTTTTGGTACGCTTTCCCTTTGACGACCAATAGCATTGTTGAAGCCAAACCTCATTTGGATATGTGGTGAATATAGGCCCATAACGTATCAATTGAGATAGAAGAATCCATAGAATCCATAAGAAATACATTAAATGGATATTTTCCGATTGCTATCGATAATTTTGATCACTTGAATCGATTATTCAAAATAGCCGTTGCCATGGTCCACCAACAAGCTTTACTTTGTACAACGATATCGAAAAATGGCTCGAAAAAGAAAGGATTCAATAGGTAGAAGGTCTTCTGCGGTCAATAGATCGAGCACACAATGAAATACCGTAACTACTCAGCAACACGAGGAGAGACTCTCTGACTAGCAAGACAGAATGGCAGCTTTGCACAGAAATCAGACAGACTTGCAAAATGAAGATAGGCTACGGAAACAACGATGGGGGAACGATGAACTCACTAATCGCTAGACTGCACGGCTACGCTCTACTCGAATGGAACGTAATCGTACGGCTATCCTTAATTCAAGGCGAAGATCGGAAGTCGATTCGCAGAAAGCACCATTCAATTACAAACCTGAAGATAATTACCATTCACATATAAATATAATCATTGGTGATATGGATTCCATTGGCCGCAATAGTGACGCTAGAAAATTTTCGAATGAACCTGCATTAATGTGCTGCTGCAATAGAAAAGTGTATCTGCCATCAATATGAGAATATCCGGAGCCAAAATTCTAGAGGAGGCAACGAGAGAGTGAGTTATAAGAACCAAACTAGATCTAGCTAATGTGTAAAAATCTATTACTACTAATGGATAAAAATTCAATGGCGTCTGTGTGTGTGTGTCTGTTGCTCCATCATGCAAAAACTGCTGGACCGATTGAGAAAATTTGGCGTGTAGATATAAAGTATATTCTGTCATAAAATAAGCTATTTTAAAAAGCCCATAGGACCCTAAAGGAACCCCTGTAGGGCCCTGGTGGTCCATGATAAGCATTGGGCTCGGTAGAGTGGTTTCATTTTTGCTTTTTAACAGTATTTTTACTCACGATAGAGGGTTGGGGTTTCTTTATCGGAAGGCTAAATAAATGATGTTACTAATTTTTACAATCTATTTCCTTTCTTCCTTCAAATTTGTCTGAAAATCATGTTTTACCTAAAAAATCTCACATTTCTCTTTGAAATAAAAAATAGCAATATTTCCTTGACAACCAAAGATTAGATTTTCCAAGGATATTTGCGCCTCTAGCATTTAAATATAGCGTTAACCTGCCGGCCCATGATAGCACATAGAAATAAAATCTGTATAAGAAGGGCTGGGAATCCTAAGGGTCCCATAATAGATTATTTCGGGGGGTAAGAGATAAATTTTATGTATACTTACAACAAATATACTCTTCAATGTCCATGTCAATTTAGCTCTCATAGAGGCACCGCATGCATATGAGAGAAAACTTACGTAGCAAACGATACACAGAAATACCCTGGTGTCAGCGTCTAAAATACAACGGACACAAAGTACAAGATAGGTTACAAGCTCCTGATATGACCACGTTGACAGTATTTTTCAAGATTTGTCAGGTTTCCTTATATAATGAGCTCAATGTTTTTCACACCCGTGGAACTTCAACGGGTACTTTCCGCATATATTGTATCATAGAGGCGAGCAGTAAGTACAGCGTATTTACAGATCTGGAGCCTGAGAAAACGATTATACTCATAAATTCGGATTTCTAGGAATGTCGAATCGAATGCAGGGCGCATCTGCATCCATGGATGATCACTAATACGTATTTATTGGTCCATAGCTTATGGAAGGTGAGTAATGCGGTAAAACATCTATCTTAATTACCTTGAACCGGCCAATTTCAAGTAAATAACTGCAATTTTTGGTGAAGACCTGGAGAAAATAAATATTACGAGTTGACTCGGCCTTGTCAATCTGTATATGCTTGCATTTTTCAGTTTTTCACCGAGAAAACCACGCAAACCAACTCTATATTCTATTTTCGTTTGAATTGATGCTAAGATAAAGAAGAAGACCTCAATGAGCCTTCTCACAAAAATACAAGCTATACATCCGGGAGGGAAGAGGGTTACAAAGGATCTTGCTTTATTGAGATGTAGAAAGCTTTTTTTTTCTTTGCGCTGGTCCTCTAATCTGCCCACCGATGCCAGGCACTGCCGACGCCACGCCGGCTTCCTCCCAGTATTCCTACGCTGTCTGTGATTATTCTCGTTGGAGGAAAAAAATCTTCTCTCCATTTTTCCCATGCATCTCGTCCTTTTTTTGGACACCTAAGGATTAAAATCAATGGTTAGCGAGTTCACTTTGTGGAAATTATTTATCTTAAAAATGAAAACACTTAGTTTTTCTGACAAGGGGGGGAAGCTGGACTACCTGGAAAATTTTTAAATTCTGTCATATTACAATGTGCACGGCGATAAACTACTCAATGACATAATGCCTTCAACCGCCTCACCCTTGTTCTCTGTGCCAGTACCCCCACCTCCATTCCCGTAGTCCTTGAGCCTGGCGTCATCACCTGTTTGTTCCTTCCCCTGCAGTTTTGCCCAATCACCTCCTCAAATCTTACTCACCTCTCATCTCCCCCCCTTCTTTCAGCCACCTCCCTCTCCTTGAGGTCTCTTACATAGACTGTGCCGTCTCTTGGTATTTTACTCTGTAATCTTGATAATGGCCTGAAAAGGCCGAAACCGGTCGATTTGTGTTTTTAATACACGGGTGGAAAAAACTAATTGTTTTCATTTTCAAGCTTAAGGATTAGTTACCACAAAAACCCTTTACCCCTCACAAAAATTCACTATTAATCCCCTTGGATTATAGACATACTGTCCTTCCCACCACCTCATTACCAACGCAAACCTTGCGTCGTTGAATAGGTTATCCTCTCACTTTCAGACAGCGTCGGCGCCATCAAATTCTTTGGTCATCCTCCAGATGAGTACCAACAACCACCCGGTTTGGTTTTACCATATTTCTTCGTAATACGAAAATAATATACATAAATGATGTAGTATACAATCACGCGCACGGGTGCACAGATAAAAACGATAAGGATTGCAATATCATTTGACTTGACCGGCATTCAAACTCGGCTATTCTAGTGAAAATCAGGCATAGTGATTGCCCAAAACCACACCTGCCCCGCAATTTAGAGACTCAGGTACCAATCTTGGTCGAGTCAAATGATTTTTGCCAACCAGTTATAAATTATCTCCGCAATCACCTAATTTTCCCATCTCTAGGGCTTACTTACTAATTAAAATACAGGCTTTACACTGTTTACTTGTAGTGGAAATTATCACCTCTATCCTTTAAAATCATCAACATTCTTTTGCGTAATTAAACCTGAATGGGCAAAGTCCTAATTTTCCTGAATTCAGTAATTTAATTATACAACACAATATTAAAAGTTAACACTCGAGGGATCTGAGTCTCCAAAAGAAGGAAAGTCGTGTTTTAAACTTGACTGATGGAGCGAGGAAAACAGTTTAAATAATTCCATAAGCGAATTACATCGGAAGCTTGACGTGAAAAGGGACGTGTCTCTCAGGGAAATGAGAGAAAAATTATAAATTTCCTCTTTTGGAAGCGCTTTTGCTGCAAAACATGGAGACATGAATACTGAATGGCTGAGGGGAAAAATGTTGGGAGAAAGCTCCAGCCAAGGGGTAGAATGTTTCTTGTTGTCGCATTTTATCCTCATTCCTTCCCTTACCGAAATAGTAAACCAAATTTTTTTACCACCATCTTAGACTACTAATGGTATATGTGGCCACAAACTCTACATTCATTTGCAACTTGAAGAATGACTCAAAAATAACTCATTCTATTCAATAGTCGATCATTTTCTATCACTTCCCTGTTCTGGGGTCTGTTTCTTTGAGCTACGAGTCTACAATCAAGGAAACTTGAGCTCTATGGCCTCGTAAAATAACAAAATTAAATTATAATTTTTCTCCGATGGCTGTAATTATTGGCAACACTCGTCAAAAAAGAGAAAACATTTACTGTGTTAATTTTACTGAAACTTCAGTGACCAACCACAGCCTCTCAACCAGAAAACCCTCTGTGGCGGTTTACGGGCACGTTAATTCCTCAGGGGATCGGGTTGGTGTGGTATGGCTAGAGGACTCGCTTACCACACGGGCTGCCAGGGTTCAAATCCCTGCAGAGGCTGATGTTTTTCAGAGGGAACTCAATCCCTACTTGAGTGTCTTGTGGAGGGCACTTCAAGTACAGTTCTCCGTCTGTCAGATGAGACGTTAAACCTTGGTCCCCGTGGCGCCTTTCGTTAAGAGCAGGATAATTTCGACGCCAGGTATCTATCCACCCTTCCTCCCTTACCTATCCCCTATGGCGCAAATGACCTTAGCCGTCGGTCACCTTGCCAAATATCCAATCCAGTCAATTCCTCACCAGTGACCACTCTCAGGAACTCACACTCAAACCAAAATGGGATCCTTCACAGGGCTTAAGAGACCCCGTTAAGGATACCTGAGTTTAAGAATTTTGCTACAAGTCTACAAGTTACAAGTCACGTGACGATTTTGCATAGCGGATGTGTTACTGAGACATACCAAACCGAAGACTTGCACTAGTCCAAAAAAAAAATGGCAGACCTAATCAAGACAATATATAACTCGTATTTTGATGTTTACGATATATTTTCCGTGTGCTACTTGAAATATTTCCAATTCAAAAGTGGGTGCAACGTTTTTGGGTTAATGCAAATGATTGAATATGTACTGAAAAATATAATAATGTCGTAACTTAACTTAAAAAATCCCAAGCAAATGCGTATTTTCGGGTAAACCAAACATCATAAGAAAAAATCGTTATTTTGCCATATTTCTTAAAGAATGAGCTCTAAATGGTAGTCAATTATAACTCAAACGTGTGAAGATATCATGTTGAGTTGGTTTGATCTTTATTAAACCATTATTTACGGCTTTATAACGTGATATTATTACGAAACGTCACAGTATTATACTGTATGTTGACGCTAAGGATATTTATAGGAACTTAGAGCTCGCATGTCCAGTTATTAATGATTATATTCCTTAACAGAGACGAATTTATTGGGTTGATTGATGGGATTGAAAGGGTTGACGTTTCACCATTGAATATCCATTAACGTACTACGATGAACTCGCACGGAACATGTGGTTTGAAATCGTCCTTATCTTCTTCGTAATTCTCTTCTTGGCCGACAGCCTGGGCACAGATTGCGAATTGTGGTTATCGTATTCGAATAGTGGATAGTTGTGAGCACTATGGTGGAAGAGAATTTTTGTAGAAACCGCGTTAAACGGAAATGCCGCAATGGGGGGCCATTTTCTGGTGGATTCAACCAAAAATTGGCTTTAGGCAGTGGCTTCAGCATCAAAATGTATCCCATACCTCGGTTCTATGAAGTAATTAATTAATTACGGTCAGAGTTTTTCTAAAAGTGAGCCCGCACTTGAGCAGCATTTTAGTGCTCGATTGTGTTCACGTCTCTTATTTAATAATTCTTATCAGAAATGAGTGGTTTCTCAATCCACCCATTTTACCTTTCGTTATCGCTGGCCTTCAAAGTTATCCCCGAGATTTCCCATGAGCACTAGCTCCGCCGGGCGCAGGAAAACTACTGGCTTGCGTATAATCACGGCCAAAGTTGGTCGTATAGGCGGAGTTCTCTCGGGTAAGGAATCAGTCACCAGTGAAACCTTAGTGCATGAACTTCAACGGCTTTCTTACAGTGCTTTGAGTCTACTTTTAGAATTGCAATGTCTGGGCTTGTGGAAGTACGCTTATTGCAGTTCAGTGCCCAGTATATCCTTCGGTTCAACACTACGTGAGTATAGTTATTTTCCTCTTAAAAGCGTTAAAACACTTCTTTAGCATAATTCCTTTTTTGTACTATGATCTTCATCGAGAAATATTTTGATCAAAGTTTTTCTACACCTTTAAGAGTCCTAATAAGTAGAAATTGTATTTGCCGTTGGACAGCTTTTCCTTCGCCCTCATATATACATAGTTGAATTAGCCCTCTATAGGGTCATTAACTTAATTTTCTTACAATTTAGATATTATCTCGCAGATAGGTCCATAAATTATTTATTTCTACGCAAGTAATACACAACCATTAATATATATGCACAATCAATATCTATCCACGACTATCATCACCGTATTACGCAGCATATTTTAGCGCATTGTAAGAAGGTATTCTGACGTATTGTAGAGAAGAAAACTAGTCCCTAAAACACATGTATGCCTAGCTAATCAAACCTTGTTACGACTTCCTTCTCGTTGTTCAAAATGTTATGTATTTTTAACATATTACAAACCCATTCAACTTTCTCTCCTCTGGGACGTTTTTATTAATCCCTTAGTCTTCGCATGAAGGAAGTATGTAACCACTTTGTTATCACTTGCTGGTCAGTTAACAGAAGCCACTTGTGACTAAAGTGCATTGAGTTTCGAAAGACAGGAAAATTTTATTAAAAGATTATCCGAAATACGTGGAAAAATGAAGAGAAACCCATGTTCTGTGTAATATCCACAGCAGTGCCACATCAGTGAAATGACATTCGAAGCCAGCGTAAACTGGGCCCCACCGGCTGTCTAGAGCTCTTGTCTTCGTTCTGGGGATCGCTTGCCCTCATACTCCCCCCTTCCATAATTCCTCATGCATGACTGTTCAAGGTCCGACGTCGAAATCCAACCTGGCTTCCAGTTACGTCTATCGCCATGAAGGGTGATGATCCCTGTTCCACTCGAAAAAATAATTGGGCCAGTATATTTTCTCCTGCCTTCGACTGGAGGGTAGTCAAATATTACCCGTGGAATAGTTCCATTGCAAAACGACTCTAGTGAAAGGGCTCTGAGTGTAAAAAACTATACAGGTGGCATTAGACAGGTGCTGGTCGTGGAGGGAATGGGATGTGTATGAGAGGAGCGCGCAAGAAAATTTTAATTTCTCAGCGAGAGAAAATATGGCTACAAGTACATGCTCCTTTTGTCTTGTTGGTCAATTATGTATTCTTTATACGTGTTTTGTTCACTTTCTTATTTTGTGCTTGCACACTCAACAATGTATTGATATTAATAATGATAAAATATTTATTTTTTCATCAATTGTTTTAAATCGCCATTTTAACTTGTTAGAAATAAAGGTCTTCACAGATTCGCCAATTTTCGCACTTAATTTTAACTATTTTTCCAAATAAGTTGTCAACTCATGTAGAAATTTATGTAAAAACAAGTAAATGTGTTTTTAAAGACTATAGTGATTCAAAATCTACCATTTGATATTAGTTTACGCATTATTATTTGGCAAGTATAGTGAGTTTTCCAGACAGCCTACATTTGACGTGTGTTAATCCAAAATTTAGCTCACGATTCTTATAAATTTTTATAATACTGCAATCTATCTATAATTTTTAATCTATTTAATGCGGTGGCTTCGTGCTGTCGTCATTTTTTGCGCCGCGTTCCCTCGCAAACATTTTCTCGATGACTCAAAGTACGCCGTACTCGTCGGTAGAGGAAATGTTTGCTCGAATTTCAAATGTTTTCCTTGGTACAATACTTGCAGACATTTTTTGGAATGTTTGTCAATCAGAGTTAATTTCTAAATGAAAGTTAATGGCAATAATTTAAAAAATCGTATTCTATTAAATTTAAGAAGGGTTTTTGCATAGTCTGGCATTACGAGAGTTGTTATAGTTTTTTAAACGTTGTAGTTAGGCTGTTGTTGTTAAAACAGTTTTCTAGCTCTTTAGCTCATCATCGCCTTAGAAATTTCATTTCTGAACGCTTTTAATGCAACAAAATTTTATTGTTGATAGAATTCTCAAATTCTTGCATTCCTATATTTGTCAGGTCATCTGAGGAATAACTATTCTGCGTGGATTATTTATCCCAAGTCATGTAACTGGGATTCTCCCTGAGGACGGATTTGAGCGGTCGTTTAGTGGATGTTTGAGTGGAAATGTGGCAGTCAGACATTGAAATGCCAATTTCAATGGGGATAATCAACTCTATTGGCTCCTGGCAGATATTTGAGCCTGTTATATGCGAATTTGAATTTGATTACTCCTTCCATATATTCTCCGCGATTATGCCTAAGGATCTCCAAAGAGAAAATAGAGATCACAACCTGCTGCGATATTTAAATTTGATATGGATATGGTCGTATATTTGGTGACTTTAAGCACAACTTGTATTTTAGTCAGGATTGCGTTGTAAATATTACCTCATGGACGGCATGTGGAAAGTATTGCATAGGCAGGATTGCTTCGGTTAATTGCCTAGATCACTTTCAGACGAGGAAGCTTGAGAATTTTTTCTATATTTTCGCGGTCGCTGAAATTTTTATCTCACCATGAAGGGAGACAATATCCCCAGTGACTGCGGGGACACCCTGCCTCGAAAAATAATCGGACGCTAAAGTGACATTCCTTCGGGCAAGGTGTTCATCTTTATCACACCAGCAAGCTTTATAAACGCGCCGTGGCTTTTAAGCTATTTTTTAAGAATCCGCACTTTCTTCCCATCTGTGGTCGAAGACGGTTGCTACAACTTTTTGAGTTATCCGTTCTCTCATTAATAATGCTCGCATAAGCTATCCATTAGCTTGATGCTATATACTCATGCACATTTTTCTATTAAAGTCAAGTTAAAAATAAGGTCAACATCTTGGCAGTTAAGCATCTAAAATAAATCCATGTCTCCAGGCTACCAAGTCTTCATCTCTACACAAGTTTGCTCCACCAACTAGCGGCAGGATAAGAAGTGATTACTATATGCGATCTGTCATCCCTTTCAGTGAGAAGGGGGCACATGCTACTAATTGATGGAAGGCTCGGTAGTTAATGAATATCGATTTTCCCAAGATATACGAGGCTTGCCTACTCATTTCTGAGCAGAGGACGCCCAGGAAAGAAGGCGTTTCATAGCATTTGTTGGCACATGAGAGAGTCCTCCTGGGATCTGCCAATGCCTGCCTTCTCTTTTCTATCCGTGGTTCCACACGTTAAATTTTCGTGCGGCCGAAAGAAAATTCTTTTGCAAAGAACGAGCCGGTTCTTGAGAGACAATGGCTTCTCTTTGAAAGTAGAGCGCCCATTTTTATTTCGGCGTGTCTATCTCTTCCTCCTTCCCCTACCCATCGCCATTCATGCCTGTCTTTTTCCTCATCGAAAACCGCATAATCTATTTTCAAATCCATCTCCATTTTTATCCAATCTTTCGACAGTCTCCATTCCATGTTTCGAAACTGAATTGCTCTAATTGAATTGAATGGTTTCTTCTACAATAAAATATGTTCTTCCCCGTGCAGGCCCCAGAATGTTGCATTGCTCATATCCAGATATTGACCTCCTGCGAAAGCTATAATTTTCGAAAGAAATGATACTATTCTTCCCACACAGAAGGCTCCTTCTCTCTTTCTACTTATTTTTTTGGTCTTATCTATATCAGCGGCGTAGGAAATTGACATGCCGGCAAAAGATAAATAGCATATTTTCAGGCCGGATCACCATACTTTTCTTGGAGTCTTAATTTATTCCGTTCTCCAGACCAAAATTTTGGGAAAACCAAACCCACTCAACATAAACACAGCACAGGCAGCAAGTTCTTAAATTTTAACTTGGTGACGACGATCATTCCTTGACACCCGCATCGTATATTTTATTTATAATACGTTGTGTTGTAACAGTTTGGTGGGTAAAAATATGCTAATTCATAAATAGACATCATGTTGTGTACTATTGGTTTTGTAATGGGGGTGTTTTTGGACGATCATCAGCATTCGTACGGAGAGTATTATCTGATTCTCAGCGGAGGCAGCTGCATTTTTGTGATGGCGGCGTAAAAACATGATGATGTTTTTCTTAAAATAACTTTGAAAATTATGCTGGAATTAAAGTAATGATTTAACTGTGGTCATGGCGAAATCTGAGTGCAATCTGAACATCATGCAATGGAATAGACAATTGTTCAAGGTAGCACTCCTCCCAATGAGGCTTCACTTCGTAGAATTCTATGGTATCCATAAGGAAAAATATTGTACTTTTCCATAGATTTTTATCTTATTGGTAGAACGCGTTTCACCGATTTGTGATATCATCAGGTACCTTACAATATTACGTACAATATTATCCCTTATGGATATTCAATGTGTATGTGATTTTCAGTTGGATGAAAATCGGTGATAGTAATTAAAGTGCAACGTATTATGCTGACATGGATCAAGTACTAACCTCTCAGTCTCATGCTCAAAAACCTCGACTTAGGATCGGAATTCTCCTATACCCAGAATGTTAAATTTCCAGCACTCACTCATCGGAAGTTAAACCACAAGGCCATAAGAATGAGAAAGTAATACTCAAACCCCCACACTAACTTAATTCTCACCTTTACTCCATCTTATAGTGATCTTAATGTGATCTCCGGGACTAGTATTTTAGTATACGCTTCTGTGCCTCGTGTTCCCTCTTATCATCGTTTCTTTATGCCTAAAACGCAAGCAGTTCGGAGGAAGTCACTGTCTGACCTTTCGCCTCCGTCACTGGCAACCCTTATGACGTTTCCCTCTCCTATTCTATCCGCTTGAAAAAGCCTCGGCTATAGGGAAAGTCGAAGCTTAGAGGAGATGTAAGTCGTGGCTAAAATATGGGCTTACAACGAACAAATAGTTGGATCTGGTGGTAAATGCATGCATATACTTCAGGCTGAAGGAGTTTTAGAAGTCCTTTCTTTTCCTTTGGGGTGAACAAATAGGCAAGGCATAGCTGGCTGAGGTAAAGCGAACGGCTTAGGAAATTCCTCCTCCATTCTCCACATCTCTTCGCCCGACCACACCGCGTCGAGAGAGAGCGGAGAGAACCCTTTGTCGTTTTGTCAAATCACTCCCACGGGACTGTTTTTCTTCTCATTTCACCTCGCACCGTCTTTTGTTTCGGCGGTGTGGAGAAAGTCCCTTTCATCCACCTTCGGGGTCCAGGAGGGAAAGACCGACGCCATTACGCTCGAGGTGCTTTAATTGTTGTTTGGCTGACGCCGCTCCTAGTAAACTCGCTCCTGCCGGATTGCCTCCAAAAAGCCAAAATTCTTAATTTTTCCCCTTTCTCCATCGCCACAACTGTCCCCGGGCTATTTGATCTTATGTTTATGTACCGCATTACGATGTTTGCATTGTATTTCGTAGGACGTATTTCATGGTGTGATATTGATCTGATATTTTTCACGGATCGCTCCATCTTGCGCATTACATAGCTTCGCAAAAAGCACACTGCTTATCGTGTATTGCACTTCATCGAATAGTATAACATTACATCAAATTGTGCTGCATATCGTCCTTCAATTATTGCCAATTCTATCAATGAGGATTTATTAATATATAAGTAGGCTTGGAGATATTTAAATAGAAAATTATTCGTACTTGTGCGCAGGGATTTAGAACTGAGGACTAAAAGGTCACGACCCTGAAGCGTAAGACCCCTTAGTCACGGAACGTTAATTCCCTTGCTCTCTTATACTCATCGGCTCACTCCCTCAAGGACTTATTTATGTCCCATTTTCATTTTTTGAAGGTGTTTTAATTAACGGGTTTGACTTACCTGCGAGAAGCAGGGTGATTAAGGTGATTTTTTCCTCATATTTCTGGTTCATGGGGGAAGTTCGGACCGAATGGTCCGAGTGCTTTTTGGTTGAAGCACCATTACCTCACAAATTCTTAGCCAAAGTAGTACTTTTACTCCTGAATATGGTTTACCTATGCGAGAAAGTTAAAGGGAAAGGGTTGAACTCCACTAAAATTTTCACCATGGAAGCGTTTATAGAAGAAAATGTCAGTATTTATTGTTATACGTAATTATTTCAGTTATCAATTCGAACGCAAACGTAGTCTAATTTAATGTGTAATATTCTGATACATATGTAATGACTTTGTGAGTGCATTGAAGAAACTAACAGGTGGCTTGTAAGAATTTCAAGTAGCGTAGGTTTCAGGCTAGAAAAGAGGACATTTAGAGATAGAAAAATACATTGATTTGTACAAATTTGAGACTCAAATATTTACCTCTCAAGATAGGAAAAGCAATATAATTATATGAGGATATAACCTCTCGTCTATAAGTTGAAAAAGCTATCTTGTAGAAAAAAATTCAAAGAAGCGTGATATAAGTAAGACCTTGCTTCATCCACTTTCAAATCAATCTCTAATCCAAGAAGTAAACGAACCTATGAGAGGAAACTAAGTATAAGACCTTTCAGCTGTCAATTACCCTGTTATGACTGAACACATCGATTTCCTCCAACGCATTATAGTGATCGTAAAGTAATTTTTATGACCATGAAATCAACAGTGGAGTCCACTGTAAAACTTAAACGGAGATTCTATTTATTTGAATATTGCGATTTCGTTAAATTTGGAGAGACGTTAGATGTTAAATTCACCAACTTTTTGGCTACAAAAAACGACGAGACCATGACGAGTTTATTATTTGGCAGTATGACATAACTACAAATTAACGGGTTACTGGTGGGAGCACCATGGCCTCAGAATTTCATAGCAGAATAATATTTAAGTATCGTGGGGATACTTTTTGGAATATTTTTATAAAATAAAATGAATACTTTACGAAAACTTTGCAAAGGAATCACTGAAGATATTCCAAATAAATTCAAACGTGAGTGTAAAGAATCTCGTTGGTATAACGATGAAGTAAGGCAGGACCTCAGGAAGCAGATGCAATTATATAAATAATCTTTCGTGTCTTGATTAATTTTCGAAGAGGAAGTTTGAAGTCTCGAGTATTATTACAATGCAAATGCCATATTAAACATCGTCCGATAAATCATCATAATGGGTAAAGATAATTCCTACCTAAAAGTTCATTCTGAAGCCGTGCAGGACAGAAATTTTGGCTTTGAAAACTGGTAGCTGCTTATAAATTCGGTTTTACCGTATAACAATTTCTAGAATGTTTTTACCATTTTTTCCGTCATGGAGACTTGAGGTTAAGCGCCCAATCATTCAGTGAATTGAAAACTTATTTATCACCCGAAGGAGTTGGAGTGCGTACCAACTTGCCTTAAAACAGGTACCTAAGTTTTAAAAGTGCAAATAATATAAGTGTGCTTGATAACCTAATGCCATCTTTCAAGCAGTATTTCATAATTTAGCTGAAGACATTTTAATGGAGGTTGTACTATCCTTTTTATCTCTAAAATACATGTGAACTTCCTCAATGTTTTTAATGGCTTGTCATGCTATCGAACACTTTTGTAAATTGGTTAGTTAACTTTAAATGGTTCCAACATCACTCAGTTATAATTAAGTCTAAAATTGAATGTTTAGATGAATACGGGATTGTGCGTTACACTTGAGTGATGGTGAAAAAAATAATAACGCTCATCATATTTTCTCGTCCATTCCCGTAGTGTAAGATTTTTTATGTACTCAGTTTTTGAGGTGGTAATTAATTTGGTGGTTACGATACCTAAATATGAAAATGTTAAAATTTACACATCCGGCTTTGGGAAAACTAAAATTCATTTTCTTTTAACATTAGATCACTTTGTGAGATTTTATTTGGAGAAAATGAATTAACTCGGCTCTATTATACCGGGTAAAAGGGTTTCCAATTCAAAATAAAACCTCAAAAATAAAATGCATTCTTTTTGGCCCAGTCCGACCAGCACCCCAAAATATACATCAACGTTAGCACCCTTCTCGTGGCTCCACGTAAGGATATAAAAATATGTTATGTTGTTCATGCTATGCAAAATTCAAAATTAGCATTCATGTGCGTCAAATTGTATTTTATTTGATCCAGCCAGCTATATTGTTTCATTATCTTCAGCCTCTCAATAGTTCTTACCTCTTCTATTGATTCCTCGTTAGGTACTCCTTTTTGTAGAGGAAGGACCTAATTACAGAAAGCACTCCATTACACGATGAAATTTTTATTAAGTTTTTTGGTGATTTGTGCACCTTCGCATGATATTGATTAAGGTTCATGAAACTTTCACGATTCCGGTTTATCCCTTAATTGACGGGTGTAGTATGTGGTACTAGGCACAAGTATGTGGCGGGAGAAAGCTGGATAAATAGGCTCATTAAACGTAAAAATCGCCGAATAGTAGTGACAACTTAGCATCATCATTAAAATAAGTTCCTCGCTCCGAATTGGCAAACAAACGACTCGCGAACAGCCAATTAGAGCATTGAATCTGTAGCTGAAAATGGCATTGAAACCAAGAAAGAGTGTACATTTTAAAAAGAAAAAGCAAATACGATTTTTTATTTTTTTATTTCCCTTTTTAGCCAATGAAAAAGTCAACTAAAAATATCGATCTCAGAAAACAAACAAAGGCTAGGTTGACCTACCTCTAAATATCACGAAGTATTTGATCTCCTTCCTTACACCTGTTGAGTATCGGCACTGAGTCTGTTTCTTAATGTTCACCTTAATCTTGAAGCCTATGAAACTGTCAACCCATATTTTCTGTGCTTTTCTTACTAGTCTTTTCTTCAATGGAAATTAATTTCATGCTCTTTTATAATAATGTTGCACTCTTTTTGAGTGATGTGATCGGTTCTTTTCTGCGCCCAATCGTAAAAAATTGTACTATGCATTTTCACAATTGTTTCTTGTAGTATGCTCCAATTGACCATTTTTCTTTTTCTGCATATGATTGTACTTGGGCGGTATTTTTCATTTTTGTCCGTGATTATATTTTCAAATCCTTGATTTGGTCCCTATTCTTATTCAGTAATTTATATTTTCGTTCGGTCTACTTTTATACATGCAGGTAATATAATGGCTGCCTCACTCATTCCTCAACAAAACTATCTCCATATACTTGAATTTAAGTCTCATTCATCAACTTTCCATCTACTGCAACAATGCGTCGCTTAAAATTCTTGACGGCTCAACGGACTTACGTGAAACTTAAGCTTTAGCCTTGATTTTTGGAGTTATACGTAATGTGGTATATTTTTAAACATTTACTTATTCTTAACCGCAGTTTAGTTGATAATTTTACTATTCATTAAGAGATAATTAGGACGAATGAAATCTAGGTTAACTTATGGCAGTTCAATAAATTCATTGCGTAAAAAGACAAACCATTTCAAATCCGGAAGTTATGACTGTCGAACGGTGATGTCTTAAACTCATTTTTTTTCGTCCGAGTTCACCAATCTCTCAGTGGATGTGGATTTTTCGTGACACACGGAAATGTATTTTTTAAATCGCATTCGCCCAAGCCAAGATCCAAGATATAACTTAGGTTCTTGGCAACTATCCAAGACTATTATATGAAAATTAGGGAGGCAAGAGAGAGAGTTGTGCGGACGCTATTATGGAAGAAATATATTTTTCTTTAATAAAAAGCCTCATCAAATAAGCCTCACGAACCCTTCGGATACATTATTTACAGAAGCGTATTTGTGAACCCTTTTCAAAGGAAATTTGTGGGATCAAAATGGTACCCCTCTTCCCTATTCAGAATTATTGCCTTCCCCGATTTGCTCAATTTTTCTTTAAGTTATGGAGATTTCTTTCATCTCATTCTATCAGTTTTGGTAGGTAAATACCTACATATTCGTGAACGTGAAGGGTTGCAATTGAAGCAGTCAGTTGAGATAAAGTTATACGATTCTCTCGATGACTCCATAAGATTTATCTCTCTATTTGAATAGTCTTCCATTGAAATTTTTCCTTTATTTGTGGAGAAATGGCTCACCGAAAAGCAAAATTGAAGGAGAATAATCAGGCTGGTGCATTAATGCATCGCATAAGCTAGTCTTAAATTTAGATTTTAATGTCCTGTCCACATTTGCGTGCTCTTTACAAAATGTGCCAAGGGATTTGCTCGTTATCACGCCGTCAGATGAACTATGTACTGCAATGAAAGTGTTTTAAGTACTGAAATAGGATCGGAATTCGAATGAATATAGTCACCTCCGCTGTGGAGATAGGGACCCGAGCCCGAGAGGTGTCTTCGATATGCTCCATGTCTGCAAACTTCAGGAAAGTTTGCCGACATGAAGCACATCGTTCGGTGGGAATCCCGGAAAGATTTTGCATTTTTTCATCCTGTTTTCTGCAATTGTTATTTGTGAATGTCTAAAAAAATCTCAGACTAAATATTATATCCATCAAAAGTACATGTCAGCATGCATTCACGGCTTTTGTCCGGAAGTAACGTGTTTTACGTTTG
This sequence comes from Ceriagrion tenellum, assembly GCA_963169105.1. NCBI lineage: Eukaryota > Metazoa > Arthropoda > Insecta > Odonata > Coenagrionidae > Ceriagrion > Ceriagrion tenellum. Next base: position 23,185,212 of record OY720636.1, read on the forward strand.
AAACCTGTATACTGGGCTTGTGTAAGTGTGCAAATTCCATGCCACGTTGGTTTATCAAATGCAAAATGACAAATGAAGGATTTTTTTCAGCCACAAGACTGATAAAAGCAAATTAATTATCACTCGGTGACTAAAGGATATTTTAAGTTCTAATTGTTAAGCATTAATATATACGATATCATTTCTATTAGTGGTGTTGTTAATTCGTAATGACACTGAACAATTAAATGTAGACCATTAATGCACTAATTTGGATGTGGTGTTTTAAGTTCAAATGTTCCAACAATATGTTATGTGTAACTCCTGAAATATCTTTTATAAAATACAAAATTTAACAACCTTCTAAGATAGTAAAACTATTCTGTCTATTGAAAATTATTTGCTTTGGCAGTCTGGCTAAGAATTTATCCGTGCGTTTGTTTGAAGAAAAACGGAAATAGCTTTTGAAGAAGATTTTCTTAAAATCCAAAGATTTCAAAAGATTTTCTCCGTCTGAAGCAATCTCAATGAGGAGACGAATTTTGACAATGGGCCAGTGAGGGCTCAATGGCGATTTGAACATTTCTTCCCGCGACCACATCCTTCGATTGAAGCCTCGGGAGGAAACGCTGGAGTGTTGGGATTGCAGTGGAAAGAAAACCATGAGCTACGTGACTGGACTCTATTGGCAAGGAACTTGCGCATCTAGGCGAAGATTTTTCGTCCATTTCCGCCGGTAATCAAGAATTCTCCTAGGGTTGAATGCGAGTCATAAGCGCTTCCTGGCGGCGAATATAGGTCGAACTACAAGTTAGTTCTTTGAATTCTCCTTCCCAAGGGTAAGAACGACCCAGATGCGGCAGGAGAATGAGGAAGGCAAAAAGTAAGCTTTATAAAAGCGAACTGTTCGTTCTCGTAGTTGACTTCGTTTCGGGTAAATTTACTTCCGTCAGTTTTTCTCTTCACTACCATAAAGCAGTGGCATGTGTTTTGTTTCCTCAGATTTTCAGTCGATACTACACGGACAGTGGTTCCTATGAGCGTGACTGCTCGCATTACGGAGGTGATTCAATAATTACCCGAGTAGAAATGTATACGCCAGTTATTCAAAAACAAATTATTTATTTTTCAACATAGACATCTATTAGGGATATACAATATTCTCAATATCCCTGCCATTTATATCACTCTGCCAAAAAAGGAATTGTCGAGCTCCCCAAAATACGCCTAAATCTCGGCAATGGCCCTCTCAAGTTACCCTACTTTTTACCCTCAAGCGATTTATTCATAATTGGCAAAAAATGTTACTGGTAGCAAAGTCTGGTAAATACTGGGGCTGTGACAGTAATTCATATCACAATTCATGAAGTTTAGCGGCGATGACTCCAGATGAATGTGCTGGTGCGTTGTTATGGTGAATCAGCACTTTCTTCTTCTCAAAATAGGACTCTATTTTTTTCAATTTCTTATTGAAATGGTTCAAAAACTCATTGTAGTATTATTTCGTGACTTTTTTCCTTTTTGTGAGAAGTCCATTAGTATGACGCCATTTGTATCCCAAATAATCCTCGCCATAACATTTATCAGCCGTCAGGACCTTCTTTTACTTCTTTAGGGCAGATTTAATGGCAACCCATTATTTTAACTGTTGCTTTCTTCCGTTATTTAGGTCTCATCAACGGTGACAGCTCGATACAAAATATCTTTCAGAATTCCCTTGAATAGTTCTAGACACAGCCAGCTGGTTTGGACCAGTGGTAGCGTGTTCGACTCCCAATCCGAGGGTCGCAGGTTCGCGACCAAACGACGGAAGAAAATAAAGCTTGCCAACCAACTTTTGCGCGCTACCCGAATTTGACCCCAATACTGAGAGGCAGCAGTCCCAGCAGAAGGCATTAATGGCGCAGACAAGGAGATAGAACCGGCATCATAAGGCTTCGCAGCATAAGTTTAAGTTGGATCGAGTCAGGCGATGCTTTGTTAAAAAGGGACTTGGTAAATAAAACTTGAAGGATGTATTTTTCACACTTTACTTAGAATACCAAACCCTACTGGTTTCGACACTCGCGTATCATTTTCAAGGGTACTCCCCAAGAATTTAAATATGTTTTGCTAAAATTAACAAAGGAGTAAGATAAGGATGCAACCTATCACCAGCACTCTTCAACATGTACTTGGAGGAGGCCATATGAGAATCGGAAGAGACTGGACTGAGCGGAATAAAAATGAACGGAGAAAAAATAAAGTTGTTCCGCTACGCTGATGACATCGCAATCATAGCTGAAAATCGCGAGGATCTTCAAAGGTACCTAAATATCATGGACCAAGTTCTCCAAGAATACGACATGAAAATAAGTAAGACGAAGACTAAAATTCTAGTATATGGAAGAGCTCTAATTCTAGCATGAATATAGAAGTCACCCTGAAAGGAGAGAAATAAGAGCTAGTGGATTCCTTCACCTATCTCGGAAGTACCATCACGTGGGACGGAAGAAGCACAACGGACATCAAGCGGAGAATGGCTCAAACTAAGAGGTCGTTCATGGGAAAAAGACAACTGCTGTGCTCGAAGAAGATAGGACTACAAACCAGGAAACAGTATGTGAAAACCTTTGTGTGGAGCGTAGCACTCTATGGATCGGAAGCGATGACCATTGGAAAAGCTGACCAGAATAGACTAGTAGCCTTTGAAATCTGGTGGTGGAGGAGAATGCTGAAGATAAAATGGACAGACAAAATAAGAAATGATGAAGTGTACAAAAGAGTTGAATAGGGAAGGCCATATGGAACACCACTCAGAAAAAAAGAACCAAAGCGATTGGACACACCTTGCGACACAATGGGTTTGTGAGGATCATAATGGAGGGTAAAATAGAGGGAAAAGTCCCCAGAGGAAGACCCAGGAATAAGTTCATGGACCAAATAAAGAGGAAAGTATATGGAAAGAGATACCGGGAGGTAAGGGAGCTGGCATTAGATAGGGAAGGATGGAGAGTTGCAGTCAACCAATCTTAGGATTGAACGACCAATAAACGATGACCCGGAAATGGTTGAGTTGTATGTAATTAGTACAATAATTCAGTTCCTGGCTACTCTTGTTGTATAAAACATCAAATGCGCGCAATATAATCCGAGTATGGAGGAAGCCATGAAAAAAATGGTAGGAAATTCTTATGATCTCCTTGTATACATTATACGAGGAGAGTGAAAATTCGGCCGATTTTGAGTAATCCTAAATGGAAAATCGTAAAAGCAATGCCAGGATCATGTATTAAGTGTAGTTGATGGATAAGTGTGAGAGTGATAGGCCTGAGGCCTGGTGGTTTTGGTTCTTTGTCAATCCGTGGATGTTTCGTGATTGATTTTTCATCTCTGAGAGAAATGGGGTGAAATATGATTTAATCGGCTATGCAGGGAAAAGGCGAGTTTGTTGTAATCTTGGTTATGCATCTTTCCTACCGATATATTTGTGCGAGTATATGCGTTCGATCATGCGACCACGAACACACAAATGATGCGCTGAAACACGCGAGAGGAAGGCAATCCTTGGACTGAAGCGGAAGATGTCAAGTGCAGTGATTTCTCCGCCTGTCTTTCTGCATTGTGGCTTGAGTAATGCCTTCCAATATACTGTGCAACTTTCTGACACGATTACTCTTTGTTTTTTGGGGGGATGGAATGGCTACAACTTGTCTGTACGTAAAGAAGAGCACAATTCTAACCGGATTAGACCGTGCCTCGTGGTTTACTAGGGAATTCCATGCTATAATTACGACCGTAGTGAGGACTGGAAAGAACGAGATGCCTTCATTTGTTATTTTAAGGGCAAGAATATGGCTACATATGGTTCTATAACAATAGAGTCTCGATTACTCAAGTCTAGATTTACCTCTCAAGTCACCTAACGTAATGTAGTGTTATGATGATCTTACTTAGGTATAAACCTATATATTTGGGGGCTTTGTAGTGCATTAGTATAGTGTAATGCATGAAAAGACTTTAGGTATTTATAACGAACATCAGAATCTGGAAAATAGCTCGATCTCCGAAGAAGATAATATTCACAGAAATTTTTTATTCCAATTATGTGAAATAAAAAAAGCGTAAAATTTGTTGTCACAATTTACTCCCACACATGTGCCTTCCGTTTAACCGAGCTTATGTACTTCTTTGATGGTTCCAATCCTTATTATCTAGAATAATCAACACTTCACTGTCATTGGGCATTAAAATTGCAGGATCTGAGAGGACAACTTAAAATACAGTCGTCTATATTCATTTTTAGGCGTACAAGGTCTGAGAGCGTACTAGGAAAATTGTCTCTAAGGATGATTGAGAGGTTTCACATGGCCCGGTGCACAATGAATGGAATACAGCACGGATAGGTTGTCAACGCAGGGAGGAGAGCACACGAAAATAAGTGAAAAAACTTCCCTCGACTTAAAGATTTCCGTGAGATATCATTTTAACTTGAAGTAAATGAATTTGGTCTCATTTTAAAGGAAAATAGCTCATCCTTTCAAAAACACCATTATATCTGCTCCATATTGCATTGATTTCCGTGATATTTGATAAAGAATTCCAGTCATTTTTCTTGGTAAATGGCACATAGTTGCACTCGAGAGCGGAATAATTTTTTAAAAATCTCATCACAAATTAACAATGTGCAGTTGGCATGTTTCCTCAACTATCGTAAAAAAATAAATAATAAGTTAACAGTAATTTTTTTCAGAAACACCGAAAACCTTCCATTGTGGAGTTTGAAATGTACAACGTGAAAAAATGAGTCAATAAATTGATTTATGCATATAATTTTATTTAATTAGTCATAACTTTAGTCATATTGAAGTATACTATTGCGCCAAAAATATTACATTATCTACATTACTTCCTACTGCTGCTGAAATTTTAACGTCAAACTCGGATGATCTTCATTATGAGTGGGGGAATATCTCCCTCAAATTACCTTGACACATTTTGTGTTCGATATGTCAATATATCACCCGTTGGGATAGTACTGATATGGGTAGGATATCTGAGTGGTTCATTTGGGTTGTAGGAGGAAGCCAGGTCTGAGAGCGAGGTCTGGATTAACGTATCTGGGTTGTAATGACTTCTATGAAGGCATGGGTGGAAGGGTATTATTCTACCACAATGATGGGCTTGGAAAGGGTGTGGTGTATGGTAGTATACGACCTCAGCTCGAACGGCAAGATTGGAATGTTGACTCATCCGAAGTTGTCGGCAACTATTGTGTGGCTCATCATCGACCTCCGGCACTATATTATGCGAGTTGGCGAGGAGTGAATTACCACGGGGAACGTGGGAGGATTCAACACTTAATCGAGCGCAATGCCTTTCTACGCATTCGAGAGCACTTGTGAGAGAAACTGGGGAGCGGAGAATGGGGGAGACGAAAGGATTCAAGATTAAGTGATTGAGAGGAAATCTTGTATGACTGGACTGACTAGCGTGATATTAATTAACAGCCGGACCACACGACACCATATTCTTTCTTTCCACAGGCTATTGCAGACGGTGTTGTGAAGAATATCGTGGAGAAATTAATGACAATAGTGACTTAATTTAATTAATTCTCTTCCACCATCAAGTCTATGAAAGAGATCACGACCGAAATAATAAATTTCTGTTGATTGCATGTGACTCTTTTAAAAGTACCCAATTTGAATCAAGTGGATCCCCTTGGAATAGTTTTCAGAATTCTTTCGGATTAAGTTTATTAACTTGAATGTCCCTATAAATTTCTCTGAATTAGGTAATATTTTCTATTTGTGTAGTGAGTAAAATTGACTCTACTCGCTCGTATTTCATAAAATAGCCGTGGAAATTATCACTCATAAATCTTTCTTTTATAATGAAAAAAATGTCTTTTGATGAGATTACGTGTACTGCAAGCAAGTCAAATAATGCTCCTGCCATCGATTTCTTGTGAATTATTAATTTATTCGTCAAAAGTGGCTTCGTATTTTTATGTGCATGTATCTAAAGAGGTAGTAAACATTTTTCGTGTAAACCTTTTTCAGTAAATTTGAATATTTAAAAAAATAATTAATGGTTAAATTATTATTTTTAGCCCCTAAAAATGTGAAATAATTACGCAAATTCTGTTTTAATTCACCTATCTTTTAACGATGTTTAATTACATATTTTATTGATGTATATGTCTGTCAAAATTCCGAATATTTTTCTGAGGTTTGATACACATTTTTTCCCGTCGCTGATCTCTGACAAAATGTCCTCGTTTTCTTAGCTGATAGAATTTTCTGCAGAATGTAGTTAAATAGAATATGTAGAAAAATTCATGAATTATCTTCATTTATTGAATGATAATTCATAATATGTTCCTCAAATTTTTTCAGCAGAAATAGAATCATGCCCTAGTTTCAGTTTGAACGTTGAAATAGTAAACACCCTGTGTGTGACAACCGTTGTTATTATACTCTATGGCGTGCATTGAAGTAGTAGGGAGGACATAACTTTGGCTAAAAGTGGAAAAGTGAGTAATAATAGTACTTATTTGCTATGCGTCAGCAACATGAAGAATTTTTTCTTTCTAATAGTATTCAAATATAGACATGAGCCACGTAGGAACTCGGACAATGTAAATTTACACCCATATTACTCAAAGTTCCACCCCATCATTGTGAACTAATGCAGGTCAAACATGCGAAGTTTTCTTCCGCGAATGATTTATAAAAACACCATCCGCAAGTCTGAAACTTAGCCCTTAGGATCTTTTGCTAGCCTGAAATAGATTTGCTTCTAATGGTGTCCGTATTTATGATGAAGCTCATTAACGATGCTAATGCTAAGGGTCTATTGAAATATATTACGAAAAAATGAAATTCTTACTCTAATGACGTCTTTCCGAGAATTCCGTGAAACGCCTGTAACAAATATCCGTTCGCAATGATATCATAATAGTAAAATATTTTGAAAGTTGATATCGTTATATTTAGCTAAATATGCCATGAAATGTCACTTTTGAATGAGTGGCAATGATTATAAAGGTTTATATAGCTAAACCTTGGTGATGATACCTCACGAATTAACAACAAAAGACAAGTGAAATGGAAGGTCTCGTGAAGAATAGATTGGGACATAAACAAGCCAGCTAAAGTGATGTAATATGCAGATGATATAATTCAACAAAGGAGAGTGAGAACAGGACAGTGTAGAATGGAGAGTAGTTGTCAACCATGAATCTCATGAATAAGCCCCTCGCGTTTCACAACATCTTGTATCTCTTTTCCAGGTACACGATGCCAGCGGATTTATATCTCTCTTTATCGAGCGACGTGCCCCTGTCTCCATCCCTCCACAAGTGCCTCTTACTCCATCTTAAACCTCCATCTCCCGGCGTCGGGGTTTTCGCGAAAATCCGCTCAGTTTTCTGGAACTCATCCACAACCAAAGTTTCCTTCAACCGGGTACCTAACCGCCCCATCCCTCTACCCCCTTTGCCAATTTATTCTCGCGCATCCAAACCCCACCCCCAATTCTTTGACGCACTCACACCACCTAGCCAGCGGCCCCATCTCATGCGCCTCTTCTTCCAACCTTTTCTTTCCTATCTATCGCCTCCAATTCCCCGTACCCAACAATGCGCACTCGACAGAGTTTTCATAATATATGTGGACCCCAGAAGTAAAGGGGTCTAAGTGACATTAAAAAAAAGTTAGGTACAGAAATGGGATGTGAAAATATAAATCTTTTAGGTGGCAAAGGGATCCAAGTAATTTTCTTGACAGATGATGCTATCTAGGGTAATGCCTCTTAACTACTTAGTGGGTTGTACCAAACGTTTTCAACTTTGACCTAAGTTTTCTCAAAACAACGATTTTGTTACTTAGACCCCTTGACTTCTGGGGCCCTCATATATTAACCCGTCCCCTTGTTATGATGAACAAATCACACCTCTAGATAGTTCTTCGCCTACTATCTCTACTAAAAAATATTTAGGAAGGATAAATGTGCGAAATTCCACAGAGAAAACAATTATCCGCCTTGACCGGGATTCGAACCCGGATCACTCGATTTCCGGCCGAGTGCTTTATCCAGTTACTGGCTAAAGTACTCGGCTGGAAATCGAGGGACTCGGGTTCGAATCCCGGTCAAGGCGGATAATTTTTTCTCTGTGGAATTCCGCACATTTGTACTCCGTAAAAGTGTAACTCCGTGGCTAATCCCGGATGGCTTAAAATAAATAAAAAAAATCAGAGGAAAAAAAGGATAATTTTTGGGTGGTGACCCACCCTTTCTCTCCGCGGGCAATCCGTTTTACAATCCCTAGCTTCATAGGAAATGAGTAAATATCTATTTTCTCTGTATTTCATCAATTTAATTCCCTTTATAGTTTAGTTTCTCATGGTGGTTACCTCGCTCCGTTTACCATTTACACCTCCTCGTGTGTCTTATACTTTTTGTAATTTTAACCGCCATCGGTTTTACTGCAAATGATGGATGAATGGCAAACCGGCATACAAACAGTCGAATATTTAAGCACATCTCGATACTTGCCCCCTTGGACAGCGTTTTTTGCTTACCTGCTGTGTTGCATTATTTTGACTTTCAATATTGCTTACGATGAGGACGTTGGCCCACAATACTGACCAAGAATACATACTTTGCGTTGATTTCAAATTTTCCTGAGCGAGTAACTTGTAATATAAAGGTTCTAGGAAGACCTGCAACAATTTATAGTAAATATCTACATAGATACCTATAACGCTATACTCTCCAGGAATAGGCAGAGCTGAGAATGCCCTCTCCTTCCATTTACCATAGCATATTCCCTCAAAGTAGCCTAGTTTAATGTTGCTGTCCCTGGAAAACTGGCACTTAATAATTTCCGTCATGATGCCCTGTCCACGTTTACTTCGCGGTTTACCTCTTTCAGTCTTATTATTCATTCTACAACCATGTATCTCTTTTGCTATTCGATTCCCTTCCATTATCTTAACGTGGCCGAACAAACGAAGCAATTCTTTCGTGTGAGAAATGCAAGGGTTTGGACAAACACCAAAATTACATTAACTGTTATTGGCTTTCTATTAGTTTCGACAGGCATTATTCATAATTAAATTAAACATATTTTCCTTTAAATTCAAGAACTGTTCTCTGAATTTGATTTCAAATATGAATACATAAGAAATACTCTTTAAATGGAAAGTGAATATTTATTTACTAAAGAAGCGTAAGTAATTTCCTTCGTTTTGTCATAAAACTGAAGAAAAACGGCTGAAATAGTTATACATCACACATTGGTTTACATTGTACATATACCTTTTCTCTTGGCTACGATTGACTCTCTTAGGGTAGTTTGAGCAAAATATCTTTTTACCTAGAAATCAATAAATTTGGTCTCATTTTACAGAAATGTATCTCATCCTTCTAATGGCACCAAAAATTCAACCCCTTACCATAATACTTTCGGAGTTATTTACCAAAAACTTCCAGCCCTTTTACGTGTAAAATGGTAAGTGTATGTATTTCAGAGAGATTTTTTATAAATTGAGGAATTTCCAACACTTAGATGTCGTAAAAAACCTAAGTGTGAAGTGTGTATTTTTTCTCATTTATTTTTGAAAATTGATCATATTGTCACCGCAATAGGTTCTTGGGTATCACAAAAACCTTCCATTTTGAAGGAGTTTCAAACGCACAGCGCGAAAGAAATGAGTCGACTTAAAGACTTATTCAGATATTTTCATTTAATTACTTACCATTTCTGTCATACAAAACTGTATTATTGTACCATAAATAATGCGATATTTAATTCATGTGTCCTGCAGCTGGTGAAATTACAACGTATAATTCGAATGTGGTCTCTATTATGACAAGGAAACTATCTCGCTCGGACTACCTTAACAGCGTTTGGCCCGTGATGAAACGCATTACACTTCAATTTTGTAAAGCATTACGTAATTTGGCAGTCTCCGGCGAATTGAATATCTCAGCCAAAATTTTCGGAATCGTCAAATGACTTCTACCCTCGTCTTTTTACCACATTATTGACTTTCTCTACCTACCTCACTCTCCTCTCCATCCCCTCTCCTCTCCTTCCTCCACTTCCTCCTCACACGGTATTTTTTCCCTCCAGGCATCTTTTCCGCCTCATTCTTGCCTCAATGCTCTTGTTTTCGACCCTTTTCGACCCTCCAAATGAGCTTAGCGGGGAAGCCGTAAGATCAGGCATTAAATATACCTGTTCCTTTGCACACTGGGTGATCCATTTAAAATGAGTGCAATATATGCAATCGTCAGCGTCTTCATAATTATTGGAATATATTATTAATGCGTTAATTAAAAATTAGCTTAATTTACCGCCATGAGTGATTGGGCAGCCATTTAAAGCTAGCTTATCCCAAACAAAATCTACATCTAGTTTTGCATATAAATGATGAAGTATTCTTGCCTTGTTGCGTATGCTGACTAATTGCATTCTTCGCTCAAATGTGAAGTCGCTCATGCGTATGACGGTCGGGTTTCCGGCTTATTACTTATTCTGGTAAAAATGGAAAACTTTTAAAAAAGATTATTGACTGTGAATGGGAATCATTAAAGAGAAATGTTCAATATAATTTTGATTTGGATATGGAATGCTTTGGAATTCAAGGAAATTAATGGATATTAGAAATAGCTGAAGAAATTTATACTGGATGGGTTGTCTATTTGCTTCACCGACTTCAATCGAATGTCATCTTTTTAATGTGTTTTCAAATAGCGTTTATTCATTTTTTTACCCTTTTATGCATTGATATCTGTATTTTCATCAAGTGACAACAGGTACGGATTTTAAAACACATAACAGGTACGTATTGTACCCTGAGTGACACCTGGGCTTTTAGTCCGCGGTCGAGGCGGTGCGACGAGAAATCGAAAAAGCCGGACAAAAGTCCAAAATAGCTTTTTCTGAGGTAAAAATTTTAAACATAGCTAATATACTCAAACATTATTTCGGATTATGGAATGGTAAGCCATTTGCCTCAGGCCTTAGCCACCACTTAGATACGGAGGCTTAAACGTGGCCTAATTTCCCAGGAAATGCCAGTTTTCATTTTTCTTCGAAAATCTTAAAAGGTACATAGAAATTGATATAATGGAGGGATTTAAATTAAATAAGAAACATTAAAATCTGTAAAATTGATTATTTTCGTGTACTATGCATAATTTTCAGAGATTTTTGCCAATACTTCTGTGTTTTTTTGTCACAGAAGTGTGGACGCTTTTTTCTAATAAAAGTTTTCATTAAGCAGTCATTATCAATGAATTAAGAAGTATGTGGACCAAGATATTTCACCGGGACATATAGTAAACATGTTTTGACATCATTTTGCAAAAATCTAGGAAATAAGTTTTCGGCGCCGAATAAAACAAGATTTTACGATCGTGCGTCACGGCCCGGCTCTGAGCAGCGGGGCCTGGAAATACGTACTCCCTTAGATTGTTGAACTTGTGTGGACCCAAACTCCTCGAGTTCGTCGTTTCCGAGCAACACATATTATTACAGATTAACAAAGGTTCTAAATTGAAGATATTTCCAGGATATTGTGTGCTATGACGTCATAAAATTAGCGGAAGTTTTCAAAGACAAAATTGTTCATAAAGCAGTCATTATCTTTGATTAAAGGAATATAGGCACCGAAATGTTTCATCAAGGTATTAAGTAAACATATTTTCATGTTACTCTATGAAATCTTGGAAATTTTGCGGCGCCGATGTAAATTCGATCTTTTAATCGCGCGACGCGGCCCGGCCTCGCTCCAAGCCGGAAACGGTAAATACTCCGTTGGGTCGTTGAAGTTGTGTTGATCTAAACACCTCAAATTCACCGTTTTCAAGCTGTATATGTTGTTATTAATTGCCAAAGATTCTATATTGATGATATTGCGACGATATTTAATCCAGCATAGATGCATATATGTGGTAAATCCGTTTTTCTTCGGAAACTTAACGGAATGATGCCGCAAATTATGAACGTATTAAAATTTAGGGTAAGCATGCAGATTTTCGGCTCCTCATGCTTTCTTCTGAGAAGAGAGGTAACGTTGGGATATTTTACCTTCCCATCCCCTCAATCCTCCCCACGCACTTGCTAACCACCCTTAGCTTTTACTCCAAAATGAGGATTGCGCGAAAAGGTACTTTTTATGACCTTTAACGGTTTTAAATGGGTAAATACCAGTGGATTTTCCCGTCACCTCAAGAAATGCATATTTAAAATCAGTTTTTAGTGGGCATTGGTAGACTATATTAACGGTAATTAATTATTTTCAAACCCACAACAAAACAAAAACGAAATTATAGACATAATATTGGAACATTTAATACCAATATCAATGCTTTGTGGAATCGAAAAAATCGATAAAATCGATAAATGCTTGGGAGGAGAACGTTCAGGAATAAATTTCCAGGTATAATTTTTTGTCATATTACCTTCCATTATTAATCCAATATATTTCAATTTCTGATCCAGCTGAAGGGTTATAAAAAAATATCCAAAGTTACAATACGTTTGCTCCCTTAAAAAGGACAACAACGTCCTACACGATTTTTATCCTAAATTTTGGAATTTTCTCGTCCCATTTACCCAAATACGGAATCACGTGCAATAATCATTTGCCCAAAAGTTCTTCACACTGTACTTTCCTGGCGTGGACGGAATAAATTGCAAAAAGGACAATGACCTCTATTTCCCAAATTCGAATTAATGGCATTCCAAATGGACCGTATGGGTGCAAGCGTATCAGACCTTCCTTCCCACCAAATATCTTTGGCGTCAAACAACAAGCATCTAAGAATAATTTGAAGCTAACTGCCTAAACTAGCCTAAAATTGTAGGTCAATAAAATTATTGCAAAGTCGAGAAACACTTACTTCGAAGGATCTATGTCTGGTTGCCATGAGGAGTCCAATGGGGAGGAAGAACATGTGAGGGTATATGCATCATTTTGGATAGGTTGGCAGGTTTATTGAGAAAGCTTTTTAATAATTGAGGAAGGGTGGAGAGAAACCAGGCGCCGATATTTGCCTACTCTTACCTAAAACCTTCTAGTCTTATAGTCTCATGGGATGGACGAAATATTTTACATGAAATGCTCTCCACTGAGCAGCCAAGCTGTGATTTGCTCAATAGTAAAGTCTAGACTTATAGTCTAATGGGATGGACGAAGTATTTTACTTGAAATGCTCTCCACTGAGCTGCCAAGCTGTGATTTTCTTCACTCTGAAAAATATTTGCCCATGCTACTGGCCCTGGCAGGGCCCTAATTATGCGTATATTTTAGTAGAAATTAGTATTAAAATAAAACAAGATTTATTTTCAGGTCATAAAAAATATAGTTATAATAAATTAATTAAATTAAAATTACCATGGTTCGGGGGGCAGAGGCGAACGATGGATAAAAGAGTGCGCGCGGGTTTGTAGACGGGAAAAGGCGATATTTCGACCGGCTCAGAGGTTCTGTCCTTGCAACAGCGCTCTTAAACTGAAGTCTAGTGAAGTAATGCAATGACCCAGAAAGGCAGAGGGTGAATTCACTCAGGTAGGTTCTTCTACAGTTCGATCTTAATCACTAGTTTAAAAAAGTTTGAAAATGTATACAATTTTCAATGTTTTAGGATATTAACACACTATCAATTTGAATTGATAATGGTCAGGATATTGATTCCTCAAGAAGACATAGCATCAGTATTTTGAGGATGTAATCTGTTGAAAAGTTTCTTATATAGCATAAGACGAGATATTACCATTTAAAAAAGATTTTAAGGTTTATCAAACCATTATCTTGGAAGTTAATTTGGAATGGAGGGAAACTGATTTCATGAATAAAATGAACATCTTCGGCATCCTCCCATTGTTCAATATCCCTATGCAAAGAACAGTCAAAATTATTGCGCCTACGTAACATAGCCCCAAATATAGAAATAAAGCGGCAAATTTTATACGTTGGACGTAATTCGACCGAAGGTACGTGCGTTGAGTTCAAATACGGTGGCTGTTTCACTATTTTATGTAATGGTTTCGTGTTGGCCAAATTAATTAAAAATTTCTGAAAGGTTTTCCCGCTCTGCTAATTTTATGGGATATTTGGTTGTTTAAGAACGGGAACTGTATACATAGCAGTGGTCGTAGATGGAGCTCTGGGGGATGAAATGATTGGTTATGGAATGAGAGAGACAAACAGGGTATGAGATTTGGGGATACAGAACAGGGGAAGGGAGGATGAGGGAATAATTGAATTCCAGCCGGTAGATCTGTTTGATTAGGAAGGATTCGCACCGAGGAATGCTCTCGGTCAGTGGGTGTCCCAAACCTCATCAAAGTTTACTCAATTTACGTGGGAAACAGGCGATAGCGAGGATATAGCGTAGAGATTTTCCGGTTTGACTGGTTTCATTTAACCTTTTCATGTTATATCGGATTGAACATTGGGACGTTACTTAATGACTTGCATGTGCAATTGGACAGGATAGGCTTAAGGGGTCAAAATGAGAAACATATACATGTGTACTTTATTTTGTTGGGTTTTTTATAGCGGGTGAAATGCAATACGGGACAGAACTTTTGATTGAATAAAATTAAAAGATTCATGACTCTCATGTACGGAAATGTGGCTTTGTTATTCGGAACAACATTAGAACCGACTTTGTTTAGTTGAGTAATGAAAGTGGATGAGTTTCCATTTGTATTTCAATACGTACCTAGCAGCCATCGAAAATCACTTAATTTAACGGCTTGGCTAGTATTTTATCATGAAAGGTATGTTCGTATAGATTTCATGCCAAGAGGACATCATCTGACCACTGCTATTTATAATCCAAATCTATTTTTTTGCGCAGTCTATAGCTATAGTTCTTAAATTTTATTATTTTTCGAATAATACAATTCCCTTACCTTTTTTTAGTTTGTGCCTACATCTGCGTCATTCATGAATGAGGGAGTGCTCTTTAAACTCTCTGCCAATTAATTATAGCTTTCACTACGCCTCACGTTGAAAGGTCATTGACGTTTAAGATCACCGGTCGTTTGCACCTTTTCTCTCAGATTTGGAGTATTGGATATATGTGGACGTAAATCATTTTAGATGAACAAAAATTCATAACTTATTCGAAAATATGACACCGATATGGCCTGCTTATTTAAATAAAATGGCATCAATTTGGATTTCATAGCGTCTTTTAGCACCTCGATAATTATGCACGCAATAATTTTCTACATGCAAAAGTTCTATGAATTTTCGCATTTACGAGTTGTTTATTGCCTTAGCAATCAGAGCATAAATATGCTACCAGTTGGTGGAAGTATCATGAGTAATACTGAAATTATTGAAGCAGAATTCATATGTCTGATACCTGCAACTTTATTTAAAATTATAAGTATTTATGAAATAATTCACTTCTAACGACAAACCTAATAAAATTCTCTTAGGTATTAAATCCACATCAACCACTGAAGACTCCATTATGCAAATTTATTAAACTTTTGAACATATATTTAGCGTTTTAGTTATGATACGGACACATGCCGAAGGAATATTCAATGGTGAAAAATATGACCACGTCTCGCATCCATTCCAACATTATCTAAATGTTTATCTATTGACGCATAGGAGGCTAAGAACGTGGACGGTAATCACCCATATATTTGGCAGTTATTTATTCACTGGCCGCAGAAATAGTCAATAGTTTCGCAAGTCTTTCTTTTCGGTTCAGTTCAGGGATCAAAGTGGAAAAGTCCTCAGATTTCGTTTGATTTTTGGGAAATTAAGCTCTAAAACCATTGTAAGCATTTCCGTACCTTCCGCTTAGTCACTTCCATGGTGATATATAACCTTTCCGAGCTTCCTTATTTCTTCTTAAGATGGCTCTCTGATTGGCTGTAAAAACAAATATCTGCCCGACGATTAGTTTTGCAGTGCACTCTGCACTGATATTGTTTTTACCAGAAATTAAGTACTGCCGAGAAACGAATGCTATGAAGCCACTTTTTTTGGAAATGAACCTAATTTATTTTACATAAATTGGTCGAATGTAGTGAATACCTTGAACTAAACATATCTCGTAGATCTTATATCCCACCTGCAAATATGAAATAACCTGTGGTATCTACACGGCGGGCTAAGGAAAACACATTGATTAAGGTAATTACAAGAAATTCATTTATTAATAAGACCACTGTAAGTCAATTAATTCTTAAGTAAACCATTCTTAATGTAATGGCAGCAATTTCAAAATCATTTTATACACGTAAGGCGTCATATCTACTTTAGCATTAACTCTCATTGCATTGTACTCGAGGCTCGTTTTTTAATAATAATGATAAGAATTATATGAGTTTATTCCACACACAACAGAGTAAAGAGTGACATAATTTCTGGAATATAGGTACACCTTAGGAGGAACTCCGTTTTGGGGTTATCGACTCGTTTTTACATACAAAATGATTTGAATGTGTTGCTTTATATTTGGATAACAATCTATTAATGCTCGTATAGTTACAATCAAAATTCACTCAGCATAGAGAACTAACTCATTAAACTTTTCATGTCAATGATAAATAAGAAAAAAGAAGTAAAAAAGAAAACATGAAATAGATAATTGACACTGCTGTGCGTTACATAGTTTCACACAATATTAAAATAAAGTTGATACATCATCAATAGTAAATAACCTAATTTTTTACACCTCTACAATATTTACATTCATTTCTTGCATTAGTAATATATTCAGGTAGTGCACAATATATTTTGGGCCCTAGGAATGAATAACTCTGCTTAAAAATTTCTGTTCTAGGTCTAAGTATAGTTACGTCGAGATAGCTACGGAGCTCATGGACTCTTGGTGTTCTCTTTTCACCTCCACGATTATAAAAAATCCCAAGGACCTTATACACAAATAAATACGTCATAGGTAAAATATTCATTTGTTTGAATAGCGGAAAGGAATACGTTTTATTAGACGCCCTTAGCATAACCCTTATTACCTTTTTCTGGGATACCAGAAGAGGTTGCAAATTAGTTAAGTAAGCTCCCCTCAGCACGCAATTCCGTACTCTAATCTTGAATTAATTAAAGCATGGTACACCATTCGGAGAACCGACACTGGGCAAATATATCTTAGCAAGTAGAATTGCCTGATTATAGGGATCATCTCCGCTCTTAGTTTACTTATATGCTGCTTCCAGCTACATTGTTGATCGATGTAAATTTCCTGATACTTAATGTGACTCACCCTTTCTATTGAAATACACTTATTACAGTACTAGACATTTTCTTGCATACATTTCATGCATAAAATGCGTAAATGAAATTATTTCATCCTATATTTACATTTTTTAAATTAAACAATATGTATTTTGTTTTGTTGCTGAGTACCATGGAGTTTATAGAAAACCAGTATTTCAATTTATCTAGGTCACTTTGCATATGTATATATATGCTGCTATCAGCGTAACAAAGTGCGGTATCATCAGCAAATGAGGTAAGTTTTCCCTAAAACTTTCCATTACACAGGTTATTTACATAAATTAGGAATAGCAATGGTCCCAACACTGAACCTTGTGGAACCCTACAGGTAATATGTGTCTTACAGCTAATACAATTTTTAATTTGCACACATTGATATATGTCCCTGAGATAGCTTTGGAACCAATTATTGGCAATTCCTCTGATACCAGCTTGTCTTAGTCTTTCCAATAAAATTTTATGATCAACTGTGTCGAAAGCTTTTGCTATGTCTATAAATAATCCTGCAACTTTATTGCCTTTATTGAGTCCATCATATACATTAGAACATAAATTAAGCAAGGCATCTTCCGTACATTTTCCTTTTAGAAAGCCAAATTGATTTCTACTGAAGAAATCACGGAAGTTTAGAAACCTTAAATTTTTTGGGCCCTAGGAATGAATAACTCTGCTTAAAAATTTCTGTTCTAGGTCTAAGTATAGTTACGTTGTGATAGCTTTTAGATCTTTTTCCAATATCTTAGAGGATACAGGCAATAAGGATATCGGTCTGTAGTTATTCAAATCCAGTCTGTCACCTTTTTTATGAACTGGTATTACAATTGCAGTTTTAAGCTGTTTCGGGAAAGTTCCTGTCTGTATACTTGGAATTACAATATATGCAAATATGTGAGAAACTTCTTATCTAATTTATTTTACCACAATAGCTGATATTTCATCATTCCCTTTCGATCTCTTCGGCTGTAAATATTTTATAATGCTACTGACTTCTTTTTCATCAGTAGGAGAAAGAAGCAAAGACCCTTTAATATTACAATTAGGAAGCCAATCTTTCTTGTCAACTAAGTCATTCTTAGTATTCGCAGAATATTTAGAAGATTCACTTAGTCTACCGAAATACATATTAAATTCATTGGCAACATCCTGCGTATGAATAAAGTCAGTCCCATCACTCGACCTAATTTTTTCGATACCGCCGCCTTTTTGTTTTTCTCCAGTGATGGTATCAGAAATACGCCACTTTCTAGCTGTATTATTAGCATTGTCACTGAATGCATGCAAATAATAATTTTCTTTACACTTTCTTATAGCATTATCTAGCCTCTTTTGATAGGATTTATAATATCGTGCCAATTTTCCATTGTCCAGCTGTTTTCGCATTTTTTTATACACCATATTTTGTCGATTAATTTTGCTAGACAAGGCTCTAGTCATCTATGGCTTAATTAAGCGGCGTTTTTTACTAACCCGTTCAATGTAACTTGCTTGACTTATGCAGGATTTTAATTTATCAATGAAAACACCATATGCCATAGTTACGTTGCCTTCTGAGTAGACATCTTCCCAATCACAATTCGAAACAAGTTCTTTCAAAAGACCGAAGTCTATATTGTAACCCCACTTCACTGCTTTGAAGGTCCCGGGGGGGGGGAGGGGGGAAACAGAGAGAGGGCGAGAAATAACTTTATTGGGGACTACCGCCGGCTGAGCGAGAAGGTTGAATGGACATCGTAGAAAAATAATAATTTCACGTGCACTCGGGGAATTGATTCCAAACGAAAAGTATATTTTGAACAAAAAGTACGATCAAAAAAAGAAATACAGTACTTATCCGCCCTTTGGAACAGTCTTGGAGCACAAAAATAAAAAAAACAACAAAATCAGTTCTCAAACTTCTTCACTGTCAGCTCTCGAAACTAAGACTCGTCTCTCTCCTCTCGATGCCTGTCCTTTTATATCTCCCGCATCCGTCAGCGCCGCCTCTGTCCAGAACACAAAACAAAAGACGTGCGGACTCCGCGGAAGTACACCACAATATATAGGTTTTTCTGGCCGTCTTGGAATTTCCTCTACAAGGTATGATTTAACAGTACATAAAATCATGTGATGGTCAGTCAAACCTAAATCAATCGATTTTCCTTCATAATTAAAATTGTCCCTACTTCTACTAAAAATATGGTCAGTGCATGTCCTGCTGTTCTTTGAAATTCTAGTAGGAGTGTATATGAGCTGTTCAAACCCATGGCTCGCCATAATTGTTTTGTACTCGTAGGCAATGACATTATCTTGTCATATGCACAAATTGATACCTCCAATTAAAATTAAATTCCTTTCTCGCGAGCCATTAAGAACTCTTTCCAATACGCTCAAAAATAGCTCCGTGGGTAGGAAATTATATCTATACGCTCCAATGACCAAAATTCATATGGAGGAGGTAAGGTCTAATGTTACTTTGATCATTTCAGGAGATTTTAAGCCATGAATTTCATCAGATGAACACGAGTACATATCATTTACATAAATTATGACACCTCCGGCTCTTCTCTCATTATTACATTTAGGAAAAACTTTATAGCTCTTAATTTGATATGCCGGAATTTCATAATCACATATCCAAATTTCAGATAAAACAATTACTTGAGGTTTTTCTAGCATATTATTCAGATGTAACACAAATTTATCGAAGTTTGGTCGCAAACTTCTTATGTTTTTATGCAAGATATTAAACTCACTAAGCTTGAATTTCAGTTCGTTAGCATTAGCCATATTTACAAAAAGTGATTGAGGTGATAATGCCATTCAAATGTCTTAATAGAATTACCGGCTTTTTATCAGCTTTTCTCATCAAAATTTTCCTTCGTATCCATAAGTACTTTGTTTTCTTTGCCTCCCGAGCCGCTTTGAGAACTTTCCTCCTTGCAGGTGTCAAGGTCTCGTTGATGTTAACAGGGATATCCGCGGGTTGAACTCCTTCGAGGGACAAGTGCCGTGTTGAGAAGTCCCTCTTCACTCGACATTTGGTTTTGAGCAATAATATAACCACTGATGTATTTATTTGCTGTTTTTTTGTTTTTGAGATGAAATGAAACTTCAACGTTCCAAGAAATGGAAAAAAATTAATTAGGATCAACATGATGAAAGATCGTAGGCTTTCCCCGGGAACGTTGGCCTTAAATAGCCTTACCCGGTGCCAAACCCGAGAAGATTTTACTAAGGATCAATATGTTTTGATACAAAATGAAACGAAGAAACTTTGTTTGAAAAACGTCCAAATTGTAATCTGATTAACCTTTTTTTCTTACTACAAGTATTTAATTCGCAATATTATATGTTGTTTGAGTGATTTAGCTAATTTTTAATCATTGGTACTATTTTGATAAACACTTAGCTGAAAGGGGCTAGTTTCTTAAGTGTAGATTTTTATTCGATGGATTAGATATGTGATTACCTTTGGAGATAAGATTCAGATTCGAAGTGAAATAACCATACCATTATTTTGTATCATGATTACTAGGTAATTTTAATGAGGTCTTTATTCCATTCGGCCGAAATCTCATACCAGTCATTATTAAGCATGCATCTTGAAATTGGTGCAACTACACCCGCGTCTTATCTCATGCCCAAAACGTGGGTTGGTGATGTTTACATGCTTTGCTTTAACTCGCTTTTCTCTGAATTTATGGATCCTTGGATCCATGGTTACCACTTAATTTTACACTTAAAAGTTACCACTTCATTCATTCCAAAACGTGAATCGGTAGTTAGTATAGTGGTGGCATCCGACTCTCTTCCGGTAGGTAAATCTCAGTGGTTTGATGGAGTCCAAAATCTGGCGATTTTTTATAGCAGACAGTCCTAGTTTTGACAGCTTGTTTTTTTTACATTTTATCAACTAGTATGAAAAGTAAAAAATATAAAGAAATGAAAAAAGAATTTTTAAGCATGCTTTTCTAAAAAAATATCAGAAATTCTAAAAAAAGAAATATCTTAACATCGTACTAAAAAGAAAAGATAAGAACAGAACGAAAAGCATGGGGTGCGTCCTCATTTATGTTTTTCGCCTTAACTTAAGGTCATTTTATGGTTTTCTAGATATTGCATATTGAAGATATCTATGCCATTGAATACCAAAATCTTCATATCTAATGAATTTATGTTGATATCGAATATGAAAGAGAGCCCCACGCTTTTTGTTGTGGTCTTATCATTGTGTGGCTAATTTCCTTGAATTAAATTAATTTTTTTCCTGCACTGGGCATAATTTTCACTCACTTGAGAAATATAAATTTTTCTCTTTTAGTGCGATTTCAAGATATTTTTTTAGAAGCTGTAATAATTTTTTTAGAAAAGCATGCTTAAATTCTTTTTTCATTTTCTAATACTTCCGCCGGTCTCCGTTCCTCTTCAGCCACCCTATGATAATTTGCAATATCTCATCATCAAACCCTAATTCTTTTAATTCAGGACGCCTCATCTCTTTCCACTTCTTCCCTGATTAGATCTACCATTTTTTCACCGCCATTCGCACTATTTTTCCCAATCTTCAACCCGTGGCCGCTCGCCTCCCATCAGTTCCGAACAACTAGGTTTCGAATACGACGCGTGACTTTCTCACGACGTCTAGACACGTTGTGACCCTGAATCGATATTCAAGGCAGTATCTTAAGTCTTAAATTTTAATGTGCATGTTTTGTGCAAGTTCTCCGCATTATATTCATGCAAGTTTGGTCCCTAACCATCGTTTTAATGTTCTTTTTTCTGCACTTTAGTGAAAATATATTTCATTTTATATGATCTTTGTCGTATTCTTTAATCCAGTATTCCCTTCGCCGAGTGATGCCGTACTCCGACAGCCGGTCAACCCTTCTCCCCATTCCTTATGCTCTTCTAATTCTTCTCTTTCTCCCCACTCACATTTTTCTTCTGTTTCTTTATGCTTTTGATACAGAACTACCCAAAGATTTGGAGGAGTGAGTGAGAAAGACATCCGACGAGCGAAGGACAATTGTGGACAATCTGTCTATTTTTTATGAAAAGAAAAATGTTTTGTTTGAAGAAGTTTGATTAG
Organism: Ceriagrion tenellum; assembly: GCA_963169105.1. NCBI lineage: Eukaryota > Metazoa > Arthropoda > Insecta > Odonata > Coenagrionidae > Ceriagrion > Ceriagrion tenellum. The sequence continues at coordinate 23,207,529 of OY720636.1, forward strand.
TCGTTCGAGTAATCTTTTTGAGATATATATATAAATATACGCCTTACTATGACAGCATATTAATAACGTACATACTTCCTAATTTACATAACGGTAACAATCCATCTGGGTTGTCTATGCTTACGATTATCCGGTCTAAGTCCGCATTAATTCGGATTATACTTACCTTTGTCCTTCTCAATTCTCTCATTTTCCAAACCCAAAACTCAATTTCCCCCTCCTCCCTCCATTGCCAAATCTACCCAATTCACGGCGGTGGATTTCATTCCCATCTGGTTCACCGGAATGAAAATAAAGGAATGCTTACGTTCGATCGTCCATCGCATCCGGACAGGTGTTATTTCGCTCGTTTCGGCCTACGTTGAAGCGGTTTTTTACGGTCAACGAACTTAATTAAAAATGAGGAATAAATGCTCATGCTTGATGCTTCGAAAATATACCCTTCTCTAAAGATGGTAGAAAGAAATTTCCATGGATTTACTCGAATTCGCGGTGCGCAGTCAAAATAATGCTAAGAATATGCGGATAGTCACCTTCATCCAAATTATCCGCTAGCTTAATACTTTTCTACGTAATAACATACTCTTCTATCACTATGGTCCATACTTGCACTTGGAAACATCACGAAGAGTTGTAAAAAAGCAAATAAAGAATGACTTCATCACTGAGGACACCAAATCAAATTCACCTGATTCCAAAGGTACGTTTTTGCATCTTAACGAGTGGAACACACAATAAATGTAGCCGTATGTGGCAAAGCTTTTGAAATAACTTAATTTTACCTAATTTAACTTGATGTCACAGTTTTGTATTAACAGGCTTATATTAACAGGCAGGTTGGTTACTGTTGTCATTTGGACAAAGCTCTTTATGCGACTCATATGGTCTTGAAAATAACCTCGCTTTTTTTGCAGGAAGTTCAACCTCTGGCTCTTGAAAAGAGATCCTGCTCTTTTTCATTCCGCCAGGTAAAATTCTTTGGAGTACCGTTAGATATATTTCCTATCTGTTAGTTTTTACCACTGACTCACCTTTGCTCGAATAATGATTTTAATTCGCTGATATCCTTTTTTCTTCATGGTAAAATTGATCTTCATATCTTGATTAACGCTTACCTTTATCACATTATTTTCTCGTGTATGCATTTGTGATGACGTTGGTCTTGGTTAAGAAATAAATGATATTTTATGCCCAGCTTTCTGCGTTTAGCAAAATAATTTTTCTTCATTGGGGTTTTAATGAATTCATATAATTCAAAATTAAGTAGTTATTTACATTTGGTACAGCATTAGACCAGACATATATGCTAGAGACATTAGCATTAGAGTAAAAGGGAAAATGTGTGCCAGTGTATTTTTTAATAATTCCCCTCTCATTAAAAATAAATATTTTTAATTTTTATAGGTTTTTCATAATTCCGGCAACCGTGTATTTTTGCTGTAGATCGTATCGTTTGTATGCGCGATCATTACTTGTTTCCTGAGATCCTGTTGGAAAAAGATCCGCAAAAATGTTTTACAATTTCCTTGCCTTACGTTAGTGAACTCAAAGTGGAATGTTGAAAAATCGAAAAATATTCTACATTACCATATGGTTGCAAGAGAAAAATAAAAAATAAATCCACATATGCCTGAAAATTGGGATATTTCATGATAGACTTCTTTTTCGTGCGATAGCTGTGTCAATGCAAGGAAGTTCCTCAAATTGACTTCTGCATGCTCTAATCGGGTAGCTTGAAAGTTTTGAGAAATGGCAATATTCAATGAGCAAAAAATTCTGGAACTCAAATATGAGATCTGGCCGCGATAGAATTGGATAAACGAATTTGAAAGAGGATGATGTCGGTATGGGAGAACTCCTTTTATAGTACAATATCCATGTCGGGATTTGATGCTTAATAAAAATGTCATGATATGAAAGCATTAAATTGAAGTTTGGATTAATAAATGGTACATATATATTATGACGGAACACGTTCGTCATATACGTGGTAGGAAGAGGGGAACTCCAGCCGTCCCGAGTGAGGGAATGATCGAGTAAATTGGTCTATTTGAATCCACCAGAATATATTTCACAGTACCTGATGACGTACTAAATTAACAAAAAAATACCCTGATGAGGATGAATATGCGATAATGAAACCTCCAACACTTGAGGATTCAAATGAAGATGGACAGCGTGAAATACATACATAAAACAGAAAAAAGGTGAATGCAATAAGACTTTTCCCCCTTCCAAAAATGATATATTTTCCAAAGAAAAATGACTTTGAGCTAACTTTCACATGTGCCCTTAAATAAAGTTTCTTGATCACTGGAATTGGTCACTGTCTGATACTTTTTAACACTTTATCGAAGGTTTGGTGAGGGTAAGATGCTCGGGGGCAAAGGGAAAAGAGATTCTGAATTCGTCACTGGAGAAGTGAGAGTTTATCTGGATAACCAGAACGGTGGACGGGTCGCAAACAGCGACGTTCTTACTGATTTCTGTTGATGCAGGAATTGTTGAAGCTGTCAATGGAGTTGCTGCTTGGATCCCCATAATCGCGGCACCGGGAAACAATCTTCTCCCGCACCGGGGAAGAACACGGCCGTCATTCGTCTGCTTCATTCTCTGCTTCTCCAGAATTTTCCTTGCTTATCCCGTCCTCCACCAGCATAAAGCTGGTTTGCTCAAGAGGGTGATGGCTATTATGCTCATCGTAGGACTTCCCCTAATGTTTCACCTCGCGAAGCATACACTCCGGGCGTTTTCATATCCCTCGGGAGGGGTAGTCACTCGTCGAAGGAAGGGGTTTTTCGGTGAGAGGGGGTTACTTTTCACATACCGGGGATAAAGTGGGTCCCTAGGTAGCCCTAGTTAACTTGAGGACCCCACACCGGCCACCATTCACCCTGACACTCTCACACGATAACATCACACAACCATGCAAATGCACTGTATTTCAAAACACCTTGAACCAACACTCGATCAACCCTTGTTCGAGCCGTCACAATATGTATATATTAAAAATTAGAATATCATTTCAGTATTTACCGTGGATCTCTTTTCAGTGATTAAATTAAGATCCAACTGAATTCGGTATTTATAGACTCTATCTCCGTCAATGCTTTCACGTAAAAGATGAACACATCTTCGCAATGAATAGGTTTTAGCTCCTCAGGTTATGCTTGAATATTACAAAAGCATTCCTGATTTTATAATATATAAGGATGGTATGGGTTACTTATGTTACATTTCCTTTCTTCTGACTACTCGGCCATATAAATCCCCGGAAAAATCATAATCTATAGCTTTATTAAATCATTGATAATTACTAATGAATCTTTTTTCATAAATTTTGAAGACTAGAAGTATTACTATATATCACTTTTTATTTTAATTTTTTTACACTTTAGTTTGAAAAAGTCTTAATGCCAAAAAATATAGAGGTTGATTTTTACATATTCATATCCGTCATGCGTTACTACACCGTGTAGGCGAAGTCAAGAGAGGTATGATACTTGCGAAAAATAGGAGGAAAGATGAGGAGATTTGGAATATTGCTGCTATTCGTAGGTGGAACGTAAAGCATATTAAGGAGTGAATACTCGCATTAGGAGGAGCGAGTTGCTGTTTGCAAAAGTTTTATTTCCCTATTTTATTACTCGACATATAAACTTGATAATGCCAGAATAAGCGGGTATGAAGGCTTAATGCAGCGACAATGGGGTACCTTAGAATTGTTTCCGGTAAATGGATTGGTAGGGAAAGGAAATGAGATAGCCATGGAAAACTTGGGATGAATACTTCAGTAATGGAAATATCTAAAAGTATGCTTTGTTGGTAAGGCTAAGCTGAAAAAATAGTTGAGAGACGAATTAACAAACAAACTTACCTGTGATAACCAACGGTCATGCTTCAGTTCCAGTCCCTTGAGCGGTACTTCGTGGATGTACTTGGTTGTAAATGGGAACCACGTACATACATAACTACAAGTTGGACAGTTCCAAGGGTCTGTTTATAATTTACATAAAAATTGTCTTGATCGAGCAATCGGTGAAGCTTTAGGATGCGGAAACCAAGGTAGAAGGCCCAAACTCTGGAAAGATAGGAAAGTTTGCGGACGTTACATAAAAAAATGGGAAGGTTCCAATCCCATTACACGGTTACTCACTGCCGCATATGTTCTTATACGCTTTGGTGGGGAAAGAACTAGGTAAAGCTCTCACAAATACTCCACCATCACAGAAAACTTAGTAAAAGACGTAGTTCTGGTTATTGTTCAATCGGGGTTTCTGGAATATTTTGAGGCTCTTAAATTGTTCTGATGGAGAGTTTCCGTTTTCCACTGATTTACATGTTGCCAAAAAAATGTCTAATTTGGTACATTGAATGTAGGACAATGGCGTGAGAAGTCCAAGCAACAACTGCTACTTTATGCCGCAGTTACATTATTACTTATGATTTAATCTCTAGACCCCATTCTTTAATTGTGAAAAATGTTTCGCGTATGACAATTTGAAAGTATATTTCTCTCCAGTATTCTTTCCTGTTTACTTTTCCTTCTACTTGCTTGCTTGGTGTTTATTTGGAAATTAAGGCATAAACAATAATAAATATATACAATGGAGACAAAATAGGTAGGTTAAAACGTTAATTGCTATTTAGGCATTAGAGGGAGGGATCTCGGATACCCTTCATCGACGTAAAAGAATCAACAACAAAAGACAGCAAGCGGTCCTCAGTTCAGCGTCTCATCGGTCGGATTGAGTATTACTATTTACAATTGTACTCAGGGTCGGGAAAAAAATTCTACTCTTAAACCTCCGCCACTGGTGGGATTTATATTTGGTCCAGTGTACCTGAAGCAGTTGTGCCTCGTCCTAACGCTATATTCATAGAACAACTCATTGCGTAGCTCATGAGGCAACTAGCTCTCATACCTGTACTCAAATGCATATTCATTGTCTAGGCATATGTCATGGTCATGGTTAATAATTAAATTTAGCCTTTACGCAGTACCTACTATAGCCAACTCACCAACCCACAGGACCCTATTGAAAATTACGATTACATTGAAAAACCTCCGCCATTTCCTAAACTCTGGACCCTTAGGATGTGGAAGCAGTACACAATCCTATATAACAAGTTATCACCTACCTTAGATACCTTCTTTAAAGCTCCTCATGGGATTTGGGTCATTGAGACTTGTAGTGCCTACTCTAAACCTCTCCCACGTTTTTTCTGCCCTTTGCAATCCGCCTCTTCGTCCCTCCCCATTTCCCGAAAATACTACCTATTCGTAAGAACTACCTCTTCTTACCTTACGCCGCAGCCGCTGACGCTTTTAGGGATCTTCCTTTACCTTCGTTCCTCTCAAACTAGTTCAAAAAAAACTTTCAATGATGTGCACAGTCAGCAGACTGTGAGGGATGGTGAAAGTTAAGGCTTGATCAAACGCGAGGGTGGATTACCTACATTGATTTTGCGGTGGAGAATTAGCGGATACCCTTTTTTCCACTGAGTTGGAGGGTAAGGGGGGTCGGAGGATAAGTTAAAGGGCAAATTAAAGGGCTCCCTGCACATCCCTCGTTCCCTCCACTTATCTCCGGTGCCCACCCCTCGCCGCGTCACCGTATTCAGAGAAAGAGGAGCAATTATCCCCAGACTGTAATATCCTCTCTTTTCACAGCGATGTCATACTTATCATCCATTCAATTAGCAAAGTGCTGTTATAAGTTGCGATCACGCTGTTTAAATCACTCGGACTTCTCACTAGTTCACGCGGTCCAAGAACGTCAGACCTTCACGCACAACAGGCTGGTGATCCTTTGCTGTCTTCGCTCTTTGGTCACCCACCTCCGCTGCACCAAAATCCTGATATGTCTTTTTTTCTTGTTTCCCCTCCATGAACGACCCTATAACTCTTTCCGGGCTCTTGAACGTTTGAATTTTAATGTTGCATTTTGATTTAAAATGTTCATTGTTCAAACGTGGTGTATAGCATTCAATTCCACTAATCGCATCTTCCGAATTTCTTTAAATCTTGCAGCATCTCTAATATTGCTCTTAATATGGAATATGGATATGCCAAAATCATATATACCGTATTATTGAAAAATTATTCATATAAACTTACCGTTCTCACATACTCTTTTGAAATAGAATTCCAAGAGTTAATTGAACAGTCATGGTTTTCCCTCTAATCGATTTTCATTCATTAACCTCTACGGTGCAGGGAAAATTAAAAATTTCAGAAAACTAACAAGGTTTAGACGCATCTTAGAGTGCTTCTGCTTACATTTCCGATATTTGCAATTACGGTTCCATAAAGTATCGGCTCAATTGCTTAGTGTACTTAAAATGCAGTATTGCCATAAAATACAGTATCATATGCATCGCATTAGACGCTGTGAGCTTTTTTTTAACAATAAGGGCTCTCCCTTAATTAAGGTAATTAAGGGGAGGTAATTAAGGGGCGTTCGTGCAATCTGAAGGGAATGCTGAGTGAGTGAGCTTTGAGGAAAAGTTATAAGAAATTATTGTAAGATACAGCGATTATTTGGAAGATTGGAGTTGGATTTGATCTAATGGACGAGTGATGAAAGAAGGCGATTTGACGACGCAAAAGAAAGAGTGGCATCTCTCACCCGCTCTCTCTTCTCCCGCTCATCCTTAATGGAAAAAAAACTATTTTAGGTTGGAAGTAGGAGTCTCAGAAGAGAAGAGTAGGACAGTGGATCTGTTTCTGTCATCTACGGGCTAAAGCGTGTTTGGGTGACAGACGGAGAGACAGGTTGAGCAAATTGTTGGAGAGGAAGAAAATGGGAGAAGAGAAATCTAGGAGAGATGAATGTCTTTGGGACGAGTATAAGCATGAGGTCTTACGACTGAAACTCTATATCATTTAGCATAACTTCTTTGCAATAGTTTAGATGGAGTAATAAGCAAACTCGGCTTAAAATATCCTGCCCTACTCTCGAGTTTAGGCTCTGAAATATATCAAGTTTTTCTTTCCTTTCACTCCATAACCCAAATGCGATAAATTTAATTCAATCCATTAAACTTATTTTTGAAAATTAAATTACGCATGTGAATTTTTTCGCGGAAAAACATGTTCCCCTTACATTGGTACCTTCCATTCCTTGATGATCTAGTGAACATTTTTTGTCCTCCTCCCTGGGCATTATGTTCACTATGTCATTTAATAGTTCAGTTTGGCGCAATTCAGGTTCCCTACATAAAACTCACGATTATGCTCTTTTCAGGATTAAAGAGCGTGTAACTCGTGTTGGCATTTTCATTGTTGAAATCTCATCACCGAATTTTAAATTGCTTTATCCACCTCTGGATGCAACTTGGATGGTATAGCGTTCTAACATGCATAATTACTCCCTGTTGTAATTGACCGCATAATGAAGGTATTGAAGTCATTACTCTAAATTACAACTTCTCAAGGAACTCAACTATTTTGTTGAAACTAGAATTATAATTCAATTAAATTTGAAAAATTGTCATAATTTATGTAAACGAATTGGTTTTTGTGGACAATCTCAATAATTTCGAGCGGATTAAATCTCCCAACAGAAATCATTGACCAAAAATAAAAAAAGATGAATTATAGTATTGCTATGTCAATTTAATCCGCTTTCTCTAGTTAGATAAATTAATACGCTTGTATGATGGTAGAAAATACTCATTTGATCCATTGTCAGTTTTCTGGAAAAATTGGATGCAACGTGGAAAGGGGAGAGGGTGGCTGGCTGTGTGGCTGACCTAAACTAGAGAAGACAGTGGTTTCAGAAACAAAAAAAATACAGTAGCTGAAAATGGCGTAGGCTTTGATGAAAATGATTAGGTTTGTTTATAATAATGATAATATTAAATAAATAACAAGCAATATGATATCATGTGTTTGATACTGGAAATTCGCACACATTCGGACTATAATGATGATTCCCCGTCGGGCTGGGTTTGAAATTCCGTTTTCTGATATGCTGTCTTATTTAGGAAGGATCTGTGACGTCGTCCACATTGCGATTAAAAAATCGTCTGCCTTGCTGCTTCGATTGGATCCCTCAATGATTTCCCCTGCAATGCTATCTGCTCACTTTGTCTTTTGGATTTAACCTCCGAACTTCCAATCTATTCCTTTCCGTTATATCCCTTACTCCTACTTTGATCCATTCAGACTCTTCTCCTCCATCTCACCATCTGGTGTTCTGCCTGCTGACAGGTCCCGTACACCACTGCTGTCTCCATCCGCTTCTGTCCCGAGCTTCTTTGCTTCATCATAGCTGATGTTCTTCACCTGATCCACCAATTTAATTCTTCTCCTTCCTCTCTTTTTCTTTCCTTCAATTGAACCCTCAAGTGCCACAGTTATTATACTTTTCCCTCTCATCACATGGCCCAACCAGTTTCCTTTCCTTTTCCTAATTTCCTTTAGGAGCGATCTTCCTTCTTTTACTTTGCTCAAAACCTCTTCATTTCTTATCTTATCTACCATCTTACTTTTTCCATCCTTCTCCACACCCACATTTCATAAGCTTTTATTCTATTCCTTTCCCTCTTACCTAATGTCCACGCTTCACATCCATACATGAAAACGCTCCATCTACACCTTGTCAACTTTCCACTTTCACTTATCAAATTTTTAATGCATCCATGTTCTTTCTCGCTTTCAACCTCGCTTTCTCCCCATCCCTCATTCCCCAATCGTCTCTGTTCATATATTAACCTACAGATTTATCTTTATCTATTGCGCTCTGGTAAGTTCAGTGCATTCCAACGCTATTTGCTTGTCTGTTACATAAATAAATGGTGTCATGCAGTTAACACAAGGGTTCAACTCACCTGAATAACCCCATTACAGCTTTTGAGAAGTTTTGCCTGTTTGAAAGGAATGCATAAACTGGACGGGGTCCCAGGCTGACGTAAAATATTTACTTCAGGCAATTGAAACATAATTAAATGAGGTATCACTGCGTAGCCTTTGATTTCACAGTCACCCGTTTTCATTATTTCAGATCTTTAACGATATATCAGTACAGTATGTGTTGTTGCCGCGAAATAACTAACACCAACTAATTATGGTTTAGCCTCTTTATTAGGGACGAGCCCGAGCGACTGTATAATTAGGTGGTCAAAGTAAAACTTCTTCTCCCTGCATAATGACATGGCCTTTTATAGTTCCTCGGAGTCGCTCATCGCCTGCTCCGCGTCCTTGGCGCCGCTGCCTTTCCGGCGTGCCAGTTAACTGGGGCCTCCACGCGAACCTGCCACATCTCTCCTCCTGCAAAAATGCCAAACAAAACCAAGGACGGGAAAACAAAACTAAGGGGAATATTTCTGTGGGGGACGCACAAGTCGTCCGTATCTCGTCTTGACTAATCCGGTCTCCGGTGGGTTGTCGCTCTCCGATGTGGTCTCGAGGTCTGGGAACATTGACTCTTAATCTTCCGATGTACTCGGCAGCCGTTCTGCTAAGGTCAGCGCCACCCGATTCCTCCTGATGACTCCGCTACCTGTCTCAATCAGATAGGACCGGAGATGGCCCGACTATCCGACAACCGTTCCATACTCCCGACGATCTCTCACCCAAACCGGAGCTCCCGCAGTCAATAGGGGTAGTTCTTTTGTCCGGTGTCGTCGGTCGTAGTTCCTCTTCCGACTCTCCATGATGACCTTATTCTTATCCCGTACGGCCGTAAGGCTGGGCCATTAAGGATTCAACTTCCTGGGACACAATGGCAAGGTTGTTCTCAGCTTACGTCCCATTAGTCCCGGGGAATACCCAGACTCCAAGGGTGAAGCACGGTATGCAAGGAGTCCCAACCATGGGTCTCTTTCTTTCGCGAGTATGTTTTTTACCGTTTTCGCCGCTGCTTCAGCTAGTCCATTACTCTTTGGGTAGTACGGGCTGCTAGTTATGAGATCAAATCCGTATTCATGCGCAAATTCTCGGAACTCTCTTCCTCCGAATGGCGGCCCATTGTCCGCTCGGACGATTTGTGGGATTCCGTGACGCGCGAATATGGATTTTATTTTTCCAATCACGTTCGGGGCCCGCGTATTTTCCAGATACGCAACCTCCGGGTATTTTGAAAGGTAGTCGACGATGACTCAGTATTCACGCCCTCGGCTGTGGAAAATGCCCATTCCTACCATCTGCCAGGGGTGTCTCCGTCGGTCTCAATGGCTCTACTCGCAATGGGCGACGTTCGAGACATTCCGGGCCCTTGCTTACCACTTCCTGCATTTGATGCGATGCTCCTGGCTACCACACTGAGTGCTGCATCCGCCTCCTGCACTTAGAAATACCTAGATGTCCTGCATGGAGTCGGTCTTACATTTCTTTCCTCCACGATTCCGGGATATAAACCCTTGTCCCCCTGACTAGTAGACCGTCAAGGGGGGAAAGATTTGCTCGTTCCTGGTAGAAGCTGGTATCTTCCAACAGCATTTTCTCTTTCCGTGGCCACCCCTCTTTCACATATTTAATTATTCGTCGAGTTATTTCATATCCTCGTTGCGCTTCCCATACTTCCTTCAGCAGTTTGTCACTCATTGGTGATTCCGCTTTCACTGCTTCCACGTACAATGCCACGTCTTCATCGGTGAGAATATCTCCTTCTTTAGGAGTTTTGGAGACTGAAGATTGTGAGAGAGCATCTGGCGTATACAATTTCTTTCCCGGAACATAAATTACCTCATATTCAAAACGCATGAGGCGCATACGGAAACGCTGCACTCGGGCGGACAATTCGCTAAGGGGTTTCGTTCCCAATAGTGCCACGAGTGGTTTATGATCCGTACATAGAAGAAATTTCTTGCCCACTAAATAATTTGCTAATTTCTCACAAGCCCGGTGAGCGCCAATACTTCCTTTTCCAATTGGGCGTAGCGTCATTCAGTATCTGTCAAAGTCCGTGGCGAAAAACATACCGCTCTCCATCCCCCATCTGACTGCTGCTGCTCTAGTGTAGCTCCCAATCCATATGACGATGAGTCGGCTAATACTCTTGTCGGACGATTTGTTTCGTAGATGGCTAATGATGGGGCAAAAGTTAACCTTTGCTTGATTTCTTGAAAAGCTTTGGTGTGTTTTGCAGTCCATGGCAAAGGTTTCTTTTCCCTCATCAGCTCTCTCAAGGGTTGGGTAACGTCCGCTAAGTGAGGGAGAAACTTAAGGTGATAATGTACGATTCCAAGGAATCGACGTATTTCTTCGACCGTTTCGGGCTGCGGCAATTTTTCTATAGCCGAAACTTTGTCGGGGTCTGGCTTGATTCCACCCTCGGCCGATATGACATGGCCTAAGAATTTTGTCTCTGCGATACGAAATCTGCATTTCTCACGATTTAACGTGATCCCTTTTCTCGAAGACGCTGGAGGACGGCGTTCAACCTCACGTCATGCTCCGGCTGTGTTGCTGCAAACACGAGGATGTCATCCATAACGTTGATTACTCCCTTTAAACCTGTCAATGCTTTCGACATCCGCCGTTGAAAATGCTCGCCGGCCGAAGATAATCCCATCGGCATCCGGTTAAAACAATACCTTCCAAAGGGGGTTATGAAAGTAGTTAGCGGACGGCATTCTCTCTGTAGTGGTATTTGGTAGTATCCTCTGCAAGCGTCCAATTTAGTGAAAACTTTCGCTTCCGAAGCCTTCAGCAGGGTTAGACATTCGTCCACGGTCGGCAGTTCGTGCTGTTCTCTCCGAATGCATTTATTTAATTTCGTGAAGTCTACACATATTCGAACTCCTCCGTCTGCCTTCGACACGACCACCATGGGCGCGCACCAATCCGTCGGTTCTTCTACCGCCGTTATTATTCCTTCCCTCACCATTTTCTTTATTTCTTTCTCTACCTTTTCTTTCAATGGCAAGGGCACTCTTATCGGCATGGACACCGCATAGGGCACGGCTTCGTCGTTGATGCGAATGACGTATGGTTTCGGCATTCTTCCCAGGCCACGAAAAAGTTCTTGGTAGTTTTCTTCCGGATGACCTGCTGTTATTTCCCGTAGCAAAGTCAAAATTCCCAAGGATAATATAGCTGGTCGTCCCAAGAGCGCATCTTCAACTCCATTCGCCACGAAAATCTCATCCTCGTATACTCGATCCTTCCAACGTAAAATAGACCGGAATTTTCCTTTGACCTGCAACCTGCTTCGATTAGGACCGCGGAGGAACGATGTGGTGTTTTCGAGTTGTATTCCCTTCAGCGTTTTGAATAATTCGGTACCGATGACAGTGACGTCCGCGCCTGTGTCGACTTTGAAGGGGATTTTCTGGTTACCTATGGCAAGTGAGACCCTCCATGGTTCTCCTCCCGTCGAAATGCTTCCCAGAAAAAAATAGTCGTTTTCACTCTGTAGCTGCTTGTCAATTTCGTCAACCGCTTTCATTCTGCAAACTGCTGCCCAATGTCCTTTCTTTTTACAGAGAGCGCACGCAGATTTACGCACCGGACATTGCGCGAAAACGTGCTGCGGCTTTTTCCCGCACCGAGGACATTTGCGACCACTCACCTTCATTTGGTCGGGTGGTGCTGATGTTGGTGTTGAAGGGTGCCGTGGGGCTTTCTTCCGCACTGCGTCCACCTCCGATGACCGTGCTGGCGAAGGGGCGGTTTTACTTTCCCCCGAGTTACTCCTTATGAGCGTCTGTTGCCTGTGCACGTTTTCTGCCTGTCTCGCCTTTGTAACGGCTCTCTCAAGCGTAAGATCCGGATCCAATTGTAGGGCTTCCGATAACTTGCCTTTCCGCAAACTGACTACTAGACGGTCCCTAACCAATTCGTCACGCAGGGTGCCATATTTACAATTTTTTGCGAGAATATGCAGGTTCCGAACGAATTCTTCCACCGTTTCGATCTCTCCTTGTAGTCGCTTGTTGAAACGGGCTCGTTCGTAAATTTCGTTTACCTTCGGGACGAAATGCTCTTCAAACTTCCCAAAAACGATACTTTACTTCTTTTCTTCTTCCACTGATAGGTTGAAGGATAATAGTATGTCGTCCGCGTCGTCACCCATTGCATAAATTAATGCGTCGACTTGCTCGTTCTCCGGCTTTTTGGAAAGTCCAAACGCCCGTCTGTACCTCTCAAACCGTCGACTCCATCTTAGCCAATCTTCTGCCACGAAGGAAAATGCCTGGGGTATGGACCAGGCAGGACCTCCTATCCCGTCAAATTTCACTGCTCGTCTTAGAAAATAATGACTCAATTGACTTCCTACTTTTCAAAACTATTCTCCAACTGGCGAGACGGAGCTTCACGTTTTCGTAATAGTAGTATTACACTTTTGCGAAATTAATTATTTCCTAAAACTGAGGTACATGACACAATATACTCTATAAAAAGATATATCTATACTATAATAAATCATGTAAACATATTTGGATTCAAACTATACCGCAGTGTATTTGTTGCTACAAATGATACTTCCTTGTTAGAAGGTATACCAATTAAATGTTAAAATAAGAGACATATTTCGTAGTTCTGTCCCACATACGTGGGTCTAGCTGTTAGCAAGTGTCGTCAGCGAGGCCTATTGATTCACAATTTTTTATCCATCGATTCCTTCCCAAGAATATCCTTTCATCTCTATATCAATTTTTACTGCATCCAACTGGATGAAGATAGGTATCCAGGAAACCAAGAAGGCATGCATACAAACATGGAGGATAAAAGCCACTTTTATCCTCCGTGTTTATGTAGATCTTCCTGGCTCTTCTCTGAACGTTTTACCTTCATCTATTTCTTGCAGCTTTTTTGGTATTCCCGCATCAGTCATTCTTTTAATGTGATCCATCAATCTCATTCCTTTATCATTTATAATTTGCCTCACATCCCTTATTGTATTTACTTTCTATTATCTCAGTATTTCTAATTCTACTCAATCTCGTTCACTCTAAAATAATTCTCAGAAACTTTAATTTCAGTACTGGCCTATAATTAGCTAAATGCGCAGGTAACTTTGCATCTTGCGGTACCTTTAGGTCCCGAACTAAATGTTCAACTCTCCGGATAAATTTACCTTGCATATTTTAACGTCCGTAATCACCGTTTCAATTCTTCAATCAGTAGTTTATGTAACACCCTAGGTACGAAAGCCTGTCAATTATTTTTAATGGCAAGCCATCAAGTGTAATTTGGACTTTTATGGGTTTATCACTGATTACCATCGTTACTTCACTTATTTCAGTACTGACTATGAGTCAATTGTTATTCATTTGCTTTTTCTATTCATTCAGCTGGTTTTGCACTTCATCAGCGTCTCCACTCCTTATCATACAATTCTCTGCAAATATAATGAAATCAGCCTTGTCATTAAATTTTTACTTTACTTCTTTTGTAATGCTCTAATAATTATTACATTGAATACGCATGGCGACAGAATATAAAATTAAGACAAACTAAAGTAACAATGACCTCTGGAGTGGGTTGATGGAGCATCATTCATAGTTTTGCTAATGGAAGAATGTATCATCAAACTGTTATTTTATCTATGCATAAAATAATATAATTAAACATGCCGTGTAATTGTCAGTCTTGGACGTTCAAGGAGTAATAAATTTCTGGGAAAGTGTTCACGGTCATGGGATCGGTTGCAATAACAAAACTGCGCATTATATTCTTCCATTGTGGTACTGGTGGTCTTTCGCGTGGATTTCTATTGAATTAAGGTTTATCTGAAAGTAATTGATAGTTGACATGATGTGTTACAATTCTTGCTGCTGTCAAAAAAATCACAATTGTATTTCCATGAAATAATACAATTTGCATGAAAAACCTTTCCTTGGTTCCCTTTATTCTTTAATTCGATTCCACACAGAATTTAGCTCGGATGAATACCCTTTGTTAGCTAAGTTTTGCTATTGAAATGCTGAAATCTAAAAATTTTACGACTGGTGTTTGTGAAAAAAACAGTATTCTATCCTTAAATTGGGTAAAATCCCATTTCTTTGGTTTTGTCTACACACGCTTCCGCATTCCAATCCCTTGCCTGCGACATACTTTGAAAATAATTTTTTTTTTATTTCCTCATGCACAGGAAATGAAATAATGATGAGGTATTTTACGGGTTATCTGCGGTGCGCAACGAATGTTTTGGTATTTATTGTCGCAGAAGGTCATAAAAGTCATTATTAAAGTTCATGGTTTGCATTTATTTAAGCCTTATCGGTTACATTCTTTAGTTTTCTTGTTTTGATACATTCCCAGCGTCCGATTTCCCCATCTTCTTCATCAGTCTGTTTATGCAGCCAAAAGGTTTAAACGGGTGAGAGGCGGAGGATTGATTTGCATTGCATCGAAGCGCATTGCCTCATGAATATCGATTTTCTCAGAGTCGCCCGCCGAGAGATTCTTGAAAGAAAAACCCCGTTGATTGCGCCAATTGTCGTAAGAAGTGGACTTTGGTGGAGACAAAAATCACATCTCATTTAGCAATCCGTCGTCTAATCTTAAGCTGACTTGATTTAGTACCGAAGTTTCTTAACTTGGGACATTGCCTACGTCTCAGACTTTTTTGGTAGGTACATGACTCAGAAAATGTGACTGTGATCGTATCTTGGAAATGAGAATATTTTAAGAGGAGTTTTGACAAGTTTGTTCATAGATGAGAAGTTCAGAAACCTTTGACGTCAACGTGCTCGTGGCAGAAGTAAACATTGGATACCGTCCTAGTTTGAAAGGAAGTAATTAGTTTCCATATTTTGAGAGTTTATCGTCCTAATGGATGTGCGTAAGATGATTGAAAATTAACAAATTCAGCCGCTGCATAGATTAATGTACATAATGAACGAAATATATTATCTGGTTGCTTCAGAACTAGGACTTCATTCGCCAAGAATTTTATCTTATATTTATGTCAGCTCATTGCTTCCGATTAACAAGCAATAGTGGTTAAAAAGTTCACCACATACTGAAGGTATGCCTCACATTATGGAAGAAATATTCACTTTCATATATTCAGCGGAATTTGATCCTCATGACCGCTCGGAATGAAGAAGTCATGGAGCTGAAGAGGGCCTTGCAAGAGAAGAAAGAGTCCAAGCCGTCTTCCTAAACCGTTTTAATCTATGTTGCGGGAACCATGGAGAAGATAGCCAGAGTACTCCAAAAATTTGACGTGGTGACAAGAAGCAGTTGCGTCACCAAATTATCAAACCTAATGTGCAGACACAAGGACCAATTACTGGAGGACTCTCAAAGAGGAGTTTACTAAGTAAAATTTGAATGCGGGAAGTAGTACATTGGCCAAATCTACCGAGCGCTAAAGTGTCGCATCTCCGAGCACCAAAGAGCCGTCAAGAATGAACAACTGAACTGGTAAGCGATCGCGGAGTACATATGAAGCGGACCATCACGCCATATGAATTTAGAGGAGGCAAAGATTTTCGCAGAGGAGACAGGGTACTTCTCCAGATTAATACGGGAGGCAATTGAAATATCCAAAACACCAAATAATTTCAACGGATGGTTACACGCTACCCACCGATGGGAAGCGGGTCTTCCAAAAAAACGATGGAAAAGAAGGAAAGAAAGGTGAGAAAAATTGCATTTGACCCTCCACCCTATACATTACGGCCAACAGCGCATCGTTGGCACTTCAGAGATCTAGAAGCGATCCGGTACGCTTGAGAAACAGCCGTCACAAAATGACACAACGCAGAAGCTATCCCGGAAGCCACCATGATTCAAGACCACTCCGCGAAAGCTTGCACAGCATCCTGAGGTTAATAACAATCATGCAACCTACTTGGGCAGAGAAGTTAAATCGCGCAAATCCAAGCCTAGATTTAATGTTACGGTCCCAGATATTTTTATTCAGAAAAAAGGGGTTTCAAAGGTGAATAGGTTTGTTGAAGTAAATTTATAAAAGGGCACCAGAACGCGTCTAGTCTTCACCACGAATGATTAACAACTAATACTTTTATAAATATTACTAGTGTTACGTCTTACACTAATTATCCAAGGAGTATTCTAAAAACAACACCGGCTCACACAAATAGTCTCACGTGTCGTACAATTCCTGTTTTGCGAACCCTCTTACTCGGCTTAATTGATACAAAAAGTGGGGAATGTATGCTGGAAAAAAGTGAGCATGTTCAAAGGGGCCTTCATGTTGCCCACAGAAGCCAAATTCTCCTTCTATCTAATTCAATGTTTACGCGAAATGCCTTGGTTATCTTTTGAATATAGCTAGAAAATGTCCATAAGTTTATTGCGCTACATAGCATTTGGTAATACTCGACGCGTCACTCTATTCCCATTAGCTGGTTTGCAAGATTTGACTCCGCCGCGCGTTTGTCATCGACATTGCCTGCCATTTTGTCATATAAACAGGAGTATGTATCCCTTCGCATCATTAAAAAATTGCAACATCTAAAATTTTAAATCCAAATATTAAGAAGCGAAGTATTATCAAGTTTTGTTTTACGAAGTGACTAATAATGGTTCTGAAGCATCTTTATTTCGGAAGTTTTTATGCGAATACAGAATTCCTTGCTCTCGTGACATATTTTTCCCAACTTTTAACCTTTATATAGTGTTAAGGTGTGATAATTATGAAAAAAGAAATCATGCATAATATGGACTAATACAAGGAGAATCTACATGTGCAATTAAAACTTCCAGACTGAAAAGAAATCCATTTTTGTCATTTTGGCCAGCCTGTTTCAATTTCAGGCCACTGTTCGACGTAGATTCTGACCTTTGTTGTCTACAGAAACAGGTTTTGACGCCGTATTTCTAATCCCGGGACGCTTTTTTCTGAGGTTCGGTTGAAAATTAGACCGAAGTATATGAATATGTACGGTTCGCACACTGACACCTGAATCCATATTATATTTAAATATTCGTGAGCGAATGATTACTTCTCAGCGGTTATAATCAGACAATTCAGTATATTTTGATTGCGTGACATAAAACTCTGTATCTATTTTTTCCCCAAGTATCTCCTTAATATGTTAACTTATTCATGTGCATCTGTAAGTGGTCTAATTGATAACTGATAACTTTTCAACTGGTGTAACTGGTAGCTTTCCACCCGTCATCGGAATGAAACAGTTTTTGCAGTATTTTTAAGCTTGAATATCTAACTCGAAGAATACATTTTAATTATCAACTCCTTAATCTTTATATCTTACGGTGAATCTTTATAAACGAAATTTAAAAATTTTAATATAAATATAATACAATATTACCAGTGATGGCAATATTTAGTCAATACTTGATGCAAAGTTAGGGTTTCACATTATCTTCGAATCCTAAAGTTTTGAGGGTATATCGTGAACATTAGATGGTGACAACTGTTCCAAGAGGAGAGATTCAGTTCCAGGAGAATTTTTCCAAAGGCGAGATTATTCATCCCCTCGTAACTCGTATGTTGCTTTAAGTGGTCGCCCGCCAGAAACAGAATACCTTCATGTGGTAAAGGTGTACCCCAGTCCTTTTCCCTCGGTTGATCGATATGCGACTCTCATATCTATCGTTCTCCTCATATCTCTTTCTCCTCTCATTCTCAATTTTTCTCTCATTTATGTATTGTCCATGCTTCCATCACGGTGTATTTAGTGTTAAGGATGTCGCTGGTGTGATGGATATAGCACTGGCTTCCAATTCACTGGGAGTTAGCCTTAATTCTGACAGTAATTGAGATTTTTTTAATGCGGTCCCCAACTCTGATGCCATACTTGGTCATCAAGTGCAATACCTCTCCCGTGGAATGAACGTTGAACTCTGCAGTCCTTATGACGCTTTTGTTTTACTGTTGTTTTTCCTCTTTTTCACCTTATCTTTTCCATTATTCCCTGCAACTTCACATCTCTGCAACCTATAAATAAAGTATCGCGTAATACTATCGCCCCTTGCTTTAGATTGGTGGTAAAAGGGTTGGAAACAATAACTGCGGGTGATATCTTCCACTCGTGACCACGATGACGTATGTGAAAAAGAGGCAGAGAGAGTAGGCTGTTGGTAGCCCGCTTCGCGTCGTCTCGTTTTAAGCAGGGGGAGAAGGGGTGAGGACGTGCGTTGCCGATCCATGCAGTCTGTCTCCAACTGTCTCTATATTTTATCTCTCCGTGCTCCGCCGATGCTGCTTAAACACATCAGTTATGCGTGTGGGATATTTGCTTTCCCCATGGATAAATAAATGACAGAATCTTTCATCCGGGGGTATTGACATCCTTGATTTCGTGGGTGCTCGTTAAGGATAAAACATACAAAAATATCTATTGGAGAATATATTTTCCTAACAGAAAGTATACGCTTTAAAAATAGTTTGCATATCATGTCATCCTGAAAGACAAACACAGCATCCAGCGGTTCAAAATGTGGTCTCGTGTACCGACTTGATCGTGATACACCACACGGAAATAACGTTAGAGATAACATTCAAACAAACACATCGGCAACCGCCTTTCAATGAAATGTATAGCAGTAACAAAAAATGAGATTAAGAATATTGGTCCAGCAAAAACTAAGCGTTCTTGCTCTCTTTATCATTGGAATTTTGATATAAAACGTGGACTAGCGTGTATTTTAATCGTCGTTTTTTTAGAGTACTTGTTTTTCGCTTATCGTACCTCACGGTAGGCACAAGATGTATTCTTTATTGTTATATATTTAAGGCATTTTTCACAGAATGTTTGTAGAGAGCGAAATTCAACACCAGGCTTCTTTTATTTGCTGACAATGACAAAAATTTTGGAATCTAGTGAAAATATATTGATATTTATTTTTCTGAGTAAGTGCTCTTTGTGTCAATTTTCAAGCGGCTAACAAATAAGTCGCAAAACCTATTCGTCAGTAATGTCTAAAATTACTAGAGAAAGTACCTTATTTCTTTTACTACTTATATTTTACTACTTTTACTACTTTTATTACGAGAAATAACAAAAAATTGCCTCCATTATGAGTTGAGAAGTACAATTATTCAATGGTAACCCCATCTAACTCATGTTCACGGAGATTTCTAATCCAGTGGCCGCAACCATTTTTCACATCGAGGGTATATATTTGGCCATGAGATTGTGTTAGTATATTTATGCTACGTCGTTTAAACAACAATTTGATGTCGTCAGGTGGGACTGATATTGACCTATGGTATTCTGTTTTGCGGAACTCAGCGAAACAATTCAACTTTCCTAAGGGTCAAATGAATGTATTTTTAATTATTTCCTGTCACTAATTTCATTTTGTAATTTACTAATTCGCTTTTTGATATCCGCGTTTTCCCATAAATAAAAAACTCTCACACTAACCTGGGTGGATGTCCTACGTTCCTTGCCAAAAATCTAACGTACTAAGTTACCTAAAATTCTAAATACCCCATGCTGTTTTCCTATAATAGTTACCTGGCCAATTACTTCGACTTGTCCCACCACACTTTTACCATGATAACTCGTTGCCTTATCGCTTTTTGGAATTAAAGATAGGTTAGTCATGAGTTTAACATATAAAAACAAGCAAATTTACTCTACATTATCTGAGCAAGAGCGATATCACTAAGAAATTTTTGGTATACAAATTTCAATTTCGAGGAAGGATTGGTTAATTAGCAGTTTCATTGGCATGCATTTTGTAAAATTTATTGTTTGACATGCTATCGTGTATGCATAACCTGTTTTCAATCCGATTAGGCAGCTGATAAAGGGTGTATCCGAGATAAGAATCTTCGTGCAAATTTAAGGCGTGTTGTGGAATAGGATATCCAATGGACTTCTTTGGTTCATCAACATGGGAAGATTAAATTGTGACGAGTGACAAATAAGGAGAAGGGGGTTGCATTACAATGTCACTACGTATGCGTAACCCTTTCTTTGAAAATACCACGTTAGTTGATTACTATCTGGAGAGTTGGTGGGTTATATAATCAAAAAGCCAAAGATGCCGCAGAAATATTTTATTCCTTTTAAATAATCATTTACTATTACTTGGCAGAAAGAATTTTCATTTCAAAGGGTTAAATCATGTTTACTGTGTGATAATGGAAGGATTACAACGATAAATTATGAATGAATACAAAGAGTTTATGGTGAGTTCATACTGGTGAGCTGATAGCACTTCAGCATGTGATAGAAACATACACGAGTATCACTACATTTCTGAGAAAAATGTCCCAATAGAATATTTTTTAGTCTTTCTTCATTAATTCGTTTTTTTTGCAGAGCGAGGTGTTTTTTCTCGACGATTCACTGCCAGGCACAGATGGACGGCTAGTCATTACTCTTGCCAAGATCTTCGGTATTACATACGAATTGACTTATGCTCAGCAAGAGGAGAATGTGCTTTCTCGTGATACCTAAATCCGTCATCTTCAACAACCTCGTTGGTGTTTCGACGCTATTTTCACAGATGCTGTGTTTTGGCTCTCAGCAGATTATCCATCGCCGTGGAAAAGAGTCCGTCGACTATCTCAAGGTAATCACACCCATGATGTTTTAAAGTTAATTGTCAAATGCCTTTTATATCAATCTCAATTTTGATTAGCGACTTTAGTTGGTACAATTTTCTAGAGACCGATAAACTTTCACGTTCACGTCCTAGGTTTCGATGTGAGATGTCTTACACAGTTGTCTTTTAGAGGAAAACTGCTCTGATCCATGTCATTTATCATGGAAATATTACAGAGGCAATATAATGTAAAGCAAATGTTAATGATATCGTTATTACTTTGCATCTTTACGCCCTTAACTAAGCACGATTACGGTAACTATTTAATTCCTACCCGCCGCTCCACAACACATTCAATTAGTGCAGCAAGGACATACAGCGAGACCGAAATATATCAAAACATCTTTCTACCCCTCACATCTGTCTCGTAATTATTCCTCACTAACCCTTACCCTGTCCATGGCTCGCGTCGTTACACTTCACCCTCTTTACCCGATTCGCAGTGTAAAGTGTTGATTAATCTGAAAGATGGGTAACGCTAAACGTAAGCGCAACGGGTAAAGCATTTCATGCCTTCTGCCACCATTTGTGTCATTTAAAATTCAATGCCTCCTCCACCTTTTTTGAGGCTAGCTAAATAGTTGGTAATCTTTTGCTATTCCGCTTTTCTTAATCGTACGTGGGAAGTTGGCGTTTAATTCGAAGTTAATCTCAGATATTATCGATTGGCTGGGCTTGGGATTGGGAAAATAGTAAGAAAGTTTCAATTCATGAAATTTCACAATTTAACATCAAATGAGGGTAATTGATAGCTATTAAATTTGTATGAATGGAATGCTGGATTAATAGCTATTAAATTATTATGAATGGAATCAAATTTCCCTTATCATTCCCAGGATTAAGTCAGTGCGTGCTGATGACGTGATATGAAGTCAGAGTATAATCTTACCTCGGTGGTCGGGGTATTTGCACATCTTGAAGATCGAAAGCTGCTCATTTACAATACCCGTTTTGGTAGATTCGAACATTTCTATACAACATCGTCAGTTATCGCAGAATTTTATCGGTCTTTAAGGTTTGTCATTCCGTGCCTAGTTGATAAAAATACGCAGAGCAAGGGTATTCCCGCCCTAAAGCGGAAGTTGAATGCAATTTTAAATATGGTCTTCAGACAGAGGGTGTTGGAAAGTTATGATTCTGTTGGGTGGAATTAGAGCGGAATGTCAGGTTGGTGGAATGCATTGTGGAGTGAAATAGATGAGGGATTGCATAATTTTCCTCCTTTTATATGCAGTGTTGTGGAAGGTATATACCGACTTTTAACTCGACACATATAAAAAGGCTTCCTTGGTGGGCAAATCACGGCAGTTTTTGGCTGAGAAGGAAAATTATAACTAGGGTTGCAATGGAGGATAATATTAATTCTTAAAAATCCCTCCAGGTGGCGGTTGTATTCTCAAACTGTCTTATTACGAGTATATTTAAGGTTTATAAAATAATAAATGGATGCTTTTGCATAATGGAAGTCAAATAGCTACAATAGAATTATTAATAATTACATGGATATGACTTATTTTATCTCATTAAGTTGAATGAACTTTAAAATTAACCCAACTTCGACACTTTATCCAATTTTACTGAATGAGAGTTCTTACTCACGTAGTCCATCAGTGGAACAATCGTGTACAGCTTCAAGAGTAGTAGTGGAATATCATAATGCAATATATATGCTTAAAAACATTGCGCCACGACATTGTTTTACGTTTCTTTATTTCTGCTGGATAGTAAGTAAGGTGTAGCTTGTTTTTTTTCTCTCGGATTTCCAATTTTCCAAATTTGGCTCGATTGTTCAAAATTTAGAGGTCATCCCAGAGGCATAATTGCAATGGCCTTTAATATTTCTGGCATCTTTAATTGGGGAATTCTGAATCATTGAGCTCAATAATCGTTCTCAATGTAAATAGTCACAAACATCTGCAAAAATTTGAGCTAAAAGTCGGTCTTGTAGGGATTGTAACTGTGTGTCTCTAGAATTGCGTAAGAGTAACCCAAGTGAAATGGTTCCCTAGACTCGCAAGGTGCGACTGGGGTGTAGGGCTATGAAGAGTTGAGGAGAAATCGGCTGAAGGGGACTTCGGGCTTCGCGCACCTAAAGTGACGTTATGCGCGGGCGTTAGGTGCGCGATGGTAGCCCCAGCAATAATATTTCTAGAAAATTGTTATGCATAGTTGAAAATGGAGTTAATTTTGGTCGTAATAGCCCTATAACTTGACATATGTCCCCGGTAATTGATGTCGGTAAAAATGAAGGATTAATTTATCCCTCTTGAGTGACCTCTGGATATTAACTAATCGAGTAAAATACCTCCTCTAAATTGAGAAAAATATTCCTCCTGTACCCTAAAGCTTAATTTGAGAAGTTAATATTGAAAATCCGAAAATAAATAAAAAAAGCCGCACCCATTTGGTCAGTTTACGTGAAGAACCATAATATTATTCATCTTATCTTAGTCTGTGCTCCCTTCTAGATTTACGCTCATTAAAATGCCTATAAATCTCATAATACCTTCATGGAAAATTATAAGCTGCCCTATCCCGTATTTTGTATAATAATATTTTATTAACCTCCACCCATCTATTTTACCTTCATAAAAATTATTGTAGCTGCTGTTTTATTTCCGTCCCTATCTTTAATGGAAGCTACATTTTTTATTTCACTTATAAGTACTCATTTTCATTCTCAATTGTATATGTCACTGTACCGCATAAGTTAACTGTCAACTTTCCGCATATAATGAGATTTTTTTGTTTACGTATTGCGCTAGAGCCTTAACCATTCTTTTTATGAATCAGCTAATGCGGCATAATTTTCTCCTTTTTATCTTTGATTTAATGCCGTATGTCGTCCCATATTTTTATGACTTCAGTGATTGGTTATTTTTAATTGTACTTCCTTGGGATGCATTATGACTCTCTTTCTCGTTATGCATCATATTATCATGTCCCGTGAGGGGCATTAGGAGTTCGTAACTCATCAAAGGATCGCTACATTGGGTCGAGGTGGCCTCTTAGGGATCAATAAAACATGGGCTCATCTTAAGAAGTGATGTTTATTGCAAACTAAAGTTGCTAGTCGTTCTTACATCGTTGAAGGTTGTCTCTGGCTGCAGCGGTGGGCAGTCTCTCAAGGGTTAGCCGTGGAGGGATGTCTCCGAAGTCCGGGTTGAGAGCGTGGTGTTGACTTCCGGTCGGAGCTCGGTCGCGTAGGGGTTCCCCGTTGGTTCGATTATGGATACGTTTGGTCCGAAATCTGGGGTTTTTATATGATTCTGACCGGATAGAGCTTCCCCTCCTCCTCAGGAGAGTTTCGAAATGTTCCTCGGGAATTGTGTCTTACGTGAAAAACAAGTAGGTCCCGGGCAAAGAAAATGTGTAAAAAATAAGAAAAATTGCGCGTGCGTCTTTGGAGGTCGAAGAGGACGCACGAGCGATTAGAATGAATCATCCTCTAGGCGGATGTGGCTTAGCAAGCCGCGAAATGAAAAGGAATGACGTGACCGCCGGACGGAGAGGCCAGCCTTGGCTTTGTGCACGACCAGGGTGAGGCGAGGATATGGAATTTGTAGGCTCGGGACCACTATTGAATTCATGGTGATTGGCTTCGCTAATCGTCCTTGAACTTTGAAAGCGCGAAAGCGAGAGCCTAATGAGAAAATGAAATCGGGCGAACTTTGTGGAAGGCAAAAGTGGGGACATGACAATATTTTTACCAGGATTGTGTTAATCAGCTTCACGAGGCGAAAAGTTGAGCGCAAAGGCTTATTTCGCACTTCAATCGGCGCGTGAGACGACACGTATCGTGAAACAGACGACAACGCGCCACATATATCGGCGTCTTTCTCGTTCTTGCTACATCCTGAGAAATCCTTTGAGGTGCATTTTGCGAAAGATGGGAGACGCAATTTAGATGCTCGAATTACTGAATAAGGATTTCGGAAATAATGTGGAAAATATGCCTGAAACATTTCTAAATTCTGTGCACGTGCGTACAAATGCTTTCTCACATTTCGTGTAGGTACTTTCAATTAATTTTTTACTAAAAAATGTCAATGTTTTTTGACTTGTAAACACTGTATGCTATGTTATGTTTTCTGTATTGAGTTATGTGCTAATAATTTGCCACTCTGCAACCTATTATCTTGAATAGTTAGGCATTTTTATCGTTGATAGCCTAATTGTGTACTTTGATTCGTTAAGCGAGAAATGATTTGATTTACTTGTTTGAGAAACTGAAGCTGGTAATGGTGGGCGTGCGTTTTCCTGGAGTGTTTCGTAGTAGGAATTAACAAATTCAATGATGTCGTTGCTGTAGACCGTGTTGTTGTTCAGGTCTAGCTTAGTTTGAATCACGCTGTAATCATCCAATATTTTAGGAATTCTCTCAGATCCAACACGAACTGAATTGATGTCTAACGAGCGATGAAAGGCGTTAACAAGAGTTTTATTTCTCGCTCAGCTTGCATTGGATAATCCTCTTTTTCCAATGAGAATATTATACAAGGAATTTTTAAATAAAAGTGATAAGAAATTTGGAAGAAGGGAAATAATGAGCCAGACTAACATGCGTAGAGCTTTATGTTGGATGACGATTGAAGTCCCGTCGGTGGTGACGTTGGTTCTTACTTGGTGATGAGGGATCAGGGTCCTTAACTGTCGTAGTTGCCCAGACATTTTTGAGGATGAATAAACTTCTGTGTGTGCAGCATCTTAGCTTCAGCCAAAGCTGGGAAATTCTAGCGTGGGAATGGTTACACAATGCTTAAAACTCAAATCCGGAAACACTAGGACCAAAATATTATTATGTGCCCTCGGTAGGCTGGAGATTCGGCGTTCATTAATAAATTCCATACTGGTAAAAGATGGTGGACTGTAATTTAAGTAGAACATTTCTCTACACAAGAGATAGGGTGGGTTGCGTCACTTACCATGGTTTCTCTTAGATACCTCAAAACTGTAAGCTGGCGAGCTTGATTATTATAATGAAGGTCAAAATTAGTCGTTATTTACAGTTTTGGGTGTATTACGAAAAGAAATCAATTTTGGTCACCATGATTCCAAAAATTGGTGAGCAATTCTAGCTCAACGAACCTATCCTAGAAAGTTCTTGAATCTCATATATGGGAATCGTTTTGCGTTATCTTGCTATATGTATTACTAAATGTTAAGGTATTTCTAGTTACTTACATTTTCTTCTAAGGGAATTCATTGCCTCAAGTAAGAGGGATAATATTAAATTATACCAAGAAGCACTTGGAAGAGTTTTATCCATCCTTGCTTTCAGTTAACATTAAGACATTCTACTCCATTCGTGAGTTCTTGAGTTAAAACCACTTAATATTTCCTTATTTAATTTAATATATAAACAATTTTTCGAAGAATTCCACTTATATAATTCACCCAATTGTGATAAAACACGTTTTTAACCAGCACTCATACGCGTGTTTAAATTCTGGTACACGCATCCACGCCCAAAAGCATTCGTTCTGTGAGAGTACACTCTGTGGGAAGAAGGATACAGATGTCCCACACCGCTACGAGCGGGGACTTCTGTGACACGTGGAGGAAAGAGGTGGAACTATGGACTCCTCTGAAAAAGAGAGGATTATGGCCCAATGGATGTTCTTCCTCATTCTCATTCTCATCTTCCTGAGACATAATTTTGGCTTCCCTCAATAAGGTCTGTCCGCTCTAGAGAGAGATGGAGGCCCACAAAGAACACTAAAATCTCGCGCATCACAACTGACGGAGGTATTCATCAATTTTTCACTATTTATTTCTTATTCGCCTATTTATTCCTCCTATTCACCTATTTATTCCTCCTATTCACCTATTTATGCCTCCATCTGCTTGTATCTATTTTTGGATATATTCATTTTTCTTGCTCGGTGTATGCTGAATTCACTTATATATATTACAGCAATAAAACCTTGTGCAAGAATTCTGAGGGAAAATAGCAGGGAACTGAAAGAATTGGAGTATTGCTGCTTGTGGAGAGTCGAAAGTGAACCGAACACGACTTCCCCGGAACATGACACCACCACGGCTGAGAGGCTTGGTCGATCGCCCTGGTGTGCCGAAGTGATATTATTGTGTCAAAAGTAGGCCTACCAGGAGGCTGGGGTGTGTTTATTAGCGGAAAAATACCACTAGGGGCCGATCTTCCGGCCATTGACCTTCCAACACTTGCCGACTTAATTGAAGGCGAGATTAGGTCTCCTGGGGCCGGAGGAAGAGATAGTTGTGGCGGCTGCGGCCCAGATATTAATATGAGCCTTAAGAGAGTAAAGTGTTTCTTGGGAACATTTACTAATCTCTTTCACCATCTCCACGTGCGTTTGTATGGTCACATGCGGGCGTGTTAAGCCCCAGCCAGAGATGTTTTCTGGGGCGACAAAATGATAGCTCGTATCAAGGAATTATACATAACTTTATAACACAACATGGTGTTACTTCAGCGCTGTGGCAGATATTTGCACCAGAATCCCGATTTATCCTATGGTGATTTTCTCTGAGGTATTTTAAATAAATATCACATCCGTAATATTGGACGTAAAACTATGGATTATATGGAACCTATTTTAGATTATAGGTTATTAACTGGACAGGCTTTGCCTGCCAAATAAATAAGAGCTTCCCTTAGTGTTTATAGAGCAAGACAGACATTATAGGAAAATTGCCTCATCTAATGAATACTGGTTTTACGCTCGCCTTTTCTCCACCTGTTACCCTATTTTTCTCCCAAATTATTTCTTTAACTTCACGTGGACATAAAACTACTATTATATTCGTTCGATGTGGGGGCCTTTGTAAAAGTCTCCTATTCCCTAGACCAGCGCTCGGCAACGGTTTTTTCAAGTGGATCATTTTTCAGTTTTTTTCGCAAAAATTATTGCTTGTGGGTCTCATCAGTATTATTTTAGAAAACGCATTATCTTAGAATTCAGAAAATAAAAACATTATACAGATGAGCTAATCCAAAATGGGTCGCTAAAATTTTCCCAGTGGGTCACTAGATGACTCGCGGGTCATAGGTTGCCGACCACTGCCCTGTACCTTGACTCTAATTCCAAGAAATCTTCTTTGGAATTCCAACCTTCACAACCTCCTGGTCCATGATCCTAATGACGTGTGGTGAACGCTCCTATCTGACTCGTATACTCAAGTTCATCCGTCATGAAAATAAACTGACTGGTCCATTGAGAGATGAGGTTGTGAAAAACTGAAGTCATTCTTCTTATACATGATCCTCTTCTCCTCCTTCGAAGGCATTCCTCCTCTGCCTTGAACTGAGACAGCATGGCACGCCGTGAAAATATAAGGAGCCTACATGTTATGTTTTTTTTCCTGTATTACTGTGTTTTTTGTCCGCCTTCCTTCGAAATATTATTATTTATTTTTCATCACTCCAGTGATCCTTCATGATTTAATTCGGTAGATGTTGTTAGATTGTTAGGTAAGGAAAGGACTAGTTTAGAGTAAAATGGAGAAATCCGTAGTCGATGACCTGCTCATAACGATGACTCCACTATTTAAAGACGGATATCCGACATGATATCCGTTACATCCGATGGACAAAGTACCTGCTACACTCAAAATACTCTTCGGATAGCACTTGATATTTGGCGTTGTTATCTCATTGATACAATAATTTTTACCTGGGAGCTTTGCATGTGTAATCCGTATTATGATTTCATATTGCTGTGCTCATTCACTATCTCATTCTTTGATATGAGGGCTCTTTAAATTGCAGCAATAATTCGATATACAGAAAACTATTGAAAATAATAGAGTGGGAGTGCCTTTACTGGGCACATTTTGGCTGGAGTGAAGACATACGCCTGAAAATGATAGAAATTGGAAAAAGGGATTAGAAAACGAGAAAGACGAAATTATAGTGTAATAAAACCCGTGTCTCATTCTATGCTCTATTTTTTGTTACTAGTCGTATTGGTGCGTAAGAAGAAATAATGTTTTTTTTTCTAATAGCTCGTCAGTCAAGTTCACTTTCTCTGTCGTATCTACAGCTCTGGAGAGTTGACATTTTAATTCGATTGTTTTAACTGCTGATTTGTAAGTGGATTTGAAATAATATATGCTTCCCATGATCCTGACGCTTGCTCTTAATTCTTCCAGTGATCCTAGCTCTACGTGAAGCTTCTAAATTTGTCCTGCCGCTATCTGCAGTTTTGTACAAGGTGAGTACTTTTCTTAGCCCATTTTTTACTTCAAAGATAAGATTTTACTGTGTCGGGTCACAAATAATGGCGGCGTATTCAAAATGGACTTATGTTAAGACATAATACTGGCTTACCTAGAGAAAAGTCGTATTCTTCTTTTCCTTTTCCATCGGGTGACCTTGCTAAGTGAATCCCAGGGTCCTTAATGTAGTGAAACACATGATTCGTATGTCTTTTTCACACGTTAGGTCTAAATTCATGTTTATTCTCAGTAACTTCACTTCATCGGGTGCAGTATTTGTAAGAAGTGAACTGCAGTGCATTTAATAATATTAAACTTGCGCCACCTCATAGAATACCACAAGATAGGAGGGAGTATCTGCATAAGTCCCACACGGAATGCGTTTGTCGCAAATGAATCCTTTCTATTTTTAACTCGTCAGTGTGATATAATTACATTTTATTATATTGCCAACCAGATTTTAATTTCTGCAAACATATCCCAAGTTTCATTTTTGTTCAATATAGTTTTGTCAAATTTATTTGTTCATTTGTAGTTTTGGGATGGATAATAATTAATGAGATTTTCAGTGACTTTGCAATACTCTGGCTACCGATGGTAACTAATCCCTAGCAACCTTAATTTACGTTCTTAAGTTATGCTACCATGGTTGAAGTGAGAAACCCTTAATTATACTCAAATATTGCTCACTTGCCTTAGCTCCGGGGCCGAAGTCGGATGTAATATTTTGGAGCAGAAAGTAGCTGGAAGTTTGTGAACTTTGCTGAGAGCCAGAAGTGTCCCAAGAAACTGATCGAGTGGGTGGGAAGTTAGAGGCGAAGAGAAGCAGACGAGTGTGTGGAGAGTTTTTGAAGTTCCTAGCTGCCCATAGCCAGTGTGAAGTCCGTTTGATGAGGCTGCTAAGAAGGGAGGTGAGCTGTGGTTTGGGGGAGGGAGTTTCCTCTAAAAAGTTTGGAGGTGCAGGGAGGGAAAAGTCAAGTGTGCGAGGCAGGATGTCGGGGGTGGTACGAAAACCGAAACGTGAGATTGACATAGGGTAAGGTAAGATTGAAAGTTGAAGAAACATCTAGACGGGACTTTAAAAGGCGATCTGCGATGAGTTTACCGCTTCCAATCCAGAAAGTTCTGATTTTGGAAGGCTGACGATTTCCCAGGAATGAAAAGTAGGTGGAGGCGAATTTTCAGTGGAGATCTCTGCTAAATGGCCATCAGAGTAAATATAAGGCCTTCCGGAATGGTTACTTTATCAACTCATTCCACATGTGGTGAAAAATGTAAAAGATATTCTGAAAACTCATTTTATTTACATTTGACATAATTTTAAATCAATTTTTCGGTGGCATGTTGTTATACAAGACCTATTATTTCCATAATTAACCTTGGCATCTGAAGTCTCGTAGTGTATGGCACCTACTAACAAATGTTAAATGTCGTCATCAAGGCACTTTGACAATACATAATGTCGTAAATATGGTTTAGGGGGATAAAAATGTGTGGATAACAAATTGATACATCCTCAAATAGTGTCATTCAATGAAGTGTTGATAACGGTACCCAAAAATCCAGTTGGTGTGTTTGGGGTGCATTTTCCATGGAATATTGTGGAAACAATATAAGTACAAAGTCCCCCTATGGTTTTAAAACAATTTTATTTTTATTACCTATTCTTCACCATATTGTTATTAAAATAAAATGACAAAAATTTAATTAATAATGATTGAAACAAATAAATTCCTGCATGAAATATTCCGGAAAAGTGGATGAAGAAATGGCATCACCACTAGCAACAACTTTCTAAAACTCTCAATTTTCACATTGCGGCCGCACTGAGCCAGTCGCGAGCCAGTTATCCTCCATCTCTTACAAAGAATTGAATAACTGTAGGCACGGTGAAAACGATCGCGTTATCCTTTTTCATCATAAAAAATACCCCTTATTTTCAGCTCAAAATCTCTCTTTTTACTCTCACTATCGTCAATAACGTCGCCCGCCTTTTATTAAAGTCAGTAAAATCCGGTCTTAACGAAAAATTGGAGAGAGAATTGAGATAAAGTAAAATTTTTCAATGTAAAATGCTGATTTCGCCGAAGATTATTCGCCTCGTTGAGGAAATATTGTAATGACTAGCGATAAATCGTCTCTCCGTGCTTTCTTCTTCTTAACAAGGTTCTTTTAGAGATGCGTTGCTCATTCCCCCGGTAAGTTTTGTTCTCGTCTTCTTTTCCGTAATAAAATTACTCGTTTGCTTCCCAATGAACTTCGCTCCATCCGTATTCATAAGTATTTCCTTCTTTCTGTTCATCATCATTTCGTATAACTTACTCGTATCCTCGTACTGCAGGCGTAGGACCATCTTCTTTCCACTCCTTCATTTTTTCTTGTCGTATTCCCGTTTTTTCTCTCTTCTTAGCGTAAAATCAACATCATAATCATACTCCGGGAGAAAATTAATCAAAGAGAAGGTTACTTATTCATGGTTTTTATAGTAATAGAGAGTAAAATTACTTACGAAAAATAATTATATGCTTTCATAAAATTAGAGTTTGGACGAGCAGGAAGAAATTTTCGCTTGTGGGGAGGGGTGGAGGGGTTGGCTCAGGTATTTATTGATTCATTTCTCTTTCCCGTTTCTTCACTCCATTTGCCCTCCATGGATGTACTATGAATTATAGCCCGAAATAATACAGATTTTACAATTACCACTAAGACGCTTTTACTCCTCCTATTTCATTTCCTTCATAGTAGTAGTATTCGGGTATTTTTTGTGAGTAAACAGTTGAAGTCGTTTTGAACCTCTCTGAATCGGTCATTCTGTGAAGCTGAATGAAGATGGGATATCCATCCTCAGTTTAGATTTTCGTTTATAGGTGGATCGTGTAGTGGCGATTCCCTCCACAAATCGCGTTCATTTCCGCTTATCCCATTATCTACGACAATCCATCGAATGGGATTGGTGCCTTGGCTGCCTTGATTCAATATTTCAGTGGGATTACAGGTCCACAACATCCGCTCACTCTTCATACAATTCCGGATATACTTCTCTCTCTAGTGTGCTACTTTTATCCACGTAGCCTTTTCTATCGAGTCACTCAAACCTATTGATTTCACCAATCATATATTGATCTCATCCGAGTTTATTTTCCCTTATAAATCCCTTATTTATATCTATTGCTCCAGCGTTTTAATCTATCAACAGATACACCTACCTCAGTTTGTTTACTGTTTTCCAATTCTATTCACGTCGGCTGTTCTTTTAATTAGTCTCGTAATGACAACTGTTTGAGCGTTCAACTTGTCCGGGATAACACATCTCTTAATGAAATTTCTTGTGAGCAAGATGGAGGTAGAGAATGTAATATTACGTAAAAAAGAATAGTGAGGCCACAGAACCTGGTCATTTTGCGGTCACATCTCATCACTGAGCAATTTTAGGTCAGAAAAAATCCAAAGTTATACCACGAGTTTTAATGCTGTGCGAACTCCTGGTGGTACGTTATAACTGTAAATGTCAGTTAACATAGAATGTGTAACAATATGGTGTTACAGGTCAAAGTCAAAAGCATAGTTTTTCACATATGTCTTTAGACCTTTCCTTGCTATCATGTCATTCATTTCGGACGTTTTATCTCCGCTGATGTGACACCTCATGGTTAAACTCAATGCTTGCACCTCGGTCAATGCATTTCAGGCCTATAAGAATTGCTTCTTAAAGACTTAACTACTACAGAAGAAATTACATTTTAAGGAAATTAATACCAGTGCCCGTGATACTGTATGATTTAAGAGAATGAAGATTCACGCAGCGATTATTGCCTATCCCTTAGGGACAATCCGCGCCTTTTGCTTTTATTACTGAAACTGACATACTGACTGAAACTTCTTTGAGTATTATACTGGCCCTTAGTCGGCTCCATTGTGATCACTAAAGACAGAGCCTGTAAAGTGACATTTCCGTTTGTGCATAGTGATATTTCCTCCAGTTAAATAGAGCTCTCCTGACCTACGGAATTCCAAACTTGTACTTTGCCCCGCGACCACCGACAATTGTTATCCAGAGTATTCAGGAGTATAAATTTCCGGGGAAAATGTTTAGGATTATTTTTGTTTAAACTATTAAATATATTACTGTAAATGGAAGTGATTCTTAATTCACTGTCAGGGGACTATCAGCCTGTAAAATGTCATCAAGATCCTGGACGCGATTAACTGACACTGTCCTTGTAAGTAACGCATGGACCTATGGCAAATGAGTTACCATTCAATATTTACAATTATTTGTGAGTATTTGTGCCAAGTATCAAGATTATGTATGAAAAAAGGCACTTTTGGACTTGTTTAAGGGTATTTCCGATTTAGATCATTGTGGGTAGTTTCAAAGATTCATCTGGATATTTTTAACTTTCTTTATATAAATATTATTATAAATTTGAACTCATCTTTGTTTCCTACACAAACGATTTTTATACCATAAACATTTTCTTTTAATGTAACATGCAAATTTACGAATATATCTTCTAATTCGCAATAAAAATTACCCGCGATCAAATTAGCACCTGACTGTAAGAGAGGCAAGATGCAAGGAGTGAACGTGGAATATAGCCTTAATGAGGTTATTCCTTCGTTTGATAAGAAGAAATGATTAACCAAGAATAATTAATGAAGAATTTTGTCCTGTACCTTTTCAAAGGTAGAACGATTCGAAAAATTGTCTGCGAGTCATCATTTTTATCTGACTTACGACGGAGAGCCTGGCTTAAAAAAACAGGAAGAAATCTGCTTGTGAATGCATCAGCTCATAAAACTCTGGTCCGGTATTTATCACATTCCCAATATCACTACCACCTATGACTGCTGGAAAGCTTGATGGAAGAAAGGGTAAGATCCCCGGCATGATTTTGCATTCATTCATACGAAGCCCGATTTACATGCATATGAAAAGAATGCGGAGGAATAAAAAGTCGTGCGCTTCCCGCATCCGTACTTACTTAGGCCTCTTGTTTGAGATCCCAAAGAGGAGGATCGCTCTGTCTTCCGTTCTCCGGCCTTTCAGCAACGACCCCTATCCTTCACGTAAAAACAAACTCGTTTCTCCTTGGGGCCTCCCGATTTCCGATTTCCGCTTCCTCGGGTGAACAAAAGCGAGAGTTACGCCTGAATGATGAGCATGACCTTGGAGGGAGAAACTGGCGGTGAAAGGATACGGGAGGTAGGGGTGGCTTATTTGTGAACTATTCCCCACAATTTGTCTTCATGCGAGTTTAAAAAATGTATAAATCTAGTCCTTTCTCTCTTGCTTCCCACGTCCCCTCTTACCTAACCATCGTACCCTTATTAATCCGTTCCACTCGTCACCAGAGGAGACGTCAGGATGTGTTTTACCATCTACCTCTCTGTTAATTCAGAGTAGCTTTAACTTCTTTAACGTTTCTGTATCATAGGTATTGAACTCGCAGGAATTCTGAATCCGTTACCCCGTTTTTTCACATTTAAACATCTGTTACATTCAGTGAATTTTTTCTTGTTGCAGCCATTTAAATCCGAGAGAGACTACTACACGAACATTTTTAAGGACACTGGGGATAGGATTGGGTGGCTATGCTAAAGGAAGAAAACAAATTTAATCTAAGAAATTTCTTTCCCTGTACAATGACATTTGATCCAGGTAAGATGAGAGGATGACTCATTCATTAACTGATCGTTCAGTCCTAATATCGGTTAACTGAAACCCTCCACCATTCTCTATATAATGAAAATTCCCTTTTCTCCTGGTATCTCTACCTATGTACTTTTCTCTTTATTTGGTCTATGAACTTATTCCTTAATCTTCCTCTGGAGCCTTTTGCCTCTATTCGACCTTTAACAATGTTCTAGAAATAGCAATTTTGTCTCAGAGATTCTGCAATCCATCAGGTTCTTCTGTATTTCATGATGTTCCATATGGTCCTATATAGTTCCCACTATATTGAGGTTGTATTTCCCCTCCACTACCCCGAGGACTTCTTCCATTTGTGGCAGGGTGTCTTTTTCATCAAAATTTATATCCACATTTTTAACTAACTTTTTCTCCAACTTGGAATGAGTTTTTACTCGTATTGCATATATTAGATGATAGATTTAGGGAAGAGGTAAGATGGGAGGGAATATTGAATTAATTACTTTCCATGAAGGATGGTGGAGAGAGGATCAGCTCCCTTTAAGGTACTCCTCGCATCTATCTCCACTGTCATCTTGCGGCTGTCCATACAGTCACATCATAAGCAGTCGTTTAAGCAAGAGACATATTGAGAGACTTTTCTCTTTGAAAGGCCTAGTGCAGTATCTCGAGTGCTAGCTACCTATCCCAAAATTTGTGTTAGTTTCAGTCAGTTCATTCAGTTTAGAGGGAGTTTTACAGCAGTCACGGAAAAGGTTTCTTTGGTTGCTACATCCACGGAAAAAGGTTGTTCTTACGAATAGTCAGTGAATTTTATTTAAAATATCGTAGGTCTTAAATTAAATTTACTCGTTCAATACAAAGTTTTTACCAACTACTTTAACACCGATAGCTGCAATTTTTGGGACTAATCTCATGATGGATTTTGAGGTGTCTATGTAGATTTTATTCAGGCGAGAAAGGAAAAATATTGTACAAATTTTACCTCTTTGTGATTGCACCCATCCACAACTCAGGTTTCATATTCGGCGGTAAGTAGTAAGACC
Organism: Ceriagrion tenellum; assembly: GCA_963169105.1. NCBI lineage: Eukaryota > Metazoa > Arthropoda > Insecta > Odonata > Coenagrionidae > Ceriagrion > Ceriagrion tenellum. The sequence continues at coordinate 23,243,884 of OY720636.1, forward strand.
TCGTCGATGTTGAATTTTTGTAGCAGTCTCTACAGAAATAATGAAACTTTTCCAACCTGAAACATTACCTCATAAATACTCATCATAGTATATGAACTTTCCCTTCTTCCTTCCTACCAGGGCTATTTTTCCCTACTCCCATTTTCAAAATCGCTCTGATGAATACGTCTAGTTATGAGAAATAATGAAATTTTTGAGGTGATTGATCTTCTCATATATGATTTGGTCCATCAATTTAGGTTATCAATCGTGCACATTTTGATCGATTTTTAGTCTGAAATTCAAGTTCTCTCTGCGCACTTCTCGTTTTAGTTCGTTTGTCCTACTTTTTCCATTATGGAATTCAACGGTCTTCTCATTATCATGGTTTTTCCTGCATGTTGATTCACAACTTGCCCATAGCTTGTCTCAGAATTTCATAATTTACCTTTTTTGGATAGCTATAAAGAGCCATGGATTAACCTGACACTAGCTAAAGTATAAAAATTTACGTACTTTTTACTAATCCCTGCATTGAAATGATGATTAGTTCTCAATAAATCACTTAAATTGCCAAAAAATGTGGATAACAGTCAATCTGATAATTCTGAGCCTTCAACCCTTTAATTAACCAAGGGTAGTTGCCCCTCGAGCCCAGCAGTCGAATAATGAGGTCATTTTACATGAATAATTATTTTTCTAAGATACATTTAGCAATCGTCATTATTTATGCATCCCAGTGTGATGGCTTTCATCGGTGAGAAATCAACTAGATTCCTATTTGCTTATAATTTGTCCTTGGGAAATATATTATAATGAAAAAATCCATGTTATGTAAAATAGTTACTCCCGCGTTTTCATTTTACGAATATAACTTGTATATGTTTTACTGTCACATCTTCGCCACCTTTGTAGTCAACGAGCCTAATGGCCTCAGTTATCATATCATATCGCCTCTCATCACAGCAAATCCTTCGACAACTGCTACAATGTTTCAGTTCTGTATTCCCTTCCACCATCTGCTTCCACTATTGACCTTAATTCTGTAGAGCTCTCACTAATTTGGCTCTATCACGCGTTCCTCCCCCCCCGGCATCAATGTCTTTCACTAATCCCCCTCTCCTTCCCTTCCCCTTCCTACTCCTCCCACCTCTCCCTCCCTTCTATCCTTTACCCGTCAGTATCTACTTATTTCTGACGAAGGCGGTTGTGTCCGCCGAAATATAATATCTGTGAGTTTTTCTTTTTTGTGTTTTCTATGTGTAACTGCCAGTCACGCCTGTGACATTTTGTTGTGACATTGTGATGTCATTATGCATAAAGTACAATTACAGTAGACGCTTATATAGAGATAGAAACCCATTAGAGCTCGGATATTATGCTAAATTCTCTTTCAGAGGTAACTTGGCATACCCGGATATAGTCGACACTCTCCAACTCAGCTGCGAGTTTTAGAAGAATTTACAGCCGTTAAATAGGAAATAATTAGCAAATATACCAAGTTACATTTTCTTTTCTATCTCTTCTTGATCTCAGCAACATTAAATATTCTAACAATCTTAAATTTTCTCATATTTATAACCAAAATTAACATTTACTACCAGTTAAGGGATACTAATTACTTATGATTGTGCTAGAAAATTGGACATACCTTATGGTCATTTTTCAATATCATCTATAGTTCAAATGCTTTTATTGTGCAATGAATATTTCATTAGTATGAGTTACTTTAACAAAACACTGACTACACGTCGAGGAGTCCGATAGCAAAAATAAAACGTAAAATTTTTAACTATATAAATTTCAGCGACTACTGACTTAAAACACTCTCATGCTCACTCAATTAAATATTGCGCATATATTAATCTCAAAAAACAATCTCGTCATATTTCAATTCCAATGATTAATGACTTGATCTATCTTTATGAATTAGTTTTTAAGTAAAGGAAATGGTTCCAGACTTGACTTTGTGGAAGTAATTCATAGTAACTTAAATAAAACTTTGTTTTTTTAATAAAATAATTTACAAATTTATAATATAAAAATAATATAAAAATAATTTAAATAAAACTTGTTAAATAAAACTATAGGTTCCTAACCTATAGTGGAGTATACAAAGTTTTATTTAAGTTACTAGTTTTTAAGTGCCCATCTCATTAAAAATGAACATTATTAACATATTTTCTGGCAATTAATATTTTAAAAATCTTTTTTCCAATATGCATACATCTTGTTCTATTCTCTTGTTGAGAAATACCACTTATTAAACAGTACTTTAGTCTTTTATACCGCTCAAATCCGTATAGGTGTGAAGGAATAATAATTCATTAGCAGAGAGTAAATTCAGTTTCCTATTAATTGTAAAAAATGGAGATTATGATCTCGTTAATAGTCGCTAAACATTTTGGATCAATATCTAAACTTCATTCTTAAAAGCTGCAATCTCTATCCACTAGCAACGAGCATGGATATCTGAATTTTATACAGATGTTAGAAAATTACTTTTCGCATTCATCGCATTAAGATAAACTCAAAACGCAGGGCCAGTATAATCTTGGAAAAGTTTTGTCTGAGGAATCCATTGTGGCTATGACTAACAATGTGGCTATCATTTATGGCAGTATGCTTGGAATTCTTGAGGCTAGACGTGTAGAGGAGCGCTTGATTTGCCCCCAGATGCACGTTTGCCGAAAGATCTTTCTCTAGGGCACTCACGGGCACACTTATTTCTAGTGCAGTGCTATTCATTATATCTTACTACTATATCCCTCTCATTTTCATATCCAAGGAATTTTTTAAATTCATTTTTGGTGCAGAACAGGCTTTCTCTGTCTCTGTGTAGTTTTTGGTGCAAATTTCACGAGACTCGCAGCTCACCAAGGTGACCTTGCTTTTTGAATGAGAAGGAAGGTGAAAAGGTGACGAAGGGGCTAGAAATCAAAAGAATAAATAGTTTTTTCTTTATCAATTACACTTATGAGGTTTTAGTAACGTCAAATTAGATTCCTTTGTATAAAACCGGCCGAATGAAAATTAACTATACTGAGGTCACAGTATAGACATTTATGATCTCACAATAGAAAATATGACTCGTCTGCGACGCAGAATTATTTTTGACTCATCATGAAGATCATCATCTTAGCATCATTATTTTTCGACGTGAGGGATAAACTTATGATGGATTGCTTACATTGGTAATGCATTATGATACGCTGGTTCAAACAGAGATGTAAAATTAGGTCTCTTGTGAGAAACGGAACTATCAGTTTCTTTGACAGACACTACATGACTTAAACACTTTTTTCGCCGTCAAACACTAATTGAGCTCAAAAATTGGATATGGGTAGCGAGGAGAAGGAGCCAGGTTTGTAGAGGAGAGGAATGACTCTCTCTCGAGTTAGTCCCCATTCCATTGGAGCAGCTTGTGGAGTTCGTTATTAAAGTGAAATACGTTTCCATATGGAATTTCTTAGGAAGATTTCCGTAACTCTCAGCGTACACATCCACTCCTACATCCTCGTTAAAATTTTATACTTTGAATCGATGTAATTATTAGTCGGGTGTTTATATGACATGACGCAACTGCAGTTGTGTAGTTATAACTATGCGGGATCACTCGTTATTAATAAAAGTCGAGAAGTCAAAATATTCCTTTTAGTATTGGGAAACTCCATTTTTAAACGTGGGATGAATGTGCGGAGTAATAAGAAAATGCGGAGAATGAGGTGATATGGAAATATTCAAGATGGATGAATTGGTCGAGTATCATATAATATATTGGGGTAGACGGAGTAGTGGGGATCATTCGAATCATGAAAAAGTTAAAATTCTGATGAATATTTAAGGAGGACAAAATGGGAAAAGAAAAGACAAATAGTTCAAGATCTAAGCTAAAGAGGGAGAAGTTGAGAAAGAGAGAGTGTACACTTCATAAAGGCCGCAACTTCATTTTTGTCATAAATAATGTGACAAGAGGCGCTTTTCCTTGCTCCCTATGAAATACTCCAAATAAAATACCGCCTGGGCCATGAAGGTTTGACGCTTGGAAATCGGCGAAATACCATTCAAGATACTATGATTTATTTTCAAGGATTTATTTCTAGCATTGAATTTAACTTAAGATGAATAAGTATAATCTCCTATCATTTCCCAATCTCGTGTCCATTCCTTTATCCTCCATTTGCGCCTCACTTTTCTTGTGATTAATATTATTCCGAATAATACTTTTGTGTGGTGTTTTCATTCACTTTTTCCGTACACCCCTCACTTCCACTTTTAACACTTGTTTAATGTCAACAATAGAATTCATTTATATATTTTCTGTCCTCGTTACTTGCTAAGCCGATGAATACATGATTTATTGCGATAATACTGTTCTCGAGAAGAAAATAAATTACGAAGTGGATTAATTAAACGGTGAAACTTGTTTAACTTTGTGATAGGATTTACTTGATGATCATTGGGCAGATTTTACTCTTTTATTAATAAAAATAAGGCGTCTTTATTAGGGCGAGATTGAAGTTAAGGCATTTCCGTTTTCCATTGAACCCCTCGTCAGATAAATACATGAAATAGGTGTGAAGCAAGATATTTACAAATGTGGAAAAAACGTACGTAAGTAAGGAAGAGATATCCTTGACGAGAAACCCCACTGCAGAAAAACACTCACACGAAAAGGAGAGAGTGAAACTCTTATGTGTAGAAGTGAAATAGCAGTGGTTATGAATCACTTCCTCGTAGACGCTGGTTGCTCAAATTCAACGTCAATCGTTTCCAGTATATGCTTCCCAGGTGACACGACGCGACAGCACCATTATTCCAAAGATGTATACGGTTTTAGGGGCCTCTTCATATCTTCATGTTATGCAGGCGCGCATTGCGAGTGCAAATAAGTAAAAAAAGAAAGTTTTCTCATAATGAGTTTTAATCGGCCGTGGTGTAATGGTGGTAGTTGTTAGAAAGGGAGGGGCTCCTCAATATCTGCCAGTTCTTAGTCTTATCACGTGCCGCATTAATTTGATGGGAATGCATCGTAAATTTAAGTTTACTTTTCCCTGCTTTCGAGCAAACGTTCGACCTTGGAAAAGTTTCAGAGCATCAAGGCGTGCCATGAATAATGCTCGCCTAATTCCAAAAAAAACGGATGTCGGGTCAACTCTCTCTCTCTCCATATCTCTTTGAGACAGCTTCTATACGTTGATTATACGGATGCATCCCTCCCAGTAATACATGATAAATCCAGAATATTGAGTTTTTAGCCGTTGAATTTTCCTGTTTTCGATTGACAAAGAATGCTGCACGAGTAAGTTTCATATTTTCCGAATTCTTCAAAGGATTTTTTCCAGGAATGATTCCGCTGCAATAAATATTACAGCTCAATATTCATGGTGTCAGGTTAAAGATATCGTTTTCCGGGATTGAAAATTTGCTTAAAATTGATTTGGAGGACTGATTGGGCTATTATTATATCAAATTTTGTTTCATTATTGCAAGTTCTCCTTAAATTGCTATTATGATACCTGGCTCTTGCTACATAATTAGAATATGTTTATGGTTGTGGTATATTTTAGTTAAATACGGACGTTTTGCTAACGAGTGCGTGGGCGGTGTGGAATTGATGAATGACGCTCAAGACAGGCGCAAACTTTTCATTCCTATTCGGCTATGGTCATCTCATTCCATCCCATGCAATATGTGCCTATATGCATTCCTTAAATTTGCATTCATTGACAATCGCATTTTTTTGTATATCAACAATTATGATAAGCTATTTTTTACACCTTTGCACGGCATGTGTCCTAACACCTCCTGCCATATACAAATTCGGTGATTTGTAGATTAGTATGTAGATGTATATATAGATCTATGGCAATAATGAAGTTCAATAGTTTCAAATCTCCATATTACTGTCGTTTCTTATGTTTTTCGACTGCATTAACGCATATATTTAATCTCTCATGCAGTAGAATTCATTTCAGGAGACATTTCTCTGGCAGTCACATAATTGGAAGCCATATCCGTAATTGGATGAGCTTGAATGTTTTTTTGTTGATGCCTCATTCGCGAATACTGGCAGTCTCTCCGGAGTCAATCTCGGAGATCATTAGTTTTCATCCCTTTCAAGGAGTCTCTCTCATATTAACCAGTTTTTGGTTCCACTAACTGTGCCTACGGGCGGGCTGTTTCCTCTTTCTTCTGGTTATATATTAGCCTATTTTATTTTGTATGTAATGAGCTGTTCAACTCCTTTTCGTCATACAAACTTGTTGCTTTACATTCAAGAAGAAAGTACTCGTAAGCAATTTCATCCACTTGCTTATCGGACGAAGAGTGTTAAAGAAGTTATACTCTAGCTTATGTTTTACGGAAAAGACAGGGGAATCAATCGCGTCTCATGCTTCATTTATGAACTATACTTCCCTTAAAATTGTGGCAAGAAGGAGGTTTGAAAGAACGTGTTAGTCTTTATGAATTATGAATCGTAAATCAATGCCTTTAAAGGAGAGCTTAAACTTCTATGACATTTTTCTCGTTTTCTAGAAACATGAAACTTTAGTTCTTGTAGAAGGTTAGTTCAATTCCCAAATTAAGAAAATATTTATGTGTGTAATCTCTGAAATTTCACTCGTATTCCTTTCCAGATAACGTAAATGTCTTTTTGACTGCGAGGCACCATGAAATTCATTCTTCATGCTATGTATTCTATAAGAAAGAGATAACACCTTTCTTTTAGTCTAAAACATCGTTCATTACGACCAAACAGCTACTTCAAAAGTGAATTCATGAGTATTACACTTCTAATATTGCAATTTTGGTTTTGTGCTACGACAATTTCCGCTCCAATCGACTGTTTAAACAGTTATTTTTCATAAATTACTCATAGCGCTATTAACTGATATTATTGTTCTATTGCCATTTATTATTGCCAATAGGTGGATGCGCATTTATGAGTACCTTTCCTGTTAAGAACTTCGCATTTACTTTTTTAAATTAAATACTTTGTTAAGGCTCTAGAAGGATAAAGGGCCGCATTTTTTCCTTTGATTTTAATTATTAAATTTTTAACGTTCATAATCGCGCGTAGTGGTCTGTAAAGGTAAGAGGAAGACGAGTGCGGTAGTTCTTTGAAAGTTAGAAGTTTAGGGAGGCGAGAGGAGTTGGAAAGCCGTGGATGGGGAGTCGAAGTTCTCTCGATCGAGCCCCATCAAAGGGTCCAGAGTCTTCCAGTCATTCTGTATGATAGTTTTGCCCGACTGCTTGTCTCCCTCACCCCCTCTCTCTCTCTCTTATATACTACCGACGTATGTGACAGCATAACCTAATCCCTTAGGATCCCTTAATCGACGCCACTCCTCTGTTAACTCCGTAAGCAATAACACCCATCAAAATAATGTCCACGACTCTTTGGAATGCCTATATTTTTTCCTACTTGTAGAATGATTTTAGGCTGTGTGGTTGGTGGCATGAAAGGGGGCGGAGAATAAATAATAAAGGAGGATATCGTTGTTTATTAGTAAATTCATTTTTACAAAGGTGCGGTAATCGTATTCATCAAGGTAATCGGGGTCAAACGTACCATGTCTGACATACATATCTTCGCAATGCTCTACTACTCCGTCTTTTCGTAAACCGCTCAAAACAATTTGTATTTATCATTATTGGCGGCCGAGGAAATAATAACTTTGCTCCCATTCATTTTATATTCCATTAAGTTTCTCATTTTTCTTTCATAAAGTTACATATCTTCTTCCATGGGTTAAGGCTTTGCTCTTAGATCTCCGTTCTTGATGCCAATGGGTAGAGCCAACGGGTGTTTATCTAAGACTAGGTTTATTTTTCTTTGGGCCTTATCTTCACCTCCGTGGAATATAGCGAACAAAACACATACTATTTCTCTTATGGTGGGCCCATCCCATGGTAATCAAGTCCTCACATTCACCGACAAAGCAAGGGCTGCCCCCGTCAGTCTAAAAACGATAGCAGTCTCAGAAGAGGGCTTTGTATGGTCGGCTCAAGAAAATATCTCAATATGAATGCAAGGAGCACTTCCTTGTTATTTCTATAAAACATATTCATACCGTGCCTGGAAACCAAATCTGACGAAACGGGCGACTTTTCGACTTTCTCGTGGGGCCACGTGGCATTTTTCCTTTTCCTCATGCCATATCGTTTCCTTATCTTATTCAAACGACGCACCGGCGGTATATTTTTGTTGCGAATCGGACCAAAGGAGGAGATTTATGTCAAATGGTTGCAAGGAGGTAGGGCCTCTGCATTTGCAGAATGATTGGGATTCATCCCCCGTTTCCCTGCTACTTCGCCTCTGCCAGCGCCGCACGGTGCTATGAATCCATTCCGGTCCATTGCGATGAATATGTGCTCAGGAGCAGTCGCCGCCCACGCACCGTGGAGGTTTGAGGATAGAGTAGGCGGCAGAGGGAGAGGAAAGGAATTGAGAGGTCCCTGTCTTTGCGGCTGTAGATATTGGGGGAGTATGAGTCTGTTGGTATTGGGGGCCATTAAGAGGCAGAGGCTTATTCTTATCCTTTGGAATGATTCCCCTTCTTAAAACCTTTTCACTGCCTCGCTGAGGTAAAAATGTTTCTCCTTGACTACCTCCTTGGGCCTCCTCCTTTCCCTCCGTTGCATTCGCTCAAGTAAAAAATCGTATTTTCTCTTCTCTTTCCATTTTCTCACTCATTGAAACTTAAAAACCATTCTCATTCTCTATCTTTTTTTATACTCCTCCTACTCCCTCCTCCAAGTAATCATATATATTGTGCTCTATTACTCCTCCGAAACCAATCAACTCTTTCTAAGATGAACCTATACTTAGGACACTAGTGCTCTTTTTTCTGCGTAAGACGGTATTTTATTGTTGGAAAAGGGTAAGGATTGAGCAAGGAACAGGAAAAAGGCAAAGATTGAGAGAGAGTTGCTTTTGTGGTGGGGGAGAGCTGTATTCGTATTCCGGAGGCTCTGGCCGCTTTAGTACGTCGCACGCTCTGCCACATACGTGAAAATCTCTGGGAAAGGCGTGATTGTGCGGTCTTTTGTGACTTTTACTATGAGATTCCTTTCAAGAGGAGAAAAGTAAGAGGGATTCGCTTTCCCTCTTTCTATATCAATCTCTTACTACTCTCTAGTTTCCTTACCACCTAGCGTGTCTCACTCATCCGCTCCCCTTAGTTACCTGGGAGGAAATAATAAAATCAAATTTCCGTTTCATCCGTGTTTAAAGATAGTGAATCATCTCTTTTAGCAATGTTGTCCGGGTTTTGTCGCTTCATTGATTTATTGTTTTCTTGGTAAGGTCGGAGTAGTGTTAAACTTCATGTCCATTCCGGAGACATTTCGCTTATCTCCCTCTTCATCTACGTCTACATAATACCCTACGAGCCGCCGCATTGGTTTTTGGCTGGGGGTATTAGGCCACCAGCCGAAGGAAGATGTAAGTTTTTGATAGATGAAATGGTGACATGTATTGTATGAGTGTATTTAGCGGAGCTCAGTTTTTATTGTGATCGTATATTTGCGCTCTTATGACGAATGGTGAATGGGGTAAAGTGTTGAAGAGAGTTGCCTAAGGATTTTAGATATACGGGAAAGAAGAATGCGTTGTTATAATAGGAAGATTCAGAGTGAAGAACGGAGCATAGTCTCTTGTCTCTGGAGCACCATTATCTAGAGAAGTGACAAGGGCGAAAATAGACAGTGAAGAGTAAGGCATATTGGGGTGGGCATGAGTGGGAGTTATTTTATTAATGTAGGCGGGCGTGAGGCACGGGGAAATAAAATGCGAGGGAAATATTTTCGAGGGTGGAGTGAAAGGTAATTTGAAAGTATTAATTTTAGGTTTTTGTGACAGGGAATGATCCGTGGAACATTTTGATCATGCATGCGCGCAATTTTACCAGCTTGCTCCGTAACGTGCAGTGGGAAAATCGAGGAAATATACTGTCCACTGAAAATTTTATGATTCAAAGCATATATTTATGGTAGTCATTATCGTTCATTATGTATTAAGGTACTGCTTTTGTGATTAAACAAAACATAAGTATATGTTTTATAAATTTTTTGGGCTCTAAGTGGTTCTTTGTTTGCTTTGCAACAATTTTTTACCAGATATCCTAATTTATCCACAAAAAGTCCTTATAGTAGCAAATTCAACGTCACCTGAATGTAATCTAGAACTTTTAAACTGTTTACTTTCTTTGTATAGATTTTCATTCCTAGGTGAAGATTCATTTTTTTCGATTTAGCTGACGACCATCAATTGTTTCTGCTGAGGTTACTTTTCCACCGTTTTGTAAAATCGATGCTCCTATTTTTTTAATATCAATCCTATAATTTTATGAAAAATTTAATTTAATTATTTTAGGTAGGTTAATTAATTTTGGAGTCAACCGATTGAGGTATAGTCATTTAAAGCGGAAAAGAAGGCAAGAGTTCATTACATCATTTGGAACGCATAAGTCGCATATATTATGCGGGCGGGGAACATATAAATCGGCTGTACTGTAGTCCTACTGCGCCACTAACAATCAAATTGTCAATGTCACTGCAGTGCTTTGTAGGTCGACTAATGGAGAAAATCTTCCAAGGATCAAGCATCATCCAGTCCCTGGAAAATTTCGTCCAATACTGAATAACGTTTTCAGTTAATTCATTAATTCGTACTTTTAAGTATTAATACCCATTCAGAAAGAGAAAGGGGTGGAGATTGTGATAATAATATGGAAATATGGAGAAAGGGTATCCTTAGGAAAGGGTATGGAGGGTATCCTGGCGAAGTAAGCGAGTTTAATGGAAAGCAGAAATGGGAAAGTGAGAGAGGGGAAAAATACGGGGAACGAAGGGGAAAAAGGAACATTGTGGAGCGAGGTTTGAGGACCACCCGCCTATCACCACTCAACCTGAACCTCTATCGCTGAACCTCTATCCCACCCTGAACCTCTGTCGCTTGCTGGTTGTCTGGCTGGCTTGTTGTGTGCGTGGTGACGCTTGTATTGAGGAAACGATAAGTGCGGCTGGGAAGAGACCACCCTCTTTTTTCTGCGAGCTAGAATGTGATGTGGCATCCCTATCTGTGTAGGGGACTCAAGCGCACAAAAGCGGTGAGGCATAGAGGGTTGGTTAGATTTCGTGAAATGTTTTGGGGGTTTTTGATTCGTGTAGAAAAGGATAGAAGAAGTGGAAAAATGCGAGGATGAAAAGGAACTTAGTGGGAAAGTACTGTGGACATGGAAAGGAAAGAAAAAATACGGCGAAAGATTCGGTGGTGGCAGGCAACGGAAGTTGAGTTCGAATAATGATTTATTTTGGTTTGGTTTACTAATTTAAATACTCCCAAGTCCACTCAGGTGAGTAATAATTTTCCGATTTCCTGATTATTTTGACTTTCTGTATTATCAATTAAATGGAGATGGTAAATTTTTGTAATAGCATATGTTTTGCTATTAAAAAGTTTTCAAATGTCATAGCTCTATGCGACGTAAACACGTATTCCATCAATCATACGGGGGTTAGCCGGGAAGTTAATAATACATAAAGTTGGTGATTGATAAAGCGGCAAAATAGTAAGATGGCTCCAGTGATTTCGAAGTAGAATAATGAATAGTAGAATAATTTTGTGAAATTGAATACCTTGAAAGTTTTTCGGGTACTTTTCGATGTGTCGAAGGGTTTGCATGCAGATGAAATGGAAGGAATGCCGAGTTTATTTGGAAAGAAAGCTTAGAGAGAATGAGGGTACGAAGGTTTGTATAAAGAACTGAGCTTTTGTAGAGCGGGACGTGGACTTCACTGGTGGAGACGAGAATTTCGGGGAAATGAAATGGAAGGATTGATTGGGTCGAGGAAGAGGGGAGAAGTTAGCAGGGCAGTGGAAGTAGGATTAGGGGAGGGGTCGTATAGAATCAAATCCCAAAGGTTGGTGCATTCCCATACTCAAAGACCTACCCTTGTGGCAGCGATCCTGCCAAGGAGGTGGGTATGGGCGGGGGCGGGGGAGCAGAACAAAATTCCAGATTGGATTGGGGGGAGTTTGAATAGGAGGGAGATAAGGTACGGATAAGGAAAGGAGTGCAAGATATGAGTATAGGAATGGAGTATGAGATAGGATATAAAAGGAGTAAATTGCCGATCCCTACCGACCACCACCGTTGTCCTTCTCATGTCTGTCCAATGGGACCCGAGGTTCATTGGAGGAAGAAAGCTAAGAGTGACTAGATAATGGAGAAAAAATGTATTGGGGATATTAAAGTGGGCGGGTATGGCCCGACTGGAAGCCTTATAAGTTCATTCAGAACAATTTAACTCCGTGTGACATGGTTCATTGTCACTCCAAAAGCGACCCAGTACGAAAAATTGTATACCAATAACCACTCTACTGCCATAGTCGGTCTTACAATCGATTTATGAGACCTGTTGATAGCGTGAATTACGAGAGTTTTCGTCAGCTCCCCAGTTACAGCTTAGTCGATATATAGATCACAGGTAATGGTGCGTTAAAAGATAAGAAATTTAAAATTTTTGCTTTAACCCACCCGCAGGCAAATGCTAAACAAAGCAAGTTTTTGATATGGGTACCCGCGGAGATATCGAGTGCGGCAATCATTTGCTACCCGACTATCGATAGTTGAATGGACAATTCTATTGTCTGTAATTAAAAGAAACTTGGGCTGAGATAAATTCCTAGGTACACCAAGTTAAGTCACGCCTCTTTATGTCGCTAATAAACTGGCTGGTTCTATTCATCTCATCTTGAGGGCTCATCTCCGACAACACGCCGAGTAAAACTCTTGTGATCGGACCAAATACCCTCGCTGCTCGTCATGTATGTCCACTCGTGTCTCCGGATTCGTAAAGTGGAGAAATTAGGAGATCAGGGTAAGAAGGGATTGGTTGGTAGGCTGAACAGCAGTCGTCATATTCAACTGTGGCTATACTTGCTACTGTATAACTACTATAACTTGTTTTCTTAATCAAATTCCTATGTTCATCAGGTTCATTCTTTTCGCGTAATTTTCACGCTCGTGTAGAGTTTCGTGCAAAAAAATGGTACATATTTTGTCTAGCGAGTGGAAAAATCATTAATTCTTCTTCTTCCTTCGACGTAGAAAATTAAGTGTATATGTATATGAAGTTCAAATTATGATGAACGTCCGGATGAAAATTATTTGAGAAATTTAGACCTCCGCAGTATTGAGCGCTGTCAGAGTTATGTTTCTTTTCTTCTAGTGAGTTTTAGTTGATAATATCAAAAAATGTTTCCAAATTATTTCGTCCGTTGCTCTTTGCGTGCCATTGAGAGTTATTTTAAAAATTTCTAGAGTCAAAATTGGCCTCCTTTATTTAAGTATTTCCAAGATTCATGCAAAAAACTAAGCGGGTTTAACAGGAACTAACAGAAAGGAGTTTGTTTGAAGTTCGCGTTCGTAAAATTTGATTTCTATTCTGTTATAAATTCATCAATGAAACAGAGTGAGGAGCTAGAGGGGAAAGAGAGAACAAGAACAAAAAAATAAAGAAGTGACATGATATTTGAAAGAATAGCGCATTGGGTGACCCCACGAATAAAGATAAATGAAAAATATTGGATAACAAGAAAGAGGAATGGTGGAATGGAGGAATGATGCTATGGAAGAAAATGGTTTTGAAAACCAGGGTATAAGGTAAGGAAGCTTTGCTAGTCTAGACGTGGGTATGTGACAGAGGGAGTACAGGGCAAGAGGAATGTCTTTTGCTGTCTTCATGCTATGATTAGTGTGACTTTTCTGGGAGACTATGTGTGACCATTTACAGTGTGTAACATTTGAGCTTTTATAGTTAAAATTAAATATTCCGGCATCATCATTACTCAAGCGAAAATCCGGAGTGTAATGACGCGACCGAGGGAATGTTGTCTTTATTTTACACTTTTAACGCCCTCAACCACAGTACTACTATTACGACGAACTTTAACAAGATATTTAGTTATTCAATATAATTGGGGTTAGCAGAAATTAAATATAAAGGAAGGATTGTTCAAAATTAATTTCACCGTTAGCAACTAGGCCGCAACGCGTCAGGAACATAAATGGGCGGCCACTGTTTCTATTTTGCTCATTTAGTGTCAGTATTCAAATTGTACAACTTAATTTTCACTACATTTTAAAAAATTACCTAAAGTTCGAAGTGTTTAAAGCACTGCTTACTATGTCGCGCCACGCTTATAATATAATAATCCCAGCCAGGGTCCTGCGACAATAAACGTAGGGTTGGATGACAGTATGCAAAAATCCGTAATTTCCCACTCTAAGAATACGATGGCAGACCAGAAAACTTCCCAGAGGGTTTCCAGGCCGCGCGTTTCTGGATCATCACTGACTCTCTCCTCCGGTAACAGTCGTGAAGGTGAATACCTTCGCCACCTTCCGGCCGCCGCCGAACTGTAGAAAACGGACGATTAAAACACAAGGTGACCTTTACAAAACTGACCGCCTCAATTATTTAATCATTTTCCCAATTCTCACTCATTTTAATTTTTTCGCGATAGAAATAAGTCAGGTTTGCAATGCACCACCATATTGACATCAACTTCAAATTGAAGGAATGATACGGAATAATCCACATAGTTTGCTGTTTATGGTGAAAAGTAGCGGCGGAATCACTATATCTGGTTATAAATGAGTCGGATCCATAAACTTTATTTCGGAATACTTGACTTTAGATGTGGGCTAACTTAAACTAGCCTCTCGGAGTTACGCTGGTTCGAAGGCTCGAATGGGTTGTAAGCTGATCTAAATCTTCTTCTATGAATCTTTTGTCGTCCCATTCAAAGTTATCCTCATACTTCGCCCTATCCAAGGATCGTTTCACTGTATCCATCCATCCTTCCCTTAATGAAGATAAATTCATTTTCCATTGGTAGTTCTTGTAATGACATTTCTCTTTAATTGTTATTTGTATTCATCCATTGGCCTACCTCATAGGAATTTTATTTTGGCTTCGCTCATATTCTTTATAAACTCATTGTGCTTCAGAGTGTGCCAAATTTTTCCTGCATACCGGCAATATTTTTGAAGATCAGAGGAAGAAATTGGGGAGCGCGGCTATATAGCTTATCATATGTTGACAAATGAACACCGATGGCGGCTAAGTTTTGACTGGGGAGTAGTGGATAAGGTAGTTTCAGAAGGCAATGAATGTGAGGTAAATGATGACCGGCTTTGTTTGTGGGGAAGAGTTTTGGTGTTAAAACATCAAATTGTTCTATTATGGGATTATAATAATGATTTTCTGTGAAAATTACTTCACTCTAAGAAATTTCGTTCTATTCAAACATCTTGGTTTTTCTAGGAAAAAATTCAACCGGAAAAAAATTCCTGGAATGTAGCAGTAAAGAGGAATACTAATGAAAGTCATCGAAATTTGTTTTCATTGGGAAATTTGAGGAAGTTGTGTGGGTAGGGGATGGTAAAGGGCACCAGAGAGTCGAAGAAAGTTTTTGAGTAGAAAGTTTGTTGAGTGAAAGGTCTTTTTAAGGGGAGAAGTTAGGTGACAGGTAAGAGATGCGATAGCTTCGTAGAAATCTTAAAAATGGATGAAGGAGGTTTTGATCCTGAAGGCCGAGGGGAAATTCATCTGAAAATTCCAGACAGGAAGGAAGTGTAACATAAAAAATGTTTTAATTGAACACAATAGTTATTTACAGTTACAAAAACTATATAAGCTTCACAGTAGCCATGATGTTTTTTGTAATGATGCTAAGGTATACCGTTTGACGGCCATTTTTTTGACGATGAATAAAACTTGATATATCCATCACACTATTAATTTCAATACTATGTTGTAGTCAAAATAGAGTTTTTTGTGATTGGCTCCAGTATCTTTATTTATAATTAGCCTCTCGTAACTTTTTCACAGCAAGTACTTATTTCATACCTTTTATAATATTTCTTGTGGATAATAGTGACATTTTTTATTACATTTAATCTTACTTAATTGTAACGCATATTTGTGTTTTATAGGTTTTTGACACTCGTCATTTTCCAAGTAAATATTATTGTTGTTTGGCAACTGGATTAAAGTTAATTTGAACAATCATAGCGAAAATGTTTACCTCACTAGGCATTCTAGCTGGGCAAGATTAATTTTGGTTTTGCTTAACAGACTACGCTGATGTCTAAGGTACCACAGCTTATTCTAATCCGCTATAACTTCACTAGTTCGTGTCTCATAAAAGACCTCCATTGATCCCAGGTTACACGTTTTGGTATCTTGCCAAGCACTATGCGCCGTCAGTCACCCAGGAGGTTTAGATGCACAACCCATTGTCCGACATGAATACTGTTTAGAGAAAACCTATGTAGGGGGAGGTCCGAGCCAATCGCTTTTGATCTTGGGTGCAATTTTTTGTGTACCAAGGTGAATTGCCGTCAGTATTGATTGATTTATTAATTTGAGACGTTCGGTAGAATTGGCATATCACGTTCTTTCTGGCATCATAAGGAGTAAGTGTGAATATTAGGCGTTTCAAAAATAACTGTTATAAAGCGAGGAAGTAAAATTGTTTCTACATTTAAGAAGCCTATAGAGTGTGGTGAAGTGGGAAAGTTTTACATATTCTATTTCTTTTTTGCTGAGATTCATACTCCAGGTTTACATTTTCTAGGAGTGCTAGTTTGGTAAAGAGTGGACCATGGCGTTAATAATAGTGAATAAACCTTTTAATTGTAGATTGCACGGCATGGTCTTTGGGAAACATTTCACCCAAATAAATGTTCTCACAGGGCGAACTTATTCCTCTCACATTTCAAAGTTCCCACTCACATAGACCATGACCTTCACATCGTAATTATATCTCAATCCATCTTCTTTCTACTTCATTTTCTTACACTCTAAGATTCTTCTCCCATTTTTCCTTACATCACCTTAAATGGGATTGCAAACATAATGCAATAAAATCTCCAATTATTATAATTTTTGGGGTTAAAATTTCAATAATCAAGATCAGTTCCATGATATTCAAATGAGGTAGATGTATCTTGTCGGTTTTGTATGTAACGTTAAATTGAAGAGCAGCGTTAATACTTTAAATCTTCATTTGAAATCAGTTCAATGTTTCCACTATACATGTGATACATTCAATTATCAGCTTAAGATTAAGGAAACGTTTTTATGAACCTTTTGGCAACACGAGGAAAGAAAGGGAGGAGGTCCCATCTAAACTGTAGGAGCTACAGGTACCCTTATTTTCGTTGTTAATAAGATGGGAAAGGGTACAGATGGGGATGAGCCCATCGTATTACCCCAGACCCTCAAGGAAGAAGATAATTGGAAGATAATGTATGATGAAGTGGAAAGCTTGAGAGAATGATGTCAATCGGTGAAACGAGCCGACATTTTTCATAAAAATAATTCTCTATTATGCTATGCACATATAGTCGGGTTTTCGATTCTTGTATTGGTTATTGCTTGGACCTGCGGTGAATACTTATTTCTGTCGCACTTTCCTCAAAGTTGTTTTTTCAACAAGAGGATAACGACTCTTCCTTACCTCCGGAATATCATTATAAATATTTTGATTTACATTGGAAATAAATTTTTGTACAGATGTTGCTAAAGAAAATTAACGAGATGGGGAAGTCACAAATATTTAATAAAGAAAGTATGATATCATTCTCCGGATTAGATTTGTCATGCCTCATCCAAAAATATCAAGTTGACCTAATTAGCAAACCTGTGTAGAAAATAAGATACTTCTGACGGTGTCAAACATTGGTGCAACCACCTATGAGGACTTTTTATGATAATGACCTCTTTCATTATGGAAGCGATGGTATTTCAAAGTTTAATTTTATTTAAGTTTAATTTCACCAATGTCAGCAATGAAAAAGATTATTTTATGTCCATAAAACGTCTAACTTCTTAATATAAACAATCCGAGTGTCTATCTTTGCCAATGTCTCTATGAGGAGAAGGTTATTTGACGATGGACGTTATCCTCAGCGCAACGCAAAAATGAAAACACATTGAAAGTGTAGTTATGCAACCAAATATACATATATATATATATATATATATATATATATATATATATATATATATATATATATGTGTGTGTATTTGGGTTGCCTAATGATACACAATAGAAATTAAAATCTTTGACGGAACTGGATACATAGGGCTGAGGACTCAAGTTAATGAAATGTATATATTCTGTTAAATGAATGATGCAAATCGGTGGAATATACTGTTTTTGTCAATCGATAATGTTAAGGCCGCATCAAAACGATGTATTTACGGCGGAAAGCCCAGTGCTTGTGGCTCTGGCGTCATACACAGCGACTGCAAAGTGGCGAAACTAAATCAAATGGCCACTGTTTGGTAAATCAAGCCTCTTCGAATTTAGCGATTGTTGGCACTAAGATTATATTGATCAAAATGCACTCTGAAAATACGATTCCTTGAGTTCGAAAACTACCAGCAACAGGAATACCTGAGGTTGGCGAAAATGAGGCGACTTGTAACCTCCTCTTGGCATATTAAAAACTAACTTCTGTCACATTTTTTTCAATTTTAATTGATGAAATTTTAATCGATAAAAATTTTGTGATCTTATGATTTGATGATAAATCTTACTCGGCTTTTGACCGCGTAACCGTCTACATATATCTTCTCGAAAGGTTTAATATTTCCAACTACTTATTTTTATAAATTTTGGGGCAATTTATTATTTTAAGAACAGAACTGCAGGGAAATATATTCTTGAATGAATTCCACCATTTATTTTTAGCGCTTGATAGTTATATAATGCTCACTACGCTTATATATGCAGTAAATTTAAGAGGACGATATTTTTCTTGTTCTGAGGGTGGAAATTGTTTTCGAATCGACCAGTGAAGTCTCATAAATGAGCGCCTGTGCAGTCGCGACAGTTGCTTCCAGTGTAGCCGCTATGATTTTCCTGTCTTGCGTGGAGGGAGCTAAAGAACCACGAACCTTTCATCCCTCGTGAACGTTTTTGTACCACGTTAAATGCTGGAAGGCTATACGCGCGGTTGCCATACGTCTCCGGGCCGACGCGTCGGCATTTCTTCTTAGCAGTTGGGCACGATGGCCAAATGGTGGCTTGCGTCTACCCATGGTCGATGACGTCATGACTGGCAATGCGCTTACCCATGAACTTGAAATTGCGTGATTTTTGCTATTATTTATTGATGCATTTTCTCTGATTTGGTGATCAAAGAACCACGCCATGTATTTGGCTTCAAATTTATTCACTGAGTACCAATTGTATTCTAATTTAATCGTGACCTTACCATGATACCTTTTACTCAAGATTATTAGAATTCAACGATATATAACGATGCTTGCTTTGTCTCCGAAAAAACTGGGGGAGAGCTATAATAGAAACTGTTGCGAAATATGCCGACAATTAACTCTGAAAAAAGTTTCAAACTTTTAGGTGGCATGAGTGTAGATGTCGTATCTTACAAAACAATTATACAACTGTTTGCTTTTTGAAGAGCAACAGTCACCGCCGTCCGAGGCTCCGCCTATTTACTCGTTCTCATTAATAAAGGAATGTCCAGAGCGTATCGTTGACCCAAATCTGCATGGGTTATTGGTTTAGAAGTGGGAAAGCAAATTCGGGACGTGAGCTGCGTCAATAGTACATCAAACAGCAAAAGGTTATCACTCATTCAATGGATAGGTTTTCTGGGTCAAATGGTACTTTTCCCCCTTCCCTTTTCCAATTTGCACTTGGAAATTTAAGCCTAGCGTGTACCCACCAAATCTCGCATCCGATAAAATAATCGTATTTGAATATCCGTAATGAAAGTTACAATTTTCCAATTGATTTTTGGGTCCATCCACAAATCACAGGCAAGTAGGCGAGTTGATGGTTTCGATAGAATATTGCTGACAGTGTACAGCAGGAATAATACTGACAGCGTACAGCAGGAATGTATCAAAATAATCATCGGAGGACTAGTTGGAATTATAATCAATAAAATGAGCTCTTATGAGTAACATAACTGTCTTACAAAAGGTCGTTTAGAGTGTTTGATAAATGATGCTACGTCAAAACCTAATGACAAAAACAATAAATTTCAGTAGCGTCGTTTAGCAAATACTGGGAGAGTTTGCTGCAAACTGAAATCAACATCGTGTTCACTTAATCTCTGAAGGATCAATTTTAATTGCATAATTTGGTAGCTTGTATTCGGCGCTATTTTAGAGTAGGCACAGGATTCCTGTAGAACAAGCTCTAGGTGCTCCTTTCTTCCTCCTCTTGTTGACCCAGGCGTGCGTTCTACATTGTGAAATATGTGTTTGTGGCGGATAGGTAAGGTGAAGCATTCGATTCAGGATAATTGTTCGGGCAGGGAGGAAAAGAAAAGTAAAATGAAGTGAGTGGAATATCGAGACTAACTGTCAATGATCGCATTAGTATTTATCCATTTTATTTTTATGGGAGAAAGGTTTAAATATTTAATTGGATGAATATATTCAATCGACATTACCGAGCTTGAGCAAAAGTGCATCGTACAATTATTTACCTCGGCAGTTTATTGCCTTTTTTCTCGATTTTTCTACTCATTCCTTCGTCACTTTTTTCGAAGTCACTCGAAAATATTGATTAAAATGCAACGCTTAGTAGTGCTGTATCGGACAGACTAAAGCTGAGTTGAAATTCAATTATTTTTATTATCTACTCGTCTTTTTCGTGAGAAATAAAACGCATCTAGCTTCATGTACCTCCCAAGGGCTTAATTTATCCTAATACAAGAGGCATCTAACGAGCAACACAAAGGAGTTATGTTAGCCAGCGCCTTATTAATGTGAACGCGATTCTCTTTGGTTTCGTAGCCGACCCTATTTTTAATGTACCGGGCGAGGACTCATCTTATTTTTCGAATTATTACGAGAAGAGTAACATTTCTTATTCCCAATGAGTTTCATTCGTTCTCCACCCATCCTTCTTCTCGTTGTGCCCTGAAAGTTTCCGATATTATAACTTTTTTCCTTGCGGGTACTAGTTATCTCTCTATATGAGAGCGAGTAGTATCATCAAAAAAGAGTTTCGTAAACCTGAATAATTTTCAAAGAACGGACTTCTAAAATAGAAAGCTTACTCCCACTGCATAAGGTATTTCTCCAAAATAAACAGTTATGAATTTAGTTCAAGCAATATTCACATCATGATGGTATACAATTGCATGATTGCAAATTTTCTATCAAAAGAGAATCTAGCATCGGATCACTATCGTAAAAATTGTGAAAATATGAAACAATTTTGATATCTTTCAATTTTAAACTTTTGTCATTTGCTACGCATCATGCTGAGAATTTGAACGGTCATGTGCAATTTCTTAAGGACTATTTCTATTTCAAGAAAATATTTTGAATTCAAAATAAGTTGATTACTGAAATGGTTCTCAATCATTTTTAACTTGTGCTCTTCCACTTTCATTCGTTACTGACTGTGACAAGTGCAGCTGAAAACTCACTATGTCAGTTCAGCGCTAATGGAATCGTCTATTCCCCATTTTAAGAACTATAAAATAATTTTATTTGAACGTATGATTCATATACCATGCAGGTGTCAAAAACTTGTTTCTGATTATCTTTAACCTGCATTAGTTCGGGATTTTCTTCGTTCAGATCTTTCCCCTAAAAGACATGCATGAACTTCATACACAAAAAGATTATGGAATTTGGAGTTCATAATAATTATGGAATTCCGGTATGAAACTTAAATTATGTTCTCTTCTCTTAACGTGCGGTTAGTAGTAGGAAACTTGGGTGTTCAAATGCCTGGGAGAAGAAGAAGATAACTATCTTCCTGAGTAGTTATTCAGTCAGTCATACGAGTAAATCGTACGTGCTGACGACGCGTTTTTGCCCAGCAGATTTGTAAAAAAATACACTCATCTCGGCAGTTTAAGTGATGCGTATGAATTAGGTGGGATCAGTCTGTAGGTGATGACCGTATATGATATTTTTAAGATTATTGCATATTTTCTACTTTGGTGGGATGGAAGTAAGGAGAGAAAATGATGTGAGGCAGATGACGCGGCAAAATTCTCGAAATATCCATTTCCCACGCAAAATGAGAAATACAAGAGAGGTATTGGCGTGCATAAAAGCGATGCTGGAAATGGCAATCATTTATTTCATCGGATAAATCAGGAACTTACGAATGAATGGATGACGAATGGTTCATTGCCAAGGAAGAAGAGACCTTCTTCCGCTAGTCCGCCCCTAATTAAAGCACACGAAAGGGAACGGAATAGCTCGTGGAGGTGCATTTTAAGGCCTGTATATGAGCGTCGGGCTCGCATGTTGGCTATGAGTTCATGGGCTCTTTTCAAATCAAGGGAAAATCTTGGCTTAAAGTTATAATGTAACTCAGCTCAGATTTCGGTTACTCGTGGTCTAAAACCAACCACTGAGAATCCCTCAATAAAACTTCCAGTAGACTACAAACATTTTTGTCCTATAATGCTAACTGCCACAGAAAGGATACATTTTTATGCCACGAATCGGCTTTTATTTGGGAATTTAAAAACAATCGGTCAATTTAACCGTAACTTGTGACCACGTTAACAGAGGTGGTGAGATCATTAATAATCTCTTATTAATCGAATCCATATTGAAAATGAGTATTGTACTTTTCTATAGTTATAACTGTGTAAAAGCACTATACGCATTTTCAATAGATAACTACTTCCACGAAGTGATACCTGAAGGTGTAAAGTTTCATCTCTTACTACTTTTATATTTATCTTTCTCGTCGCTGGAGCGGTTCGTTTTAACTTCTGAGGCAGCTTCCAGCTTCCGAACTTCGACAACCATTCATCTTTGTGATTGTCAATGCGGACACTTCTGGTTTTGAGATGTGCGAGTGACATGAGGCTCGGAATATAGAGCTTATGTGTGTGAACTGGGCTTGGTGGAGGAATGAGAAAACATTACCTTTTCAAGTGATGGGGAAACGTCAACGGCAGAGAAACGGAAGGAACGAATGCCATTTGCTTTCTGTAGTGATATAGGTCAAAAGGCTCGCACATGAGAGGTGGGTATGAAAGTTTTTCGGAAGAAACGGAGGAGCGCGGAATGCTTGAGAGAGAAGTAAAAGTG
The DNA here is from genome assembly GCA_963169105.1 of Ceriagrion tenellum. Lineage (NCBI taxonomy): Eukaryota > Metazoa > Arthropoda > Insecta > Odonata > Coenagrionidae > Ceriagrion > Ceriagrion tenellum. The sequence continues at coordinate 23,266,999 of OY720636.1, forward strand.
TACAAAAGGAAAAGCATGATAGAAGGTCCGCATATCCACTTCCTACGACGAAATAAGGAGGAGGAAGCGAGTAAATCCCCTTCCTTTGACTCAACTTAAATTGAGTTAAATGTAAAAGGAAATAATGTACAAGCAATGGTGTGTAAGGATCCGTTTCCTTGAAGTTGACATCAATTTTGGAACATCGGGTACATAGCGCAAACACTGAGGTCTTCTTCCTTTGCGCAAGGGTTGCAGAAATGACGGCGTTAGTCGTGTGAATTTTGCTGAAATTTGTTCACTGTAACCCTACAGGGACATCTTACACCATTGATATGTGATATTTATTGAAAAATAACCCATATGAAGAACTCATTACTTAAGCGCACTATTAGTGTTCACCTTGTTTTAATTATTTGCTATAATTTTATGAGTTAAGTGCGATCATTGTTTATTATTTATACTATGTGATGGAAATAATCGTTTTTTTAATTTAGTTCAGCTTTTTTAGTTTTTGTTTGAATGTACAAGTTTAAAACTTTGGCGGTTTTGGGAATTTTTTTCATTTGCTTCGGTTTTTAAAGTATCTAGATCCCTGTTAACATTTTTCGTTCAACCGAGGGTATAGGGGGTTCAAGGAAGGGTTGTAGCTTCCTGCACTCTATGAGATAGGGAAACGTCACAACACGCCGTGTACCTGCTTGCTTAATTCATCGAAATATAATTTCCATCAATTCACTATATAAAAAACTTAAACAATGTTCCAATTTTAATTTATGTATTGATTTATTTCTATAAAAAGACGACTGCTGTTTTACACACTCATAGCTAATCGGGGTAGGTAAATATAAATAATTGTCGTTATCCGAAATAAAATAGCTGCTTATTCCTCGCTCGTTGCATTCGATTCCACCACGTTTTTTGTGGTCTACCTCGTCCTTTTACACCGTACTCTGCTATTATGTTCCTCCTTCGCTATTTGACCCTCCATTCTCTTGCCATGGCTTAGCCAAAGAAGCAACATCCTTACACGTATTTCCATTACTGGAGCCCTTCCACATTCTTTCACTTTGTTTCTAACCCATATTCTTTCATCATCAACATTTTTAACCCTATCCATCCTACTTTTCTGGGAAAACTTTTTAAGGGACACCATTTCCACAGCATTTCATCTACTATGAATCTTTTCAAAATATACCCAGGTTTTGCAGCTGCATCAGAATATCAAAAGACGAACACTTTTATACACTACAATTTTCGTTTCCGTGGGAAAACACACTCAATCCTTCATATGTTCCACATACTACCTATGACTTTCTTACAAGCATCATTTACTGTCACCCTTTGCCAACCAGAAGCAATGATATGAGCTTAAAAATTTGAACATTCTTTGCTCTTGTATTTACAAAAGTTCTGGAAATCTCTCAATGAACAGTGGTTGTGGCAACTTTCATTAACATACACAAATATTTTGATTCCATATTACCCAGAACGAAGTGTGTTACCAAATGGTAAGTCACTGCCTATGACACTTGGAAACGGTAATTCATCCATTATTGATCACTAAGTTTGTTTAATACATTAATGCGGCATGTTAAAGCTTATATTGTGGAGATAAGAGGATGTCAAGTTCAGCCCCACCCAGTAAATGCTCGACAAATAATACGAAGGGCCAGGATCGGAGCTAATTTCTGATTCCCAATGTTAATTTTCTTTTGTCTAGGATAATACCAATGAAAATGAAGTTTCCCTAGTGACAGGGTAGCAATGAGAAAATTTTTATGTAAAGGGGGTGGATGGTTATTTTAAAGGAGACACTTGTTCAGGGAGAAGCGGAAAATTCGTGTGGGCGAGGTAGAGAAGGAAGTGTTACGAGAGAGAGAGAGAGGAGACAACTGGCTTCGTTCCCGGCAAAATTGAAGCCATAATTCCTCGTTTTATCGATATCGAGGAAAATCCCTTAAATATTGCCAGGAAAAATGTGAACATTACCGTCCAGTAATCCCAAAAGCGCTCTTAAGTATCGTACGACTCAGAGAATAGCCCAAGCTCGCTGAGCGCCTCAGCGATACTAAATCTCGTTTTTCATCTCCCGTATTTTTCTCCCTTCCCCTTTCTTTTCCTGAATCTCTCTCTTCCTTGCTGAATGGTGCGAGCGAAGTGACTCGAAGGAACTTCTAGAGAGAAAACAATTTCCCTTATTTTGGAAAGGGCTGTTCGCTATTCACTACTCAGTTGCGCTTGTCAACATCAATTTAATATTGCTCAGTTATTGCAAAATACGGTATCAGATATTCAGACCAATTATAATGCTTTTCGCGTTCTTCCTAATTTATCAAAAAGTAAAGAATTACAAATTCATTTTATATGTATTTATATGAATGAGATGAAGTAACAAAAAACTCGCATCACTATGTCCTTACCTGAAACTTATCTAATACCAAGTAACATTCAATAACCGAGATTCCATATCCCAGGTTAGGCAATTGGTGCTAGTTGGCGCGGTGTTTTTGATTTCTTAAACTTTAAAAGCTTTTTATCGAAACTTGTCATATGATGCCTTGTGACATCAAATTGCATTCATATGAAATAGGTTATAACTTTTATCGATTCTGATTCATTATTTATTAAAATGCAGTTTAACATGTAATATATCACCAGGCTATTTACCTCCTGCCGCACTGACGACTCACGTTATAAGGAAAAGGTATGCATCGCTGCTGAGTGTCATCAGTATTGCGATGCTGAGCTTGAGTATCATGTCAGTGAGCCAAAAACTCTCTACGATCACCTAAAGAATGTCGAATGTTGCTTCCGCTATGAATGTATGTGTGCCATACTATGAATATTGAGTAATGAAAAAAAATTGAATGTTCTTGGAATCGAGACTATATCGAAGGACAACGGCCTACCAAAATCGAAAAACCGGTTCCCGATCAGTCAGTTTTGTTTATAAATGGATAAACTTTACACCCTCAGGCGTCACATTGTGGAAGTATTTTATACTTGAACCCATATTAAACAATCCTCGAACTTTTCCACTAATATTTATTAATGTACTACGAGTTTTTTAGCTTCCTTCAACCTCAGGTACAGTTGTTAAAGTGTTATTTATTGATAGTTACGATAGTAACCAACGCAAATAAGCGGGTGGGTGAGGGTTTGGAGAACAAACTAATTTTTGGATGGAATGGCAGGGGAACATAGGTTAGGGACTTGTAAAAATGTAAATATTTTCGGGAAGGAGTGGGGAGGGGTGCGGAAAAAGAAACTTGTTGTTAAGGTTGCTTGACTCTCTGATGATTTCCATTTGCTCCAACGCATCCATCTGTAAACCTTTTGGTAGGACATGTAGAATTTCGGGGATAAAATCTTACGTGATTATAATCGAGCAGATGCTTAGCAAAATATTATGGATACCAACTCACAATAAATATCAGTGGAAAAGTACAAGGATTGTCTTAATATGGATTCAATTTTTTGAATAGAATTGCGTGAACTTATGAGTACAATGCATTGATAGAGTGAAAAAATGCATGTTACCGATTTGGTTTCCTGGAAAATGTATTTTATTGCAACACAAGACCTCATGTCTCAAGATATATATTTTGAAGTAGGAAATTCGAATCCGTATGTAAAGATTTCCTCGCTATTTTATCGCGAAATGATACGTTTTATATTGTTATAATGGTGGCTAAAGTATCAAGGTATCATGTCGAGCAGAAAAACGAATTTACATATGATTTATGCATAGTTTCGAATTCTGCGCCTTAAGCCCAAGTCATAATAATACTTTAATTAAGGCGAAAATTTAGAAATATTATTCGTCCATCATCGATATTACTACATGAATGGCGATTTCTACCGATTAAACGCATATTCTAAGGTGAAGTGTGGTCCAAGAATTTTTTTCATGCACTCACGATTGCCACTCCAGACGCCTTAAACATTCTTGGGATTTCCTCGAGTTTGGAGGTGTGATCATTCGATTTGTCCGAGTGCAGTTACCCCTGTCCGGATGTGGAAGACATTATGCGCGAAATGGCCTTTTCTGTTGAACCAAGTTGACTTTAATTATAACTGCATTCTAATACTTATTTTGGAATGATGATGGATGCGTGTAATATTTCAAATTCAACGTAAGTTGTTTTTGGGACTACAGTTTCCCTGGCCGTCCTGCCAGATTCTTCAGGGAAACTGTTGTCCCAAAAATAACTATTGCAGGATAAATCCCTAAAAAATGCAAAAAATCATTACTCCAGCTCCTCGAAAACCTGAGAATTAACTCAAATTAAAACGTAATTTAAAATATTCCACGCACATAAATACAGGCTCCATTTCGTGATGCCATCAATGAGCATGGTTGCTTTTATGTGCTTGTTTAATTGAGAATAAACAGAGATGATGCTATTTGTAAGAATATATCCAATAAAATACCTAATAGTTACATATTTCCAAAAACGAAGTGTAATGATTAAGCCAATGGAAAATTATCAGAAGAGATAAGTCGAGCAAAGGTTCACTTGCAAGTAAGAAATCAATGTAGAATTCGCACGCATTCTATGCCCAGAGCTCAATATTTTTGCGAAAATACAGTACGGTATTTACTGCCAAATGATATAAAAATTAAAGCCAGCATGGACGCATCACTTTAGGAGCGTTGTAAACATATATGCTTCGAAAGAATGTTTTAGCTAACTGAACACATTGAGTATTTCCCATTTTAATGAGATTTCCCCTTTTACGCCTTGAAAACTGAAGGTCAAAGGGCAGCGTTCTCTTCCAGTGCTCTCTTTTTCTCCTCGACATCCATCCTTGCAACGAATAAATTTTGATTCTATATGACATTACATCTTATCGTTAAGTGATATGTCCAGTATCGCGGCGATACATAATTGGGTCGCATATTTCAGCTGGTGCATTGCAATAATGAATAGTCGTCATTCTGATTTTCATCTCTTTTTCCATTAATATGCTTCCATCCCTCAATTCCTCCTCTCCTGCCGTACCGACAAAGTATAGAATATCTCGGAATTTTACGGAAGGGTAAACTAGACGCCAGCAATTTGGCGTGATGAGAAGGGAAGGAAGTAAAGCCATGTGTGTATGGGGTGGATGCAGTGACGAATAAATGATATTCCCGTATAAGTGGGCGTCTTAAATTGTTACTTAGCTCATTTTTGATATGGCGTCCTGGCCGGGGTGATATTGAAGCTAAAGGATGGTCATGATATTAGAGGTTCCTCCACTACGATAGGAGTGTCACGGAAATGAAACATCGTTTGAATGGTTCTCTCTTCAAAGTGTTTACCAAGTTTTTCGGTTTATTCGATTAAAAATGCGCTGAAATGAGATAAATTGTAAATATTTCATTTTTATCGACAATTTTTGGGATTTAAATGTATTTCATCTACGATTAGGTTTAAAATTTATTTTAAAAATTGTAGTTCGATTGTTAGATTAATGTCAATTTGCCATAGGCCACGGTAATCAGCTTTCTTTCGTTAGGATGGTTGGTCCTTGGTTTCAAATCTATTCAACTCCTGCTACAAACTTTGAAACCCACGCGCGAGAGAGTTTACAAGGCCATCAGTATATACCTATGCTTCATAGTTACTTCCATCTCAAAGACATATAGGCAGTGTATGTGACTTTAAAAAAGATCTGGACTATGTTCTGGCAGCATTAAAATTATTTCAATAATGAAAACGCAGAGTGCAAAGTTTTCCTAGCAATCTGCACCAGGGTACTTGCAGAATTTTGGGTGTTTGTCATAATATAATGTAAATAAAAAAGAGAATATGACTATTGATTCAAAAAATTAGAGCGGTGAAATGTAATCTCGTCAATGAGGAGTATATTTACCAGCCAGCGGACTAAAGCTAGAGCTTTGCAAAGAGTTACACCACTTGGCTGTACTCTTTAGCTATGGATTGGAAACTTTACATTTTAAGGGAAAAAGATTAATTCTAATTCAAATCTGGTAAGGTAGATTATGAGGAGGACTTTCACGTCCCAGTTTTAGCAAAAAATTGTTTTCAGTTGGCTTGGACGTTGCCTTCGCGTAAAAATGTGAGTCACACCCTCAACCCTTGAAGACAGAAGTTTTGCAACCTTGTTCCAAAACCCTGAGGCAACCGGTTACTTTCCTCTCCACTTCTCTGGGCTTCTATCACTGCCCTCTCATGATTAGTATTTTTTCATCTTTTTATTTTCTTCTCATTTAAGGAATTTACTATATAATGTTAAAATTCCAAATATTTCTTATTTGGAGGGCCAAATTTTCTAAATATCTTGTTTTATTCGGACGTGTCTTCTAACATCAGAACAAGACCAGCTCTGCCCTATACTCCGCATTCATGCGCATATTAATATTGGCTGGCATTGGTTGTAATATTATTAATTTGTTGAGTCCTCTTTCACTCTGGAAGGGGATTTAATTACTCACCTTTCTTCCATTCTTCTCTTGTTTTAATTTAGCTGAGTTATATTTCTTATCGGGAGTCTGTATTTTTAAACACACAATGGCGGAATATGGAAGGCGTTTTTGGTCGCCACGTGTTTGTTTAAAGTCTTTTTTTAAAGGTTTTTATCACCTTTGTGTCATATTAGAGATTGATTGATGTGGTATACTTATAGCCTCCCCAAAATCCATTTTCCTCCTCAAGCCAATTCTAATTTAAACATGACATTTGGGACCTATTCGTGAATTAAATCTTCCTAGAATATTTTCTGCGCATTAGTTGAGTTTGTAATCAGCCTTCTGCAGATGCAAAACCTTTTAACGGAATTGAAGTTCTACTCTCAGGTAAACTGGGGAGGAGTTTGCATGACAGGAGCTTTCCGTAATGAGAACAACTCCTAAGGGATTCCCGATTACACCAAAGAGTGATTTAAAAAATATTAAGGTCCACATTATCAAGAGAGTTACATTTCTTACGTGCATAATCAACTCGGTGATCGTTTTAATTGAATGAACTGAAACACTTCTCAGCCAATGTCAAAATGCGTGTAGGCGTCTCTTATAATATTAATAGAACAAAAGTAAGTGATGATGAAAAACATTTACTTTCATTTATACTTATCTACATCTCATGACCTCTACCAGTATTTCTTTGTTATTCCTCGGCCTCGTATTAATTAAGAAGGTTGTTGTTTAACGGCGCATCATGTCATTAAATACATAACTATAAGGTTGTGCTTCAGGTAAAGTGTTGCAAGTCTACTATTTGATATATCACTCTCGAAAACGTCTATAAACATCTTCATTTCTCATTTTTTCAGACCTTGGAGACTGAAAATTTTCAATTAAATTATTTTATTTTGGTGCACAGGTAAGATTGAAAGTTTTAATAACTGTCGGGAGAAAAAAGCACTTTTGAAAAGCTCTTTAAAACTTCATTTCCCCAACTTTAAAATTGATCCAATACAACGCTTATTACGATAAGTATAAATACTTGATGAATTGTCATAAAGTATCGTTTTCTGTAAGAATCCGTGGTAAAGAATAGAATGACTTATGCCGAAATATTTTAAATGAGAGGAATTTGTCATTCGTCAAAACCGCTTAAAATGTTGGAAAAATTAAATATTTCCTCCAACTCAACGTCCAGAATAAACTGACCTTACGATTCCATTACCTATTTTAAGTGATTCTTGGTTAAAATTTAAAGATATCATTACTATCACAAAACGCTTCCCATTATTGTCGGATCCTGGGTCCCTTCACATGAGCTCTGCAGTTCTTCCTATAAGATATGCAGTTGTTGATAAACATTACCTGATGAGAATTGTTTAAGGTGGCGAGCGAAATCAAACTCTTACTTTGTGTCCCAAGAAGGCCAGTGCCATGCAAAAATTTAGGCTAATAATTTGAATTACTCGAGGGAAATTTTTATTTCCTGTTAACAACCCATACCGTCTTCATCCTTGAGCATTGTATTTCTTCCTTTATGGCTTATAATTTCTTTCGTTATTGCCTCATCAAGCTGTCTTTTTGTGTCTATGTGAATAAGTAACGTCAAGTTTCCGCGGAACTATTCCTTGATAATTGAAGCTTTTTTTTCTTGCACTGCCATGGTGGCCCTCCACATTCGGTGTGGGCCCTTAATAATGGGACTTTTCCTCATTGGTTTCATTAGATTTCAATGAGTGCTCATGGGTACTTAAATGGCGAAGCTCATATGGAACGCAACGGCACTTCATCGCGTCAGTGAGTGGGCCAAAATTGATTTTATCCTCCAGTGGATTGTGGATCAATCTAGTCGTCATTGTCATAATCACGAAACGATCACAGAGAATGCTCAAACACAGATTTGGCTGCATGCCTGCGTAGATGACCAAAAACGCCAACAGGCGCCTAGATTCAGCGTGCTTATACTCGGCGGTTGACGTGCGGATAATTTGTAATGAATTATGACTTCCTATCAGAGATGCAGGTGCCTCTTATAATTTTATGACAACTAAAGTAGGTAATGATGAAAAACATTTCCTTTCATTTATACTTATCTATATTTCATGACTTCTACTTATAATGACTACTACCAGTATTTCATTGTTATTCCAACAAGAACATTCAGTTGTACTTGAATATTCGATTTTATTCAAGTACTAACAACTGTATGTACTGGAATACACAATTCCGAGAGCCCCGATAAAGTAAGTGCACGCATGTATATACGGCATGTTGCCTTATTAATCTCCATCAGTGGCAGGCGATTGCGATATTAGCGGCGAAAGCGCTGTGTTATGAATTTCCCTAGAGAATTGCGGCACGAGATGGCGTTGCGCTGACTAGATTGAGATTCAGGGATGAGTACTCAGATACAGAAATTCTGAGATTGAGATGAAATTCGATGCAGTCAACCAGTTACCACTACTCTTGTCTGAGTGCGTCCAATAACATTGGAGAGGCAGATTACCCGTGTAAATCCCATCTACAACGAAAGGGTGATCACGGAGAGAGGCTGAGCAAACATGAATCGGGATCATTCGTCAGGAAAGCGTTGCCCACCATAGAAAGCGTAAGGGAAGTGGCCTGATACAAGTTTGTCATTGAGACAATTATATTTCAATGCAACAAAATATCAAGAGGATATAATTTATGATATGAAAAAGTTATAATTATTCGAAAGATGATTAAATGTGTATTCTTAGCGAGATATATCCTAATGCACATACTGATAACTTGTTAATACATTATTTAGGGTAATTACTGTTACTTATGACAAATCTCCGGGAAATTTATTCATTAGACATTTACCTAATGTTTAGCTAAGGGAAAGGTTTCTATAACTGTGTTCTGTGAAAAAAACCTGTTTGTAAAAGGGTGTTTATGTCTAAAATTTATATCTGAGCAGCCGAGGTAAGTATACAATGTTTCATTTTTTCTTCCATTTCTGTATCAGTTTGCTGATCTCAAATAATTGTGTCCAATACGTTTACATATCCTTCAAAGAGTTTAAATTGCATGTTTTTCTCACCAACTATTTGTAGAATATCTTATTCAATGATCCTTCCGTATTGGAATGGTTGAACACATTGTGTACTATAGGGTAAGCTTTGTTATTAAATTTTTCTCCCTTTTATGCACCTTCCCATGATTCACTTCTCAGTCATAAGAATTATTTAAATGCTATCAATACTGGTAAAGAAAGTATCTTCGGCTTTACCAAAGCCTAAATACCCTACATCACTTGAAACGTAGGCCACTGAATTATACAAAAAGGCTTTAATGTCAGCTTCTTCTTTGGTAGTAGAAAACAAAAACTTCATCTCCTTGTACAATATGAAAACTTATTCTCTGAGTACAAAACAAAAAGCTTCCTTCCGGTTTCCACCTTCACACCCGACTGCCACTCCGAGCTCGACTCCCGCTTGTGCCGTCCATGTGTCTCCATCTCTCCTAACGGTGCGCGCAGGAAACGCGTGTGGCGCCCCTCGTTGCCCAATGTGGAAACCGCGTTGTATCGTTACTACGGCACACACTTTCAATTTAAAATAAGCGTGATTTTTGTCCGATCCAACCCATTTGGAAACTGTACCGTATGTGGACTAATAGAGGCTTATGACCCAAATATCAGCTCGATATCTCAATCTTTATGGCAGTTATCGTGCGAAGAGACAGACAGACGGACGTAGGTAGATGGACTCGTAAGGTGATGACCATCATTTTTACACGTACTTTTCCATACCTGCCACGCCTCCTTCGATTCGTTAAATTTCTGCTGTGACAACATCAATACTGTCAATTCATCTCCTACTATTTTATCGCTCTTGGTAGCCAACGGAGTTCATCCTGAATATTTCCTCTCTGGGGTCTTTCCCTGCGTTCCTATTATGTGTCATTTATATTTCTGATAAATTCTCCCCATTATTTCTCATTAATTTAATTTATTTTACTTTCCTTGTGTTTGATCTGTCTTGCACACATATTTTCACGTTTTTGAATCCACATTAGCCATAGTGCACCTATAATAAAAGGATTTAAATATTACCCCTCCTTCATTTTTTACTATGTTTGTGCCACTACTTGCTTGTTAAATGGGGAGGAATGGGCTTCAGTGATCAGATTCCCAATAACTCATGCGTCGGTCCTTTCCACACCAAGGGAAACAACCATTCGAACGGATTTGGAGAATAGAAAGGAGGATATTGGAAGAGACAGAGTGAATGGTATGAGGTTGGGAAGATTGGAGTTAGAAGGAGCGACAGTAGCGTGTGGGACGCGTGCAGAGGAGGATGAGAGAGTGTTGGAAAGGCGGAGTGGGATGATGGAAGGTTTGGAGTCGGGAAAGGAATAATTGAATCCCAACCGAGAGATCTGTTTGATGAGGAATGGCGTATTCCCGGCAACGCACGCTCTCAACCGTCGGTCGTCACAAACCTCGACGGAATTTACACATATCCGTGGGTAACATGCGATAGCACGGAGGTAGGAAGGTGCTCCTGCGGTCTAATTGATTTATTCCTCGTTTTTAAAGGATACTAGATTAAATATTGGGGCAACCCTTAATGGTTCGCGCGTTCAGATGGACAGAAAAAGCTACTGCATGTATAAAAAAACATGTTTATCCGATGTTGTCGGTGTATCCTTTGCGGGGACAGAATGAAAATCGAGGGATAAAAACGATTGGAAATGTGAATTCCAAACACGTAACGCTGCCGGAGTGACTGAACATAAGATCGTATTTGGCTTAGGTTGGCATTGAATCAAGAAAGACATGGCAAGTATACTAACTAGGTTTTGAGTAATTTAGATACGGTCCTCGTTCAGCATACAAATAACCCAGCGCAACAAATATCTATTTATCAAAGGTATGCTAATTATTGTGGTAATACTGGGAGCATATTATTGCATGTGCAATTGTTTGAATAGATTGAATCTTTCGAGATAAACTAACCCCTTGTTCTTGAATAATTGTTGAAGTTTCAACTGGTTTATTAATATATAATATATTATATATGTATATATATATATATATATATATATATATATATATATATATATATATATATATATATATATATACACACGATGTAGATAGGATGGAGGAGATAGACACACAAAAAAAGAGACGATCACACTTACATCGCTAGCTTTCGGAACTAGTCCGTCTTCACATTTGTTCCGTGATACGCCTTGAAGACGGACTAGTTCCGAAAGCTAGCGATGTAAGTGTGATCGTCTCTTTTTTTGTGTGTCTATCTCCTCCATCCTATCTACATCGTGTGTTCATCGCCGCATGGCTGACTCCAATCCATCAACGTATATATATATATATATATATATATTAGATAAAATGACATATTAATTATTAATATGTAACTTTATCATGGTCATCTGAACGAGAGAAATAAATATTCCTTAAGCAGTGATATTTTAAGACATGGTCTTAAACTGACCATTCAAACGCAGCCATATACTGCAAAACTTTTGAGAGTATCACTTGGGCGACACTGTGGATTTCCTAATTAGTTGTGCCCGACATGCAATCGTTCGACTTTTATGCTGACCTTACTTTTCGCGTTGACCTGGATAGTTCAGTAGCAGAAGAATTTGTTAGACAGTTCCTTTTACATTTTTTATTAATCTATAACAAAAATCAAGTGATATTGGAACAAATTTAAACCTATATGTATAACAAAACAGATGGTTTGAACAAATTTTATTTTAGTCTCTGTGTCCACCACTATGTACCACGCCTACAAGAGCAATTTTCTGCAGTTGATTATAACAAATAATTATACATAGCAAGTGCTTTTAATTATCCCTTATAAAATTGCACATAGTACATTTCTTATTTTTTTGCACATTAGTTGCATATAGTACAAGTACAGTACTCTTTACATTACAGAAAAATATGGATAAATTCCGTACCAATTTCAGGCATTGCTTGTAAATTGGATACCTTGAAAATCGTAATCACGTTTCATTGAATAAGTAAGAAAAAACCGAGACATATTATGTACATATATAATTGATAAATATGACTTTTTTCTTTTAATTAAACAATCCATGTTTTGCATGTTATGTCATGGTTAATATATTGCCCTCATATTTATTAAAGAACAGGTTTGAATTATAAACACAAAATAACTCTTTTCACCATGCTCCCTAATTTGGCCTGGGCTAAATATGTATCGGTGTATATCCTAGTTGGTACGCATTAGAGCTTGTTACTGATTTATGTATAGTGCCACTTCTGAGGTTAAACCACTTTAATACCTTATGAAATTTTGATATGTCGTTATTATAGCGACTGAATTTTAACTAATAAGAGGAATTATGGTTAAAATTGTGATAATTTCGCAATCAGCCACATTATACCATTTTGGAGCATTATCAACAGACTGAGGGTCAAAATTTTACATGAATTGCCCGCAAACTAAAACGTATCTTTACTAAGATTGAACTAAAGTGAATTCAATTTCTTAATGAACGGCGGAGGAATTACATTTTAAAAGGAAATTAAATTCGCGAGAAATTTTTTAAGCTTCTTATATTTTGCTGATTTACTGAATTAATTTTGTGTGAAATTAAATTGCTGAAGTAATTTTTAGCCGCATAAATCATCCATGATCGTTAGGTAACATTACATGGCTAACAATGAACTTTGACGAACGCCTGTACATATGGCTTACAGTCGCTGACACAATCCTTTCTTTACCTATAAAAACTATGAGCGAGTTTAAAGTAGTTCTTCTTGCTTAACCTTTCCATCATAATATCGTTATTTATTGAATGAAAAGTTTTTTAATACCTAAAAACAGGGCTGCTACACGCCAATTACAATTTATTGAATTATAGAAATACGTCATCAAACTTTCGTGTGAATCTACGGTTTCTTCACCTTTTGGAACTGGTATTGCTTAAAAATAAAAACTCTTTTTTAATCCAGGTAGCCAAAAGTCTTTTTTAACAAGTTTCTCAAGAGTTTTAGACTTTACCGACAGTTATGAAATTGGCCGATACTTAGTTTTATTGAGCCGGTCAAATTTTTTATAATAGGGAATTACAATAGCATTCTTTAGTTCATCAGGAAATTCTCCTTGGATAAAGATCATGCAAGGGCTGTTCAAAAGTAACGGGAACTTTTTTTATTGCGCAAAAGTTGATAGTTTTAGCGAAATCTGGTTGGCAACGCTGCATTATTCACTTCTTCATGAGTAGCAAAGGTTTTCTATTTCTTCAAATCTTGTTTAGTTTCCAACCTATACCTAGTAAAGCGGAAGCCGTTTTAGCTGGATTGGCGATTTTGCCAATGTCCCAGTTTCGGATATCAACGTTGAAACATTGAAATTTGCATGTAGCTTTGGAAATCTGATGCGGAAGCCTTCGAGCTTTTGAAGAAGGCTTACAAAGAATCCCTCCTAGTTGTATACAGGGTTATGGATGGTTTTCTCTATTCAAAATTGGTCGTTCGTCAGTTCTAAGGGCTCCTCAACAAGGAAGGCCTTCGATGTCAACTGATGGCAGTATTCCTCAGAAAATCGAGGAATATTGCGTGCCAACCGTCGTCAGAGTGTCATAGAACTTGCTGTGAAGTTATGAATCGTGATTTATTATAGCAAGTTGTTTTGACCGAAAAATTGACCATGTGTCGGAAGGCAGAAAAGTTAGGACCTTGTATGATAGCAGCCAAGCAGAGCGACCTTCTTCGACCACGACAAAGCGCCTGCCCGTAACTTTCTTAGTTCGAGGGAGTTTGCAAAAATCAACTGACTGTTCTATTCCAGGCTCCATACTTACCTGGCTTACCTCGGAGTGACTTTTTAAAATTTTCTTAATTAAAGTTTGAGCTTAAAATACGTCATTTTGACGCCATTGACGGTATTAAAGATGGTTCGGCACGGCCAGGGGAGATGATACACAAAGAAGCACACAAGAACAGGTGAAGTGCAAACATTCCTGGAATGTATCTACTGAAGTAGAAGTATGTATCTACTGAAAGGAGAGTAGTTATTAGGACCTATAAGTTATAATTTTTAAATGATATTGTTTACAATAATCCTATTGCTTTTGAACGGTCTTCGTATTAAAAATATGCGTCAGGGCATCAACAATGAGAATCAGTTAAAGTAACTTTTACAATCCACTGGTAAGTTTAGAGGTCAATAAAGTAACGCACTAGAACCGGATTTTAATGTATATCATCATTTTTAGGTGCATACTGACAAGGTAATTATTTCTAGAGTTTATTTGCATATTCTATGAAAGGCTCCGGACTCTTCATACGTTCATTAACGTGAACCGCAATACAAAGGTGACGATTTTGGCCTCCGCTAACAAATAATTCAATTACCTATGTCCATGTTAAGCCGGGCGTTAATTTGAAAGATGCTCTTGAGTGATAGAATGATCCTATTAACAATGTCGTTTGTGTCATTATTGTATTTTCAACCAAGTTTCTTGGAAATATTTGGACCCAAGAACACACTAGTCTGATATTCCGTTGGTTTAATTTTGGTCTTTATTGAAGGTAAGTGTAAGCATCGGTCACTTTTAAGACACTCAAAGTTGTTTTTTGTTTTTTTGTTTGAAAATATTTTGAGTACTAACTGCAACTGAAATTTAGTGACATATTCCATACATTTGAAATGTTCTCTGTTCCGTTTCCTGAGTTACATACTGGCCCCTTAATACTCGGCTTCCTGTGACCTTAGTCCATTTCGCCAACGCCGGGAGTCAAAGACTAATAAAATAAATGAAATTCAAATTCACATCAAAGAAGTTATTAATTTTCTGCCAAAAGCCCTATTATCCTAGAATGTCTCAAAAACATTATGCGTAACCATTCGTAGCGTAAGATGAGCCTCTGCTTTGTCTGCGCAGCGACGGTATCATATTTCGCTTCCCCCAATCAAGTGGGGAGTTTTGTGTGGAATGTGGAAAGGGTATGCTGAGAGGTGAACGTTGGCTAAGCGTTTTGTTTTGTACCATCGTCCAATTCAGGTGTGGTTTTTTATGGTGTGGGTCACTTAGGTTTCACTGGTAAGGCCTCCGGAGAAACTGGAACCGATTAAGCGTTTCAGGGGACAGACTGCAATGACAGAGAAACATCCTCATCCCTCTATCATTCGAGGGATGAGGGATATGCTCACCACGGCTCAATTAGGCTTTCCCCTCCCCCAAAGAGGTTAAGGATTTATGAGTAGTCTTTCAATAGGCTATATTCTTGTGGCGTGACACGTGTGAATCATCCCGCGATAAACCGTGCTCTTGGAAGGCATCAGTGGTGATCGATGAACATTAATTTTTTTCCGTGAAGTACTCCCTTCCTCTGTGTTGGCACGTAAAATGTGATTGTGTTTGCCAGACACGATTGTGAAGGATTTCCTCTTTGAGAGGCCTTCTGACAGTGAGAGATATATTAACCGTGGGGTAGAAATCTTCCCAGACGTCTGTCACTGTCCACTATCAGTTTCTTTATTTCAAAGGCTACTAGGATCGTAATTGTTGTTGTGAGCTAGATATTCATATAAGGTGAATTGGGACATGAAAATGAATATTGTTATCAAGGCCTGAAATTTCTTTTCTGAATCTTTGGACATGCTATGTCCCTGACCTATTATTCAGCAAAATATAATGATTCAGACAAACGTAATGCCTCAGGGCCTCAGGCTCACACGCCGTTACGCTCGGGATATTCATTCGTTTCCTTTGAGTTTTCAATGGTGTTCATGTCTCTAAGTTTCGAGGCAGCTTGTTAGCTATTAATTATCTTATCATTGGATGGACATGTTCGCTTTGGCGAAACTCCAGTTGAATTCATAGCTACTGTTCAGTTTGGCAAATCTGTTCTGCAATAATCAATGTGCCGCTCTAACTACCAAGAATGTCTATGATTTACTTATGTTTGAAAACCTTCAATTCTTTAAATTATGTCTCATTTATCTCACTACAATTGGTAAGTTAATGATTTATGAATAGTCTATCAATATGCATTGAGTTTCCGACATGTTGCTAAATTAATTCTTCTGTGAAATAACAGTGACACTCTTCGTTGCTGCTTACGTTGCCTGTGGTTCGCTCATCATAACAACCAATCTAATTAGAATTTGTGATAAGGTTATTGAGGATAACTCAGCATAATCTCTATTTTTTATAATCTTCTATTTATTATGTTTTAGTTTGATTGTTCCCTACCTCTCGATCTATGAATTTGTTGACCTTTTTTTTCTCGTCATACTTGAAGTTTTTGCCGTTGAACGTATTCATTCAATATAATTACTTCTAATTAAAAGTGCCTTGTTGAGCTGGTTTTCACTCTATCGAGTTCTTTATCTTATCTTATTTTGAGTAATTGAACTGATAAGTCAAATTTAGTAGGGGCCCTCATACAACAGGTAAAATAAACGGATAGAATTTTGACTCAATTAATGAATTGAAGGAGCGTCTGAAGAAATTACCACTTGGCTGTTTCCACATGAGGTTTTATTGTTACCGACCATGGTTTTGTTACAGAGTAACATTATCAAGGTGACCTTGATAATGTTACTCTGTAACGAAACCATGGTCGGTAACAATAGAACCTCATGTGGAAACAGCCAAGTTGTTATTTCTTCAGACGCTTCTACTATGAAGGATTTACACGAAGTCACGCCGGCTACCATTACTTATAATGAATTGAAGGTTTGATCGGGACACTTGTTTAGTTTGTAAAGCCGCATCCATACCCATAAAACATTTGCCTCGGACACGATACGCAGCATAAATATTTACGCGTTGGCGGCAATTTATGTAAATGTGGACGTGACAACGCACGCAACAATTTATTCTACATTCATCGCACACGCTCCAGACAGAGTCGGTTTATCGACGAACAACAATGGATTTTCGCCGCATTTAGGTTCTCGATGTGGACGCTTCTGCCACACGATCGCTTGTTTGTCGACCCTGTCAAACCGAATTGTTGAGAGACACACGCCGCACGACGTGAATTTGTTTAAATAATTTTCCATTTGCGTCGAAATATTCGCTTTAAACGTATTTGGCTCAAATTATAATGGATTGATGGACTCGGTATAAAAGAAAAAAGTTTATAGATTAATTTCACGTGAAAGTGCACTCAAACTTGCTTCACAAATTAGTACACAAGGAAGAAATAGGTTGAATATTTACTACCTATGGACTTAGAACCATATTAGGCAAGTCGGTACTTCAATATTAATTTCATATATAAACTCTAATTGAAGTATTTTATAGTTGAAAGGCAAGAGGAAGCTTAGTATCTTTCATTTTTCCGTTTTCCCTTGCCTTTTTACTTATATATTTATTTTTTCCGGTTTTATGATGATGAAGTCTGTATTCTTTCTTTCACATTAAAATATTTGCTTAATTAATTCTCAGCTATTGAATAATATTTTACGACAATTGCTAATTAAATAAATGAGATCGCAATTTTGATTGAGTTATAATTATCATATGCGTATTTAACGATCAATCTTCATGAAAATTTACCCTGCTGAGAAAAGCAGATTTCTTTAACGCCGACTTCATCATGACAATTTGATTTTTTTACTGCGAAACCGTGATACAAATGGTATTGTCTCCAGAAACATAGATGATCTTCATCAAAATTATCCCACGTTATGACAAATATATCATGGTTCCCGATTTGTGATATGGGTCTCACAATCGAGAGAGTTGCCTATCAAATTCTACATCTACATAATACCCTGCAAGCCGCCGCATGGGCGTGTGGCAAGGGATGTTAGGTCACCAGCCGTGTAAAGGTGTAAGTTTTTGGAGATGGAATGGTGACATTCATAATAGGAGTGTATTTAGTAAAGCTCAATTTTACTGTGGTCGCTTATTGTTCGCGGAAAGGACGAGTTTTTGTACCTATCTGTTCGGCAGTGTATCTCTCTTTTTTTATCACATCTATCAGACCTAGAGATGTAGTGATGAGTCATGATAATATTCTTTATGTCGCTCTGAAAAATATCAGTTCTGAATTTATCAAACAACATGAGCCTAGCGCGTAGCCTCCGAGTCTCTAGGGGCTCCCACCTTAGTCTCTAAAGGCCCAACTTAACGCCCGCAGAAGTTTTTAATGAAGCGCTCTGCTTTCCTTTGTATTTCATTAATTTTTTTGGTTAAATCTATGTGACCAGGGTCCAAAATGCTCGCGAAGTATTCGAGATGTGGCCTAATCATAACAAAGTAGTATCTCTCTTTGACTTTTTCATCCAAGGACCTTCCTATTACACGTTTAACAAAACCTAGTTTCTTTAATGCTGCGCCACATATGTTCTGTGTGTGTTTATTATGCCAACATAGAACGTCCGGAGTCACTCTACTCGAAGGAAAAATACGCTTCACACTCTCAGAAACACCGGGGCAGCAGAAATGCTTTGAAAAAAAGTGGATGAGTAACCCCTGTAAGATATAAATGTTCTGTATGTGTAATCCCCACGACATATCAGAAGTTAAGGTAATTCCAAAAGTATCTAGGGGCTCCCATTTTAATCCCTCCGAAAGTTGCGAGACACTATATATGTATACGCTCGTAGCAGTTTTTAACGAAACGCGCTGCTTTACTTTGTATTTTATTAATTTTTTTGGTTAAATCTTTATGACCAGAGTCCCAAATGCTCGCGGAGTATTCGAGGTGTGGCCTAACCAGAACGAAGTAGCATCTCTCTTCGTTTTATTCATCCGAGGACCATCGTTTAACAAAACCTAGTTTTTTAAAATGCTGTGCCACACATGTTTTGTATGTGTCATCCCCACGAGATATCAGAAGTTAAAGTAATTCCAAGATATTTTACTGAATTTGAAGATTTTATGTTTACTCCACTCACAGTATAGGTATGGCATTTTTATGATGACTTTCGCAGGAAGTGAACTGTGGTGCATTTGTTGATATATAATTCTAACCCCCACTCCTGGCACCACGAATGAACTTTGTTAAGGTCCGATGACAGAGCTTCAAAGTCCGCGTCTTCGCTCATTTCTCGGTAGAAAACTGTATCGTCTGCAAATAATCTTGTTTTACTGCTAAATCTAGAACTTCGGTCATTAATATAAATAGTGAATAAAAGAGGGCCGATCACACTTCCTTGAGAAACACCAGATGTGACTTCGACCATATCAGAGCTTAAACCATCAATAACTACTTTTTGTTTTTGATCAGTGAGAAAGTCACTCATCCAATTCACTATTTTTCTATTAAATCCGCATGACTGCAATTTGTATATGAATTAACGTAGTAGAGACATTAACTTTAAGTCTTTATACCTGTCACACTTACCTTTACTTCGAACCACTTGCGTTACAGACCGTGTTCACCATCAAATCTTTAGCTTCCTCTCTCAGAACTACCTGCCACAATGGCCAGGTACAACTAGTTAAACTGTTGCTCTAGTAGTAGTACAACTAGTTAAACTAGTTATACTACTACTACTAGAACTTCATTGGTCAGGTACAACTTAACTTCATTCATACTTTACTAAACGGGCTTGATAAAAAAAACATTTTTTATACTATTTCATTCTTTGTATTCAACAACCATTCTTTCTTAGGATGTGTCTCTTTCAGTATTTCACAACGACTGTCGTCTTTTCGACGATTTTATTGCCGATAATTTTTAATTATTAAGAAATATTTGACCGCCAAGAAAGGTCAATCAAATAGTATAGTTATTACAACTGTCGTTAGATGTCTCCTTAAGAGGCGAGAGCACTACCAGGAGATAAATATTAAGATACAAGGACGTAATTATCACCCCATTACGTCATATTCATTCAAGTTTATTTTATCCTAGTAATAAAAGACTTTCGATCAAAATAAAAACCTTTTCGAGTTTACCACCAAAAAGAAGTTTTACCACTTTTAGTATTCGACTCCCGTGATTCATGGAACACGTGTACATGTCTCCTTCCTCAATATCCATATATATTGTCAAAAAGAGCATTAATGCTAATTTTCACCTTTTTTCCAGCGCTGAGCATGATTCAAATTATTAGAAATTAATCCATGAAGACAGTGAACGTCTCATTTAGCAAGTAGCTGACATTTTCATCATCATAGATAAACTTTCTGTTAAAAATCAGTCTAGCGGTAATTATGAAAATATTATTTTGATTTAAGCACCCAACAAACGAGCCAGAATGTATGCATACTCGCTTTTAGCAAAACAAGATTTTAACAAAAGAGGGTGGAAGTTAGTAGGGTAAGTTAAACACAATGTTTATTCTTGCGGGTCACCATAGTTGTGTTCCTTCTATGTGTCTTCTAAGGAGTACAAATATTGAGTAGCCAAAGTAGGGTCACCATAGTTGTGTCTCTATTAAGGGGTACAAAGTAAATATTGAGTAGCACGGGACCACTTTGAATTTGTCTGTTCTAAGGCATTACGTCTCTCTCTACCTTAAGATGAGATCTCGGTATGTTAGCGAACGCTGCCTTTTTAGATGTAGGTATGGAACATGGATTATAAATATGATAACCGGGAAATATCAAAATACAGGAGAGAAGACTGATTGCGGCGATGAATAGGACCTCGTAATGGTGGTAGGAGGGTAACAACAAAATTTTAATAAAGATAGTATGAATATCCCTGGGAAAACGAGGCAGAGGAAGGACATACTTTAAAAAATGAAGAAATATGAATGAAGGAGAAAATGGAATAGGTGTTTAATGAAATGTAAAAGATAAAATTTTACAGAATAAACTTTAGCGAAAGCTCCCCTCAGCTGAGAGGTCATTGAGAAGACTGTATATATACTTACCTTTCATGAAATGAATGTTTCTGCTTGCATTAGAGCTTTCTTTCTCGTTTTTAAGACTGCTTATAGTAAATGATGCTAAACCTTGGAAATATATGAGCAGTGAATCCAAATTTCAAAATCAAATTGTTCTATTATCAATTTTGTTGTTGCTACTTAATTTTTAGCATTCAAAAAGAAAAACAAAAGTTTTTCCAAAGTATTTTATAAAAATACAATTACAAAATATTTTCACATCCAAGTGTGACACATCTATTTGAAAAAAAAACACAGTAAAAAGTAATCAACATAATTTTTTATAGAAAAATATACAATGACTAGGATTTCATGATTAGTTGTTAAACAAATTTTTTGCCCCAGATACTCAAGTATGCGTATCATAAAATTGAAAAAAATGTTGCCTCCGGGAAATATATTCTGGTGTGTTTTGAAGTGATCCGCGGTGATTGTATTCCCTGAAAAAAAAAACAAAATGTCATGATAGAGGATTTTCAGAAATCACCTTATTCTTATAACTAAAAAATTCATATCTTCCCATTAATTACTCTAATGATCAGTAATATAGCATCTTTTTAAAAGTTAAGTTTCGAACAAAACTATAAGTGATGAGCACTGGAGTTTAAGAAGGTCTAAAGGGATAAACCATCAATGAATGTGGGAGATTTCCAGGACGTGAAATCGACTGTCGGGAGCAGGAAAGGATTTTAGCAGTGGGGAAGTAGAAAAGGAAGGAATCGACAAGGGAAGAAATTACTGGGGGAAGCGGAGAGGAAATGAAGGGAGATGCCATTGATAGCATTATCATTCTTACACCTTTATCATTATTCGACAAAAAAGCATTATGTTTAAAGTCGAATTAACGAGAGGAGAGTCATTAACTAGTTTTAGCAATATTTTCAATCACGTTTCACATCCACACCATATTCACCACTCGTCGACAGCGATACATAACTATACTTAAAACTATGGCCCGTCATAGCAGAAAAGTATTCACTAAAACTCAAGCATGTCAAATGGCATGAGTGATGATTACCTGTTTTTGTCTGTTCTTGGCCATAGACTGCTGCCTTGCAGTCGGAATATTTTTGGACACTCCTGCTGTTTCTTGTTTGCTGAACATAGATGGTTCGCAACAAAGAGCTCATATTGAGCTAAGGCAACGATAATCCTATATTCCAGGGAGATCACTGTGAGGAACCATTTCAAACACCCTGAAAAAAAATAAATTATTTAAGATTATAATGCTTGTGTTATAAAAAAAGCAGCTTCATATGAGTTTAGCTGCCAAGATTCTCTTACTTAGGCTTCTTGTTTATCCTTCGGGAATATTATAAGCACTGCTGACCACCTCAGGTATGATTTTATCATGATCAACAGTTAAAGCCTCGCTAAAGTCTTTGGAAATGAAACCGGCAACCAGTCTCTCTGTTGCCGACAATATTTGCTCAGAGTTCCATTTAGCAGTTTTGTAGGCTTCCAACAGCTCCTGGATTCGAGGCTCGAGAGTTGAGGGAGCACTCAGGGGAAGAAAGAGGCGAATGAAATGTCGTCCTGCATGCCACACATTTAGCTTCTCATTGTGTCCAATACAGCGGCCTTCTATGCAGGGACTGGAGGAGTGGTCCACCCCCAATGACTCATTGCGCATTTCAGAGGGTAAGCGCTGGTGACATTCATCTGCGCTGGTGCAAGAAGGCTCCATGACTCCGACGTCATCAACATCTGATAATTTAAGGGTGGTTCCGCCGACAGTAACAAACTGCTGCCTTCGAAAGTCAGTCATTGCCAAAGATCCGAGAGGAGAATGAGCTAGGCGGTGAAGGATTCGGGCCATTCCAAGAGACAACTGAAAGAAAGAGAAAATAATTTTCCGTAAGTTCCTGAATGTGAAGAGAAAGCGCAATTCTACCCTTTTTTGCTACTAAAACCACGAGTTAAATGTAATAAGTAGATACATATTATAGGCTCGAATTTTTAAAACGTTTAACATTATAAAAGGATCATTTATTGAAAAAATGTTTCCATAAAAATATCTAATGTATGCTACGAATTCTGTGTCTCAGGGAAGTCCCGTATGAGAGGGTTTCAAAGCCTGAGTTCAAAATACTTACAGGGAAGCTAGGATCTCAGCTCAGGCACATGATTTTTAGTGAGGGTTTCACTCATTTGTATCACCACCCCGCTTAAGATCTGGTTTTATCACATTACATATTGCTACCTCTTATCTCATTTACAATATGCGTATGTTGCTCAGTCTATGATTAGAAGATTCAATTTTATGAACAACAATGTATGAAGTGTCAACTTTTCCAAACTCAGGCTCAGCATCGATTGACTGATCCTGATTCCTTGCTATACCTCAGCCTATAAGTTTTACCTTCAATCTGATTTTGCACTTTTGATCAATAATTGGTATATTAAAAACACCATCATGACGGAGAGAGTTCATTAAAAAAAGGCATTTGCCTGAAAAAGCCAGCAATACGAGTGTTATTATTTTTAGTGAGGCCTCTTTATTTCAAATCACCAGTTCAAAAGAAAATGATTCTGGAATGCATACATCATGTAGCAACTCCACTATGCTATGTAACAAGCCTTATTCATTATTGGGGAATATCTGAAAATTATCGACTGGTCCAATTCGACGGCTCTCTGGAAATTACTCTAGCTACGCATTATATGTATGATTTTACACTTTCCCGGCGAATAGCATTAGTGTACATTTCTCGGGCTCGCCACCGGGTAAGATATTTATAGGCTGCCTTTGAATATCTTACCCGGTGGCGAGCTCGAGAAATTTACGCATACGCACTATATGTCATTTTTCAAAATGAATTTTTTCGAATTTAAATACTCTAAAATATGAAAAAGTCTCCGAAATAAGAAACATCCATGAATGTGAATTGAAGGCAAAATGTAAAGCCCTTGCAAGAACCAAGCATTGTATTTCGGCATATAAATTGGACCGAGCTTTCCTATCTTAGGATGAAACTTTTTTGAGGGATAAAATATTACTGAAATGATATGATTTCTCAACAGGATTTTCGAGAAACCATTAGAAAATGAAGTACTTTGCAACGTATATATAACTTGTGTAATATTTTTTTCAGATTCATCATTTAAAATTTGTAGTATGCACCCATAATTTTAATACATTGTATAGACACATCAATTTATCAAATTTAATTCTATTTTTGATGAATTATCATGGGGAAACATGGGAATTCATTAATTTGCAGAGTTAGTTAGACGTTACTAGACTTAAAGTCTCTTTTGAGCAGGTGGATACGGAAGATAACGTGTATCAAACTTGTAGGTTTGGTGAATATCAGGGTGTAGTGTACAAGGGTGTGAATTGCGAAATGGCGTGAAAATCTAAGTAGGAGACAACTGTAAGTCTACGTATTATTTTTTTCGTTTACAATTGAGAGTACCTAAGTAACTTATGCATCCATATTTTGCAAAAGAATTACAAGTGGCAGGGCCATTGCGCAATTTTACAACCCTTTGATGCTATAATCTTGTCTTTTAATATTTTTTAAATCAACTCTGAAATTCACGGAAAAAGTTATTTTTATAACTTGAAATGTGAGAAATTTACACATTGCTGGCCTCACAGGAAAAAATTAATTTTATTTTTAAATATGGACTGAATCTGATAAGGTCACACGTCTTTGTGACCAAAATCATTTGTGTTATTTTAATTTCATGCATATTGTCATTTTTTGTACCAGAGTCGGAGGGCATCCCTCACTATCTAGACTTCCTCGTGAAATTTACACCTGCTTATCCTCGAGCTAAATTTAACCACTCGTATGACTGCGTGTTCCGTTCCAAAACCCCCCTCTTCAAAGTTGCCGCACCCATATATATTACTGACTTGCCCAGTTGACGTAATCTATGCTCAGCCATTGCTTCTTAAATTATTCCTATTTCCCCGATTTTCTTTTTTCGTCAACCCCTTCCAATAACCCGAGGTAAAAATATTTAGAGAATTTTCACTGTTCTCGAAATCTTGATTCGTTAATAGACAAGAAAAAATGGAAAAATAAAGCTTGTCTTCCGTGTTCAAACATACGGACTGAGAGAGGTGACCAAAATTTCAGTAGTAAAGTATTGCAGTAGTAGTAGGACACATGTTTAGGGTTCTACTCACTTTTAATCGATCCTCCCATGATAGTTGAAGCAATCTAATTGTATCCAATGGGTCACCCAACTCCGTAACCATTGCAACGGGACCAAAATCAGCTATAGGGATGCAAGATCCTAGAACCTGAAAAAAGAGACAGTATGGTTAATACAAAAGGGGACGCTTTAAATGCCACTCAGGAGAAGGGTCTTATTTTTTGACATTTCCTTATAGAAGGAGAGAGAGGAGAAATTACATTCGGTTGAGAGATATCGAACAGGATAAGAATTAACAGTCTGTCTGCCATATGGGAGTCAATAACTATAGCCGACATTATGACTAGAGATTACCCAGGGATAAGGGCTGGAGAATGAATAAGAACGCAGCGGTAAGGGATGGGGAAAGGAGTTTGATGCAGTGTCATTGTGTCACAGGATGATTCATGCAAACAGACCTATCTAGGAAAAATGGGAGGTTAATAGGAGTGGGAAAGTGCAAATAAGAACGAGTATGGAAATAAGAGGCCAGAACAGAAAGAATTAGGTGAGAGAAAGAGATAGAGAGGAAAGCACCAGGGAAGGCTGCGATGAAGGTCGAGGAAAGGCAAAATAGAAGCTAATTGAAAATAAAAGCTAATTGGAAATGCAAAAAAGTTGGACAAGACACGGATGTGGGGGATTAACACGCTTACGAAAGATGGTGTGAAGATGGAACAACATCCGTGAGAAAATAGAAAAGATACATGAGAGTTTGTTAGGTATTAGGTAACAAACCGGTGACTAAGGTATTTTTGTGGTTAACAAGAAGTATTTTGTATTACAGTATTTTGGGCTTTTAAACTGATGTATAACATTCGCGAAACACTAAGCGATCCGACGTGGAGTATATATTTATTGCCGAATTCCCAGAATGTCACCCGAGGGAATAGGAGACAGTCGGTCAATATTTATGCCATCCATTCATATTCACAGTCAGTTGTACGTCCAAGTTAGTTTTTAATCGATCTTGTCTGTTGTCCGGGTAATTTATTTTTCTGCCGGTGGTTTATAATAAATTGAATATAGAGGAGGGTTGATGGTATTGGCTGGCTCTCAGGGACCAAAACATCAACCTTCAGTCGATTTTCAGGAAACCAAATAAGTTCTGTGAAGAATAACTAAGTACACTATGGAGAAATGTTTTGCAAGGAAATGCGATTAATACTGATCAATCAGTTATTTTCAAAAAGGAATGGAAAACAGGAAAGGATAAATTATTATGAATTATTACCGCAATTCGTAATGCATCAACCTGCATTTAATTCCATTCGATGCATGGATATGCTCTTACCGTATAAATGGAATCTTACACTATTTGATATCGCATTTCATTTTGTTTTCTTATTTTGTTTTGAATGGTGGTCATGTTTTAAGAGTTTTCATTTACTAACAGCTTATTCTCGAGAATGCAGTATTTTGCATTGATAAAATTCACCAATTATAAAACACGAGGATTGTGCTATATCACTCGATGTACAGCTTCACTCGGACTCACGCCCAAAATATTTGGTTGAATAATTTTGAATGACACTATATAAGCAGTTCACATAATATTCAGGTAATTTGCGCTTCCTCAGTTGAGTTTTAGGAGAGCAGTTAGAACTTGGAGAGGGGTCTGCATGGATTTCGAGATTTAACCACGTTCGTTGGCTGTAATTGGCAACAGTTTCGCTGGGATTCCAGGAAGCGTCTTCGGCTCGAAGGATGGACCTTTGACCTCAAGACGACGATAGGAATGTCAGCAAAATAGCTGTCAGATACAGCCAACGAACGCGGTGAAACCCCGGAAGCTATACAGACGCACACTTATCGAGCCGCGGAAACATAATCACTAACACGAATCCGAGAAGTTATATATGTTTTAATTACGATAGAATGTAATGTTGACGAGATTTCCTATGGAAAGAACAAATTGGATATCTAGCAGGATCATCCGTGGCCACTTGCGTTCGTATCAAAGAATTAGTGAATGATAGCTAAGGTGGGAAATTTAAGGGGCCGGGAAAACAGTGATGGAACGATCAAACAATGTATTGCAAAAACACAGCGGACATGGACGACATTGAAATGAGTTACGGGGCAGAAGGTAGATCTCTGGAAGCAAAAGATCATATACTGACGATGCGCGAAGACAGCTCTACCCATATTATAAGTGGCTTCCGCGCACCTCCGCAATAAGGAAATGGTCGACTTGCTGAGGGCGAGTGGGTACGCGTTCGACAGATGGACGTATTGTTGATAACCAATTCGTGTGATTGTGAGTTTGAAAGAGTGTTCTTATCTGAGGAAAAGGGAGCGCCATCTTTCAAGGGTTACGCAGTGATACTCGGATCAATCACCTGGCGACATTGGCAGGATTCGTAGCTCTGTGCCTCGGGGTGTGAGATATGAGAGGGATGCGGGAAATTTCGCCGATTTTTTTTATTGTCTCCGCATGATGACCCAGTGTGAGTGTTGTTAATTCTATTTTATATCCTACTTGGATTTGGAAACTCTCCTTACTTATTTTTTTCTCTCAACCTTATGTTCAAATGTATATTGTGCGTAATCAGAATTATTCATTGCTCAAAATCAACTGTCAAGCATCCAGCATTTGGGTCATTTTTCTTCACGCCCTTACCGGCAAATATGTTAGCTTACACTGTCCTTTTTTGCTTAAGCGAATCAGATTTAAGTTGTTACAAACGCTGAAACTTGTAAAGCGGTTATATTTATGAATAATTCAAACAGTTTTTCGAGTTAAAATATAACAAAGTGCATGATGCTATTTTTATCTCTATTTATTTTAAAACTTCTTGTTATAGATATTTGGCATTGATATGGTTTTCCAGTTGCGTTATCAATGAAAAAATATCGAAATTTTTTGTCAAGACAGTAGATCGCATTGATAAAATTACCCTGGAGCTTAGTAATAACTGTAAAATGTCCGAATAGAGTTAAAATTAGTTGTCTATTGGTTCAATAAGGTAGTTTTTATAGATTTCATTACTACAATTACAACCTTTGCATTATCCTCTTACGAAAAGAAAATGGCAAATAAAAGGTATTCATTCTCTACCATAAAATTAAAGTTATTTAATGGCCTCACAAGGAAAGATGAAAAATCTGTGCAAATAATTTGACTCACGCTGTTTACAATTTAGTGATTTTATTTATAAATGCGGGCTCATATCATTGCAGTATTAAAAAGGCAGTGAGCTAATAAGATGGTAGTAGTTGGCTTGGAGCCTCGCTTTTGCAACTTAAAGCTCAACTTGTTTAAAAAGATTGTGTATATGGTTTATAGCATGAATACTTCTGCGAGCTGATTGTT
Organism: Ceriagrion tenellum; assembly: GCA_963169105.1. Lineage (NCBI taxonomy): Eukaryota > Metazoa > Arthropoda > Insecta > Odonata > Coenagrionidae > Ceriagrion > Ceriagrion tenellum. Next base: position 23,295,692 of record OY720636.1, read on the forward strand.
TAAGATAAAACTTTCATATTACCGTAATGTCAATGTGCCAATATTTTAATTTTTTTGTCGATTTTTGAGTAAATATTATCAATTTTGTGGATATTAGTTTAGGAAGTTTGCGAGAGATTTTCCAGCATTTACGGTCTCGGAGAGATCAGATTCCTAATAATGTTAAATTGACTCCTATGTACCCTTGGAAACGGATTGAAAAATTATGAAATGTAATGAATAACTAAATAATTTGCTTGATTAGTATTCCGTTCTTCAATTAAATTCGTGCTGAGCGATCCTACTTCTTTAACTACATACTTATACTCTTGGCATTTAAAACCAAAATTGGTAATCACGACCCATACTTTCTTATATTTATTTAACTCTCTTATGTATTTTAATTACGCTCTTAAGTCGAACGATTGCAGCAACTTCCGTCAGTTAGGCGCCTCTTTTTGATATACTAGACTCTTGAAATTAATGTTGAATACTTACTGTTGATAGATATTTTTTTTAAAAATTTTACGAATCTTTTGCTACATAATGATTGCAAATGGCATATAAAATAATCCTTTGACAATTAATTCCAATCATATATCTGAATAATACGCTTAATTCTTTTCTATAAATTCGTTTTCATATTCCTCTTCCATTCACAGCTGAGAACAGGGCTCTATTCAATAAACTCTCTCACTTTCAATATGATTTTCATTAAATTTTGAATCATTCAGAGATATCCGTCCCGTAAATTGGAATATTCATCCTGTGAATGCGCAAAGAGGGATAGGATTTTATATTAACTTTTGCAGAATTGACCTTCCACGATCTATAGGGAGTGAAGTAGAAGGCAAGAGCAACAAATGCCGTATTCTATTACTCCAATCGTAATTTCATAAGTGAATAACAATTTTTTTCGTGAAAAGTTTGTTTTGTATCAGTTTTGGCAATGGAGTATTCTCATATTTCTTTCAATTTCCCCAATGGTAACATGCGAAGTAATTTTGGATACTTCGTCCGATTGATAGTCTGCATTTGGACTACAATTTTTCAATGGCATTGATTTTTAATGCGTACATTAGATCGCATTAGCATTCTTTCAGTCATAATTCGATATTACATTTCGGCGTGAAGCGTTGAACAATGCGCAAAAAAAGGTAATACTGACCGTTTATTTTTTACATACAACGAAAAAAATGAAAAATGGTAGAGATTTTGCTGTGGAGGCTTATTCAGCTGGACATCAAAATATAGAGAATAGTACTTTAAAAGACTTTCTCCAATAGTGAACAGTAACTTTCGTATAATAGCAATAGGTTAACGACAATGCTTTAAAGAGTAGTCTACGTTGGTGAGTATAAAACTGGTAACAGTGCAGTGGGTCTTCTCTTTTCTTAATTAGTTCCACGATACATGGTACTGTTGTGTTCCCTTAATGCATTTCTGTTAAAACCTCCAAAAAATACGGATGTTATAATAGGTTCACCTAAAACGATGTTTAGTGTCGCAAGTCATTTATTAGATTCGTAGTAATTGCAGGTATATAATCGTTTCTTCGTTTATTTGTGTCTCCTCTAGTATTGTCGCCTATTTGCTTTTAATACAATGGATAATGTAAATATTGAATTTGAATTGACATGTCTGATATCTTAGAGATCATAATTGTGCTGGTTATATTTTATTCATGAGTGATATCCACACCCTCATATTCAATTACCAGGCATGTTTTCAGCCAGTTTCTTCATTTTAAAAGCCACATTTGGGAGTGTTACTTAGTGTTATTAATAAATCACATTCTGAATGAATTTGTAAATCACAAAATTTCACGAGTTAAAAGTACGGCAGAGAATTTAAATTTCAACACCAAGATTTGTCTACGAAAGGCGAATTATAAAAAAAGAGGATCTACAACCCAATGAAATGGAAATGCTGATATTTACTCAGTAAAGATTAGACTCCAACAGCTACCACCGTTTTAATATCAACTTTGTATGTAAATAAAGTGGTTACTATCTCCGTACAAAAGTAATGGTTTATTTCTCTTAATTTTTAAACATCTTCTTTATATTTTTTTGCCTGGCAGCAATAGTACTTTTTACAAACTTTTACTTTTGTATTATTTGGAGGGAGATTTTTCACTCTTGAATCAACATAAGCTAATGCTTGAAATATGGCGCTTGTAATTGCTGCCAATTGGCTAATTGCCAATACAAAGGACTTATGAGCATATTTGATCGTAATATATGATACCACTAAGAAGGAGATGAATGTAACACCATACGTTTCTTGTTTACATTGCCGGTCCCAATTATATTTCTCCAAGATCAATCTCGATTAATGATGGAGAAATGGCTGCTTTGATGTTTTGATTTTTCCAAAATGCGCCAAAAGACCAACCGTATGCCGGTCACCAGCACCTCAACTGAATTTTAAATGTATAGAGACCCGATTCGGATTTTCGAAGTTTTCCCTAGACTACTGCATAAATAAATGAAACGTGTAGAGAACATTAATTTTCGAAACGTCTTTAAAAATCGCATCGTAATAAGTAAATTAACCGTTCTCAAATTTGGCTGGAATATGTCTCATCCTTTTTCGTAATGTACTACAATCAATCATAAGTCGTGGAATACAGCGTCAGTCGTAATCATAGTTCTAACCTTGAAAATGGCAATGAACACCAGGTTTGCCTTACGTTTCCTAATTTCTAGTACTATGAGTTCTGATTAAACGACAGAAAAATAATGTTGATGCGTCTGCTCGTAATTTAGTCCATATCTTAGTGTCGTAAAATATTGCATAATTTTGTAATATCAAATTGTAAAAACTCTGCCATCGAGTCACATGTTTTTCAGTCCTTTTTGTGAAATATTTTCTAGGCTAAAGCTTCGTTTGTTGACAATTATTTCTTCACCGATTTGCTTTGCGTAGTTTATCAAAGTCGTAAAATAACGGCGCATATGAGTCTCCGGAAGCATTATGTGGCGCGGTTTACAGCCCATTTAACGAGGCAACCTGACCGCAATGTTCCAGTCAAGGAGAAGAAGACAGTGCTGGATGATGGGTAAAGGGGGGGAGGGGGCGGCGGTTTAAGGAGAATGGAAAGAGCCGAGCGACAGTTTGCTGCGGAAGGGTAGGTGGAGGATTCTTCGCACAAAACCTAATATGCCTCTCTCCCTTCCCTCCCCCATTCGTCCTCCAATCTCCTATTTGTTCCTCTACCTCCTCTTTTCCTCGCTACTCACGGCCACAATATTGCTGTGCCACCTCCTGCCCTGCTCCCTTAAATGTCTCCGCAGGGAGCGGATCAGAATGAATGTGTGTTACCACTGCATAGCGGCGCTGTGACCACCTCGTTCTTTTATTTCTTCCCTGTTCTTCGCCCCTTGCCGTTCTTCCATTTTACAAGTCCTTCATTGCGTGGCCTTTCGGGGGCGTTGATAAATGAAGACTGGCATGCGCTCTTTGTGTCGCGTGATAAAAAGAGAGGAAAGACTAAGGCATTTTCTACCACCGGAGAGTTTTCCTCCACGGATTCAAAAATCAGCGCCATCACTCATATTATTTTGAGCAGAAGAATTTTTCGCGTAAGAATTTAGAACCTGCAACAACAGATACATGCGGAATGAGTTGACTGCAAGTAAGTAACTTATTAAGCTAGTAAGTAGTAGTAAGCTAGGCATATTTTGTACTAATTTGTAAAAAGTTTGGATTATTAATAGCGAAATATAAAACTCGAGGAGGAATTTAATGGAGGTGTTAAACACAATACAGGCGAATCAAGATTGAAAAAATGTAAATATTGTTGGGGTAAGTTAGTGTAAAATTGTTCATTGTGTTGCTATTTTGCTATCGCTCAGCATTTTATTTAAATTAAGCGATCATATGGCTGTAGTTTCTCTCTCATGTTACTACTGTAATTGTGAATTTTGGACTGTTTTTTCAAGTATTCCACCTGAATTTGTCAGATTTTAGTGACTATTAGTACTTAACGGTAAGTACATGATCAAATATGACAAATGTGGAACAACTTTTAAGCTCAGTAAGTTTGGTTTATATGTTCTTTTTTTGCCCATGGCCATGTTTACGCAGACGCTGCCTTAAAAAATAATTAAGGAAAACCTCGGCCGTGGGTGAAATGTATTCATGATTAGAAGAGCTCATCATTGAAAATCATGAATGCATCTTTTCACCTTTTTCTCAGTGATGATGATACGGAGTATCGAAACCGGTCGGACCTAATTATTCTCTGTGGTACTTCGCTAGTGTATTTTCTTACTGAAGAGTCTATGTTGTTTAAAGATACCAACTGGATTTCACCATCTGTTTATCCACCAAAGAAGTCAGCAGAGTTCTTGTTTAATCATCTGCATGAGTAAAGGATATTTCAGGATGAGGCAACGGTATATTAATTGCAGCTTACTCCGGTATGTTTCCAAATAAATCTGCGGAATGGTAGGTTACTATTAGTACTTACCGTTTCCATATTACACCACCATGTATTAAAATATTTACAAAATTAAATTTAAAATAACCTATATCTGCAGGAGAATTTGAACCTATATGTTCAAAAAGCGAGATATTCTTATCATAAATATCTTCCTTTCAACTGGGAATGTGCATTGCTGTGCGTGTCGGTGATTTATTAACATAAATGAGGAGGGTAATATAGTTTTTATGTCTTTGGTAAGTCGTCTTGAGAGGCTAAGTAATTGTAAAAACGTGCGGGGATTGGACAGATGAGAGATGAGTTTTATAATCTAGGGTAGGGAGGACCGTAATAACAACCTGTGCGACGGTCGCTGGAACTAACACTCTACGAAATAATATATGTCCCTCCAACCCGCCCAGTTTCCCACCATTCCTCTCATTAAGCGACTCATTGCGTCGTCTGGCTCCACGACTCACAGGTTTACTATTTGTTTTTTAATTTATGGGTACATGCACCGTGAAAAACGGCTACTCTTTTTTAGGTTTAATTTTATTAGTTGTGGAGAAAAAGCCTTATATTTTGGTGCAATGTAAAATATGTGATATTTTTTATTTTTATGAGGTATAATTGATTCAAATGCTTTTGAGCTAGTGTCTCGCTCTAAATTACTTATTAAACAAACCATTACATTGCTTGAGCATTGTGGAAACATTCGCAAAACAAGGAATAAATTATCATCACCGTATTCTCTTGTGGAGCAGAATTAATCTTGACTCTTACACTGTTTACATTTGCAGTGATTTTACTCCGCATCATTCTTCAGCATAAGGCTCTTTTGGAGTACTTGGCAGTTTTTTAATTAATACGACCTCTTTGGCTTCATATTTATTCGGTATAATGTGACACACCTTGGTCTATTTGCTTGTGGCGTTCTGTATTTTAGAGGAGCAAAACACAAGCGGACGCAAAGTGGGAGGATATATTTGATCTTTTGAACGCGGCACAGTTGTTTGTCTGGACTACTAATTAGGAAGACTGGAATGCTCTTCAAGGTTAATTTAGGAATAATATACGAGGCTTCACGAGTCCCAGTTCTGGCTCGGAATAATCCCCAACTAGGCAGTTATAGGATATGAAATAGCACAATTAATATAATTGATAAGGGCTATGAGGGAGTCCACAAGAAAGATTCTATTGGTGACCGTTTGCTTTATTCAGATAGGAAATAGTAGCACTATATTGGTTTTGGAGAAATTGAAATTGGAAACCACCATATATTACAATATTTACCAAATTTTATTTAACTGTGCCATGTGCACGTTAAAACCGAGAGAGAAATGAATTTTTAAGCGCTTACACTAAAACTTCTGAATTTAAAATAACCTATATCCGCAGGAGAATATTGAATGAAGTATCATTCATAAATTCCATTTTTTCGCGGTGAATAATCAAAATAAGTGGTAGGGAGAGCCGCACTAGGATTCGGAAGGGGTTATAGAGATAAAAAAGGGAAAAAACGAGTAGAGGAAAGATGAGTACGTAAACATACAGTGGAATGAGAAGTATTCCTATCGTCAGCTATCCCAAATTTTTTTCTCCATTATGCACCAGCGGAATACAAATGCAGCACGCGAATGCAGAAGACTTCACTTCTCAGTCACTAGGGGCGAGAAAGCTTCAAGGAGGGAGAAATGGATGACCAGTATATTTCTCCAATGAAGGACGCCACTTGATCTGGTCGGCATTGGAGTCGTCATGACATCTGCTATCCTCTGGCTTCCGGAAAGCGATCGAAAGCCTTAAAATCCCGTTTCATAATGGCCCATGAATGTAATTGTCACATTCTGAAAGCATGCATTGGAAATATTATGACTGCCTGAGGGAGAAGAATGGAGGAAAGGGAAGGAAGAGAAGGCGGGCGGAGAAGGAAGTAGCAGCGAAGACGTGACGGAGGGAAAAGAAAACGGGGTGATTTACGAGTGCCGCGCTGGGAAGACAGGAGATCCCTTCGATTGTCAGTAATAGGAGACCAGTCCCCAGACTTCCCGATAGTCCGCTGACTCTTTCTTCGTAACTTTCCTTTTAATTATTCTCAATTGATTCCTCACTTGATTCATTCAATCCCTACCAATTACATTACCCTCGTTACCTCCTCGTTACAGCCTCGTTACCCCCAGAAAACATACCTACACTGCACAATCCATTTAGATTCATCGTCAGAATCCTGTTTTGAGATTCCCAAAAACTTCCGAGTTGAAAGATTCATTGACATTCATTCCGCTTCAGCTGAGGATGGAATTGTAGAAATATATGGGAGGTGCAAATTACACGGGTAAGCAGGAATACACCCGAAGGAATCCATAAAAAGCGTGGGTTCCCTTAAAAAAAACCATTAGCGTTCAACGTGGAAAATTTTTTAAGGAAATTGACCACTTCAATTGCCCTCTATTCTCTCTGCGTCAAGAAGTCTCATTTTCCTTTTAGAGTCGAGGACTATCTGAGGACGGCGATCTTCACCGCGAAAACGCAGGGCCTCTACGTTCATTGAAGCGTACTCAAGGCTTCCGCGGCAGTCGGAGACGGGGAAAAATCAACACGTGCAAATTCGAGTAAGTATGGAATTCCAAACTGATATCCTCCCTTCAAGGAAATAAATACGGGGCGGACTGTATCTCGTGTGCGAGCAATATGTCTTGATTATGACGCCTTATGCTTTTTTATCTCTTTCTCAACCAAAATGTGGATATTGAAGCGCAATTTGTAGCTCCAGAATATTAAGTAGTACAAAAAACAGAGTATTACTAACTACAAATAGGATTTCAAGCATATAATTTACATAGACGTAGCTTTTTAGGTGCCAGCAAAGGATACCTGTGTGGTTACACCTCATAATCATGGCACCTGATCACACGTATCTCACAATCTCGTTTCACTTCCGCTTTGTCCCTCCCTTCAAATCGTCCGACCCCAATAAGGGGGCCTCCATCGTTTTGAAACCAGTAGGGAAAACTTATTGATTCACTTCGGAAGATATTTCCGGGCCAATCCGTTTCAAAGATTTCGAGGGAAGAATTTCTCTCGAAAATCCGATTTAGGCAGTTTTAATGTCACTCGAGATTAATTATCTTTCTCTTTCGCTTGCCCTGCAGCGGAGGCAGGAGTGGGTAGAGAGGACTCCCCCACGTCTTCCTGAGAGTATAACGTGGTTGGTTGGAATTTTCATTGAGGGACGTAAGACTGGGTAACGAATGTACTCATGAAAGTTTAAATTATCGCTCGTTATTATAATCGGCCATTCTATTCCTTTTCTTGAGCTGCCAAGACTTTATAACGAAGTAGAAAAACAATGAAGCATTCCAATTCGGTTGAAAGAACACCATTTCTTTAACCCTTTCGCTGCGGCCCGGTTTCCCGATCATGTGGCTCACCATGCGGCTGAGAAGTGAAAAGTATTGCTCTCGAACAATCGAAAGGTATCGCAACCCTTCCTCGAGAAAGTATTTCCATGGAAGGAAGTCAAGATATCCATCTTTATTTTTATTTACTTGAAGATTAGAAACTCCTCGGAGCGTGGGCGTAAAAGTACGTTCACAGCACCCTGACGTGCTAATGTACAATACCTTGTACAAAGTACAAGAATGTTTCTAGCAGTGAAACAGTGAAATTTATACGCAATTCATTACATTGATTCTTGCAGAAGGCTGAAAATTAATCCTGGAATTAAAGTTTTACGTAAATTAAAGCTTATTGAGCTTGAATGACACGAAAAATAGAAGTTTTCTTCGTTTCTCTGCGCGTTCACATTTTGTACCAAAATAAAATGCATTCTACGAGTAGTTAGTTTTAATATTGTCTTGTACGAAAAAATTTAAATCGAAAATTTTATTGTTATTCTTAACAATTTTAAACAAAACACTAAACTTTTAAGGCTCGCGCTTTTATTGGTTGAGTGATCGTATGGGATATCATAGTATCCCACTGCTTCTGTTTCACATGCGTAGTTTAAAACTAAGAAAATTCTTATCTCAAGGGTTAAATTGCAATTTACAGCACAGTACGTTAAATAAATGCAACAAACTCTTTATTTTGACATTTATAGTATTTCTCAATCACAGTCACATCTTGAATAGTCACCGTTTGTCACTTTATTTCGCCTTCATCGATATTTTTCCGTCCAAAGCACTGATTACAGATGCGGGTTAGGTGATCTAGGCATACCCTCGTATAATACTTATAAACCATTTCTTTGTATGTTTGTCTCTTGACCGCGGAAACATTTAGCATCCTCTGTTGTTGCTTTTTTCTATTGGAGGCAGTGTCAAAGTTTCTGTTTCCGTCGAGGAACAGCTGAATTTTGAATTTGACTAGGGGTCTGGCCCGGGCTCCGCTCGGGTCGTGGGCCCAGGCAGTGGGGAGGATTTTCGAAATACATGATTTTTAGAAAAGAGTAACATGTATTTGAGAAATTAGGAATGAGAACATGCAATATGTAATATGCAGTCGGTGCAAGTGACCTAGGTCGCCTAGACAGCGATTCTAGAGGCCACTCGCTGTTCATCGTCTTGCTGCTCTCGAGCCTGTCGCCGTTGCTCCGTGTTGCGCACTTGCTCCTCGGCGCGTTTTACTCCTGTCATTTGCTGTCGTTGATGGCGTCGATACTCCGCGTCACGCACCTGTACTTCCAAGCGCTCTTCTTCAGTCATGTGCTTACGCCGCTCGTGTCGGTGCTCCTTATTGCGTGCTTGCTCTTCGACTCGCTCATCTTCAGTCATACTGCGATGCAAATGGCGTCGGTGCTCCGCGTCTCGCGCTTCTTCACTCATTGCTTGGCGGCGTTGGCGTCTCTACATCGTGTTGTAGGCGGCTACAGAAGTTTCTCCGGCAGCTGAAAGCTCCTCGCGCTGGCGAAGACGTTCCAAATGATCCAGAGGGTCGTCTTCCTCTCGCTTGCCTTCCTCCTTAAGCATAAGACGTTCTATGGGCTCAAACCGCGGGTCCGCGTCTGCCTGGCGGGTCGCAGCGTTTTCCGAGCCCTGAGCTCGCGCACGCGTCCCTTCAGTCTCTCGGAAACGCTAAATCGCAGCGCGACGCCGATTGCGGGTGGGGCAAGGGGTCGGGGAGGGAGGGGGACGGAGGAAATGGAGGAAGGGGGTTCGTCCAAATGCAGGCTTAAACCGCACACGTTTAGGATGTGCGCAAAGCGGAGCAAATTGTCGAATGACTGCCTCGTCGAACTGCGCCAACAGTCCTCGGCCAATCGCGCCCAAAACACCGCCATTCATTTTTATTCAATCACTTCCCAGAAACAGCGTGACGCATGGGATATCTTGGCGTCTGCCTCGTCGAACTGCGCCCACAGTTCTCGGCCACTCGCGCCCACAACACCGCCATTCAACAGCGTGACGCATGGGATATGGACAGACGGACGGACTTACCAAAATATTTATATAGATTTATCTTGACACTTCCGGCGTTCTGACAAATGCTTACGCATTTGCGGCCTAATAATTTGAAGTGCTATAGCGTATATATATTAACGTCATAAAATTCTGGCAGTAATGAACAGTAAATCGTGGTGCTGTAAGAGGTCAGTGAAAAAATATCGCGTATGGTACTCGAGTGCTTCTATGCGTTTGCTACAAGATAACTGTTAGAACATGAATGCGAGTACAAAAATATTGATAAGATATAAATAATTGATAGCCAATAAGATTGTCAAAAGGAATCACCAAGAGAAACAAGAATTCACGGCAAACTTACCTAATACCGACGAATAGAAAAGTTTCATGTTGTCTGTACAAAACTGTCCCGTAAGAGGTCGCGTGGGATACTATGGTGTCTCAAACGACTTTGCTGCGAGACCCTGACGATACATACAAAGTATCAGGGTAAAAATGACAGCGGATAAATGAGAAAGCTTTGCTTTTATTTATTTATTTATTTTCACTATCCCGAATACAGCACAAAGTGCCAATTTACGTCGGGTGGATAACAGTAGCAACGGACGAGACACAGATAGGCTAGGAAGGGTTTGCTAGGAAGGTTTTGAAATGGTGAGAAGGCTACATGTATTACAAAGCAGACATTTTAAATATATGACCTTGGGATACCGTGGTCACATATTTTAGATTTTTATTCTCCCTCGCATTTTCTTCTCTCATGTGGATCTTGAATGACCTCAATCTTTAAACTGATTCACCTTGGACTGTCACACGTATGCGTGCGGTATCGGAAGTGCTCCTCGCTCGGGCGAGGGGCAATGGGACGAGCCGAGAAACATTTGCTCCCTCTCGCGCTAGCTCGCGTTAGCCCTATCTTCCCCCTAGAGTCCAAAGAAGGACAAGGCGTTCCCTCTTGCATCCCTTACCCCATCTTCTTTGGTAAGTGCGGGCAATTGTTTTGGCCCGGTAGCTACATTGAGAGGACCGTTGTCAGCCGAGAGCCACGCCTTCTAAAACATCATATATTCTTTAGTTAACATTATATTTTATTTTCATTAAAATTAAATTATAGATTAAGAAATAAAATAAAAACCACAGCTGTAGAGAGAACATGTTTTATTGCATTCAATACCTACCAATTATTCATCAACGCGCCCAGGTAATTTAATGAGACATGTAATCTATTACTTTTTTACAACTCATTTGAATTCATCAGTGAGATCACTTCTTAAGATTATCATCCCTAACTGAAAGTTTTTATCAGCCACAAAGGTCCAGCTTTTACTGTTTGATATTCGCGCCAGTAATGTGTGGGTCCAAAAATAGAAAATATTTTCCCAGCAATTTTCTTCACCCTTGAAATTTGATCAGTGGATAGATATTTGTTGAATTCTACTAATGCTACCAAGTAGAATTGCTGTGAAAGGGGTTCAACTTCGACTACATATGCTTCGTAGGCATTTTTCTACTAGATTGGAGAGCGAATTTTCCGAAAGAGCAAATATCGGTTCAATCTAGCTTGGGCATGAGTAGTTTTCCGTGATCAGATTTCGAGAATTTGAATTTGAGCAATTTTTCGGAAATGCTTCCTTTGGTGACAGAATACGATGAGGCGAGTCGCCTACAACGCCCTAAATTGCCATAAATTGTTCATCCCTGATATAGGGTCCTCGTCTAAATAAATGTCACCTTGTCACTCCTTTTTCGTACTCCCTTTGCTGCTGATCGTATTTCGCTCGCAACAGTTCCCTCGGAGACGGCGTCATCACGCCCAATGGCATCTCCTTAAACACTCAAGGAGCGAAGAATTTTTTCTTAATTCTTTCAATTTATTCCGTCTTTGCCTTCCTACCGCACTCACTGCCTCGTAATTACCCCGAGTGTTTATTCCTCCTTTTTTCTTCCACGTGGAAGTCCAAAATGGGAGAGGAGGAGATGATTCTTATTTCTCTCTCGATTCAGTACATGTGGGGAGAAGGGAATTCTTAAGACGAGATGAACTCTCCAAACGACGAAGCTGTTTCGCGAAAACCGTCTAGCTGTACCGAATTCGAGCTTTAGAATGCGGCGGAGTGAAAGAGGTAGAGGGATGGTGGTGGTGTCTCGCCTCAAAAGCCCTTAATTTCCTTATACCCCTTGTGAAGAGATGAGTGCAGCCCATTTCTCTTCTGGGTGTGACGGATCGCATTTGGCACGCGATGCAAAGCCACTTCAACGAAGACTCACTCGAGTCACAAATTATCGAGGAGAGGATACACTCAAGGGACTGAAATTTCGGTATGTAATTGACTTTGGCACGCCGATCCAATCAGATGGTTTATAATTGCTCAATTTAAATATCCCCACCCCTTCAAATGAGCTCTGTATTACGTCAATTGCATGCGCTGGGGCTTAAAAAGTGGGCGGGAGAAGAAAGAAAGATAGATATGAGAAGAGGATTTACAAGCCAGAATATACCCGTGATTTCTCATTAAGAAACTGGTCTCTTAATAGTATTTTACTGATCTCAACAGTAGTCCTTGTTTTCTTGATGAAAATCATAATGATTGATTTCAATTTTTAGGTCTTTTCCAGCCTTAAGAATTTTGCAGTGTTACATTTTTGACTAAAAATAATATTGACGTTATATTAAATTGTAGCGTTATGCATAAAAACATTCAATAAGGGAGTCAGGAGTCCATTCTACCTAGAATTTGGGTGAGAGGAAGATTGAAATAGTAAATCATGGAAATTGATCAAGGGTGACCGAAGGAAATTATAAGAAGAAGTAATATCAGTCGTCGAAGCCTTAGATGATCAGAAAAAATGTAGCCGTGTTTTAACCCTCATATGGATTATCTGCGCCTTAGCGGCGCTCGTGGTTTTAAAAATGATTTAAAAATTTTCCATTCCCATGGATCTTTCTGAAATTTTCAGTAGTCTATTTTTTCTGCTTTCTTAGGCTAAAAGTATATTTTTGTATGTATAGTGTGCATAGTTTTCATTTTATTGGCCTCTAATGAAAAAAGTCACGTCGTTGGATTTACGGCGCCGCAGCGGCGCCGAGAGTTTCCTCGTCGCAATGTCGGGGACTGCACTCTCAATACTTATTTGAAAGCTATTATGTTTCGTATGAAATGGTATCTTCTATTTATAATCACAATATTTAAATGTTTAAACTTTATAAACAAAATTAAATTGTTTAACAAAGGGAAAATTTTACTATGCCAATTTTGCTTCGTCTTTTATCTAATAATCATAATTTTTGCCTATTTATAATTTTCATCGACAAAACTTCATCTATATGCAAGAATAATTCTTAGAAACTCATGGCTAGCCTAAGGGTGTTTTTTCCATGGCCTCTGGCATTATTTTGTTTGGATACCTTTTCCGCTCCGTGTCCCTCCTTCGCGTCCGCGTACCTGCTGTGGAGATGGTCACCTTTGTGGACATCCCAGGGTTACTATGTATAGAATTATACCAAGCAGCAATCCCAAGAAAATTTAACGACAATATATTTTCAGAATTCATGCAATAACGCCTTCGTGTGGAAAATTCCCGGTGAATGAGTAGCTGAGGCTCGGGACGACAATTCAGAAGTTTGACTGACCACCGTGAAGAACACATCGCACGGTTGGTGTTATGTCTCGTAACTCTCATTCGAAAATATTCCTTTGCAGCTGCGATAGTCTTCACAAAATTGCTGGCGATAATATTATTTCCCAGGACTTTACTGTTTACCTATTAATTGACATTGACAGAACTTACATGGTAAAAATCTTTTCATGATGAACAAACACATAGATGATTTACCACACAGTGAAAATTTGTAAATATATGTCTCGTTTCTTTGTGTACTCAAATGCACAGAGGTTTTAGTCGTCCAATGTTTAGTAACGTGAAGGGGTGAGTGGGGAGGAGAAAGGTGGGTAATTCCATGGAGGTTGTTTTGAGGTGAAGGGGTGGAGATACATGGTGGTGGGTCGACTGCAAAGGATCAGGGTATACCGGTATCGTTAGGCCAGGTAAGCGTAGAAAATCCGTATAGTAAAGAAAGGTTGAGACTGCAAGGAGGCAATTAGACACAATAGGCTGCTCTTTCTTCATCCTTCCATCGCTGCGTGAGGGACAGGGAATCCACGCCTTATCGCAAAGCGCCCCGGGGTGGCCCTCCCTTCATTCCGAGAAGGTCTAGCTCGGGTGGGTCATTGGAGGTGGGGAGAAGTACAATCAGTTTTTGTGGGAGGAAGAAAGATGGTGGAGGATGAATAATAAGGAAGCTTAGTGGGAAAGTACGGATGGTCTCAATGATAGGGTCAGTGCAATGCTACGGAAAGAAAAGGTGAGGGGTGTCCTCCCAGCATGAGGGTATTTTGGTCACCCCAGAATACTAGCTCCTCTTCCAACGGTCCCTCACGCTGCGCCGGACCGAAGAGAATAGACGCCATCGTATTCCATGTTTTTTTTCCATTTCCTGCTCCTTCTTCCTTACCACCTACAACCCAAACTTCTTAGAAATAATTATTTTGGCTTTTCCCACCAATCCAGAAGGAAAACCTCATCTGCCGCACTCCCTCGCATTACTTTTACCTGGCCATCTCTATGGAGACATCCTCAGTGAGGGAATGGGCTCCACTGTAGGCCTAAAATACAGGCTCTTGAAGCCTCCCCTCCAATGCGGCGCTGGACTCTTTGACGCGTCGCTGATTCTTCCACATTCCTCATATTTCACAACCCATCTGACTTTCATCCTTTCTTTTTTTAGAAATTGCAGGATATAAGCTCCCAGAATGTCCGTTACATTTGCCTTGATCGTCAGAATATAGCCCTTAAAAATCACGACGGTATCACTTGTCTCTTCTCACTTCACCCCCTTTTTTCAATTATTAACGGTTAAGAACTCAGACTTTTGCGCACACTACGAAGATAAAACATGTGGGTGGACGTATTGAAGCAAAATTATTTTACATGGACCCATCCGACTTTTATTCAGTCCTCATTTTTGGTATTTGGGTACATACAAAATTAAACAATGTGCACATGATAAAGCGGAGTTTACCCAGCATTGCAGATTACAAAAAAATAAATAAAAGCCCATTACACACGAAATTAAAACCTTCATTAAAAATAACCGTCTAAGGGACCAAAAAGAGAGAGTATTATGACAACAAACGGAAACGAATGCAGTGTTAAAGATTTTTAGCTATAACTTCTGTAATAATGGGTTAAATCTAGCCAAAAATGGTTAAAATAAAAAGAATAGAAGTCACCAGTATTATCAATAAAAAAACATGCTAAGAAAGGCCAAGTTTCAAAGATAATGACAAAATATAACGCAGCGCCGCTGCGGCGCCGTAAATCCAACGACGTAACTAAATTCGTAAATCCATATGAGGGTTAAAGAGGGGACTACAATTTTGACGGAAATTGCAGAGAGATAGGACCGATGAGTAACTAAATATTAGTGTAGGGAATAAATATTCATCTGCATTGTACTTTTGTAAGTCACTGTGGCCTAATTTGAGCTTTAAATGTGCTTTATTCCATACCATGGACCGGTATTAATTGACGTTCTTTATTCTCCGTACATTCTCTGTCGTTGTATTTTTGAGTTGCTAATTAAGCGTTAGGTAATCTAAGAACGGTCTCTTTCGTCAAACTTAGAGCGCTTCTTTCCCTTGGTTACTAAATACTGAAAATTGGAAGATTGTGTCTGTAGTAGATGCTCTGTCCTTCTAAAATATTTAATATTTTGCACTATGATTAGAATAGCACATCTAAAAATAGAAATTCCCTATTAAAAGGCTGATGATACTTATAAATGAATGTAACTTTAAAAAGCATCCAAATTGAATAACTTATAAAATATTCTTCAGATGTTTGCGTTATTGCGATCATAAACACCAGATTTAAACAAAATCAGAAAAACCTTTCATATGAGAGCCAAGAATAATTTTGAAGGGAAGCGGTCAACTACGCATACATTCGCTGTAATTTACAGATCGCTCGTCCCCAATTCCACAAAATATTCACTGCACGACGGAAGGAATTTATTAATTTTGAATGATATTTAGTTTCGGAAAATTGCTTTCTAATTTATTCAAGGCATGAATTCAACTTTTTTGCATTTCTGTTGCATTTTCAGTCGGCTGTTTGCAGGTCGTAAGATTCTTTAGTTGTTTACTTCAGACTAATTCACTGGTATGAATTGAAATAAACGCAAGGTAATAATAAGTTGCTCAATGAATCAGGAAACGAGTCCTCTTGTGTTTGACACTGCTAAAGCAATAGTCGGGAAACATACTGGGAGGACAAAAAAACGAGACTCATAATATATGTATTTATTATGCAAAAAATCCGTTTTTCTTCTACCATTACCAGGCCCAACTATCCACCGAATCCATTTGACCGCTCTCAAATCGTCGTCTTGATTTTAATGTTATTTCCATCCGCGTTATATCTTAATATTCCAAAGTTAAGTTAGAGTCAGATGAAATGGCGCGCACGGGTCAACTCGCAAAGAGTATCTCAATCATGAGTGCTTCCCTCGTCACAGGAATATTCCAGTATTGTCACAGTCTACGTCCCGGGTATCTTTCCCGCGCCCAGGGAAAAAGTGTGCACATCCAGACATACCCGGGATGGGTTTAATGGAAGAATGGTGGCTCAAAAAAGATTTGTAATGTGATGGACGGGGACAAGCGGGGACTCCCGGAAGCATATTCTAAAAAAGAAATGGACTACATCCCTTAGACTTTAAGAGGGGGGCTCCAGACGTTGGGCGTGCTCGAGCGAATGGGTGGTTGACTGCAGGCGAGTCGAGGGGTGGTGCTATCAGTGCAGACGCGTCTGGTGCGGGGAACGGAGAATCGATCGCCGGCTGACTCGCCCGACAGACTCGCACGTTGGGAATGAAATCGCCCCGAAAGCGCCACCGTTTACGCCGTCGCGGAGAAATGGGTGGGTTGGGAAAAGGAGAGGTCTGGGAAAAAAGGAAAGAAAGGGGCGTGTCAGGTGAAGGAAAAGACAGCCAAAAATAAGAAGATCGAGAAAACGTATTGGAATGCGTTCAATCCGAAGATTCTTGCGATATTGTGTGGAACTTGTGCATGATGCAGAAATGCGTATTGGAGTGGCTGGTGATCGCAGATATTAGCGAGGTTTTATTCACTTTATTTGCTGACAAAAGTCTCAAACATGCTGCATCACTATAAACATTTAGTGCCCTTAATAAGGGTATATAATATAATAATTTATGATTAAATGTCTTATAATTTTTGAAACAACTGCAATTGAAATAAGCATTGTGTACAACATCTGCGACGAAAACTTTCCATTTCATGAAAAAGGGAACTAATTATACAAAACATCCATTAGTAAAAAATCTTAGCTTCAAGCAACAGCAACAGAAAAGAGAGGTAATTTTTGCAGAAATATGCTTCGTAGCCTGGTTCGTAAGATATTTTGAGGATAGTGGAAAGAGATGAGTAAATAAGAAGTTTGAATAAAATCGA
Source organism: Ceriagrion tenellum (assembly GCA_963169105.1). Classification (NCBI taxonomy): domain Eukaryota; kingdom Metazoa; phylum Arthropoda; class Insecta; order Odonata; family Coenagrionidae; genus Ceriagrion; species Ceriagrion tenellum. The sequence goes on from OY720636.1 coordinate 23,313,037, forward strand.
CAGGAGAGATAAAAAAGAGTATGTTTCATATACACGATCGTTCCGTCGAAATAGGCCGAGCTACTATCTCAGTCGAATTTTATCCCGTGACTAACCTATGAGGAGAGGGGATGGTCCGTCCTCATGCAATTGTTTATGGCGGAATTTTGTATACCGAAAAATTCTGAGTTGTAGGAAGCGTGAAACTATTAAGACTCACGAGAAGTCAAAATTTTCAGTAATTAAAAATTGATAATTAGGAATTTTTATTGTTATATCTTTTGAATATCAATAAACGATCAAGATAGTTATTTATGGTATCATCAACAATTTTTTCTAGGAAAATCATGAAAAGTGAACTTAAATAAGTGGTACAATGCAAAATGAAAGCTATTGAATTATTTATTAGTAATACTATTTTAAAATGTGTCTTTATAAGTTTAATCTGTATATTAAATCTCTTAAAAAAGAGTGGCGATTGAAAGTCCATCCAGAGCGAATCCATCTGTAGCTTCTTAAAAAAAACTCCCATCTTTGAAGACCTTGTGAGACCTAAGGAAATATTATTTAGATCCCTAGGTTAGAATTCTGTTTCCTCCACCTAACAAAGCATGTGTTCTGGGTGAGACTAATAATTATTAGTCTCACCGGCAGAGTACTGCGATACAAAAATTTGTGATACCTTGGTTTTTATAGTAATCAAGGAAAAAAGGCCGTAAGTATCGTCCAAGATAAGGAGAATTTAACTTTGTAATTTAACCAGAAAAGCGATCCGAAAGATCAAAGCTGTACAGTGGACAATGCTGCATGAAAGTCTTTCTAAGTTATACTGTGGGTCTGTGCTTTCCAGTGCTACTCAGCCAATTTACAAACAACTGGAAAGCGAGTTTCTCCTCTCCATTTCTTTGTGGTAGTGAGTGAAAGATGTGCGACTAATTAAGGATACGAAAGGAAGTCGGCATACCGAATAGGAGTTTCTTGTCCCACCCACTCCGTCCCTTCGCAGAGTCTTGCAAACGATTCCCGACTGACTGGAGAGTTAAAATCCTTCGAAAACGCCGCACCCTCTATCCCTTTCACTCTTCCACAGCACTAGCAACGGAGGGTGGCCACTGCACTGCCATAAACCGAAAAGGGGAGTACCACACCACCTGCAGAGACCGCGGAACTATGGGATATATTTCTCCATCTCCTAAAACCTCATTTTCCACTTAGTCCACACTACGTAGCTGACTCCCTCTCGAGGGATTAATTTTCGTCGCTACAAGTTCTGGGTTTCTATTACGGAACTTGTTATACTCTAGTTATCTTACGAAAAGGTTCCTATCCTACGGTACATATGGTCCGACAAGTGAAATGCTATTACGGTTCAACCTGAGTAAACGTAGAATAAGTAAACGTTCACCCTGAGTAAACGTACGATAAGTAAAGGTACGACAGCGGAAGAGGTATCGTACCATACGGGGAAAATAGGCCAATAAAGCTATTATGGTTCTTCATATCGTACGATAACCTCTTATCGATGGCACAATATCCTATGGCAGACTGCGAAGCTGCTGTACCTGTCGTATCGTACGTTAACGGAGTTAAATTAAGGTTTTAGTTCAAGAAAATAGGAAAATATATTGATGGATAATGCAGTCCAATTATTAAATTAGTATTATAGTGGGATACACGTCAAAATGACGTATCTTTTGATGAAATGCGATGAGAAGTTGAGATACGATGAAGTGATGTTCGTTCTTCCATAAGAATGTACGCAAAAAATATGACTTCGCGTAACCCACCAAACACTCGCGATTGTTAACAATAAAGCAAAAGTTAATCTTCTAAGTTCGTCCAACAAAGAGTCAAGGTGAGTTATTTTTTTCACTGATTTACGGCTTATGACAAGTTAAAACTACACCAACTAAGCGCAATAATCTCCTATAGTAATAAATTTTGGCTTGTATGAGTAATACTTAATTATCGTTCGCGAATGAAAAGTTAGATGTTGCTTCTCCTAACATTCTAGAAAGTGATACCCATACGTCTCCATATTTTTATAGATAACTCACCTTTACTCTCACACGGTCTATGTTCCGTCTCTCAAAATTACCGGTGCTCTGTTTTCTTTCGTCATGTTACGCTGTATTTTTATTTGTTTTATTCATAAAATATATATTTTCTTTGTGTGAACTGTAAATTATTTCACTCGTCATTTTTCATTAGCACCATGGCAGTTGAAAAAGATACGTTTCCATATGTTCACCGGCGGGTAAGCGGACGAGTGAACAGCTAGCGCTCAACGTCAAATGCTTGAACTAATTGGGCAATAAGGAACCATTTTTGCGAGGGAAGTGTCAGGGGGGCAGCTCCAAGATTATTTGAATTTATGTAGTCAAGATGCCTGAGCTTCCATTAGATTTTTCTATAGCCAACAAGTCTTATTGTAACCGAGCGCCGATGACTAGAGAATGACATAATGCATCACGAGCACAGAGTACAGCTGAATTAAAGTGAGATTATGTGGAACTTAAAGGGCATTTCCCTAATAACTTAAATCGATATAAACCGCTCACTTTAACACTAAGCCTTCCATACATGCTTTAGTTTCAAATAAGTATCTGGCCACCCCAGGGTGTCTATTACGGAACTTCCCGTTACGGAACCGTCGATAAGAGAGAATAATAAAGGCCATGGTTTCCTCAAAATGTGTTGGGCAAGATAATACAAAATCATTTTTGCTGTGAAGGATATCACTTCACACAAGTTCACAAACATTCGCTTTCGTGCAATGCAAAACAGACAAGTTTTCAACGCAACGTAAAAAGTGAAATAAATGTAAATTAGGATGAAAAAGTGCGCCATTAGTTTTTATCTCCTCTAATTTACCCACAGGGCTCACCAAATACGCCGGTGGGCTTTGAAATTCTAAGCGGCACGCATCGCAACGAGAGTTTTTCCAGAAGAACCTGCCTCGATTCCTTGTCCTCTTCTCTATTCTTACATATTTCTTCAATTTCACGAGGAGTAATCAAAGGCTCTGTCGCTTTATTCTCCGTGATGGAGCAATTCCCTGTTCTGGGTGGCTTGAAAAGGCTATATACACCCAGTATTTTGTATAGCTGAAGGAAAGTTGCAGTGGCAGGAAGATCATTGCTTCCTGTAGCCTGTCTTACAGTTCCAAAGAACAGCTGAAAAATAAAATACTGGCACTGAAGCAAATTACATTTCTTTCCGTCCCTTTCTTCTTTAGGAACCAGAAAACAATGGTTCCTCTCCAGGTTTGAGTCATAGCTGGATTTGCGCCCCGGTATAAAACAGCTTTTACTAGCTATTCTTCTTCATAAATCGAATTTTCACTTCGCAAAGGCAGGGAAACAAACGTCACTTAATTTAGCGACTGCGTCAGCTACCAATTATATCACGGATGTTCAATAATCCATTCTATTGCCTAACACGGCGATGAAGACTCATGTTGGTAAGAAACCGGACGCCAGGTAGCTGTGACCACTGTGACTCATGGAATTTACCAAGGCGCTAATACTGGCCGCAATTAGAAATGGTTTTCTCACCGACGCTCCACAATTTACAATCTTCCTCCCGTGTGAGGCAGGATTTTCAAAGTTCTGAGATTCTTGTGCCAAAATCGTCTACAGCACAGCGATAGAAGTATTTGCGACAACTGCAATGGGGATCCTCAAGGTATTGAAGTATCATTGCGAAGAAGACGAATTAATCGCTCGCTTATTGGTTTCGGGGTTGTCAGGTATCAATTTAGTGGTATAAGGGTTAAAAAAAATGTCAAAAACTGTAGTCATTTAGCACTATGAATGGAAACCGCGTCAGAATGACTGAATGTCTGCATGGAACAGTGGCGAGACCCAGACGATTGTCGTGTGGCACGATGCGGTAAGCGTATGAACTAATCGGATACTAAGGGGCATAAAAATTTCTATGTACGGTATAGGAAGATGCAAGGGACTGTCATGGAGGAAAGAAATGAGAGTAGAAAAATACCAACGAAAATACACATGTCATTTTTAAACTCGATTACTTCTGGCTTAACTTTGTGAAAATCCATTCTAAAGAAATTCAATGCGATATGGTACTTTTTTCACAGTTTTTTATTTCAGGTCGACCGGTTTCGTCACATAGGCGATGATGTCGCCTATGTGACGAAACCGGTCGACCTGAAATAAAAAACTGTGAAAAAAGTACCATATCGCATTGAATTTCTTTACATGTCATTTTGACTTGGCTGAGGATTTTTCAAAGAAAAATTCGACTCCACCAAGAATGCGATGAATGGAGGAGAGGAGGCAGGAGGTAAAGAGATGCCTAGGGTCGAGATACAAGGGAAAACTGAAGGAGGAATGGGAATAGGGAGGGGGAGGATAAGTTTTGTCGTTTTGATGGTCACAGAAGGAAAGTAAATACAGACCTGTAGCGTGAATTAGTGTAAATTAGTGATGGGTATTCGTAATGGGAAAATACAGAATAATTTATTAATTTATATTACATTTAAAATAGAAGAGTAGTGTTAAATTATAGATTTCAAGTGTTAATTGCCTATGTTGAATTAACGATATGAAAAGTTTGAATATCTTTTTCTGTCTGGTCTCCTTATTCTTTATCTTTTAGAGAATAGCAAGAGTCTTAGGAAAATATTTTGCTTTTCCACTCGTAATAAAATGAGTGAAAAAAATATTAAGTTACGGCTACAATTAATGTATCGTAATTGTGAACGAGTGTAATATGTATAGGTACAGTTAATCATGAGAATCCTTCCTTGTCTACTCTGGGAGCTATACCTTCGATTCATTGACAAAATATTTTACTGTTTCATTACAGCATTCCTTGAGTGGTAGCGAATGGATAGTACCAGTGGATATCGATTAATCCTTGCACATAAGTACCAAAGGTACAAAGTGTGCTGGATAAAAATTCAGCTCGGATACCGAGTACACGAATGATGGTGTCAGTAATCCCTCAGTAATCCCCCTGCCCAGTAAGCACTCTGAAAACAGCGCCAATTCGTTCACCGCATAATGACTAGTACAATGGACGCAGGGCCGCACTTAAAACGCTCCTCTCACGAGTCTCTAGGGAAGGCCAGAGAACAATTTCGAAGTCTTACGGTAACGAAGTAAAGCCTTCCGGTGTGCTTCACCGATTCAGTCAGTGCTTGGAATTTCATGAGACGGTGGAGGCCTCGACCACGGGAATTATATATACAGCCCTTTTTCCTGTGGAGTTCACAAACTACGGAAATCGTCAGATTAATTAATATTTCACGGCTTTGTAACGAATAGTCCCTGTCATTAAAACTTAAAGAAGCTCTTCCCTAAACGCATTAAATAAATTTAAAGGCCATAAGCGGCATAGGACCTTACCGGCCGACAAAAATATTACCTTCAAGCCAATGCAAAGAGCAAATTTACACTGTGAGCACATGCACAATATTCACTCAATTTCCGATTTTTTTCCTCGATAATCTTTGTATAAATAACTGGATATGGGAAATGTGTTTGTGTGTTGTATAAATTCGTAATAAACTCTAGAACGCCTGGGCCGATTGTCTTGAAACTTTGCATATGTGTTAACATTTGTACCAGGACAAACATAGGCTATGTTTTAATACCCTCAGAGCCCTTGGAGCCCTAGTATTTTTTATATACTCCCATAAGAAAAGCATTGGAAGTTATATTTCCTTTTTCAAATTACTATGCCAAAATCCCCATGGCTCGTGAGGTCACAGAACGGGCCCCGTAAGAAAAGCACAGGAATTGGTGCAGAGGTGTTTATTTTTGCTTTTCAAATTACTTTCCCTGGAGATATAAGGTTCTACTTTTGATTAGGCGGTGGTGAAAACATTGATAAAATTTATGCGCGGGATCGATTTTGTTCTCCGCTTCGTATTTTATTGGGAATTGCGATTTTTTAGTTAAACTTCTCAGTTTTTCTCCGACTTTAACAATAGGTAATTTACTTGGCAACCAGACGAATGGCTTAAAACGGTATATTTTGCCTGAGCTTGTTATGATTTTCTATGCACATAAAAATAAATGTGGGAATGTGTGTGAGTACTCCTTATACGCTCTGGAACGTCTGGACCGATTGTCTTGAAATCTGTATTTCTTTTTGCAATGGGACGAGTATAGGCTATATCAGAATTTCTTCCGAGCCCTTGAGGATCTAGAAAGGGTCCCTGGTTGCTGCCTTACGAATAGCATTGCAATCGATGAAGAAGTTTTCATTTTTATTTTTTATATTACTAGCAATAGAGTTTTAGGTTGAATTTAAGATTATTGAATGGGTAAAATAAGATAGAATTGAATTCTTGTGATCGATTTTGTTTTACGCCTCGTAATTGCTTAAAACTTACGTTTTTCGAGCGAATATTCCCAATTATTCTCCGATTTCATTTCAGAGGTTGGATTTAGCATTTTTTTTGGCATACATCGTTGCGGTGGACATACATGACACGATAAAATTTGCCGGGTCCATGGCATGATCAGGTTTTAGAGCGTCAATGAAACTCAGCCCTATCTCCCCTTCTTCCTCTTCCACAGGTCGCTTTGCTCTCGCATTTTGTTTGCAGCGCGTGATTGGAGATTACCAGCCGCTCAAGGGAGCCACTTTTCAAGGCGAGTGTGTACTACTGCACGGTACTGAACGTGGCGGTGTTGGAGGTTGCTTGGAATTGATTCGAATATCTCCCAGCGACGACAGCGCGCGTTGTACGCTCCTCAATAATTCGTTAAACGGTCGCGGTCGGGCCGAGGTTTTCATATTGCACGTCTGGCGCGCGGGCATGTAGCCGAACAATTTAAACCAACACAAGATTCATGTATTTCTCTCGTTGTATGCATAGAGTTCCCGTTCATCCGCACAAAAGTGAAAATACGTTCAACGTTTAAACAGGGGACTTCGAGGTCACAGTCATTAAAGTTTTCGACGTTTGTAAACTCATTTGCCAATGAGTATATCATCTGCATGGATGGTTTTTTTTCAACATCAAAGGTAGAAACGTACCATATTCACCGGTAGCGAAACAAGTTGGTGGCATTCAGCTGCGATATGCGTGGCTTTAAGAAGAGGGAAGACTATATACCGTAGGGGTGGGGAAAACACAAAGTGGGTTAATGTGACAACCTATCTGGAGTTAACTTGAGGGTAAAGGCAGGGACACAATCAACGTGTACGTGTGACGCAAGACGTTAACGGGACAACGGGAGACGTGGAACGCAAGTCAGCGGACACAATCGACGTTAACGCGGCCCGGAGTAACAATCGACTAACGCAGGGGCAGCTAAGAGATCAGGTGTAAACAAGTGTGGAAGTATATAAGTTGTCTTCGCCAAGAGCTTCAGCAGTTGGATGAATCTGCCGACAGATGGCTCCCATTCCCGGATTCTCAGGACTATTCTGATTGGTTTTCCGTGTACGGGACACGGGAAGAGATGAAAGTTACCCATCTCTCGCGTACACGTACTCCCCGTACACGTTAATTGTGTCCGTTTGCTATACTTTCCCGTCAGCCATCTTTTCGCGTATTCCCGTTAACGGCTCAAGTTACACGTACATGTTGATTGTGTCCCAGCCTTAAGGCAAATAACATGCGTCACTCGACAATGTATACTTCCCAAAAAGTGATACGTAAAATAGTAGCAGATTGCTCGCAAACCATCGCCAAATCTCTTCTAAATAATTAAATTAAGAGCCATAATGTGGTACAAACTTAATGTAAATAACAAATAGAGCATTGTGAAATTGGCAATAGCAATTTGTGATCTAATGAACCCTGATTGTCAAACGAGGAGACAACCATGCTACCCCATGTGGTTGAATTCCTTTGGGAACGGACTCTCTTGCTAGATTTTCAAATTTTATCCTATCATTTCACCTCCAAAAAACCTTATCCTTTACGCATTAAAACGGCTGGTGTCCTAATACCCCCTGCCATATGCCCGCATGGCGTCACGCTGGGAATTATATACAGGTATACCTTCTGTGTAACTCTAACATGTCGATCCACCACTGTACATTTTCTTTTCTGCAGATATAATCGAGAGAGAAAAACATGCTAGCTGTTCATAACGCGCCAACTTGGCTATCTAATGATCACCGGTTCAAATGTTAGCTACGAAATAGACATTAGGTTTGTATTGGGAAAGAACTCTTTGATTAAAATTATCAGAGAATATTTTATTAGAAGATACAAGGAAGTTTAACCAAAGTTTGAAAAAAGTTGAGTCCTTAGACGTTTTCTGAATAACAATTCCAAATCATCCCATTCCATAAACGCTCACCCATCATTTTATTCCTCAGGTCTTCCTTTAAAAGAAAAAAGGAAGTACGACTTCCAATAATTAAGGCGTGGTTATAGTCAAAAAGTACTCTTATTGTTTACATAGCTTTTAGCGTATTTTATCGTGATTCGAATAGCTAGTATTGTAATTATCACAATGCTCCTCCATCAAAAAAAAAATGTTCGCTTTCTAGAGGATTTCACAAAAACCCCTAGTTAGTCAACAGATCACTAAAATATGATTTAAAAAATAGGGCTAAATTTGAAAGTGACTATGATATATTGCTACTACAACTAGAATGCAGATGATAGTGTGATTTTTAAAATTTCAACATGGCCATGCCACGAAAACGAAGACACGATGGCTACGTAATGTGCCATGAAGTTCTGTTTATTTTTTTACAAACACGGTATAAAGGTGTTTACTTCGAGCTGAGGGGAAATAATATTAGGAGAATAGAAACTGCTCCCTTGCGGTAGCTGCTTAAAATTCAGTTGAAAGGAATACGCCCGAGGACATAAGGAAACAACCCTTCATTCTCGCCCCGTCGCTCCCGCAGGGAATGCGACGTTGCCGGAAGCTCACACACCCGATGCGGAGAAGAGGTAAGGCATGCTGAAACAGCCTGCTCCCAAACTTTTCGTGGCAAAGTTGAAGGCTAATAAACATATGTTTTAAATATACGGGTGGTACAATTTCTTCAAAATCCGGTAAATAACTTGAGCACCATGAAATGTATTCAAAACTGTTGCGGAAGCCTGGCCGCTCCCATGTTTCCAAAGTTGCGTTAAACTCTATTTATCAAGAAATTTACGGAACAGTCAATTCCACCAACCTGAGTGAAGTGTAGGTTATGTTTCTGAACTTCATTGTGAACCGAAAAAAAGTTGCATATTAAAGTTAGATCTTTCAGAGCCTCTCATAACACTTTACTATGTTATGACGTCAATTCTTTGTCATAATAGGCATGTGTTTAGGGTTAACGGCATTTATTATATTTTTGCCGTATAATTGTTGTTCGTAATTCGTGCCGTTAAAATATATTTGAAAAATAAGGTCAATTTTTAGGTAAACCCGCATCATAATGCACACCTATGGTTAAATGAAACCTACCTCAACCATGAATTCCGATGTCGTGTATATTGCAAAATATTCAATAGAAAACGTATGCGCAGTAAGCAAAGCAACCTTTAGACACCCCGAAAAAATGGCGATCGTGCATATTTAGTCCGTACTAAACCAAGATTTTTTTTGTACTGTTGCAAGAGGTGGTTTTGATTTTTTTTCTTAAGCCTTATTTTTACCTCTAATCTGGATCTAGTGAAACATAATGAAAAATTATAAACAAGCTGTTACTTGAAATATCCCCAATCCGTTAGTATCACTTTAAAGCAAAATCTTCCTTCATAATTCTATTATCAGTCCCATGGCCTGAGTCACTGAAAAAATTACGTATCTTTGGTTGAACACCTTTCCTATCTAGAAAAATTGATGATACAAGTCACCAAGGTATCAACGATGTTAATCTCCGAATTCCCCTTGTCATGACAGCCGAATTTTACCTTACAAAAAATCGGTTCTTCTTCTTTTTTTCAAAATCTGACCCTTAAGTTTTAGGAAGATCCACATCCGGGAATTGTTACTTGCGCGCGAAGGAACATGAACGGAGTGAAAGTGAATGACAAAGAGGTAAAATGCATGCAGGAAACGAGAGGATATAATGATAAATAAATCTTCAAGTATGCAGAATCCAACTCCTCGCACACTATTTCCGCAAAAGTTGACTCACTGCATCGTAAACTAGATAAATTGTTATAGTGGTTCTCTAAAACACACACCACTCCGTGGGTGCGCGTCTGCTTAGTCGTATGAATCGCATTCAAGAAAAACCACCAGACAGAGCATATCTTTATTTATTTTTTACCCCAACTTTACGTCAAACGATAACAAGGAGAGATTACAAAAGGTATTTTACGCCCACGAAGGGATTTCGCGGATATATTCCGAGCATTATCAGGTTAATCCGCATGTATATTTTGTTCTTTTAGTTTCCCCGGCGCACCCGCTGTTCAATTGCCTTCCCCAAACACCCATACTTCAGCTCCGCTTACCGCAATTACACTCTGCCCCACACTCCACTGTCTGCAACTTGGTCAGTAATGGGCCAAAGGGCGGGGGGGTGGGGGGGGAAATCCATAGGGTCATGTCACCTCATCCCCAACCGGGTTAGATATGGCCGCCAGACGCAAAAGAGGATTTATGGCATTCGATGACCAATCCATTTCCTTCTGACCAGACGCGACCATAGAGCGGTTGCCCCTATTTCTTCCACCCTACCACGACCACAGCGCGCATTCTCCTGAAATTCCTCTGCAGTGTGTGCCCTCAAGCATTATCCCCGTCGTACATTATCATATCTTCCCTCCCTATTCCACTGCCCGCTCCCTAATGAAGCTCACTACATTTTCCTCCACTTGCCTCTCGCTTTCTTTGTCTGTCTCTGACTCACGAAAAAAATGTCTCCACGAACGGTGAGATACTGGATAAATGTTTCATATGGTGCATTGTATCCTGCAGGCAGACTAACTAACGTATACAATCGTTCTACGGCCACCTTGAAACTTGCATCTGCATAATATCTTGCGAGCCTCCTCAGGGGTGTGTGGCAGCGAGTGAGTGACTACCAACATGCAGTACACGATACACTACTTAAGTCAATGTAATTACAACTATTGTTGCATTAGCAAAAACCTGCTGAAACTTGTCAAGAGACAAAACTTCTCATGTACATGCTGCACTCATATCATGTTTTTACAACGACGCAAATGCACTGAGTTACAAGGGTTACACCGCAATCGTGCTGTTAGTACCGGAGGTCATATGAATATAATGCCAATAGGGAGTAAGTTATCGAACTAACTTCACTACCTATCAAAAAACCCATTTAAAAGTCTCATTAGTTGCCGATATGGTCCCTTGGCATTCGTGGGAGAAATGACATTTTATGCCTACCCTTTTTCCAGTCCATTTTCCTGATTATAAATTAAAGGATGTACACTACCGTAGTGATTCAGAGTTCTTAAGATGTTATTAATGTCGTCAACTAATTTATTTATGCAGAACTAACGTTTACTGCAGCACAGGGTCCGGATTTGCGTGGTCGAGAAAAGGCGAGTCAGAACTTTTTGGAGGTCAATGACACGCGAGTCTTTGGTTGACGTGAATGTTTGTCCATGAAGAAGTCGTAGATGTGACGTAGTTGAGTAATTACGTGACCTTTAGAGTCTCCCCTTCCCTCCACACTTCTCCAAAAATCCCTTCTTCAAACCAAGAAGCTAGAGGCATAATAATGTTGGCTTATAGAGTATGGCTGCTGAATTTCTTGAAGTATGGTAAAATGACCATTGGAATATTGATTCGCTTTGTGGGTGGTTTTAGCCAAAATAAAAAGATATACAATAAAACAATTCACAAACTCCCCGGAAACGCATACGTGTATTATGTAAAACAAAAACGTATCACAGTAATCGTGAGGGGAAGCATGTTTTTTCAAGAGTGAACAGTATCAAACATCCCAATTTTTGTCCCCGTACTTCACGGGAGGATTAAAGTTTTGAATTTTTTTGTTTTCAAACAATCTGAGCCGTTATAAAATAACCTTAAATCAATTTCCTATTGTGTTTTTTATTCAAAATTTCATTCGCGGGAGTTCGGAATCACTGCTCATGTGTGTAATGCGACACACACAAACTTTTGAATGTTTAAGTCAGTGTCAATATATCCTATTCACTCATAATTTATAAAAGGTTAATTTATTATAATTATATTAATGCGGGACAAACATGGCATCGTGCTCTGTATTTGGCTCCCAAAACAGAATTAATCAGAAATATAAACAACAGTTCTAGAGTTCTAGTTCCGGTAGAGGAATTTTTGAGAGGATTGCTCTTAAAAGTAGAGGAAATTTTGAGAGGAATCCTCTGGATTGTAGAGGAAATTACCTTCTGTACTGAATACGATCCTCTATGTATGAGAGGATTCCTCTCTGGAGAGAAAATTCCTCTAATACTTAGAGGAATACTTTGTTTACCATATAGTAGCGAAAAATCCGCTAATATATAGAGGATGTCGCTAATTTTTAGAATACTTTTTTTTTCGGTGCATTAGGACATCGAAAAGGTTTTTTGTGGTTACACTAACAAAACTGGTTGGGAGATTGGAAATGTATGGGGAGAGAGTAGATAGGATTGGACCTAAGGGTTCCAATGCGGAGCTCTCTTTTACGTTCTCAGATTTAGTTTTTCTGCAATACATCTTCCTTGGACAGATGAAAGAGTAAGGGTTTGAACGAGATAGAAGATGCTATCAATCAATTTCGAGGAAAGAGAAATAGCTTTCGAAATGGGTTCCGAAGCAAAATATTTCAAAAATTGATGTGAGGCGCGTCATCGCGTGTTATCGTTGAGTGGTCTCATCATATGGAAATATTAAAGAGTTTTAACTTCCTTGGTTGGTTGCAACAGTGACACCTGCCCTTGAGTGGTTGCACGTTTCATTCAAATGTTGCCATTTGAATGTCATTGAGCACGCGGGGTTGGTGGATGGAGGATTGCATAAGAGCAGAAGTGGTGACAAGATAAAAGTGCCGAGTGCCGAGGCGGGCAAACAAGACATTAGAATGTACGATCTTGTCCTTTCTCGGCGAATTATACGAATAAAAAATTCTCGGGGTTCTAGCCGAGTAAGAATTTACTCGGCTAGAAGCCCGAGAATTTTTTATTCAGGACATTAGAATTTCCGTTCGTCACTCTATCCTTGAGGAAGAAATGATGACCGTAGAGGAGGAGATAGCTGGAAACGAGGATCACGGGAGAACCTCACCACCACACTTTCATCGCAACTTGAACTTGAGGGACGGATGCCGCTTCCTTTCAGAGAGGGTGTAGAGAAAAATGAATGATGAGGCTCGAGTAAGAATTATGAGGCAATAAATCCATCATTTCATGAGAGCACTGCGCTGGTTAGCACGGTAGAGTGAATTGAGAGAGTACGTCGTCGGCGGGAAGGCAAATGGAAATGGGGAAGGGATTTTTTTGATTGAGTTTAGACTTTACTCGGGGATAGTGGTCTCATTGAAAGGGCTTGATGGTGTTTGAGGAATAGATAGGAGCCTGTCCTTCGGCTTTAGGCTTTCTCTTCTTGGTGGATGATGGGGTAAAGACGCAGATATTAGTGAAAAAATCAGAGGTTATGTCGGAGGTCATTAGATCAAATATTTTCACTTGAGAGACGGACAGACAAAGAAAATTGAGACTTGAAAGCGTCACATTATGTGTATATTATGGAAAAATCGAATGTGTTGCCCAAGTCTCTTGAAAGTGAATAAAATTCTCTGACTTACTCAATATCTACCGTTTACTGGTTGAATACTAAAAAAACATAAATATAGATACACCTGATTTATTTTATATTATGATGAAACTATTGCGTGAGGTAAAAAGCCACGAGAGAGGCTGTCTTGAAACCGGGATGACATGAAAGTGGCTTCTGAAATAAATTTACATATTGGTGAGTTCTTGGAATTCTTGTCTTGAACACTTAGAAGAATCAAAATTTGAACTCCTTTATCATTCAATAGGAAGATACACCCACTCCAACAAAATGTATGGACTCATGATACTTTTTTGCTTTGCATAATACTTGCTTATAAATAATGAATGAAATAGGGCCGATCGCGCTAGCATACTAGATCAAATACCATCATTTAGAACTTTTTGCTTATGATCCATGTGGAATTTCCGAGTCCAATTCACTATTTTTTTCATTTATTCCACATGATTGCAATTATTCCGTACATGAGCTATTTTTAAGTGGAACCTTGTCAAATGCCTACTTGAAATCAAGTAATATCACGTCAATTTGCGTTTTCGATTCATCTGATTCTAGGATGTCATGAAGGAAAAGTACAAGCTGTGGTTCGCAGGATCTACCCTTCCAGAAAATGCGCTGACTGCTATAAAAAATGTGTCGATTTTCCAGGAATGTCATAACATTTGCCCAGAACAATGTGTTGGAAAATCTTACACATAAGCGATGTTAACGATATAGGCAATTTCCTGCGCTATATCTGTTTTATTTGTTACGTATTTATGTGACGATGGCTATTTTCCAGTCCTTACTTTGGTTCCTTACTTTGGATAATGATTTGCTAGGCACGAATAACGCTAGAACTAAAAGATTTAAGTTTCTCCTGGTGAATAGTATTGATAAACTCTTCTCGGGCTCTGCACCAGGTGATTGGCTTCATGTTTGCCGACGTTTCGGAAAACGACTTGTTTTGCATTTTCAAGGCGTGTTACTCTGTCCGTGTCAGATTGTAAACCGACACTCTACTCTGAAAAATCTGTCTACTGTACTCTGTCCGTGTCAGAGTTTACAATCTGACACGGACAGAGTAACACGCCTTGAAAATGGAAAACAAGTCGTTTTCCGAAACGTCGGCAAACATGAAGCCAATCACCTGGTGCAGAGCCCGAGAAGAGTTTATTAACGCTAGAGCTATTTATGAATAAACTGGTGCTCTTTAAATGGACACTTGTCACAGTGGTTTCGGCAGCCTCTCTGGATATTCCTACTCCATTTTGTGATCACCTCATTTAATGCTTGAGATATTCATGTCATTAAGTGCCGTTAGCGTTCAAATCCACCTATCACAAGTCATTAGATTAAACACTACTGTCTTGCTTAGTGTATGGAATAATTTCTTCCATTTTACGCTTGGAAGCGTAGCCTCAGGGGTCTTTCGTTTAAAAATTCATGTGACTCAAGCGCTTTATTCTTCAAAGAACTAAATGAGACTGTAAGGAGTCCTCTATTACCTTTTGACGCTTTGTATTTTTAGTAATTTTTTTAAGAAATACAAGTAAAAGTATTCGTCCCCCTCACTTACAGTGAACAAAAGCGTTTTGGCTCCGACACATTACCCAATTAAAGGAAGCTTTCCCTTTCTCCTTAATGTAATGACTACATCGTCGAACCTTAATCGAACCGTCGAACATTAATGATTTTGATAACCTACTCCTGTCATGATAACATTCACCTCCTGTGTGGAGACATATCACCTCGCACAGTCACCTCACCACCATCATTTCACCTCGCCTCTCGCTTCTTTTGCGTCGTCGTTCAGCAACACCCGTTTATAATCAGGGGTTGCCAGAGAGAAAACTGGAATCGTGAACAAATCCATCGTATGAAGAGTATTATTTCGAGGACTGCTACGTTGACTTGTGCAAAAACTAATTACTTCTGAATCAATTGATGCGCCAAAATAATATGCACTGATAGTGAGTGCAGTGATAGAGTGCAGTGAGAGAGTGATGGTGAGTGCACATCCTTGTCCATATTTATCCAAAATAATTGAATTGAGGTTGATTTTACAATCTCTGATTGACCTCACTAGTCAATAAACTTACATAAGGACATTCAAACCGGTCCGGTTTCTCTTCCCATAAGAACTAAAAATAGTGGTGTGGGAATTCAAGGATTCGATCGAATATTATCCAATCCGGTTGTGCGGGTGACATATGCGGTACGTTGTTGTAAACTATTCGTTGTAAATTCGTTCGAAATCTCACCCCGGAAGAAATCATTTCTACGCCGTTGTACCAAAGAAGTGTAGTTATTTTGGTGAATATTCACTACAATATTAAATATACACATTAGCGGAGATTTCATAATTAATTACCGCGTCAATTTCTACATAAATCGCTGCAGGGTCTTAGCGCAACACCGACTTCCAAACTTTCCGGTGCATATTGTATGCAGAAGCGCGTGTGCTGCAGATCATTATTCTTGACGTTTATATTATACGTTCAACCAATAGATTGAAAACACTTACTTGTTTGCAAATCAAAGATTTGAGCTGTAGAAAAAATTAACCCAAGGTATAACGCATCATAAAGCTTCGCTTATAAAACGCCTCGAAAGGTTCTCGAAACCTTTTTTGCTGCTCCATCGTGCCGAGGTTCAGCTCTGCAAATGTAAGAAAATTGAGCTGGTCTTTTCAGGATGATTTGGGAATAATAATGGGTAAAATTCTGAAAAGAAAGAAAGGTAAATCTCTTCTAACACGAAATGGTCATTATATTAGAAACTTGACTATTAGATCGATATTAACTGGATTCTGAAGCTTTATCGCACCATAATACTGTATTCCGCGCTTGCATCTCTAAAGCCAATGACACGCTATGGTAGTGCACATAAAAATTTTCAACTTCAGCCAGAAAAGGTGCAAAAGTCGGCAATTTAGCCAAAATAATGTATAGAAAATTTTTGAAACTCCTCATTGGAAAATAACTAGAAATGCCCAAGAATATATACTAAAATCAGTGGTGTCCACCTAAGTATCGTTCTTTACTCCTAGCTGAGAAAGTAATAGACTTAACCGCATAACAAATTTCTCTTCAGCTTTATTTATGTAAAGTTTTTATTTTTACGAGAGCCACATCAACAGAATAATTTTTTTGTTTCCTATGTTTATTTTATTGGTTACGATCAATAGTTTATTTTAAAACGTGAATAATTGTAGCACTGAACTGGAACTTAATCTTCAATGCTTCTTCTTAAACGTTACTCGGGCTTTCCACCGAGTCAAACTCTCCAACTTGGCCGACGTTTCGACGAACGAGTCGTCCATCTTCATCACGGCATATAAGTTCTAAGTATAGTTGTTTTTCTAGCGGTGGTCCTCACCTTTTCTTCTGTTTCTCGTTAAGTTATTTCATTTGCCTTCCACAAAAGTATACAGGAGTATTGGCAATCTCTCGTGTTGCGTGTGAATAACCTGACATAGTAATGGTCATAAAAATTACTACATGAAGATTTTTGTACCCATACGTTTACTTAAATTCTCTTTTGAAAATGTGAATGATGCTTTAATAGGATATTACTGTAACAGAAATAAAAATTATAAAGAAGGAGATTTCCAAGTAAACGACCGTCTGACAAATTCCACCGGATAAAGCAAGGGAAGACTGGGCCAGACGCTTTCGACATAAATACAGCTGGATAAAATCAATTCTTCCTTTGTTTAGGAAAGGCAAAAGATGATTATAACAAATTTAATTATATATTTACATATTCTTCCGACGAAATAGAGAGGAAAGTGGCAGCGGCTATCTGTTTGATAATTTTTTCACAAGAGCAACATGTACTTACGTACCTACTCAATCGCTGAAAAAGCATAGGAACAGGAAATTAAGGATGATATGCGGATATGAGAATGTCGGGTGAAATTAAATGAAGCTAGAAGGTTGGTTCCGTTTTAACTATGATATTCCACTCAATAATCAAAATTAACTCGTTAATTGCTCTGTACCATGCATAAATTGACCTGGCACGCGAAATATTGGAGGCCGGAATGTTTCTGTGGGTCTCTTTTGGTGTATTATAATATTTCGCACAATAATATTGTCAAGCACGATTTCTATGTCGATATATTGCATAGATGGGCGCTTTCTGAAGCTTGGATAATATGGAAAACAGGCTCACCACTGGTGTTATTCCGATGAATTTTAAGACATCGGACACTACAAATTTCCTTCATATGGAGAAAATATCCATATATATTTAAATAAGATATCTCACTAGAAATAAAGGACAGAATAGGATCTCAGCTGTAAAGAACAAATGGATCTCACAGGAAAAAAAGAAAAAATAAATACACAGAAAAATATTGCAGTGAATCCATAACTATGAGTCGTTAAAGGTTACTGGGGCTTTCCACCGGGTGAAACTCTTCATTTGGCCGACGTTTCGATGGACGACTTGTTCAACGAAACGTCGGCCAAGATGGAGAGTTTTACCCGGTGTAAAGCCCGAGTAACCTTTACTGACATCATACGCCAGGAAAGCCATAGATCTTTCTTCAATGCTTCTATCAACGTTTGCAGCGCCATAAATCGCTTCCGTTTGGAAATCCATTTAATTTGTGTTGGCGGTCAAGGATGTTACTATCCAAAAGAGTTTTTTTCGTACTAAAGCATCAACCAGCATCAAACAGCAATACATCAACCGCAACAGTATGTTTCTCTTGCCAAAATTAAAATTGGTAATATAGAGTAGTTAAATCCAGTTAAAATAACTTATTAAAATGTAAATGATAAGGAAAACTAGTAAGGACCAGTATTGGACCTAATCAGATAACAACGCAACAAAGATTATTCCGTCATCCTACGGATAAATAAGGACAGTGTTAACTACAAATGGTCAATCGTGGTGGAATAGGCTTTATTTTCCACGAATCTTACTTCCTAGGCTCACATTATTTCTAAAGACGCTGAAAATTCTACCTAATACGCTCTCTCTCTCATAATTTATGTCAAAGTAATTTTAAGGTTTATATAAGCGGGGATTTTACGAGGTTGATTTGGCTTCTGTATGTATCACGTAATTATTCAGTCTCTATTAATATTTTTTGCATGTTTCAATTTCCAGTTAATTCGATCCTTCTGAATTATGCCATCTACTCTTTCACAGCTACTACATCTATTTTCTCATTCACTCATATCACTAATATATCCACGAGTCGCGGATGTTTGTTTACTTTTGTAGAACGGTTAGTAGTTTCGTCAGATTGTGCTTGTTTTAACGAGAAGATTTTGTTGCTCACCTCCATTTACAAGAATTATGCTTTGACTTTAACCTGATGAAATTTGCAAATGCCTTTGTACAAAATACTTAGGTAGGTACGTCACTCCTTACCCTTTCTGGGTGAACACAGTCAAAAGAGGGTGATTATTAGAGTCAGATGAAAGGAAATATGTTTTTTTATAATTATTGTTTTATCCAACCCTTGCATGCATCTTTTGCTTCTATTGAATCCATAAAATAAAATTGATTTGAAAAAACTGATTTCTTGTTCTTAAGATTCTAAATACTCCTCCTAAGTTCTCCTCCTAAGTAAGAACTAAGAGTCCTCTTTTACTACATACTCATAACGAAATTGGTTTACCCCTTTCTCTCACACCAGTAACTACGGTATCATTAGTCTTCTTCGTAATTAAATTCTCATTCAGCAACTCTACGTTGAAAACCAAGGAAGCACGCACTTTTCATGAGCATGATTTATACTCATCACCGGAACATTAACTTGACAGAATTCACAACTCCCTCATTTCTAACCCCGTCCCTCCAACTTTCATCGCAAACATCCTCAGGCACTCCATTCTCACTTAGTTTATCTTAATCTTATGCTTATCTTGTCGCACCCAGATCCTCCACTATACAATATTCAAAGTTGAGGAGGAGTAGGTATTTATATTCCACGGATTTTACTTCCTATACTCACATTATTTCCGAAGACGCTTCACAATCTACCTAATTCGCTATATCTTCTATATCTATTCTTCAAATGTTAACTTAAAAAATCCTCAATTCATCCCGCTTCATACAGTTATTATTTAATTTCATTATCAAAAACCACTGCCTTGGTCTTCAGCACACTTTTCCTGTACTTCTCCTATATGGCTTTAAATAAAATATATCCAAGGGTTTATGTGTATCATGAGGGCTATCGCACAAAATTGCGTCATTGACGTCGGTTAGAATAATCTCATTTGAATCCTTCAATAACAAATTTTAATCTTACTTTAATCAAGAATATTCACTTCATATATCTCTGCCACGTTTATAGAAAAAAACATATTTCAGTTGCGGTAACGAAGCGATTAAATAAATTACTGTTCAAGCATTAAAGAGTGGAGTTCTCGACCATCCTCATAGGATTTTAGAAGGGCTGGTTCAGATATCGACGTAAAAATAAAATATAGGTACAGAAATATTTGGTGTATCCGCGTATTTTCATCGACGTATTTACGTGAAACACATCGATTCAAGAATGATGATTGAGAACATGATTGAATACCGTCCCAGAAATCTAATTAAAATAAATACCAAATGATTTTATCTCCGCCACCGCATAAAACGGGTAGATACGGTTCCAATTTTTGAGGAAAATAAAAGAAGTAGGGTGTAATGTGCCTCATGGGCATAATTCTTTTTCAATACCTGCACTATGTTCTCGTGCCTCAGCTGTTCCAAAAGCGCCATCTCCCTCAAGATCTTGGTCGAGGCCCTTCGGTAACATGCAGACAGCGCCCCTCCAGCCCTCTGACACTCCTGCATATCGTGCCCGTTGAGGTTCACCGTCTTGATGGCCACATCCCGTCCCCACAATTTGGCCCTGTACACAGCTTTTGTCCATCCGCCGGCCACGAACTCGAGGTCTGAAGCGGAATGCACGGCGGAGCACTCATAAACTCTACCTTCACCCTCACTGCCGCTCCCTTCCGCATCCACTGAGCCGCTTCCATTCTTCGTTTCGTACCTCTGGTGGTTGGGAAACGCCCCTCCAGAAGGCCATAGGTCTTCCCAGTCGGCGGCGCCGGTCTCCTCGATGGCCAGCTGGAGAGCGGAGGAGGACGCAGGTCTGCCGGACCTCCTGCCGGCAGACTCGCCTCTACTGCCGACTTCCATCCTGCATCTCCAGGAGACGATCGCGGGGCTATAGAGGATCACACCAGCGACAGCGAGAATGCTCAAGTATGCGGAAACGAAGGCACAAACCCCGGGGGAAGACGGGTCTGGGGACATGGCGGCCTCCAGTCCTCCCTTATGAGTTATCCCTACTTATCCTCCCTCCGGATTTAAACTTTGGCTAGGATCACCACCACCATATTGAAGGCGAGAAGGGTAACCGCGAGGCTCGCGCAAGCAGTGACCTCGTCCCCATCACATCCTCCTGCTCCTCGTTATCGACTGCTGAGTCTTTCAGCAAGGGTGGGGAGAAAAGAGGAAGGGGTGGATGGACGCCTGCGCAGGCGGGATGAACGTGGAGAAGAGGAGGAAGGGGGGAAGTTGTCGGATCTCAAGGCGGGCGACGAGGGGGTTTGTGTGTTGGATGGCAAAGTGGATAGGGACAGGGTTGAGCACTGGCATCCCCACTGACGTGTGCCGTAGGAAGAAGATGGAAGCGCTTTGCCGCCTCTCCCTTGTTTGTTTCTGCGCGTATAGCCACCAACGAGGCGTGTCCAAAGCGTGTTAAGATTTCAGTGGTCCATGAGACGGCCCTGGGTTATTCGATTGACCGCTATCTTAGTCGGTACAATAAACAATATTATTCCAAAATGTAGGGTGTATTGAGGGGAGTGAGCGCAAGTGGCTATGCTTACCGTTCTGTAACCATCCGCGGGGAAATCCCGATGCTTATAAATATAAAATTTACTGTGTGCATATGCTTATTAAGCGATTTAGTTTCGAGCGCATCCTCATTTATTCTCTGGAAAGATAATTATTTACTATGCATACTTTTTTCGAAAGTTGTAAGCTTCACCCAATGTGTCTCCCAGTTTACTTAAGCAGTTGTTCGGAAGAATTTACCATAAACTATTCCTCTCAGAGGAAGCAGCAAGCCTTTCATTCTCATTGATTCTCAACACTCGAGATCAATTGTCATTCAAATGGGTGCATATTTTATATCGGTGTGCGTCTTTATTCATAGTGTTTTCGGTGCAGGCATATATTGGTCTGAAAAAGTTGACTGTCGACGAATTGATTCAGTGGAAGTTGATAAGATGCATGTCGATTAAAAATCTTTGATCTTTCCTTACGTTTTTATGTAGTTTTGGCATATGCTCTCTCTGTACTCCTGGAGATCGACGTGGACATATGTCAAAATCGGTCGTAGTAAAAAAACGTGTAAAAAAGTAGATAGTTATTTTAATTATCATAATTTAATGGTATGACTCTTTCAATAGAGTGTCGGTGAACGCTTTAGGAGCACCCTAAGCATAAGGCGAGTACGGTTATTACATCTAGATTATGGTTTAATGTAGGGTCACGTTGTGCAGTATGACATGTTCCTCCGCCTTTGAAACTCAACCCTTTTTTTGCGAGAGTCAGGCTATTTAAGAATGTTTTGGCCTGCAATATAAATACAATCCATTTTACCTTCTTTAATGTGTTGCAAGGCGTAAACCGACTGCTGCAGATACAATTTCTAAATAAGCGATATCTGTCCATCCGTGTGTGGGCATTCTGGTGATCGTAATGTGAAAATAAATTTAACGGATTCACTCCAACCACTGTAACCTTCAAACTGTCCAATCATAAAGAGGATTTTAATGAATAACAAATTTGAAATAATTAATAACAAATATAAAAAATAATAATTTAATGAAACTGGACTCTAATTAATTAGTTAAAATACTAAGTTATCAAACGCCATACAAATTTTAGGATTTGGGAACACACTGTCTGAGCTTTAATTCCACGGTATGCTTTTAGGATAGTAATTAAATGTCACTTCTCTCTAGTTGCTCCAAAATGTATCTTCACCTGATGATGACGTTAATCGCCAAGTCTATGGTCGCAAGTCATTAAATTAATTTTGGAAAACAAAGTGTTCCCTATTCGTTCAAAAAAGATATACTTCATATAATTGCCGTTTAATGGGTGGAGTTCGAAGGGTATATTGCTCCACAAAGGGTATATTATTCCACAACCTAAGTATCCCTTAGGTTGAATAATTTTAAAAATAACAAGTATTTTTGCGGCAAGCAGGAAATTTAATTCAGCATATTGTCTTTGACCACGGACAAATAAAAATAATCTCCCTCCACAAAATGTCATATTCAATGTTACATGCGGAATGGAACTTATTACACGCCTCCAAACATTTACTTTATTAATGTAGAGACCTCCAACGTTTTAATATCAAATGACCCATCCCGAGTATTAATGTATTTGTGTATCTTAATAAATTTTACTATTTCAAAGTTGGTGAAATCATTTTCTACAACTAAACTGAACCGTTTTTGGATCTGGAAATTCGTAGTCAAGTAACAAAATGTTGACGATTTACTAATCAAGTAAGTTCCTCGGACATTTAACTCCCTAAAACTGGCTGCTATCAGATTTTTTAAAACTTATCGGGAAATACAGAGATGATTATTTTTTAATATTCACCTACGAGGTGCCATTCACTCTACCTTTTGGGAGTCTTGCTCCGGATGATTGTACACCTGGTATATAATATTTTTTACAGCTTATCCTTAAACATTGCGCTTTCCTTGGCTATGACTTACAAAGGACCAAAAGGTATCCGGAGAAGAATCTAGGAACAGACTTTCTTCTTGGTTCCATCAAGGGGGATATAAATCAAGTCTTTGAATCACATTTTAAATTCTCTCAGCTTTGCCATACGAAAACATTTACCTTAACTTAGACAAATGGTTAGAACAACACAAAAGTAAAGTTTAAGCTGCTTGTTGTAAAATTCATTGTCTCGCTGAACGGACGAAGCGGTCAATGGAAAACGTGTTTTTAACCGCGAGCACACATCCGTCCACCGCATGATCCAAGAGACTTCCAAACCAATCAAACCAACGTTGCACCAAAGCAAAGAGAGTGCAAGCCATTCGACTCTTCCTATTTATCCTTGAGTTAACCGATGAAAGAAAGTAGCTGACGAATATACGAACGAAAATTTGCGATAAGAGGTGAATTTTTTCTAAACGTGCTCGGCGCTATATGCTACGTATCCATTTCGAATATCTGGAATTTTTTCAGTATGCTGCTACTTACATCCGTATTCATGAGTAATGAAAAACAAGAGTCAAATTTGATGTTAGCATTAAACATCATATTTTCAGTAATAGTATTATAAAGATTATTAAGAATTAGCTTCTCTACCCGTGGAATGATATGAGATTGGTAAAATTTACACTAAAAATATCCCCTTGAAAGTCTCAGTCACTAATTTTATGTTGATTACCACATAAGTAGTATTATGTCAATGTTCGTAAAAATGTAATGAAGGGTTTATACAAAAAAATTGGCTTCAAACTTACTCTATTTGATTTCGTCGAACAGTTAACGAACGGCCTAACATAAATTTGCTTGGAAACATAAAATGCGGGGTTGGGAAGAGGATGTTGGGGAGAATGAGAAGTACTCACTTGGATCTTACGTAACTGTATTAACATCTCAGAGGGTAAAAATATTTATTTAATAGATCTGAGTTTTTTTTGAGAATTTTACGGATCTCAAACACTATTTTCAATTGGTATAATGACAGTGCCTGCCGTTGGACTCAATATTTTTAACGCCTACTAGTTGATTTTTCAATTACCAAGGAACTGTTATACGTCCAAGGAGAAATAATTATTACTATTTTTATTGGTATTGGAGAATAACAATTCAGTTTCCTAGTTGGCTTTTGACGTACGACTTAATAGTTAGCGTATTGCAGTTTTAATGTTAAACCCATTTAAAAACCGAATTGCTGTATTAAATTCTTTCTCTCTCTCATTCTGCATACCTCTCTCTTTCTGCATACCTAAACTCTTCGAAGCTTATGATGGATCAGAAGCAGCCAATGAATAAAATTCTGGCCGGCACATGGCTCTACGTGCCATTACTGCTAGAATATAATGCCTTTCGAGGCACCATAATTGTATGTGCCATTCGACCATTACCAGTGAATCAGAGAAGCTACTTTCTCATTTGAACTCTTCGTCTCGTACCCATGCATGTGCTGTCTAGTTTGTGTTTACATGACACATGTTATTATGCTACTGAAGGACGGTTCAGCTAAAGGATTGTTCATTCTTACGACGCGACGGTGCCACCTCAAAGCTTATTTAATGTATAATCAACTCATCTCTTAATGTATTGGTCATATACTTAAGACATATTGGTCATATATATTGGTAACAGATTTGCCTAAACTTCTCATAAATGTGTCGCTCTGGATTTACATTGGTAAAATCTAATAATTTTGTATTGTGATATCCCCTGTTGTATTGATTATTTCTTGGTTTTCTACCTATTTTAATACCTTAATGGCAGACTAATGACACGATATTTACATTTTATGGAAAATTGTATCTGGCATTGTTCTACATCAACATACTGCCCTGCAAGCCGCCGCATGGGTGTGTTGCAAGGACTGTTAAGACAACATCCGTGCAAATGTGCTATGGTTTCCGTGCAAAGGGATAAGGTTTTAGGATGTGACGTCGTTATGACCGTTCGAAAGAGTAACTTTCTAATTCAACCCCTGCCAAATACCTGCAGTAGGTGCCAGAATGCTTTTTACATAATTTAAAGAGAGATCGACCTCGACACGTTCTCTTTTGCCCACCGTGACGACGGCCCTTGGGTCGACGATCGTCTCGTAAGAAATGTGTGTCCTACCAATGTCATTCGAACATTAATGATGTTGGTCAGAGCCTGTACGATCATTGGTCCTTTCCACTGGTTATTCGAGATTTTGTTGGCCTAACCTATTATCTCTTCGGCTTTGAGGTCCAACGCACTTTGAGCGAAGATGTCGGCCAATGGGGTCGAAACAGCTTCATTGGCTTCGGTTCGAAGATACAGTGTATTTTCACGTTGAAACGCCATAGTGACTGAGAATAGGGGGAGGGAAAATAGGGCCCGAAGAATTGGAGACGCCCTATTTCTCGGAAGGGTTTCGTCACCTCGGAGACAAGAAACACTGAGTCACTGCACACAACTGGTCAATAAGTGTCTACAAGAATCTGCGATCGCATACGCGGTGATGCGATAAACTAAAAAAAAGACGCAGTTGAACTAAAGAGACACTTTGTTACACAAACATGAAAGCAAAGATAACACAATGAAGTCGGTAGGACACCGGCCAGTCATATTACTGGTCTCCGGAAAGGTTTTGGCTGCCTTTGGGAACGGAAGGGAACTAAAAAATAGTCCATCCTCCATGGAAAACCGAGAGTATAAGAAAAAAAACGGATAAAAAGTGTATTAAAATTTAACTAATCAACTCGTTGAATAAGGAATGAAATAAAGCTTAAGGAGAGAAAAATGAATATATTTAAAAGAGGAGAGAGCTTATGCTCGGAGAGGAGTAATATGCAGTTTTCCAGGCATATTTAAAAATATAATTTAAAATAAAATATAGGAAAAATATAAGATAATTATCACCAATGGCGATTGAATATTTGTCCGATCCAAGAATACGCTACCTGCAAAAGAGCAAAAGGAGTCTAGTTCATTCACAAGAGAATTAAAATAATTGTTTCTAGTCTGCATGACTATGTGGAAGCCTTTTTACATACACACATACATACCAATCACGCCGTTCCTGTCCGGAGTAGGTGCAGTCACAAATTTTCACTCATAAATACATATTTGTACACCTAACTCTGCTTCAATAATTTCCTCCATACTGACCTATATCTGCGAACACCATTTTTGAAGACATTTTAATGCTGATTATTATCCAGTTTTACGTATTAGTTAATAGTATAAGAAGCCATAGTATTTTAACTCATGTGCTGCCTGTTACTATGTTTACTGGCAGACGACTCTCGTAGTTTCTAATTTGTTAGGTATTGTTCATCCGACTACATTCTGGTCCTGACAAGCGGCCTGCGGATCAAGCGAGATTTGACCTGAGACTGGGACGAGTGTGGCCGAGCTTACAACCTAGAGGTGGCTTCCACGATATTTCGTAGATGTACGTGAGGAACATGTGTGATAAGCCTCAAAGGGAAGAAAGCATCTTCTCCATCGCAGATCATGAGTTCTACGACGCCATCCGTAGCATCATTGGCCATTCATCACCATAGATTCTCTAGCCATTCAATAATTATAGTCATGGCCCGAACTATGACCAATCCAGTTGAATGCTTAAGGGAAAACTTTTTCTTGCTATGGTTTAGTGGTTGCAATCGCAAATCTCGGATTGCCAGAATTTTCATGATTTCCAAGAGAGGAGTATTGCCAAGTCGCCGTATGCTTAATTGTCCAGAATGCACAAGGGGCATGGTGGGGGGTGAGAGACGACCGAGAGCGGAGACGAAAGGGCTTCGGACGCGCTCTCTCAAGATGATCTTGACCAAACATTCCACCGCGAGGTCTGATGAACGACTCGCTCGGCCACATTTACGAGATATATGGAAAAACAACTTTTCTGCAAAAACATTTTATAAAAACGCATTCTTCGGAGAAGAGATATCAAAACATACTCCAAAATTCATGCAATTCATAGATTATGGTTGCATCATCGAGTGTTCAACACGTAGCTGGTCTCAAAAGTGATCGTTTTCAAATTTTGTTTGGAATTTTGACTATTTTATGAGCGGTAGCGTAACTGAAACGATAATGGCAAAAAAGTTGTATTTGTGGCTCTATCTCAAAGATATTAATTTAATTTGCATATCAGAGGCGTAAATGTGACTTTTTTCACGCTATGAGCTGATTATGCCTTAAGAAGCGTAGTCTTTCGGCGATTTAATATAAAGCATTCCTGAAGGAAGAGCAACGTACGTGAAGTCTTCTAAGTTTGTGTATATTTAGAATCTCGTGTTTATTTTATTATAAAAGTATTGAATATATTTACCGATGCAAATCCACCTGAAACGTCATCTTAAAAACATTATTCGCACAAAAAATTTGGTAGGCCTTATCTACCAATAGCATTACATTCTACATCGTAACTCACGTCCTATCTCTCTTTATATCGGCCATAATAGATTCCATAACCCTCTTTTACGGCATTTGCACCTCAGAATATGCCGGTTGCTCATTCAGAGGTCACAAAGTAGGATTATTTTCAATACTAGATTGAGTAGAGCGGATAAGAGCGCTCTGACGCTAAGCTCAGCAGATGAACTGGATTCAGAAGAAATGGTGGGAATATATAAATAATCGAAAGGAATAATACAAGATATATTTACCAAATCAAATCAAACTGGCCTATTTTCCGGGAGTTCAACTAATTCCGGGTGGTGAGCCAACGTGTAAGGGTAGAAATGATTACATCAGACAAATTAAGGAAATGAAATACAGACCATTAGCTTTAAAGTAATTTTTTCCCTAGAAATATATTATGGTTGATCATTATGATTGAATAGAGCATTCATATGCAATTCCCACCTCCGGAGAAGTGTATAGAAGTCTCTGCACATGGGTTTGATAATATGATATTATTAGTTACACCTTTCTCCGCTTGAAATGTCCCGAATGATTTTGCTTCCTGCCAGAATTAGAATCATGTAGTAGTCATAAATACATAGTACTAGAAGTCTTTACAAATCCGTAGCTGTAATTGAACCAGTGTACCACATGTAATAACGCTCCCAAGCGTAGCAAACTAGTGTCTGATTTGAGCCAGAATAGTTCCCTTCATTGCTTACTGGTCTTTGCCTCTCTGCTCTTAGAACCATAACCTCTTGTCGCCTGATCTTAAGCTGGGACGAGCGTAGCATACACAGTGTGGAATTACACTGTACCAAACACTCTACGAGTAGCTTGCACGATACTTCGTAGATTTAGACGTACGGAGAAGAAGATTATCCGTATTTATCTCTGTAGTTTGTCACTGGAGATTAGAGAGTATAATATGGAAACTAGGAAACGCGAGGCGAAATCTCTAAGCTCCAACCCCAATTTCAAATCTTACACTCCTAGCGACAATAAGTATCTCATGTTATAATTAAGGAGCCATCAATTGTACTGTAAAGGTCGCAAACACGACGATGGAGTCAAGGTGTAATCCCCTTGATTGGGCTCTCCCTTATATTTTTCACTCAATGGTCTTCGAGCCCTTCGGAACTTTTTTCTTCCTCTCTCTCGTGGGCGTACTCTCGCCCTTATTTCGCCCAACGCGCTCTCAACCCTCTAAGATAACAGCATCATCTCTCTTCATTTAAGGAGACCACGCCTTCACCCACGTCTCACATTCTCTCTTTCTGTCACATCTCTCCACCCACCATCCAGTGGGTCCGCGTCCTCCCGCCACTTCCATCTTCACCCGACCACGCACGCACTCATCTGAGAGTGCTTCCCCATTAACGCCTTCCGAGGCCTTCTTCACCTCCCTTCCACGCCATTCCTCATCTTTGTTTTGGCACACTCACACCAGCTCATTGGACCACCAAGCCTTTGCACTCTTCATTTCGGGGTGCGGATCTTTCACTCCCTCACGCGCATTCTCTATTGAAGAAGGCAATGGTAGAATCAGTGCGTAGTGAGCTGCAGATTGACCTCAACCCTCTTGATTCGACAAGAAGCAGAGATAAGGTTTTCACGAGACTCTCTGATTCCTTTCTCATCTCAAAAGTCTCTCTCGCTTGCGCTTCTCCGCAGAGATTATGCAACGACTAACACGCTGAAGGAAGTCTCTTTCCAAACTGAAATAGACATAATAGCCACTCGCGGTGGAAATATCCAAATTTGCTGAAAATCTAGGTTTCCTTGAATTATAATCATAAAAGTATCAGACAGTAAGTTGTCCTCACGTAAAAAATGCAGTAAATTGATTTGTTTTATCACTAATATAAATAAAGGTTTATGAAAGTGTTACATAGGGGATAATTTAGGTCCACTCTTACACCTAAAACACATACGTAACGTAGCGGGCTGCCCAACTCGGGTCAACAACAACACGGTCCGCTCGAAGCCAATATACCAAGGCCTACTTGACCACCGGAGAAGGTTCTGGAATCAAGAAGAGTATAAGCACCGGGACCAAGGAGTTGGGTGGCAGTCTATCGCCCGCCCGAAATACTGAGCTTTGGCCCTCGAAAAGTCGAACTTGTCCATAAAGAACCTTTCTGCAAGTTCTAAGTTTTCATTTAATCGCAAAACCGTACTATAACATCTCACCAGCAGCTCATTTTAAGTATTACCACTTGACCATCTCAACATTTGGGGAGTAAAAGCGTTTTATTGGCGGGATTATTTCCAGCCTAATGGCTGCTAGACGTGGGTGACTTTCGAAATGATCTGAGTGAATAAAGCTCACTGCTCGCCATTATGTGTTTCTCGCACATTTCCCAGCACGCTGGAAAGGGTGATACTAATAGGAACGAAAGAGCAAAGCTTAAGAGGCACAAGTGATATGCCAAACAATACTCCATAAATGGTTCATTACAAAGCTGTTTGGCTGCAGTTGGATTGGTTCTAGTTTATACGGTCGTAGGGAGACCACCTTCGACCTTACAACTTTTAAAGATGAAATCGATATTGCAATCGGAGTAAAATACCCATACCTCCTCTAGGTAATGTTATACAAATAACCAATTTCAGCCCTTCCATTCATGCCCAGCTCCGCGAATCACAACGTATGGACCCTTAACAATTATCTATCAACTCTCTTCTAAAAAATAAAATAATATCTATGCTAACTTTGTATTGTAGGGAAAGAACGGGAGGACGGAAAAGAGAAATGGGTGGGAGAGTTAGAAGAATGGAGTTTTCATGGTATTATGAAAGGAATTAATAAATAACTGCTTTATGGATACGAGAAGGGAACGAACAATCATTGCCAACTTATGCGTCAGGGTTACATTACTATTCATGTACAGAGTATTTGCCTATACTGTGCATAAGTTTCAGACATTTTAACCTATATTTGAGTGCTATTAGGTCACAAAATGGCGGACCCTTTTTTTTAGACAAAATTGTACATAAAGTAGACAATATAATCCTTATTCGGAAAACGGTCTCTGAGATACTTCATCAGAGTATAAACTGAATATATTTCTAAGTTATTCCGTAAAAATATTTTTTAAAAATTTGCGACGCCGAGAATTAACTCGATTTTTCGTTCGCGCGTCGCGGCCCGCCTCCGCGCAGCAGGACCTGGAAATACCGTGACTCCGTTGGATTGTTCGAGTTGTGTGAACATTAACTCCTCGAATTCAACTTTTCCAGGCTATGCATGTCGTCACTGATTTCTAAAGATTCTATACTGAAGATTGTGCGAGGATTTTGGATCGAGAGAATGGATCAGTAACTGCGGTAAATTTGTTTTTCTTTGAATAATTTTCGGAAGCATGCTGCAAATTATGAACGCCTTTCAACTCTTGAGAAAGGATGCGGGTTCTCGAGGTACCATTCATGTTTCCATAAAAAAGCAACATTCGGGATTCCCTTTTTTCCCTTCACCCTCTCCTCCCCTCGCCTAGACAGACGGCGGTTTCTGAGCTGGGATTGCCAGTTGTGGTGCTCTGGTGGAAGTTATCAACTCGTGGGAACCGTGTTTAACTGCATTATGGCAGTGATGACGATCGCAGACAAAATCGTCCGACATTGAGCGTCAAGGCACAGAAGCTAACTCAGCTGTTTACACATACCTGTCTAGTTTTTGAACAGGGAATGTCGTATGGTTATAAAACCTCAAATTCCCAAAGAACTTGGTTAACTTCTTTTGTTGATAGTCCGAAGAATCTCTAAACTGCTCAATTTTCTTGTACTCGTCCGTTTTTGCTTTAGGACTTGTCAAACGCGGAGTGCAGGCGAAAGACTAGCAGCTTAAAACTCTTCGCTAGAGTCACTGCTCCACTTGTATGCAAGATTCCGTCGGGTGAGGAAGCATTCTCCTGTGAAGAAATAGTATAACATTTTCATAGGCTCTATTTATCGGTGAAGTCCAAATATGATTCAGTATAAAGACTTCCACTGAATGGTGAAATCCCATTAGACTCAGTGGATTTTACCATTTACATGTCAAAAATTCTTCGAGTTTACTTTTCTCGTGTTTTCTATATTACCATCCTCTATTATTGGTTCCACAACATATCTTCTATTAAGACAACTATATATTATCCCACTTGATAATTTTTGGACTAAAATAGGTTGAAAAATGGACAATCGATTCAACTTCGACGCATTACAATGATTCATAGCAGAAAGGTTATTCTTATCAAAGGATGGAGATTGAGTTTATGTAAGGAGGGTCTTAAGCCAAGCGACAGAAGGAGGTTGCGCGCGGAGGCAGCGTGGAGAATAAATGGTTTTGGGACCTAAAGATAAGCCTACACGTAAATAAGGAGTGCGGAGGTAAGGTGGAATTCCATTGTGTTTTCTAGAGGCGTGTCAAGCGAGAGCAAAGAAACATCCTCCCCTTTCGTTTGCGACCCACAGCGCGCTTTCATGATGTATTTTCGGAACGATGTCTCGGCGCGGCGTGAAGACACCAAAGTTGCATTTGGAGGTGGGGGGAGGTTGAGCGAAAGACTTTTAAGTCAAATAAATATGCCCACGTGTTCTCTTGTTAAAAGGAGAGCTTTAGGTTTAATGGAGTTCCCCGTGTGACACCATCGCAGAGATACCTATTCAATCGTCAAGTTGAACTTCGTTTTCCAACCAGTTAGTCTTATTGTGAAGGAGTGTTTGATGCCTGCTCTTTTATATGTGCCTTCACTTGCGATATCGCAACAGCAGACGTTGGCCCGCAGAGGCACGAGGAACGCGTGATTAAGAGCTTTTACCATTTTCTTTTTAAGGCGCAAGTTTTTCCAGAATGGCTGAGTTCTTTCCTTATTTTACTCGACGCCTTGAGACCAACCTAATGCGTCGTCCTCACTTCTATCGCAGGGACCAACGGAGCAACACTGCACGTATTCACATGACTATAGTGACTAAAAGCTGTCCTCATCAGGGCATTGTGACGAAAAAGTATAGATATAGAGACCGGGACAAGGTTGCACACATACATGTGTCGTTTTGCAGTTTAAGTTTTGGCGTTTTTGCTGGCAATTGCTTTTCTTTGAAGATTCATCGAAGTGCTATCACATGCTTGATGATGATCGACTTTTTCTTTTTATCGGTATTCATTTCCGGTTTCCGCTCGCGAAACCAGTGCTTCTCCATTCTCAAGTGACAGCGTTAATAACTACGGATTACCATGGTTCCAGAGCGCATTCACAGTACGGTTACAGGCTAGCATCGCACGGACGATCATATATGAGTACCCCAGAAGTCAAGGGGCCTAAGTAACAAAACCATTGTTTAGAGAAAACTTAAGTCAAAGTTGAAAATGTTTGTTACAACCCACTAAGTAGTTAAGAGGCATTACCCTAGATAGCAGCACCTGTCAAGAAAATCACTTGAATCCCTTTACCAGCTACAAGATTAATATTTTCACATCCCATTCCTGTACCTAACTTATTTTTTTAAAAAATGTCACTTAGACCCCTTGACTTCTGGGACCCACATATATGATAGTGAGGTGAACAGAGCAAAACACTAACACCGTCACTTCTAATAGGGGAATTTAAAGGAGCTCAGAATGTTGGGGGTATAGATACGATTTTCACCTCCAGCAATTACACAAATCGACTTAGTGAAACTTGGTAACACTCGCCAGCTGACAATTAGAGATCACCAAGGGTGTATCGTGCGTTGAAGGAAATGTACCGAAGGACTTCTGGAGGTGCCTCTAAAGAAAGACTCGTTCACTTAATCGCACACATCTGGTATCTCTGGCACAATCTCCTCTCTTTGTGTGATGTTTTTTATAAGCGAGTGCAACCAAGTTTCTCTTTGCTAATATGTGTTACATTATATTTAAAGAGTAGCTTGGGTAATTTTTATGACCTGCGCCAGCAGCAAAAATGTTTCGCTACTGGAAAAAGTCAAAGACAAATTCACTAAAAATACTGTACAACTAATAATTTTTTCCCGAAAAAGTTTTTATGAAATATAGGAAAAAGGGTACAATCATTTTCACGTTTTTAAGAATAAATGAGACGTTGTGGTACTTTTAGTTTAAAAAAATCACCGTTTTCAGCCATCCTGGGGAAATATTGAGGGTCTCAAGCTAGTTGACGACGCCGTAAGATACATTCTATAGTTCATGCTTATGAGGATATGATTTAGCTACTTGATTCTTCAATGTATATGACGTAAATCTAGCGCGAGTTTTTTACTCCGGCATTGCCTTTTTAGTGGACGGTTTAGAATTCGTCTTGAGAACTTCGATGATATAAAATTTACCATGTATTACAACTCCTTGATGTCCATTCTCCTCTTGTTTGCAGTTTATGTGCCCAGATTTTTTTAACAAGTACGATATATGACGGAAAGCTCTCATTTTGACAACCGATAACGTAAAAATTGCCGCATACTTCTACCTCTGAAGCGAATATTGGGAATAATGCCGCGCAGATTATAGGTTTCCGTATTTATAAATGGTGACCCTAACCATCTACCAACAGGAAGTTGATGAATATCTACGTTATAGTACCAACTTGGAGTTCTAAAATTGCTGCTTAAATGTTAACTCATTACACGACGTACTTTTCATTGCGTTTCTCAGGGGATTTGATTTTCGATACCCTTTAATTGGTCTGAAAATTTCAAATTTTAACCTTTGGTTTTTAACAAAATTTGTGCGGATAATGGTCAGTACAGTATTTTCTTAATATTCTGGAGGTTTTATGTTATGTTTTAAATGTAAATAGTTTTCAAATGTTTGAAATTTTGCTTTGAATCGACTTGCTTTGTTGTGTCTGAAGTAGGAATACTGTTGTGTAGTGCCCTTCTTTCAGGGTGTTGTATACTACAACACCCTGAAAGAAAGACCGCGTTTTAGCCTATCTAATGTCTTTAAATCTCTAAAAAAAAGGAAGATTTCGTGTCTTTAATTTAATTGTTTGCCTCATCCCTTTTTATTTTTAATGCATTTCCTCGCGCTTACCACCAACGGCCTCACATAACTTCACTTGCTGATAATATTGGATGTTAATAATCATTTGGAGTTCACATGTATGTATACGAGTGACCAACTCTCAGAAAATCCGGAAAAATACGTGGAAAATCGCTTAGTGAGGAGACAGCCAGTTCGGAAATAATGCAATTCTCTTCCTTTGGATCTCAGTGCATTCTTGCTACCGAATCCAGAAGCCAAATGACTTGAACCCGGACGTGAAATCCTCTCAACGCTTCATTGGAATGAATGTTATTTGTAAAAACCGGATTTGCTAGCTCGTTTCCATTCAGCATCGTGATGGCTCGCAAATTATCTTGCGTGAGAGACGCAGACATCTCCCAGGAGCGACTCCAATTGCTTTTATGGAGGACAAAGAGAATACTTGGGAGTGGGCGGAGTCGGAATGAGAAGATTGAGATCAGTGAGTTATATGCGGGAATTTTGTCTGGTCGCTCGAGAAATGTGCACTATTCTGTCACTAGTCATCCAAATATCGATTACATGGAATTCATTTCACAGAGGAATACGCATTTTTTCGTTTTTACTCCATGAGTATAATTTATGGTATTGTTATCTTGGAACGCAGATGTTGTTACTGTGTTTAGTTCGTCTATGTGCCTAGATTGAAATAAAGTTAAAATTTATATAAAGGTCAAACTCTTTACTCGTATACAATTCATGAACATTTAAGTTATTGGAGATAAACGTTTAGCAGAATGATGAACGCTAATAGACCGTTCGCATTAAGCACAGCGTGTAATGAACCGACGGTATTTCCATTTAAGCCTTGGGAAGTCGGTATAAACCCACAGAAAATACAAAATGAAAACTCTCTGAGCATGGGCTGGGTTTTTAATCAACAAAATCCGATCCGAGAAACCTCTCTTGGTTATTAGGAGGTCTTGAATTTGGAAATATGAAATGAAAGAGGGAGGGAAATTTGTATTTAAATGAAAAATCCGTGGTGGGACCAAATCTTGTGGAGAGAAAGTCTTGGAATTCTGAAGGTATATATTATAGAATTACTTCTCAGTAATGTCTGTTATCTGTGGCAGGTAGGTGTGGGCATTATGTTATATGTGCAATAAGTAGTCATTTGTTTAACGGCCCAATATTTTTCGTGCTATAAATTACGTATCTTTGCTCTTCAGGTACATACAAAGGGAAATTTGCAAGCATTTGCAAATTTGAAATCTGAAAGAAAATATACAATTCATATGTATGTAACCACCATTGACTCTAAGTAGCCATTAAATTAAGCTTGTTTAAATAGTAGCTTTTGAAAGCAAGGAATAAAGCTTTTTTCATTACAGTTAAAGGTTCAATTTCTTTAGACAAATCAACAGAGGTAACTCTTCTTTTATGTTGTTTAAAGCTCGACTCTAAAGTAAAACTATCACCAGTTGGCTGGTTCATGTGAAGGTAATCAAGGACTTGAATCACTGGTGCCATCACGGATAGATTATTACATTAGAAAAGGATGGATTAATTGAGAAATATGATGAATTGACTCAACGTGTTTATCAAGCAGTCTTTTTATGAATAAGCCGAAATAAAATTATGAATTTGTTATCGGATTACATGCCTTTAACCTATGTTAAATGCTGGATTGATTATTTTCCAATGCGTATTTTAATAATATCAGAATACATGATCCAATTATTTCAGACATTTTCGCGTGAGTTTGTGAGATAGTCCTGCAGCATACCGCTGGTTATTTTTTCTTATATGTATTTTATAATTGAAATTTGCGGATTTTACTGGAAACAGATTAAATTGATTGAATTGAGGCTATGAAATGTTGACATTATCGTAGAGTTGACTTGTAGCCCGGGGTTTTACGAAACAAAAAGCCTAGAAAAAAGCGTCTGCTCCATGGATATAAACATGATGTAAATTCTCAATAGGGCGTCCTTGTACCAGATATTATATAATGAGAAACGAAAATGTTAGAGGGAGCTTTAAAATGTTAATGCAGAATTTGATAATTTTGACGCATTGAACGGCACACATTGACATAAGAGGGTGAGAGAGCAGGTAATGACCACGGAGCTATTATGTCAATCAAGTAGAGTTGGACTTGGCGTGAGTGATTGGGGAAAATCCAGCTTTGACGAACGTGAAGGGAAGTAAAGAGCTGAGAGACGACGATCGAGATAGGGCAGAATGGAGATGACTTCAGAGAAAAGCCGACTCCAATAGGGGAACAGTGAATGCAAAAGGAGTCTGAAGGGACAAGTGACGTCGGTGTTAGATCACACTTTAAGTAAGGCACCTTGCGGTCTACATTTTTGCGTAAAATCTGAACGAATATTAATTTTGAAGTCATCCCTTTACATTACTGCAGCATGAATCGACCAAAATATCCGGCATTGCGAATGAATAAGAAATTATATGAAGGATGAAGGTAATGGTTATTTCTAGGCGAACATGTCTGATGAAGTTCTATTTGAGTTTCGGCTGAGTGATAAAAGCCATTGCTGCAAAGCCCTGAAAACGTTGACATAGCTAGATATGGTGTAATTGATACCAATGACCTTCCATTCTCGACCAGAAACCTGAGAGAACTACATACGTTATATAAATATCACACCAAGTCGATCTAGTGAAAGATTTGTCTTCATAGACTGAAATAGAGGACAGTATCTGGAAGAAAATTCAATCAATGTTAGCTGGTCAACGCATCTGCATATACATCTATAGGTCGATTTAAACTCACTGGGTGAACAATTCCGTCGTGTGATGTACTCTTTAATGATATCACACAATCCGGAATTGAGATTCTACCTAAGTATCCCCTCCGCAACTCAAACCCAGTCTTATGCTTGGAAAGCCATCAATCTATCCAATACGGCAATCCGATAATGAAGTACGATTGGCGTTGTACAGGACCGGAACTTGCGTTGGATTTGTTGGTCAAAGACGAGTCACGGTCCGTGGCGGACTTTCACAAGTTTACCTTTGGTAGCAGGGAACACCCCAAGCCCACCTCATCCACTTTGATTCATGCCTTCCTATTTCGCTTAGGGATATTTAAAACGCGCGACCATCTAGGTCATAAGTAAATGAAACCATGCTGAGAGAGTGAAGGAGATAGCGAAGTGTAGAGAAAGCCGTGACGTACCCTTTTTGATGAATGGTGATTTATTTTGTTGATGGTGAGCTGGAGGGATTCTCCTCTCTATCGCTCTTTACCCAACGGCGATAAGACGAGAGGCTGTATGTCTTTTGATCATTCGTTCATTTCGTGTATCCGTGTTGCACTCGCAAACAATCCCCAGCGTCGTCGTCGTCTTCCCTCGAACGATTTTAAAGTCGCACGCGACGGTGGAGTACCAAAGAGCGCCAATCGTTTGAAATTGCATGAGGGACGGAGGACGGGTGTGCAGGAGGAGGGTTTTCAGTGGAGTTTTTAAACTTTGGAGCAAAACCATCGCTTCTTGGATTACCCAGCTCTTTGAAATTTATGTTCATAATTTTTCGCGGTACAAATAAACTTTTGATGTAACGTGGCTGGAATAGAAAATGGGGTTCGGCTTCATTTTCTTCGCATTATCATTTTATGCTATGAGAATTTATATT
Source organism: Ceriagrion tenellum (assembly GCA_963169105.1). Taxonomy (NCBI): domain Eukaryota; kingdom Metazoa; phylum Arthropoda; class Insecta; order Odonata; family Coenagrionidae; genus Ceriagrion; species Ceriagrion tenellum. The sequence goes on from OY720636.1 coordinate 23,351,437, forward strand.
CTACGCATATCTGTTTTCATTACTTGGCATGCTGAGGCACAATCAATGGTGACACCGCGAGTTTTCCTTTTGCGATAATCAGACAGATTTTCTGGTGAGTTTGCAATATTACTGCTAGATATGTAAGTAAGCTTCCGCTGATATTGATGGTAGCCCCTCAATCTCCATTCATTGATGTTTGCTTTATTTATATGATTGATACTATACCAAAATGAATCCACGTTTGCCGGCCTGCATCCATTGGTAACATGGCGGGACGAACAAAATATATATCCGATCAAAAACCGGTACGCCTCAAAAGTTTTCGGAATGCTGTGAAAATAGTGACATGAAATATTAAGACTGCATACCATTAACGTTGGTTTTTGCGCGTCAAATACCTAGGCATCTCAGTATCGTTGACGTCACTGATTCTCACATTTAATTTAAACTCACTGAATTAAGCATCAGTCTTATAATTTAGAATAGAGTGCGGGAAAGTAATATCTAAACAGTTGACGAATAATCTCTCAACTGTGAGGTTGATTTGGCTCAATAATCTACTAATGAACGCATTTTACTGCATAGATATTTTTCATAAAATAGTTCTACACTAGTTCGGTATTATTGAATTTGATAAAATGTATGCCAAGGTCCATATAAGATATTTGGGTGTAGCTACCAGTGTGCGTATAAACAACAAAATGTTTTACATTTTGTATAAGTAGAAATAGAATCTCGTAAAACGGTCGTTAAAGAAAGCTACTTTCGTATCACTGTATTGGAGAAATTTTTTGGCAATAGATTAAAAGGAACACAAAAACAAATGTCAGATTTTTAAATCTTTAATGAAGTACGCTGCAAGAATTATTGATTAAAAAAACAATCGGGAATCTAAAAAGTAGATGTACTGTCCTACCTACTTGACAGGAAAGTAAACTATAATAAAGTCGAATGATTGTCAAAAACTATCTGATGATATTCCCTTGAGGCGCAAAGTATGGGAAGATAGCCTATTTTATGGAAACATCATTCATGTGGTTTTTCTCGTGAATTCGAGGAATGAAATTTAGTGCTTTTTTATGGAAATTTTTATGGAGTTTTATGGAAGATCAAATAAGGGTGTGCTGTACGTATTATTGGGCGAAAATATATGCAATAATTTGTATTAATACATAATTATTCAAAACCACAATGTAATAAGTGTAATCAACATCGGATGAAAAAATATGCTGGTTCATACGGACTTTTCCCCTTCTTTGCTTGTCTCGGTTACTCTTTCCCAACCCGCACTTTCTGGTCATCAACTCGGTATAAATAATGGGAGAAATAATGCACTTTGTAATTTTTCACTGGATTTATTTTACTCGACCGGTTTCGACGCTAGCGAAATTCATTCGCAATTCGCAAATTCGCATAGCGCGTCATTCTAAATGGTCCAGTCTCCAAGCTCTCCGGGATTGCGCGCCACATATACACCAGAATTCCCGAAGGGGTAGGGATTCAGTGAAAATAGGGGAAGGGAGGAAGTTTGGGGGGGAGTAGAAGGGAGAGTATTACGAATCAACAACCGTCAAGGTGATGGAAAGGACTGCGGATGGTCATGGTGCAACGCGGAGGTGAACGGAGAACATTAAAATTCAGAAGGGTCGTTTAATTTTAATACCTCAGGACCACCTTCTCTTCACAATTTCAAAATTCTCTCTAAAAATCCATTTAAAAACCTTTTTCATTTACATGAAAAAATCTTAGGTGAAAAATTACAACGGTGTCTAGTTTCAATAAGATGTTAAACAAATCCTGCTTTTGGGTCATTATTCAATAAATAGTTCTTATATTCTTTTGCTCTGTAAGGGAATTTGCGACCAGTTTGCCCAACATAAACAACTTTACAGTAATCACACTCTAGTCAATACACACTACATTCGTTCATAATATAAATTTTGCCCTTTGAGTTAAAAGGAGTATTTCTGCGGTCAATGGATCTTAATAACCGATTCTGAGCATGCCACCCGGGATGTGTCTGGTTATTTTGTGGGTAATAGTACCCAAAAATGGGAGTTTACACCACTCGTTCTGCTTTTCTGGAGTTAATCTGCTAAGTTGTGACACGAGTGATAGGGTTTTACGTTTTAATTGCTAATCTAGTAAGTATTTTCTGTCCAAGATCGCAGCTATAGCCGTTTTCTTCGGCGATCGTTTTCATTGCCTGAAGTTCTTCTTGAAAGAAGAATTCCGAGAGAGGGATGAATATTAATCGGTTTAGCTTGTAATTAATAGCTGCGAATTTGTGAGTGTGGTTGTGGAAAGAATCCATCGGGATGATTAGGGCTGAATATGTGTCCCTCTGGTAAATTGCAAATGAGCGCTGATTCATACCGATTGAAATTGTTAGGTCAAAGTAATTTATTCTACCATAGCCCAATTCCATGATAATGTAATGGCTTTGGGTCGGGAGGTTAAAAAGACTAAAAACTGTTCCAGTTGTATACAGCTACCTGTCCACATATAAATAATATCATCAACATATCTATCAAAGTATAAAACATTCTTTAAAAGTGGGTAGTTTGAATTAAATATGTTGCTTTCTGGGTATGATAATTTTCGTATATGTGTAGCGCGCATTACCAGAAAGCTTGGAGACTTTACCCATGACAAAGACGCGTTAGCGACGAAACAGGTTGGGTAAAATACATCCAATGGAATATTACAATGTGCATTATTACTCCCATTATGTAATTCCACAAAGTAGAGCATTCAAAAGTTGAAGTAATACGGTAGAGATAATTTTTCCCGGCTCGATGCTTAAGCCGATTACTAATTTATGTACTTTTACTAATAGCTTTGGCACAATTATCTAAACGGCTCTGTTTGCCATTAGATTGCTTCAAATTGTCGAGCTCAAAATGACGATCGTAAAGTTTATTATAATTAATCCTGACGGCAAGTTGGGGGAAGGACTCCTTTAGTAGTGTCGAAGTAATCAGAACATCATTCTCTTTTACAGTTTCGTTCAGATCTCGCAAAATTTACGAGCCAAATGAGAGAAAGAGTAGTATACTAGCGAGATTGATTAATTCACCATATTGAAGGTGGCGTTTTAATTGATTATTATGGAAAACTGTAAATGCTGTTGCCTTTGGATTTTTAATAAAATTAAACGAATGAAAATGCATTTAAAAATGGGATAAAAGAACTCGTGCATTTTTTAACAATCTAGTCCACGGCATCAGTTTAATTATTACCGATAATCAAAAGTTTGCTGTAATTTACGATCTTGTCCTTTCTCGGCGAATTATATGAATAAATAATTCTCGGGCTTCTAGCCGAGTAAGAATTTTTGTGGCTGACGTTTCGATGGATAACACTTCTATCGTCCTCAGAGCATTAATGAAATGCAGGCATTTCTTCCTGCGTTTATATAGCCGCTTAATCTGGGGGCATTGTTGTCTCATTCTTTCCGTTATTTTTTGAAATAAAGGTCTCCATTTCCTGCTTAGTATGTACCCAGAGTCGCGATTTAAGTTGTTCTTCTCCAGCCTGATCTCAATGGCTTCTTTAAGGAGACGATCCCAATACATATGGGTCTTAGAGACCACTTGAGCTTCATCAAAGGAGATGATATGATCTTATGATAAGCTATTCTCAGCCAGGGCAGATTTCTCCGGGTGGAACAGCCTAATACACCTCCTGTGCTCTTTTATTCGGGTCTCTATCGTGCGCCTGGTCTCTCCAATATATACTTTCCCGCATTGACATGGGATACGGTAAACTCCAGGTGTTCTGAGTCCCAATTCGTCCTTCACATGCACTAAATCCCCATTTTTCGGTGGTTTGTGGATTGTTTCTATATTCCAAAATATTGGGAGGTATAGAGCAAGCCGTTCGGAAACTTCCGTCTGACACCGCGGAGGAGATATGAGGAGAAATTTCGATGGTTCTTAAAAAAGCAGCTATCCCAAAACCGAATTTGAGCAGAAATGAGAGATTGGCCTTGGCTAAACTACGGAAAAATGCTGACTACGTCATCCTTCCAGCAGATAAGGGAGACGTGACAGTGGTTATGAAGGTCAACGATTACGAAGAAAAGCTTCGACATGTCCTTCAGGATGCGGCATATCGTCCTTTAAACCGTGACCCCACTGATTCCATAGTAAGAAAGACTATTGGACTCATCAATAAAGCAGACTTCCCGGTAGAAACCAGAAGGAACCTTGTGCCACAAGCTCCGGTACCACCAAGGCTATACGGGCTGCCGAAAGTACATAAGAAGGAAATACCCTTAAGGCCCATTGTGAGTGCCATTGGCTCTCCCACTTATTACCTGGCATATCTCACCGGATTATTAAATCCCTACGTGGAAACATGTGAGCGTCACATAAAAAATTCGGCACAGTTTGTGATGAACCTGCAAGATTTCCACCTGGCTCAAATGGACATCATGGTCAGCTTCGATGTCGTGTCCCTATTCACTCGCGTTCCATTGAAGGAAACGCTTGAACTCTTTGAAGCTCGTTTTGAAAACAAGACAGTGAGCCTATTTCATCATGTACTAACGTCAACTTATTTCCTCTACAATCGGAAATTTTACGAGCAAGTGGATGGAGTACCAATGGGATCACCACTCTCTCCTGCCATCGCAAATTTCTACATGGAAGCCTTCGAGGAAAAAGCCCTTGCATCAGCCACGCATAAACCAAAGCGCTATTTCCGCTACGTAGCTGATACCTTTATTGTTTGGTCACATAGACCCAAGGCTCTAGAGAACTTCCTTAAACACATGAATGAACAACATCCAAACATTCAATTCACGATGGAGATAGAGAAAAACGACAGTTTACCCTTCCTTGATATTTTAATCCAACGAAAGGAGGACGGTACTTTAGGTCACCGAGTTTATCGGAAGCCAACGCACACAGACCTGTACCTTAATGGCCTAAGTCACCACCATCCATCTCAAAAAAGAGCTGTTATCTCTACCCTCCTGAACCGTGCAAACATTATAGCAGACAAGGAAAGCCTCCCACAAGAAATAGAACACCTACAGGAAAAATTCCGCAGAAATGGGTATACGGAGAGAGAGATTTCGCTGGCCCTAAGTAGAGCTAGTGCCGAGCGCAAGGAGAGCCACGTTGAAAGTTTTCTCGATCCTGATGTATCTCCAAGGGAGAAGAAACCCGTTGCAAGAGCTTGTCTGCCTTATGTTTCAACCGTCGCCGGGAAAATCTCTAGGATTCTGGCCAAACGGAATATAGAAACAATCCACAAACCACCGAAAAATGGGGATTTAGTGCATGTGAAGGACGAATTGGGACTCAGAACACCTGGAGTTTACCGTATCCCATGTCAATGCGGGAAAGTATATATTGGAGAGACCAGGCGCACGATAGAGACCCGAATAAAAGAGCACAGGAGGTGTATTAGGCTGTTCCACCCGGAGAAATCTGCCCTGGCTGAGAATAGCTTATCATAAGATCATATCATCTCCTTTGATGAAGCTCAAGTGGTCTCTAAGACCCATATGTATTGGGATCGTCTCCTTAAAGAAGCCATTGAGATCAGGCTGGAGAAGAACAACTTAAATCGCGACTCTGGGTACATACTAAGCAGGAAATGGAGACCTTTATTTCAAAAAATAACGGAAAGAAGGAGACAACAATGCCCCCAGATTAAGCGGCTATATAAACGCAGGAAGGAATGCCTGCATTTCATTACTGCTCTGAGGACGATGGAAGTGTTATCCATCGAAACGTCAGCCACAAAAATTCTTACTCGGCTAGAAGCCCGAGAATTATTTATTCATAGAAGTTTGCTGTTTTTTGTTTCTATAGGATTTCTGGCATGAAATTTAGATATAAATAAGCCTCTAATAGTTTCAGTCTCATGTAGTTATTAACAGTTTTCTTCACATGATTCAAATTTCGGTTGAAGGGATTTCTTTATTGTGTGAGAGTATATTACTTTGTGTCTTGAGAGTTTAGAGCTGTTTTCCTTCCTCGGTGTCCACTAAAATAATATTTTATTGCTAACCAACAAAAAAGTTATTGAAGAATTTTTCCATTCCCGCTTTTTCCTAGAGATGAATCGTTAAAATATATAGTTTAGTCTGCCCAGCCAGGGAAGATTGCCGCCATATCTTTGGACATGAAAGACGTGCTATGTGAGTGCTAGAGAGTGGTAAATAGAGTAATCCGAGGACTTAATAAAATATAGGGTTAAGGGAGGGCGATGAAAAGCATCCCGGAGTAGTTCATAGGCTCAGTTTCAGCCATGCTACCGATCTTTCAAAAACGACTAAATGACCCGCACTTAAAAATTAATGGAACGTGGAGGAAAGACAGAATTCATTGACAATTCTGCGATCCCATTGTCAGTGTTTAAGTTAATTCTCAGAGATGGTGATTTGCTAATGGAATATATTTTTTCGTTCAACTTCACGCCGAAGTAGTTTTGCCCGCCGTCCGTCGAATTAAGACATCTTTGTGGTTTCTCTGGCTATATGGTCTGAAAGTGTATTCTCTATCCCAGTGCTTAACAAGCTGCAGGCAGAGATGTTGACTCTTAAGCTGAAACGGTGTCATAATCAGGGTGTAAACTACTATAAAATTAGGTTAAGCAACCAACCGAGCGATTTTTACGTTTGTGTAAGGATTTCTACAAGCTCCAATGGTTCCCCTTCCCATTGTCAAACCGAAAGCGTGTTCTTCGACTATTTGCGACGGAATAGATAAATCCACAAATTTAGCCTTTTAGTAGTCATAAGGTTGTGAATTCAAGGATGTACAATTCGTGCAATGATCTATGGAAGACGCTATGCAACCTGCTATCTGTTCTCCATTTTAATCCCGATTAAAATCAGTTATAATATGATGTCCAGTGCCATAAACCCGTCCTCGACCAATTTTCAGAGTGCTGGTTTGTATAAATAGAGAAACAGAAAGTACTGCCTATATCTCCGTGTGTTTGTTTGATTTATATTTAAGAACAAGATCTCCTACCGTTATTCCCGTGTTGACATTCCAAAGAGTTTCCGTTTGCGTGGGTAATTGGTTTCAAATGATGATAATTTTCATTTATCAAACTTTGAAATAAAATTCTGTTTCATCCTCATAAAAGAGTAAAAGTATTCGAATTCGCTTGTTTACTCAAGAGTGTCAAATACTCATTAAGAGTTATTTCGAGCATTGGCATTATACTTCGGCCAGTTGAGAAGTATAAAATTCATTTCGTCCAAAATTGCCAGAAGAAAATCTTTTAGTTAAATAGTATGAACCTGTATAATAATACGGCATAGTGCATGTTTAGAACTTTTAAAAATATTTCCTTAAATGAAATAAGTATAAAATGGGAATATAAAATGTTTTCTTTATCTCCTACCTTGAGCAGATCTAGGGTCTCGTATATGCTCGCGCGAAGCAATTATGCAATTATTTGCAGAAAGGGAATAGAAATTTTTTTTCCAATACCAACCCAGCCATAACGGTATGCTCATTCAGTGCAAGGCAAGCTAGATGAATCAGGTCAAATCTTTTCTAGAAATAAGGTCAAATTTTCCGCACGTAGCATCTGTGACGACGAACAGAAAAACAAAGCTTTTGACCCAACTGAAAGAAGATGCACGAGTGATAGCGTCAAGAGTGGGGAGGGAGGAAAACCCCGACGCATATAACCGCGACATACTGAAAACATGGTTGGCCTTCCACATGCTGTGGAGGAGGAGCGGGCATTAATGCTTGCAACGTAAATTAATGGCGCTTGCGGGTTGTTTTTGATAGATGCTTGGGACTCGCGTTAAAAATATAAGCCCCGTTAGAATGTGTCAGAAAAATCATTCGTCTTGCTCCTGGAGGAAAGCAACGGGGATAAGGGTCGCTCTCGCGGGCGTTTAATTAAAAGTACGGGGTCGGCATTAACTGGGTCGAGTCCGCGCATAAACATATGAAGGCAGGTGGGTGAGGAAATTGAAGACTGGGGGAATGTGTCCCATACAAACCGTATGTGGCGAGGGTGTGGTGTGAAAATCATAAAGAATTGAGTGCGGAACGTGAATAAAGGGTACCAGTGGGTGGCACCCATGTATTGAGGGCGAGAGGAAATGAGCCATATTCTCGCCTCTCGCTGCCTCTAACTCCCAGTCCTTGGTTTGATGAGGGAAACAGAGAATGCATTTCACACCTAGGATATTCTCCAGCATACATTCTCCATTATCCAGGTCTCATTTCTCATAATCTATTTTTTCAGTGGCTCGTTCTTCCTGCAAAATATTAGAAGACTACATATTTAATCGATTTTCAGTCAGAGATAATATATGTGGTAATAAGTAATGCTCTCAACCTCGTACATAAAGGTCTTTGGTAATCGGTATAAGCCTTGGTAAAGGCCTTAGATATTCGTAGTCTATTCTCCGACATTTCTAAAATATAATGGATATTAGGAGATTTGAATTGAGGTGGAGACCATGTTTTGCGGCTAGGTATTTAATGTGTAAGTATCAAGGAGAGAAACCAACTACTTAACACTGAAATATTACGTATCGAAGGCAACAATAAATAATCCTTTTATCATGAATACAACTATATGTGAATTCAAGATGAAAAAGTTATTTTGATTATCAGTTACTTTAATTGATTATTTGAGTTCTTAATTTGCTCGGTTACTCCCAATGTTCTGTGCCCATTTCTTTCAAAGTTATGTCAGCGTCTGTTCAAAAGAATCGTTCAACTTAATTTCCGTTCATCGATTAGTTTGTAGTTTTAATCCGAAAATAATTTAAATAAGAATTAAGTGGTATTTAAAATGCTTTTTTCACTACCGAGGATTAGATTTTTATTTTGAGTCAAAAATAGGCATTTAACCTTAGGAATCGGATAAGAGGTTACTCGCAAGTACTAATAGAATATTGAATGCAAATTAATTAGTGATGGAGGTAAATTGGCTGAAGTAATTTTCTGAAACCTTTATTGCATTACTCGTTTTAAATCAGCAGATATGTGTCATCGTAATTTTTAAAAAATTTCGAGGTATTGCAATGCACTCTACTTTTTTTCAAAAATTTACTAGGACTCAGGGAAATTAAGGAAATGATGGTAATTATTTGAGTGTGCGTAGGACCTAAAAAGGACGTTTGTGGTTGAAATTCAATACAAATTCATGATGATCAAAGGTTCTTTTACATGTAATCATAAATACCATTATTTTGGTACCATAAATACCATAAATTAATTATTTTGGTAAAATCTTACGACCTGTGGGTGCCACGAATCAATGAGCTTCATAATCAGTGACATGAAATACTCTGCGCTACTATCAACGAGGTGATGCCTAACTTTAAACAAAAAAGTGTTTTCTGAAATTATTGAAAAAACTGCGGAATTAGCCGTAAAGTAGTAGGAGCGAGATTTTTCTACTATGATTTTCTCACAATTTTCATGCAATGACCACCAGTGGTTGAAACCGTTATAGTTACTGCGCGGCCGTTTCCCCCGTTCTTGTAATAAGGGTTGGTATGCATGGATAAAATATTTTTTTGCCGTCAAAAACTGCTACAAATTACGTCGATAATTTTTTTCAAAAATGAGTTTGCCTAAACTCTAGACGTTTTACGAATGTATTGGAAGAAGAATGATAGAGGATTAGTATTGGTATCGATGTGATAACTATTTTAACAATTAATATCAATATAAATTATTAATCCAAACTTTCTCCAAGAAGTAGAGTACATTGAGTCGAAAAACAAAAGAAGGATTAAAAATATCGCCCATACAAATAAAACCAATCTGATCCGCATACATCGTTCTCATTTATAGTTTCTCGTGGTCGATTAAATGAAAACATCTAATGATTTACAATTATTACTTTTCGCTTGTTGTTTGACTGCTTTAGCGAATAATATATATTGGAAATCTGTCTAAATACTTCAAGAAAGTAATAAATTTGTCCTCTGGCTAAATTTTAATTCAATGCAATATCAACTAAAAATGAATGAGTTGGTATGAGCGCACTTCTCACTTATGTTTCCCCATTATTAGTAAGGATTTTCAAGCAATGCAATACCGGTAATTTCGTCGGTGTTTCCTCAATATTCTTGTTTTTACTCATCACCAACTGTCTGTATTATTTATTGTTTCCATCCCCACGTACCTATCTGTACTGAATGGATACATACGGCTAAACTTAAACGTTTCAATAAATAACACTAATGACAACGACATCAAAATATATTGCTCTTAGTAAGCTGTGTAGGGGAGTGTTATTCCCTCCAGCTATACAGCTGGGGAATTGCCATTAACGGGTTCATACGATAGCAAAGATTTGAAGCTATTGAGTCCATCAAATAGTATATAGTATAATCTGGATTTTGACGTGTTCCACATAGCGCTGAGCATGATTAGTTGCACATACTGTACACTTACGGAAAGAAAATTTATTTACCATTCAATTGAAATATATTTTGGATCGAAGTCATTCACTTGCTATATGTAATTCATTGGAAAAAAAAATAAAATACGGTGAAATATCCCAAATTCACGATTTGTTGATCTTTACAACAATGTGGAAAAACAATGGTGAATCACCGGACATCCCTACTTTTGTCACTGATGATGTTAGATAACCATGGAGCTGTTTATATCTTTGAAACGCACTAGCGGTAATGCGTGATTATAGTAAAAATCGATTGAGGTCAACGAATCTTGTCCAGGAGTGCTAAAATTTAAAAGAGACCTGATTTTTGAAATTAAAAAAAGAAACGAGAGCATTTTTTCTCTAAAATCAACGGTAGGGAGACTTGGAAAGGGCATTTATGATGACGTCACGCCGCCAGCATGTCATCACCTCGCGGGCTCATCCGAGCCAGGCAATATTTTTCATTTAAAAATAAATTATTTCTTATTGCTTAGACGTATAATATATCCTACCACCATATCAGCGTGTATAATATGTCTTACCATGTCCTATATCTTATGTACAGTGTTTGTTTGGCACATTTTGACTGCTTTTTCAATCACTGACTATGACAGATGGTGATGAATTTCGTTGCAATACGGTAATCATAGTCCTTATTATTGGAAAAATGATTTCATTTCGTAATCGGTGGCGAAATTTGCTCCTTTCTATTATTACAATATATTGAAAAGAGACGTCAAAAACGCAATTTTTTTCTGGCATCATATTTCTTGTTTTTTTTTTAACTTTGCACATAACTCATAGGCTATTTATTCCACCCCGAAAGACTCGTGTTTCTCCCTTGATATTTCATGCGTACATTCTGTATATGCATTAAAAATACATTGTTATCGCTTTCATGCTACGCTATATTGCATAACTTGACAAGAAACTAAAGGTTTGGTAAATTCAAGAGGATTATCAAAATAATCAAAGTTAATGGGAAGAAAATAGATATGTTACGATATGCTGATGATATTGCCATAGTTACAGAAAAGAAAGAAGATTTAAAAATTATACTTAACGAGATGGAAAGAATTCTTAGAGACCAATATGAAATGAGGATAAACAAGCAAAAGACTAAAGTGATGGTATGCGGTGCTCAAGACTGCTGTGAACCTGTAAGGATAAGAATAAATGATGAAGAACTAGGACAAGTTACAGAATACAGCTACTTGGGAAGCAAGATAACAGAAGATAGAAGGAGTAAACGAGAAATTGTGAATAGAATACAACTAACAAAAATAGCTTTCAATGATAAAAAGACTCTACTGACTTGTAAAAATGTTAGTTTGGAAGTAAGAAAGAGGGTTATGAAAGCTTATGTTTGGAGTGTGGCCCTTTACGAGTGTGAAAGCTGGACTATAGGGAAACATGAAAAGAGCAGATTAGAGGCCCTGGAAATGTGGTGCTATCGAAGGATGAAGAAAATTAGCTGGCGAGATAGAATCACCAATGAGGAAGTGCTGAGAAGAGTACAAGAAAATAGAAGTCTCTGGAGACAGATACAGACAAGGAGACAAACTAATAGGTCACATTCTACGATGCAATGATTTTATAAAATTAATAGCTGAAGGTTTTATTGAGGGGACAAATTGTAGAGGACGTCCTAGATTAAGCTATATGAAGCAGATCATCAATGACTCTGGATGCGTCTCATATGGTGAAATGAAGAGGAAAGCTGAGCAAAGAGCGGAATGGCGTGCTATTGCCAACCAACCCATGGGTTGATAACCGAAGAAGAAGAATCAAAATAAAGGATATTGAATGATTTTGTACAATAACTGATTGAGATTCAAGTTCCCTGAACTTTTACAGAGTTTTGCAATGTGTCCTCATCTTTTGCTATTTTTTAAAGCATATTGTTTTCCATCCCAACGAACTTTTCGGATCCTGCGGAAAGAAAAGATCGATAAGGAATCAATGATGAAGTCAATATTATCGAAAGTAGGCTTCATTTCCATTAGCAATATATAATGAGAAAGAATATCCCAATTGAGTCATTGTGTTTAAACGCCCTCTAATATTCTAAAGGTATTATGTAATATCCGCGAAACGAGGGGAATCCGATGGATGGGAGCCTGTACGTGGCTAGGGGCAATATTTCTTAGTTAATAACTGCTCTCATAATTACTCTCACGCCACAGCATGCGAAACATAATGTCATTTATATCGACGCGAAACGTAGTAATGAAGACGGATATTTCCCTTTAAGTAAAAATAAAATGTAAATATATTTTAACACATATATTTTAGTTCATTTTATTCATTTATTTTATGAAATATCATTCTACGAGCTAAATATAAGAAAGAAGTGTCAGTTTGAAAGCATTACTTGCAGCTTTTTACTAATTGTAGATCTATCATGGTGAAGAAAAACGGCCAGACATCTAGCCATGAATCATTTGACTTTGCTATACTAAAGTATACTCAAGATCTATATGTCATTTTGATGACATTTTGAAGAGATTTCAGTTTTGGTGGCTGGTTTATAGATTGAAAATATTAATTTGGGGTAAGTATTTAGTCGCATGCGAATCCTAGGTACTCTATCGGAACTGCTGGACACTTAATGGCGGTCAGGAAATAACTTTTTTCAAAATTCAAAGTTCGACACACGGCAAAATGTCTTACCCGAGGAACAGAGATAAAATTTTATTTCGGTAGGATGACTTTTAGCGGCGCCGTCGCGGCGGTTTTCCTTGAGGGTAGGCAACCCACCACGACACGCCGTCTATTCGCGATATTTTCGGCTCTAAATGACAAAATGACAAACATGTTTTTCAGTCTAAGCTTTGTTAGTTATGTCAGTAATTGCGGAGGTAATAAACAGAGGTCACATTATTTTGCCGTTTATGTCTTTAAAATGCAAATAAATGTGAAAAACGGAGAAAATTGCTTCATTAATGATTTGTAAGTAATGCTTCATAAATTTATTAGATTTTATTGTTGTGGTTTGGCACAATCGTATGGGCACGTTAGTTCTCAAAAGATCCTTCCTTCCCTATTAGAGAGACTCCCCTCCCACCGTCCACCTGCACCCCTTCACTTTATGCCCCGCCTACTAACACATTAACGCTCTATGCTGGCTATACCGTCTACGGAATAGTGCTTCTGTGTTCTATATTTTGCAGCTCTTTGCTCACTCTAAGGCCCGGTGCCACCCAGACCCTTAATCCCTTAATCAATAGACAGGCCATTGATTAAGTCTTTGCAAATTTTTTCTGCGATTCTTAATATTTACTATTGACTTAATTTCGCTCTTAATTTCTCAGAAAGAAATCATAAAATGACAATAAATTCTTATGAGGCTTAGCTGTGTTACTCATACGTTTTTAAGCCGGGGAATCTATAGATAATTTTTTATGAATATTATCGTAGTGATCTCAGGAAAAACTCTGAATGGAAAGTTGTGTTCACTTGTCCACAGAAGTCATTCTGTTTCTCGGGTCATTTACCGGAAGTAGAATTTTGTTGGGTAATATCAATAGGACAATACAATTTTGAGCACTCTTACTGCACAAATCGTAGCACAATTATTGCTGTACACACAATCTTTTAAGCTCTTTTATCTCATTTGTTCACTTTAAAGGAGGTGATCTCAGTGACATTTTTATGAAATTAAGATCTGACGAAGGCGTTAATCATATTTATCACATGATTTATTAACATATTTGACCTTATATCGATGAAAGATAATATTTAACTGTGTTCACAGAAGGGTAATGGCATACAATATAAATATTTATCTGTCTTTGAATTTGCGGAAACCCTTAGATTTTTAGCATATTTCCATCATTTCGTTTCAATTAAGTCAAAAATCACTACGGACATCATTCTCAGAAGTAGTTTCAATCTGGCTGTCCACCATGTTTTGCAGAAACATGCAGTTAATGCACACGTTTACGTGTGTGACGGTACCTTTGAATGCACTTAGGTTTGAATATGTTTGCTCGGAGTCGCATACTGAGTCTCTGTGGGAAGAAGGGCATGGATGTCTGATTTCATTGCTGGCCAGGTCTACATGTGGGCAAGGGAGCGCAAAATTGTGAAATCTGTGGACTTAACGTCGAAGAGGAGAACCCGCGAAAGTACTTGCCTGCTCTCATTCCCACTTTAGTGAATCTTTATATAAACTTCTCTGACTTCGGCTTGTTTTATAAAGGTACCGTGTTTGCACTAGAAGCTATACGCCCTTGCTCCGAAAAAGATTGAGATTGCCATCCAGCCGTTTAATGTCTCCATCTTTCCCTTTTTCTCTTGTTACCTTCTGCACGGAGTGGGTGGAGTTTCTTGATCTCAAACGCTGCAGTGTGGACGAGGTAGGGGGAAATAGAAGCGTGGGAGGGATGTGGAGTGGTGTGGTGTGTGGGGGGTGTGTGTAGATGCGGCGACCACCGTTGCTCCGGCAAATGGGGCCGTCACGGCCGGGGAGAACACACCCGTGGGGGAGATGGTGTGGAGGAAAAAGGAAGAAAAAGATAGAGCGACCGGGGTCCAGTCTCTGAAAACGAGCGCGTCGAAATTGCCACGGGGCGATCGTTTCCCCTCTTCCCGCTCCTTCAACTCATGCCAAACCGCACTCAAGGCGAGATTGTGCCCCACAGTGGAGAGCAAAGAGAAGGTAAGGGTTAGTGCGCGCGTAGAGCAAAGGTGCCGTGCAATGGTTAAGTTCGCGCGTTATTTTTTAAAATTATTTTTCCATAATATCTTTCTAAAGTGTGGGTTTTGTCATATGTGGGCAAGATAGGTAATCAGCCACCGATTATATTTAGCAAAAATTGGAATTTCAGAGGGCAAGTTGAAATATCTTCTGAATCTCTACCTATAGGGATTTCAAGTTGTATTTGTACGTCTTTTATGGTCTAAATTGCGATTCTTTCCCTTGCTCAGTCCTTATTAAAACCGCCATAGGATCCAGGAGAAGAGATGGGGATCATTTCTAGCTTTTTGGGAATGATCTCTTGAAATTGTCGCCAAGATTTCCTGAAAACGTCAATGTAATAAGGTTTGTCGGCTAGTTACACATTTATGTCAGATATGAACAGTTTTTAGCCTGAGAATTTAAGAATGAAAAATTGGAATGCTTTTTTTAAAATACATTCCTACAACTCTTGCCACTATAAACTCAAGGCGAGATTGTGCACCCAGGTAAATTGTTAGGGTTGGTGCGCGCATGCAGTAAGGGTGCCGCGCAATGGTAATCTTCGCGCGTTACGCAAAATAATCTCCTTTAAGATCCTTATAGAATAGGAAACCAACAAATGAAGGAATGAAATATCTAGCAAATAAAAATTTGTTGAAAATACTATTATATTTCTAACGGGTTAAATTTACGTGTCAGGAAAAAGCTTTAATTCTACTAAAGGATTTGTTGATATATGTATCAATTTAATCCTTCAGTGAAATTCATGGCATTTTGAAAACAACAAAATGTCATAATATATTTGTAGGTAGGCACGAATGTTTGGCGATGGGAATGATGTCAATGATTAGGGACTGGAGAGATTAACTCTGTTCATATTTACATGTTCTGAATCAAGTGGAGCAAATTTGAATTAAAGCCCTTCATTTGCAACACCTTTTCAGGTGGAGACCTCGACAGCTTATGTTTTCGGGAGATGCAACGAAATAGAGCATGCATGGCCCAAGAGAGTTCTTCCTTAAACGCGACCTAGTAAGTGTGAGGGACTTTTTGCTGTCTTTCCCGTTATCGCTACTCTCAAGAATGTTTGACACCGTCCGGGGTCACGGAGGCTGTAGAAACGATGCTGGTCTCACGCCTCGATATACAAAGGGATAGTCACGAGTCATTTTAGGTGAGTACCTTTGCTCTTTCTTTACTCACCAAGCCGGTTTCTAACCAGCGTTAATCCATCCTCGCTAAAAAGTTGATCTAAGTGACGAGGTGGTGGAGGAAACGAGTACGGTTACTTTCGATAGCAAATAGCTGGTTTCGCAAATTAATCTCCTTCAAGACCCATGTAGAATAGGCCCCCTCAAGTAAAGGAATGACATTGTGAAGAAAAATAACATGTACCAACCCTAGAAAAATTTCAAATCACTGCGAAATGCAGATTTGTTGTAAGCAGTCACGCGCACGTGTTCAAAGAAATGTATTTACGGAGTAAGTGAGTGGTCGTTTGCCTGAAATTTTTAAAGCACCTTCTTCTAAACCGTATCACCAACCTTCGGCTATATTCTCGTAATTAATAGATTGACTTTGGAACTTTTAGGCTTCAGGAACTTCTGGACTGTGGATAATTTTCTACAGGGTGTATTTTTTGTTTTAATCGATAAAAGTTTGAATAATTTTGGATAATTGTATCAGGGAAGCATTAATTTTATGCGTTAAAACTCTCATATTATTTTATTTGGTGAGATAATACCCCAAAATTGCAAATCAGGGGTTTAAATATCTTTTGTGTTGGTATGTGATAGGCTTGATTTTTTTTATAGTTGAAAACCGGCTTTGAATAACAATCTTGCATGGAAATTGTAATATGAAATGAGTAACCCCCCGTAAATCATGACGGAATTTGATTTAATTTATTTAAAAAAATACCAAAAATTTCGTCATCGATATATTTTATTAGGGCAAAAGTGATATATTTAGTCATTTCTTTATTCTTTGACAGTAACATTTTAACAGGAAAAATATAAGATTTCCTTAAGTATAAACTGGTACCATAATATTCGAATTTCATTTTCGGAAATATTCCCGTAAATCTCTCCACTCGAACGTACGTCAAAAGCATGGAGACTCGAATCACCTAGGGTTCAGTTGAGTGCAGCGATTCATTATTTCACATGCCAATCGGTGGGGAGCAAATATGGCGGAATGAGTAACGGCTTCAAGAATTGAGCATCATAGCTTATGCTCTCTCACTCTACGTTATTGGCTCTGGGCCTTTACATGAATACATATGAGTCTCACTTTCAACAATACTGTCATATGACAAAGCAATTGTTCACTAAAAACGGGTAATTATGAGCAGTTTTACGAAAGTATTAAGTATTTCCCAAAGTTCCACGCATGCTAAAGCAAAAAAAATTCGCCTGAAAATATAGAAAACTTTTCTCATTTCCTTTTTTTTTGGCGTTTTTCTCGACTTAGCACGACTGGTATTGTAAACTTGCGTATGCCCAAAAAATAAAACTGCAAGCGATTTAAATGAACTCCACAAGTGTGTATTTCCTAATGGGAAAGGAATTTTTGAAGAGGCTGATAGAGAAAATTCGATTATAAATTTATTGATTCTGACATTTGTTACTCGAGGTTAATCTGCATTCTATCCTACTATCGTGAAATTAACTGATCAGTTTTCTACCATGCCTAAAGTTTTGATATAATTAGGTCCTTTCAAAATACGGAGAAATTTTTGCGCGAGTGCTTACCTTTTCCTACGACCTAAGAACGAAATAGGGAAAGGAACTCATGGACACCTTATCGAAGGTTCTGATTTGTACTGGGATGGAGGATGTATGCTTGGTGTGGAATCACCCCGTGTCACACACCCTAGTGTTTGCTTGCTCGTTACCTTGTAGGTATTGATGAACCTGTAGGTATTAAACTGTGGTAGTTAAACTATACAAAAAGTAAACTCAAGTACTTAGGATAGCTTTGTAAATGTGTTTGTCGTGAATGAAACCGCAGAAAGTCGTCTAATCAGAAAAACTTATTTCCTTCGTATGGAATGGCTCGGAGAATTAGCACCTGTTGCCTATATATATACTTGTATCTTCACATGGAACGAATAGTTTCCTTGATATTGAGGGATGTGGAGTGTCGAGGTGGCAGGCATTTAAAATGTGACTAGCTGTGACTGGTGTATTCACTCATATACTATTGGTAGATATCTATATATGTACCTGTATCTTTACAACACTTCGTTATGTCTGTGATTTTTTTCCGTGGATGAAATAGAAAACAAGAAACGATTTACTTTTACCTTAGCTGTTCAATCAGGAGTATTTCGAGCATACCTCTTTCGCATCACCAATACACTTTAGACTTAAGATTGCTACTTTTTATTTCAGTCGACGAATGTCCATTTTGGCTTCATTGTGCAAAGGCAAGTCTGTTAAACTCAGTTACGAACACATGACAGTCGCTACTGAGGTCTTCCCATGTTTACAAATTTTTGTTACGGTTTTTGTCCTCCATACGTCATAATCAGGGCCGGTAATTTTCTTATTTTTTCAATAGACGTGATGTGTGAGAGAGTGAACATGAGGATTTTTCAATAGCAATACTAGGATATGGGTAAGTAGTTTTAAGTTAAATAAGCGTCCACATTGGCTTGTTTATTAGTTTACATCATCAAAATCTATATTTTACGAAAAAAAAACAATAGTCCATTGACTCAGCAGCAATCAAAATTCTGTGGATGTAACGTTTGTCGACGAGCGATAAAAGTTGCAAGCCAACCCGATGACATACGAATAAAGAGCGATGCTGGAATTTTATCCTCGATATCGACTAATAAATTGCTTGATTTTTGACATAATCAAATCCAAATCAAATGGATTGAATTAAATCCAAAATTGGGCACGTTTTAATCAAACCGGTAGCTCCCATCCATAATGCGGATAAAATGCTTTGACCTCATGAATCTGGAGAGAATTTTTTGCGAAACGAGTGGATTTTCATCGTAAGAGATAACGCCTTCACGCTCGTTAATCGCGACGATGATTATGTCCGAGGGACTCTCAGATTAGCTTGCTATCGTTCCTGCATTCCATGAATGCACGATTACATTTAGAGTCCCAGGAGAAGAATGCCAAGAATGAAAATAAACGGTCATCGTGCGAAAGGACCAATCTAATGGCCAAGGGACCGGGAGTATGAATGTCATCATTAA
Organism: Ceriagrion tenellum; assembly: GCA_963169105.1. NCBI lineage: Eukaryota > Metazoa > Arthropoda > Insecta > Odonata > Coenagrionidae > Ceriagrion > Ceriagrion tenellum. The sequence continues at coordinate 23,370,723 of OY720636.1, forward strand.
TAGAGTCCAAGACAGTGAATTAAAGTGTACACTCTTGCGTAAATACTCCTGTTCCTTTGCAAATTCACAATGCCAAAAAAGTTAAATTCAAGAGTGATAGTTCGTTATTAATTTCCTCCACACTGCCCAATCATTTAAAACCTGCTTTGCTTCCGCCATATCCATTTGCATTAATTTCATGCGCGCTTTCATGCTCCTAATACACCACTTAATCATCCTGGTCAGAGTAATTTTTACAAAACTTCCCGTTATTTTTTCCGGTCTACCCCTTTCTCTTCAACTATTTACGATCCTCTTCCATGATTCTGCTCCGCTATTTGGTTTACTGTCATTCTTTTGACATGACCAAACACACGATACTCGCTCATTTTATCCTGGTACATTACCGCAGCATCCATTCCATATTCATTCACCTTAAACTCATTTCCCTCTCATTCCCTTCTCCTGTTAACCTAACCACTTCTTAGATAGTTTATTCTCGCTGCATTTATCCGACCCGATGTCGGTAATGGTAAACAACAACTTTGCTGCAGTAAAATGAAAACACGAAGGAGCTTTTGTTCAAAAGAAAAATGACAGACTGGGTCCGATGGATTCAGGTTGCGGGACAAAGGCCGTCAGTTAAAGCCACCTTACTCGTAGGTGTCAGAAATCAACTATGATTGCCTGAAACGGTGGCATCCGTTTCATATTTTTTTGAAAAATTTCCATTATTACCAAAGTCTACCATTGCAATGGAAATAAACCAATAGGACTGCGTGCGTAATTAAGGAATCCGTTAAGCATCACAACTAAATCAGTTTGGAGCTCATGCTTTTGTTTTTCACAATATTATTGGTTTTACATGTTATAAATCATTATGATGATGTCGATAATATTTGTATTTGATTTCCCTTGCATGGTTTCCTTGAATAATACTCTTGAAAGGGGTTTTATTCTACCTACAATCGGCACCATATCGATCACTGTCATCCATAAACCAAATCGATCCCACATATACAGCCACTGTGATTGGTTTTTACAAATTTGATGACTTTCTTTCTTCTCTTTTTTACTGATGACTTTTGGGATGGATTCAGCGTGGTGCCATTTTAGTTGACAACAGTTTCGCGAGCGTTCCAGCTCGCTTCTTTAGGGCTGAAGTGTCAACAAAAATGACACCACGTGGAAGCCATCCCGAAAGCCATCAGGATTCAAGACCACTCCGCGGAAGCTTTCATGATAACTTAAACACATTATATTGTTCTCTAGCATATAATCGAGAAATACAAAACCGTACAAATATATTTTTCTAGTACGGACAAAGAAAGTACATTGCCCACACATCTGGTGTAAACGAATTTGACTGAACTGACTTAACAATTAACTTGAATGACTCATATAATTATATATAATTCCAAAAAGGGCAATAAAATTAATTTATTACTATTTTTTGAGCGTACAAAAATTGCTTAAGGGTTAATAATGAATACAAAAGTTTTAGCAAAATTTGGATGACGATGCAGAATTTTCCCGGCTTCCTTGGTGTTTTGAAGACCAGTGGCATCGGTTTTTATAGGGGCATGTCAGACTTTGGTAGATTTTCTCTTCATTCCGTGCAAAGGAAGTTTTTAGCAACCCCATCACATTCTGTCGTTGAATCTTGTCTCCAACTCTTCTAGGGCAAAATTGTGCGTTCATCATACCATGCGCTCGATTATGTTAAAAAAAGTATCATTTACATGTTATAAATATATAAATATTTCCCCTTTCACACACTCATGAGTTGGCTTGAAGGTAACTACATAGCTGTAAATTTCTTGTGAGAGCATAGATAAAAGAATAGTATATCGTACTTAATGTTTTGCACGGCCCTATCATAGTCCAACTGCGTTTGCTTTTCCGTCTCTTGCCTATACTGTGGTAGGCAATCCTGTACATAGGAGGCTATTTAACTAACATATCAAACCTTCGAGTTGGACTTAAATTACTTTTTATATGGAGGGGCATAGTAGTTAGGTATTTTCCATTCATAGAGGTTATAGGCTCAAGATTTTTCCAGGATAGTGTCAGAGACATCTGCTCTATTCCGCTGTATTATTTTTGATATCAACAACTGTATGTCAACAATCGATACACAAAAATGTGTTCGCGGAATATACATAGTGTATCTATGAGATTGTAAATTTCACTAGACGTACAAATAGGCAGAAATTTTGAAGCTGACTATAGTTTTAGGTTTATTTCAATATTCATTTCAAGAACAGATTGAGTGATAGTTTCAGAAAAATAAACATTTTATTATTGTTATACTATTTACATATACTATTAAAGAGATTATTATTATTATTAAAGAGATGACAAATTTTAATTGTTATATTATTTAAGCCACTTCCAATTTTTTCCAGTATTTATATGAGATTGGTCCCTAAACTTAATCAAATTAATTAATATAATTTACCTGTCAGATTTTTAGTCGTCACATCTTAAGTGAATTAAAGAATAATTAAATTTAAACCCATATTTATCTTTAACAAATTCACGTGCACTTTTAATTAAATAAATTTCATATATATTTTTCGAAAAACTCTCCAAATCCATCGGTTAAATTAACTTGAAAGAAATTAAGGTTAACCGTTGGAGGTAGTAGGGTTAAATTAATTCATTGAAAGTTGCAAACTGTGACCTTGGTATCTGCTAAAAGCTAGAAATTTTAAGCAGAGCTAAGTTATCTTCCAAAAACATATACCCGGACTGTGACAAATTACCCATCTTGGTTGAGCATACGCGGAAGGGTAGCAACACCGCTATCTATCACTAGCTCTATAGAATACGGCTTTAGTTTACGAAAAAGAAATTTCTCATTGCTAGTATAAAATGAGACTTTTTGTTCCTCTGATTTATCGAAATGAATTGTACTTCTCATTTCCTCAGTTGTTTAATGAAGATTCATCACAATGTTTCAATTTAGCTCGTCTAATTTAATTTATAGGTTCTTATCTTAATGTCCCACTGTCATTCAGAGAACCAAAGTTCTGAACGTGGGATACTTGAGTGTTGACCGCTTCCGTAAACATATGTTGATGAGAATGAATGAGAGAAAAACGCATACTAAACCATAATTTATACCTGTACACAGAGGAGAAAATCACTCGCCAAAAGTTTAGTTATGAGTGGATTAATATCCGTAGTTCTTTGAATAAGCATACCTATAGAAACATGTATCTGCAGGTCAATAATTTCCTCAGGAAGATTAATAAGTAAGAATACCATTAAGCAGGACATATGTTTGCATACAATTGATAACAGAATTTTCCGCTCAACTTTTATCTAATTTTTATTTTTATTATATTGGCTTTTGTCTGCAGATTTATAAGTAAGAATACCATTCAACAGGACTTATTTTTAAATGTAACTAATAACAGTATTTTCCATTTAACTTCAGTCTATTGTTGTCAGCGGTCCAGTTGCGTTGGTACCAATAAAGCAGGAAAGTTAGCATACTCTTTAATTTCAGCCACTTTTTTCGATTCCATTGCCTGTCTCCTGGCGGTACACGATACTAGCGTACTTTTGGCAACATGTTGTTCCTTAGGGATGGTGAGCTATCTCGAAATTCTTCCACTCTCTAGCTCTGCACCGCATATTCTCTTCCACCCCTCTCTCCTGTATATAGGAGGCTATTAAACCAACATCTCAAACCTTCGAGTTGGATATTAATTACTTTTTAAATGGAGGGGCATCCCAAAATCAGGTCGGAAGATGAAGTCTTCCTCTGACCTTGCACCGCCACCTCTGGAGTCATTAAGGTCTTATTATATTTCTCTCCAAACCGCTCGCAAGAAAACGTTGCTAAAGAACATGTACAGCATGGTGCCAGAAGGCAGTCCGAGCTTGAACACACAGCTGGCGCACACTTCCATCTGGATGTATGTACCAATATATGTACGTGTTCCGCGAGGGTGGAGTAGTGGAGAGCCTTTATACTCCTGGCGGTGGAAGATAAGGCCGGAAATATGAATGGCGAAGGAGCAAGGATCCACCGTAAATCCCTTACCTCCCCTTCTCATATCTCCTTTCCCTGCTTCCACATCGTCGTTTTCTTCCGAGAAAGAGAGCCGAGACATCCGTTTGCCGCAGTGTCCAACCAGGCCGCTCCTTCTCCTTCCGTCGTCTCTGAATGCGTCGAGCATCTTCCCTTGTCCCGGTAGCAATTGCGATTCAGTTAAAAAATCGGTAAATTTCTTCTTATACAATGACAAGTTGGACGGGATAAAGTAAAAATATAAATATCAATATAATACTCTAACATCAGTATAGGCGAGTCATGCTTAATGTATTATGCAGGGAGAGACAGGAGACATCATATGAGCTTTACTTTCTTTAGTTCCCTTGGCAAAAGTGTTTGTCTCTAGCCCACAAATTTGGTCTATGCTTCCAATACGTGTGTAAAATCCTAAAAATTACATGAGAAACATATGAGAGATGACAATTGAGGGAGCAGTGGACGGTAATGTAGGTCGAAATAAGGCGAATGTTATAGTCCCGAATTCTAGTAGTGGGGAATTATGTGAACGCATGCCTTGCCTCTTCAGGACGTGGTCCAGTCATATCTATGAATCTATGCCTAGTCTTGTCTTTCAGTCTATGGGCCCTTTGGTAACATTGGGTATTCACATTTCGTGGAGGCTGAGGCCCGGTATTTGCCCTACGGACGGGGGAAAAACCGTGAAAACTAACAGGCCAAGATATCAAAAATAAAGTAGTTGAATAAATAATTAAATTTACAATCATAAAATATGAAAATTTAACAGATGTAGAAATAATGTTTTGGAAATATAGATGTATCTTCGAAGGTTTTAGGGCTATACTCTGCACAGAGAATCACTTGGGATCACAGGGTAAAATAAATAACTTAAGGGTTGTCATCAAATAGGGGTTGAGAACTCTCGCCTTCTCGATAGCTCTCCAGCCAGGTAGATAGCCCCCCCCCCCTCCTCCTGCTCGCTGCCCTCGCCCTTCGTTTCTCATTTGAAGGGGATACTAGGACCCCAGTCTTCTTTACGTTTTTCGCGCTCGTGATGTTCCTCTGCTGACACCGCTTCTCGGTCAAAACTTGCCACCAGGATACCGTCGAAAACCCTATATAAAACCTTTACTTTTCCCTCCAATGTCGTTAATTCTTCTATCCAAGGACTATGCAGTTTCAATAAATCTCTATGTAGTATTTTGATATTAATGTCACATAGTAAAAGAATAACGAATCATTTCCATCGAGCATATCGTATCGTATGTGTCGCATTGCATCGCGTTCCTTGCCATCACGTAGACCTGGTCTAGCTTAGATTTTTGTGTATATTTTTCTTCTCTAGCCGGTCAGTCAGCTGGATAATTTAGCTATGAACCCCTAGTATTTTATTGTGAAGACTAGCTGAAGGCTGAAATCAGTGTCCATCACACCATTTCTCCATCAATCTTTCGCTTAAACCTTCCCTTATCAATCTATCCACGCCTCTTTAATACAAAAATTGCACAAAATGTTTGTCACCTCCTCACAAATAAATAGCAACGCATAATATCATATGCATTATAATCACATTTCTGCCTTCATTTGGCGTCATCCACACGGCTGGTATCGTATTGTGATATCTCCGGTGTATCACATATCGCTGTTGGTGCTATATTGTCGAGTCCCAGCCTCTCATGTTGTCTAGGATCATGTCGGACCAACGAGGTTAGGGTGGGTAAGGTTTCGTGAGTAGTGGAGAATTAAAGGTAGCCGCAGATACAAGGGTTCCTCGGGTGAAAATAAAGATTTCTATTCGAGGGTGCATGCCGACTTCATTTGCGGGCTTAAAGGGTATGCGGTGGAAGGGGAGTGAAAGGTCGAGTCTCAGAAGTCAGTCCTTGACGAGACGTCACTCCTTTGCTCCCCTAAATCCACTCACTTTCTCCTCCAAGAACTTTTTTTATTATCCCTCTTCGTTTTTGAAGAGATCCTAATTAAGTGTTGGACTTACCTACGCAGTGCTGTCGGATGAAACTCTTATATTTTTCTTTTCCCTCAGCTTTAGAAGGGTCGCTCCTTTGAGAAGTTAACTCCAGGGCAGCTCAGAGGTGCTTTTAATTTCGCAAAGTCTCGCTCATAAAAACAGAAGTTAAAATCGGATAGGTATTACCCGTATACGTAAATATATGAGCCCTACAAGTAGGAATAGTTGAGAATTAGTTTAGTGCTGTTAGTTTATATCATGACGATTCCTCATGGAACATTAACGATTGTGAAAAAATGGGAATTGTAACTGTATTTGCCAAACGATTACTGAAATTAATCCTTCCGTAATGTTAAAGCTAACAAGTCATAGTATTTCCTTTGAAACCTACAATAAAATGGTTGCTATTCTGTCTCTGACAAACATTCTATGGTCAAGTGACATTGACTTAGGGAACATAATATTCATTGAAGGTTAAAACACTCTGTTGTAAGAAATTTGATTTAAAAAGCTGCACATCAGATTTTGACCGGATAAAGGTAAGAGATTATTTTTCATACCCACAATGCCAATGTTATCAAAGAACCCAGAAAAGATAACGTTCTTTATTTGGCTATTTAAGTTCATTTTTTTCAATTTTCATTTGCGAAATTAAATTTTTCTTCAATTCTGCCAGTGTACGTAGCGCAAGCTGAAAAAAATTATCGATATCTCTGGATGTAGGAGCTAAGTACTCTAGACCTATGTAGATCCATGCCTAAAACTGCTAGATAAACATGAAAGTAAACGTTATTCAGGGATATATCTTAAATATATCATTTGGGGACAAATCCATGTTCATATATGACAAACTAAAAAATGGAAAATAATTTTAGGATTACTTTTATTTAGACCTCTGATTCTAAAAAATATATCTGGCATCAAATTTTAAAAGAACCAATTGCCTTCACTAAAATATTCTCACAAATCTCCATCATGGAGGCTCTTTCTTCAAATTAAAGAAATTTTAGTATTAATACTTTCACTAAAATGATAGATTTTCTAAGAAAAAATATGATTCAGCCTTATTGCAGTCTCTTTTCAGTGCACAAAATTTGGCATTTTTGGGAATCAGCTCCAGAAGTAATGTTGACAAAGGAAATGCATGTATTTTTATTGAATTGTCGTTTATTTATTCTTGTATTAAACGAAGCCATAAATGGGTACTAGCTGAATTTCACTTGTGAGTAATAAAATTTACTTTAAGCATTTTAGCAAATTTTCAATCTATAAGACCTTCGGGTAGACATTATAATTGTAATTCTATTGAACTTTGACTTGAAGGGTCAGTACACGTTCGCGGTTAGGTTGGAGAGGTACTCACATAAATATACCTGCCACAAACTAGGTTTCTTTCCCGCATCAGAAATACTGTGGATCGCATACGCGGAACTGAACATGTTATTGAAAAGAATAAAATTCATATTGGATTGGAAGGAGACGAACACCTTCCTTGTGGAAGTGCGTACATTGCGTGTGAGATTAATCAAATGCTGTACAATGCTACCTAATAGGTATGACTGTGTACCCTAGCGGCACAGAAGAATGAACATCTCTTAGGATCGTATCTCCGCGAATCTCCGTGAAAGGCGTCAAATGACTTGAACAGGTCAAAAACTGAGCCTAGTTATCGCCATGAGGCTGCAGATCTCAAGGGGTAACCCTTGAGGTGTGCCACCTGTCAATTATATTTTACGCATTAGAGGGTTTTATAAATTATTTGCACCATTACGAGATTAAATGTACAAGCCCTGAAGCGGAGTCAAGTTAAGGAACTTCAACTGAATAATAATGTCCTCTTACGGGACATTCCAAAAAACCCTCCATGGGTCTCTCAGAGTTTTGATACTGTGAAATATTTCTCAAAGCTCCAACTTTTAATGATCTCTGGGAAATTCTGGATTTGAGATGCCCTCTTTCTGAGACAAAACACAAGGGACAACGGCAGACCGAGATAAAAATTCCGGTCAATACTCATTGTCAGTCGCCAAACTTGGGCGTCTGTAGGCTTGGCTAAAATTCGGAAAGTCGGTCTTTTCTTCGCTTCCTACACGTAAACCCTCTCGGAAAAAGGAATTCATTCAGTGCAAAATGGTCTCAGCTATCGTAGCTCGTTAAATATCATTAGTATGACATATCACCAGCTGCAACTCCTCCAAATTTTGATACAACTTGGCTGAAATTTAATTGTACGCTCAAACTGAAATTGTACTTGAGTAAATTGTCAGAGGTAAGGATTGAAGTTTGGATTGATATTTTTTAATTTGACCTTGAAGATAAATGATACGATTTTACTTCTAGCTTATTGCAGTCATTTAAGAGGTACTAACAAGGCTCTCCCCAAATTTTGGAGAAATTCGTTTTTTGGCATGCATGTTGAGGAGCGATAATTTTCGTAAGATTTTTTTCTAAGCTTTAAAAGAGCTTCTGTTTAAATGGGTCCTGATTGTTTGGATAAAATAGATGATTAGGTAGTAACAGGCAAGAAATTCGAACTAAACAGGTTATATATTCAATTATCCTATTGCGTTCAGCAAAACTTTCAATCCAGTTACTCCGATTTTATTTCAAGTAAGTTTTTTCAATTTTTTTTATAATTGACAAATATTTTGGAGTAGCTCAGTCTCATAAGAATGTAAACAATTTTTTATACCTCTTCGCCGCGCTTTGTTAGAAGGTGCCAATTGTAGCAAATGTTCCGAATGTCTGTGGCAATTTTACAATGCAACATAAAACCTTCGTGTACAATTAATAACTGTCAATCAGTCTTAGCCCTGATGACGATGAGAGAGTTTCTCGTCGAAACGTTGGCCTTTAATAGTCTTACCCGGTGCTGAACCCGAGAAGATTTTACTAAATAAGAACTGTGTTTCCTTTTTACATATAAAAATATTTTTAAACATAAAACCTTAACATCGTTATTATCTGTGTATAAATAACGACAAAATGTATTTTTCCCATTGTTTGTATTACGGCAACCATTTGCATTTCCTTCTGAGCCTCGTGATATTTAATTATTTTTTTCTAATCTGTACCACTTTACATGAACATTTTATATTTTAAATGGATTTGAGATTTACAGTGAACACAATTTTTTTGTATTTCTCGAAAAACACTCGAGTTTTGAACTTGCTCGAGAACTATCTTCAAATTTCATGTTTGGAGTATCAGTATTAAACAGTTCAGCAATTTGGTGTGTCTAACCAGGTCAGACAATCACCATTAAGTACTCTTAAGCTCCAGGTCAGACAATCACCATTAAGTGCCATCACGCATGGAGTGAGCCGTCCCGGCAATTTGAAGACACAAAAATAATAGCCAAGGAAAACAGGTACTTACCGAGAATAATAAGAGAGGCTATAGAAATAGTAAAAACACCAAAGAATTTTAACAGAGAAGATGGATAGCCATTGCACAGCGCTTGGAAGAGAGTAGTAAGATCCCCGCGACAACGCGACGCTGCTCCATGATTGGCCGGAGCATTGATCGTTTTTTCTCGCCTTACTTGGCCTATATAAGGACGGACCAAAACCGGATGCAACCCGAGAAATGTTGAAATTATCTGCTGCTACAATTTTTCCTTCCACATGAAATAGGAATGTTGTTGGTAAAATTCTAACAATTTTGGGAGGCCCTCAGGAAGTTCTACAGCGGCGAGTACCCTGATAGTGTCGACGACCTCTTGGATGGGAATACTTTTAAAGAGCGACGTCACATCAAAGCTTACTAATAGATCATCCTTGGTGACTCTAGTGTCATGTTGAATGTGCTATTTTTACTAACTTTGTCGAATTCTAAACGGCAGTCGGAATATTTATCGAGATATGCATTAATTTCTGTGTGTGTCCATAGCGCTCATGATCGATCGCAGAGGAATTCCTTCATAGTATACTTCTTGGAGCCTGTACAATCTCGGTGGCTCAGGAGCAATCGGCGTCTTTTTCTTCCGAAATAAAGGAGTGGTTGTGAGCCTTCTTGCTTCCTTGTGCATTTTGGATACTGATTTGGTCTTTAACTCTCAGTAGGTGTCATCTTTCAAAAGGAGGTAGATTTTTGTCTTCTACAATCATGACCATGGTTTTATTGCTCTTGTCTGTAGGGATGACAAGGATACACTTGTTCCGTTGTAGCTCGTAGACGGCCGCCTTCTCTTCTATAGAGATGTTTGGTTTTGGGATCCATGCACGAATGAGGATTTGGCAGACCTTCTCACGGATTTCACTGGCTTCAGGTTTTACCGGCTTGCGAATAACATCTTCCACTCCAATGATAAGCTCCTTCTTTGGTGTTTTGTTCGGCGCAATGTCGTACGTCAGGTTCTTTTCTAAGATGGATATGGCAGCTTCGCTGAGGTGTGTATAAGTAAAGTTCACGACACAACGGTTCTTCACAGAGACATGACTTCTCGGTGTGAACTGTTGCTTCTTTTGTAAGTTATCACATTTCTTAATCTGCTTGTCCCTCATTTTGGAAAAGGTTTTCAGGGAAATGTGTCAAATGTGATCTTTCACAGTATCTCAGTGTACCGGATGGAAAGTAGCGCCGAGCTCACCTGTCGTTCGGTAGAGTTCGAGCTCACCAGTATTTCGATAGAGTTCCGATGAGTGGCAATCCAAGTTTCCTCTGGTATCTCGTTCTCTCAGCAGGATAGTGCTTGTACAGCAGAGAATCCTCATCACTTTTTCCTACTGAATGTTATGTTCGACGACGACGAGAGATGGAGCTGTGTCGATGTCTCAGCGTCGTAATAGATACGCCAGCAAAGAAATGAGACTTTTGTTCTTCTTCCGGAGTTTTTCTAGCATCCTACAAGTCCTGGCTGGTCCCTCCCCGTAGAGTCAAAATGAGTTATGCAGGGAGAGACAGGAGACATCATGTGAGCATCTTCTTTCTTTAGTTCCCTTGGCAAAAGTGTTTGTCTCTAGCCCACAAATATGGTCTATGTTTCCAATACGTATGTAAAATCCTAAAAATTACACGAGAAACATATGAGAGAAGACAACTTTGTGAGGAGTGGGCGGTAATGTAGGTCGAATGCTATAGTCCTGAATTCTAATAGTGGGGAATTATGTGAACGCATGCACTTAAACGGATAAGTCTTGAAAAATTGTTGTATTTCGTCTTTGGTTCACGCCAAAGGCTTAATATTTCAAAAATGTCAAAAAACAAATATTACTGACACCCTAAAGGTTACGTTTTGGTTTATTTCATAACTTACTTTTGAGCAAATCCTTATTTAACCTTCCTTATGACCTAAAAACCTAACCTTACCTTAAAACCTTACCTTAAAAACCTAACCTTAAAAAAATGTATTTAGAGAAATCTTTACATGGTCGATTTAGGGAAATTCACATTGGTGTTGTCCCCGTACACCATATATGGATTGGAGAGGCAATAAAAATGTAATGTATTCAGAAGTCATTTTTTAAAACTTTACATTATTTAGAAAAGTATTTTTACATTTTATCGTGGTCAGAAAATCATGTCATGCGTATAAATTATATTTTTTCACTTGACGGATAGAATGAACGCAGCAGCTTTCCTGCTGACCTCAAAATGCTCGTAAAATATATATTTCTTGACTTCAGGCTAAGAGGCCATAAAAAGATGAAACAAATTTAATTTCTTTGAGTATAATAATTATAGCAATTATGACAGAGGGTTTTTTGTAGACCATTGCTGTTTAAAATAGTTTATCCACAAAAATTTATATAAAATGCATAGAGTTTGTCTCCCCAGCCAGTTCTCTCCCTCCCCAGCATCCTAAGCATCTTCCTTTTTTCGTTGCTGATCCTAAGGAGTGCTCTCCTCTTTGGAATCCTTGTACTTTCCTGCACTTTCAAGTATTCGTGTTGGCTCTGCATCGTTTCGAGACCAAATGAATAAAATCCCTTTCAACCCACCGTTCCGCGGACAGTTATATGACCCATTCCATTGCTCTTCTATTAATGTCACTTAAGACATATGTCTTCAATATGTCTTCTCCTGACGGTGACCTCCTTTAATATATTCATCTATAGCATATATGTCACAAATGTTGAATGTTTAAGTTCAGTCGTTACATACGTTAATCTAATGAATCGTTAGTCATTTAATTTCGACCCAGAGTCTAATATTTTTCATCCTTCTTAAATTTCCATCTCTCAAAGGTCGGTACGTCATGTCTTCCATTCGTTTGTAGCATCATATAATTACCATTTTTCTGGTGCTCGTTATTCTTCCAATTTTAGTGACTAATTAATGTTGTTCAGGGATAGAGTGCTTCGCTTCTCATTATTTTTTCCCTCATACAATTAAATTATTTTACCGTAAAAAAATAACCATATACTCCTTATTTTTCGACTTTTTCAATATATTTTCCATCAAAGCCTTTGTTTTTCATAATTTATTCTTCCAATTTCTGCCTACAGTTTGACGTCTCTTCAAAGGTCGAAATTAAAACTTCTCATCATCGTGTTTCATTGCCGAGGTACTCGGGTGGGCTTCTGCTTTGAAGTGAGGAAAGATAATCATTCAATACGATAATATCCATCTTAAGTCAACAGCGGACACCATTAAAGGTCAGCTTTGAATGTAATCAAACTAAAACAATCGTCATCCTGGTGAATAATGACGCAGTCTCCGTTCACGCATACCAGAAATTTGTAAGGAAAATTCTTTCAGGAATAAGCACGTAATGACAGTTAAAAAAAGCATATCATATGTACAGCAGATTTGATAATCCTCCTCGGCAAGTTTTCTTTTATTCTTATAGGAAACCGTATGAGTGTGGGCTCATATGAATCACAGTTGATTTTGATTTTATTTCTTGTATCAGTCAAATTTAACGGAACGATTGAGTCGCAATTATTCGCTTGACATTCACCAGGATAATTATCGTGAAATTGGTCGGTTAATCAGCATGGTGAGAATAATAATGATTGTTTAGAAACTTATATACCGATGCAAGTCGAGATATTATTTGTGCACTTAAGCATCCAGGACGGGGAACTGATTAAATAGTGACCAAGGTTTAACGCTGGGAAATATCTATTTGCTCTGCTAAACTTGGTTATATAAGTGACAATAAAAGGTGTGAATATTTATAATAAGATGTATGCCACCGTATATTTTCTTGGTTTGGCACCCATCAGTAAATTAATCAGCATTTTATGGTATTGAAGTTGACTTGGAAAGATTTTCTTGAACTGGGGTCAAAATGTCTGAAACTCTGAACACATATTTTCTCGTGTTCTAATGAACGCACATACCTATATAATGGGAAAAACAATGGATGTCTCAATCATTTTATGTTGGAAGTATATTCCACGACACATGGTAAATGAAATTACAATACCAGTGCATCATTTTTGCTTGGAAGATAGCTAGTTAGCATGGGTCAAACTTCCACCTGAGCCAACGGAAATGCAAAACAGAATGTGCAAAATATGACAATTATCAGTAAATGAAGCAAACATATTCTTATGTATGCTGGGAAAAATCATAGATTATATGCCATACTTTTCAAGAATGAATATAGCAAAAATTGTAAGAAGTGGTCGACAAATAGTGAAAATGAAAGAGTGGTATTATGGATTTTTTTAGCATATTGCTATAGAGAAGGAGGTCTACATAACGAAGGAGGCTGGAGAGAGAAGTACGGCTATAATTCAGACATATGACTTATAATTTTTACGTGGAAGGAGGCATGATTATCTGAACTGTTGTTTGGAGGAACTGTGACAACGGTGAATATCCCTGCTGTAGCAGTTTTGGTTAGTTCCATCATTGCACTTTTTCATAGGGTTATATCATGCGGAAACAGTGAGGAGAGTTTACACTTCCCAATTAAGGGGGATGTTGGACGGAGAGGATACTTGATATAGTAAAAGTTCATCTCCGGCTCTTTTAATGCTTTCTTTTGGTCACTGCTTCTAGTTTGTTTACATGAGCAATGCATGTAATGCATGCTTCACTTGAAATTGTAAATTGTAATACGCACCCAAGGAAGAACCTCACGTTTCGAGAGTTTGACAATAATGAATCGATTCAATTTTAATGTCACCGGGTTTTATCATTTATCATAATGAAGAAATTTGAACGTTCGCTTTTGAGTCTCTTAACTTTTCTTGTAACATTCTTTGCGAGCGAATTTTTTGTGCAGATTATTATTTCTTGTTCTGTGAATGGCAAAACTACTGTCAGATATACTATTTTAAGTCGTTAAAAACAAATTTGGAGTTTCTCGGCTGCAAAATTTTGTTGAGAAAAAAAGATAAAAACTCTAAGGGAGAATATTCGTGATTATCTCCCGAATACCATTGTACTTTCCTTGGGGCTACTCACCTCTGTGAAGTGTAATTTGACGCAAACTTTTATATTAAATGCATCTTGTTAACACTTTATGGACAAGCGAGTCAGATTCTTTACGTTTCAAAATCTTTGAAATATCTACTTTCTAAGAGACTTTTCCATTTATTTGCTTTGCTAGACAGAATTTTAACTACTTTGGATTTAGTGTGTGGAAAGTTACGTCTCTTTTGGCGGTTTGCCAAACAATGAGAATAAATTAATGTGTGACGCTATACACGGACGATGACGTGCCCTAGTGAGCTCTGAAATAAATAGTTTTAGCTGTCATAAATGAGAAAAATTGGGAAAGAAAAAAAGGTACGTTATGAAGGTAATGTTGAATTATATCTTGTAAAAATATTATTATATAAAGAATTATTTTAAATTAATTATATACAATACAAGTACGTCATATTTAAAAATAAATTTTATCATCAAATAAATTGCATCTTTTTAAAATGCTTATATAGCATTAAAAAAATAACTTCGTAGCAGTACTTTTTCACATTGATGTTTCATAATTCCGCCCAAAGAGGGTTAAAATATAATATTTCAGTTGGTTATGGGTTTCAGTGACCAAACGGCAGCAAATATAGTTCTCTTCTGTCACAGTTAATCCGCAATTTTACTTGAAAATATATGCGGTGAGATATTAGGCACGAACGCGCCCGTTGAGAAGACCGCTGGGCGCCGTTGCATGGAGGCGAATAACAAAGCCTTGTCTTCAGTGGAATTGCCTTGAAGGTGGAACAAAGAGAACTAGAGGTAGACCTGTGCGCCGCCGCGCCGCGCCGCCGCCGCCGATAGATTAACACTGGTCTGCGTCATTTTTTAGGTCAAGGTTTTTTATGCTGTTTTTTAATATTTAGTGCACACTGAATTTAGAAATGAAACTCATTTTATTCAGTCCGGTCAGGTTTTATTGCTATCTCATTTTTCAAAATATGACATTTCAGAAATACATTAATAGGTATTATAGATGCCGATTATGGTTTGAAAACAATATTACATTTGGATGAAGTATAAATTATGAGATAATACATTAACATCATTATTATACACGAAAGGACCTTTTCAAGGAACTTAGTATGTGTTTTGCTTCTGGAATGCCTCTCTTGAGGCAACAACAATAGTCCGCAAGCATGTTCACATCCCAGCCACCCTGGTACCCCTCCTCCATCACTCGAATATCTCAGTGAAATCGCTCACCCTGCTCCTCGCTATAATCCACACAATTTTCAGGAAAGTCATCTAAATGTGAGCTGAGAAAGTTTTTTTACTAACATACGAGCTCCAAGAGGTTGGAAGCTCTGCAGGAGTTCTTCACCAGTATTTTCATAATGTGCGCTCCTATAGTTGCCAATAAAGTTTTTTATGATTGACTTCAGTGCCAACCAGGCATTCCTCTCTGTATCCTCTATACCCTCATCGTATTGTAGATCTTTCATTAGATCCCTAATCTGAGGACCGTCAAAAATGCCTGAATTAAGTTTAATCTCACTGTCTCGTGAAACATTTGTGCATTAAGAAAGTAAAAGCTCCACTTCCTTTGTTCAATGCCTTTATAAACGATCTCATCAGACCAAATTTAATGTGCAACGGTGGAAGTAGAATTATCTGAGGATCCTCGAGAGCTTGTGACTTAACGTTGTGCAAACCTGGTGTCAGGGTAGGTCTTGCTTTCCAGATGCGTTGTGTTTCTTATCTGCTCGACTGTCCCATAAGCATAGAAAGCATGGATATTTGGTGTACCCACCTTGTAGACCCAGAAGCATGGCCGCAACCTGTGACAAATAGTATTAATGTGATTCTGTGGATGGTATAACATACTTACAAAATTAAAACATGAAGCATGTTGTGTATTCAACTGAAAAATATTCCTTTAAGTCTCCGCATATCTTCCAGTTAAAATGTTCATATTTCAGAGCAGTTAACAAAATCTCCATATTACAGTAGGTTTCATTCATCTGTAATGACCTACAGGAACGGAAGCAATCTTGTTACGATTGTAGAGTAGGACAGCTTTCAAACTTCTACTTTTTGAATCAATGAAAAGCCGCCATTCATTTGGGTTTTACGTAATACCCAATGCTTCAATGGGACCACTGATGTCCTGACATTAAACCAGGGAAGCTTCTTCATCCTTTCTGAAATACTGTAGAAACTCTTCTTCATGACTGCGATACCAATATAAGGTTGTTCCGGGAGCTAACAATCTATTTTCACGATGACGTGATCCTAGGAAATGTTTTTGGGTCGTGCCCTTGCCAAGATGCGATCAAGAAATTCGCGATCAACTAAATCAAAGGCTTTTTTGAAGTCAATGAAGGTGCAGATAATATTCTTTCAATACATCTTTTGGTGCCGAATTGTTAGTTTTAGATTTGGAATTTGTTCTGGAAGTGATCTACCTGGCCTGACGCCTCCTTAATGTTCAGCATTTTGGACGTTCAGCAGATTCAAGTTGTTACTGGACAAGATAGCATTGTGAGAGAATTTTATGTGTAACAGGAAGGAGTGGAATTCCTATGTAGTTGTTTGCATTAGTTCTATCTCCTTTATTTAATAAAATGGATGAATAAGGACATTTTCCCTGTCATTAAAAATTTGTTCAGTTCGCCAAATTTTGCATTTTTTGTGTTATTTCTGCAATGGTTTTAGGTCCAGCTGCTATCACGAGTTCTGCTATGATTCCATTTTCATCTGATGCTTTAATGTTTTGGGGCTTTTTAATTTTCTTGTGATTTCTTCTTTATCTGGTACTTGTGAATTAGGGTTGTTTTCATTGGGATCTTTTGGTGGGAATCTGTCCTTGTTTTCTGGGCAGTTCGGAAGTATTTCGAAATACTTAACAAATTCTCAGCCATTGTCTTGATTGTTAAGTTTCAGTTTCCCATTCTCTTTGCTAAAGCAAAGGTTATGGGGTTGGTACTCCAAAAAATTCTTTTTAAATATTTTGTAAAAGTTTGTGTTGTTTTTCTGGAAGTCTTCTTCGAATTCCAAGAGTAATTTTTTTATATTGCTTTTTTGTTCGTGTAATTAATTTGGATGTTGATCTATAAATATTAAATTTGTAATAAAAATCTAGAAAACGGAAGGCCTTTTCCATAAAATCCTCCGCTCCTAAAATTTACAATGTGGTACATAGATGAATGCAAGAGGCGATAAAAATACATACAGGATCGTTTGAATGGTATTTCATCATATTTGAAAAACTATAAATTAAATTATAACAGTGAAATGGACATTTCTGTTTACAACGAAATTTTTCGCTCGCATTTGAGATAACAGGTAAATTAGTAATGAATTTTTTTTATAAAATTTAGTAATTAAGGGCATAATATTAAGTTTGATAGAAGTTGAACGATACAACATTTGCTTAAATACTTAAAATTAAAAGAAAATTC
The DNA here is from genome assembly GCA_963169105.1 of Ceriagrion tenellum. Classification (NCBI taxonomy): domain Eukaryota; kingdom Metazoa; phylum Arthropoda; class Insecta; order Odonata; family Coenagrionidae; genus Ceriagrion; species Ceriagrion tenellum. The sequence continues at coordinate 23,388,472 of OY720636.1, forward strand.
TCGCATACGTTAATAAATATGTAATAAAATAAGTTTTAACATGTCATAAACAATTTAACACATTAAATAATGAGAAAAAATGAGTAATTTATGCTATGACATGCTGAAATACTTGTTAATACATTATGACTGGGTAAGTACGCCACCGGTCACGCCGCCGTCGCTCGTAAAAACAATCGGCTCGGCGCGCCGACGCGCCGAGCCATTTTTAGTCGGCGTCCCCCGCCGATATTTTATCCATCAGCGCACAGGTCTAACTAGAGGTGATGCGAGAAAGAGAGCCCTTCTTCCCTCCTTGTCCCCTAGCCGAAGCCCACCTCTCTCAACCTTTCTGTCTCTTACCGCATATTCTTCACTTCTTTCTGCCTTCTTTTTCTCACCCTTCGGTGTGTCCCTGGGCGATCCTCTTGCCCCCCCTGCCCGACGCTTCCCTATTTCTATTAGACTCCATCATTCGAATTCATTCTCCGCCCCTTGCGCTCACATCCAATCTCCTCTGTACATGTTTCTCTTTAAGGCCCTCTCTCAACCACTTTCACTCAACTCCTTCCGCCCCTCATCTTTCCTACTCCTTTACACTCCTGCTCTCACCATAGAGACAGAGAACCCTCATAGTCGGTGACATTAGAAATACGCCCGTGGAAATTTGATTTTGGTATTCTCTTTCGGTGTCATTTTTTTAATTTTTACAATGTCTAGAATGGTAATCATGCAAAACATAAATCATGTACGTGTATCATTTTACTAATCGATAGGTAGATAGGAGAAAGATCAAAGATTGGTAATATCGCTGTTTATTAGTTATATCATTGAATTTCTCTTAGAAAAGGAACATTCTGACTTTCCTTCCAGTGGAAATCTCGAAATGTCTCTTGTCAGTCAGCGTGGAGGTCGAAAAGTAAATGAACACGACATTGAACAGATTACAGATATTTCGCAAGTGGGAATCTTTCATTATGTAACCTAGTGTCAATGATTCTCTGGTCTACTAATATTCTTTCAAAGTAAAAACATTCTGCGTGCGTACGGGGTTCTCTTAGTTCTTTTGGCAGGATAGAGGGGCAGCCTATTCATGAGCTTCACACTCCTATACCTTATTAAGTATATACTCGAAGAATTGATCATGTTTAGAGGGTCCGAGTAAATACGAGACCATGTGGAGTTTCAATTATGCATGCATAGGACTATCCTTGGAGTTGTGAACAGCTGATTATAAAATACTCTTTCACTAAATAAATGAACTTGGACATAGATCTCGCCCATTCGGCAACTACCTAGCGATGTATTTCATGTTTCAGCGTCTATTCTCGAGCATGCATCGAGAGGTGCCTCTTTCAGTAAAGAGCTCGGGCTGCTTTCCGCGACAGCGACCAAAAAACGCCTCGCGGCCCCGGTCTCCTTCTCCATCACTTGTCGACGTATCATATTCGCCCCGCTAAGGTCATAATAGGGAGTTTTTCCAAGTGAAATTAACGGTTTGCTATCTTTGGTGTTTATTTTTGTCCCACAATTATGCATGCATAGGACTATCCTTGGAGTTGTGAACGGCTGATTATAAAATACTCTTTCACTAAATAAATGAACTTGGACATAGATCTCGCCCATTCGGCAACTACCTAGCAATGTATTTCATGTTTCAGCGTCTATTCTCGAGCATGCATCGAGAGGTTCCTCTTTCTGAAAAGAGCTCGGGCTGCTTTCCGCGACAGCGACCGAAAAATGCCTCGCGGCCCCGGTCTCCTTCTCCATCACTTGTCGACATATCATATCCGCCCCGCTAGAGTCATTATAGGAAGGAAGTGAAATTAACAGTTTTGCTATCTTTGGTGTTTATTTTTGTCCCACAATCTCTCCGTCTGCCGCTCACCAGGCGTACTAAGAGAAGTAGTAATTATCACAGACAAATAACCGAGAACAGCAAATAATATTCATTCGAGGCGGAGATTTTTTTCTTCAGTTACGAAGAGTTAAGAAATTTTACCCATTGGTATGTAGTAGTCCGTCCATAAAGTCACTCGTGAAGATTTTGCGGCGCAAGTTGGAAACGGGGCTCAAATGTTTCTTACGAGGCTTAGCTGAAGAAATTCATCTTTTTATATTTACTCTTTATCATCAGAAAATTAAACGCAAGTCTACATCCTAAGTGTAGACGCATGATCTAGAGATTAAGTACATGACGAATTAAAATGTATTTGCAAAATGTATATAGGTGGTCATAAGTCTTCTGCATAGGTGATGCCTGAATGTATAATTTCGTCTTGAGTAATATTTTGATTGAAATAGTAAGAGATAATGGAAATTGGAAGTGGAGTGAAGTCGTGATCCGCGAAGTTGGGAACAAATGAAGGGTTTTAAGTATTCGGTGGAGGAGAAACGGAAGAGGAATAGATTCGATGGGAAAACTTGTATTTTCAATTCTGGAAAATATGATGATGATACATTAAGTCCTGTAATGTAAGACCAGCTTATTTGAATTAGAATGTCACTTAAGACTTCTTCTTCTTCTTACCTTTAATCCCAATTATTTGGGGTCAGCTTTTTGGAATTTCAGCTTCCAGCGTGCTCTATTCAAAGCCATGTTCTCTTTGGCACCAAACTCCAACATATCCTTCTGCACACACACCATCCATGTTTTCCTTGGCCTTCTTATGCTCATCCTTCCCTCCACCTTCAGGTTCATTACTCTTTTCCCCAGATTTTCACCGTCTCGTCTAACAACATGGCCGTACCACCTCAACCTGCACTCTTTCACCTTTTCTGTTACAGGTGCAATTCGCAAGCTCCCTCTAATGTGGTCATCGCTAATCCTGTCAGCTCTGGTAACCCCACGCATCCATCTCAGCATGCGCATTTCACTTGCATGTAATACTCTCTCATGTGTACTCTTAGTAGCTCAACAATCAGCTCCATAGAGTAACACCGGTATAATGATGGTCTTGACTGATTCATTTTTTGGGATCCAGTCCGCGATGTATTTTTTTGTGAAAACAATATTTCGCTGGTCCTCCTGCCAGCTTCATCAGGTTACCTGAACTGATTTTTTTAGTCTCGCTCGTCTTTATATATATGAGTGTGGACTGCTATTGTTGCCGGAAAGAAATAGTAAAATTAAATTACCATTGTTGTTGTTTGGAGTCCACACTCGTATATTTAAAGACGAGCGAGACTAAAAAAATCAGTTCAGTTAACCTGATGAAGCTGGCAGGAGGACTAGCGAAATATTGTTTTCACAAAAAATACATCGCGGAATGAATCCCGAAAAAAGAAACAGTCAACTCTGCATCTCTGCAGCTAATGATGGTCTTATATATCTGGCCCTTCAACCTAGGTGGCATCCTTCTGTCACAGGTCACACCTGTCACTGACCTCCATTTGTACCAGACTGCAGATACCCTGACCTTAATTTCTAGGTCAAGGCCTCCATTCTCTCCTATTATAGCGCTCAGGTATCTGAAAGAATTCATCTTAGCCACATGTGTTATGTTAACCCGAGATGTTAACTGAGCCGGCTTGCTTTTTGCCATCAAACTTACATACCATATACTCCGTCTTGGTCGTACTCACTCTGAGCCCAAACTGAACGCAGGCATCAAGTCTTGCTTGTGCATCCACCCTTGATTCTGCAATAAGTACAATGTACTGGATGTCACTTAAGACTGTTAAACGAAAATATGTTGGTTAGATGGAAGTCCTACTCAACAAGACCATTTAAGAACGCTAAATTTGGCTTTTGGCCATCCTTTAAATCGCATCAATTAATCACAATGATGAATGCTTTATTTAATTGAACAGGCAATTGCTACCCAACGGTGTCATATAATTCGCTGGCTAGGTAAATTAAAGTTGTCCAAGGTGAAATTCTTTCCTATGGAGATGGGCCGCAATCAACTACATGCGCGCACAAGAATGATGATCCATTTGGAAATTTTCCGCGAAATTTCCGATTCATTTTGTTAATTTTAAAACATTATTGAACAATGGTATTTTAGAAATTTCATGGGACATTTTAAAATATTAATAATCCTACTAATATGACGAACTCTTTCGTAATCATTATTTAAAAAAATGAGGCAAGACATGAGAAACAAGAACGAAAAAGTCTATACATATATCCTCTTTACTATGCCTCAATTCACCGGCGACATTTGTGGCTTCGTTTGTGAATTTTGTGGAAAAAATTAAAAATACCACTCCAATAATTGGTTCTGTGTGTTCCATAAACAGTTGTTGACGCTTTCTATCCGGAGGATTATTTGAATGATCACACTATCCACTTGCTGTAGTTATTGATACACTCATATTTGGACCCATATCTTTTTAAACTAAAATTTTGGGATTCGCCACATTCAATTTTCATTGACAATAGGCCAACTTCAATGCCGCGGACTATGTTTGATCTCTCTATTATCGAATTATTGCGAGCACAATACTTTTATTTAACAATATCGGATAAACTATGGCATTTATATGAATTCCAATTAGATACCTCAATTGATTTTACATCAGAAAATCAGTTGTGAAACATGGGATCGTTAAATGAGTTTATACGTCTTCCTCCATAAATACGTTAGATGGGATACCTTTATTGCTTTACCCTCCATGTAAAACTACTTATAACCTCATAGCTATAACGGGTTGGAGCTTAAAAAAATGTATTTTAGTTTTGCAACTCTTGTCGACGGATTCTATCCGTCGTTTTATAATTCGACATTGTTGCTGTTGTAATAGTAAATATAAAGAAAATCAAACACAACGCAAAATGTGCAGCTGTCACGTGAGATAATTGAAGAGTTAGATTGGCCGACCTGTGATTTGGGATTCCTAGATTCTTCATATTTATTTCCTTATGTATCCTGTTTGCATTTATTTTTGCCTTTTTGTTCATCGCTGTGCGATCACTCTAAGGTGATTCTCGCAATTCTCCACGCAGAAGTAGGCTTTCGTTTCCTGTTAAATGGATGTATGACTGGTCAATGTCATTGTAGAACCTGTTTTCAGTTCTTAGGGATTCATTGGTGTTCACGATATGTTAACTTTCCCCATTGAGTCATTGTTTAGACATTTTGAAAAATATAACAGAAAAAAGTGAATTACTTCTAAGAGAATTATTACCATTATTAGCTCCTCCATTATTGCCAAGTGTATTTCTCTGATACTTAAAACAAATTTAATGGTAAATTGATGACAATTGCGTTCGTTTTTTTATTATTCCTGTTGACATACTAAATATTCTAGCTAATTATCGATAGGTTAATGATGAACCTCGGCCGATCATGGGGAAAGATACAAATTACATGAGTCGTAAATTATAGATATTAAATTTACGAAATATTTTAACAATTTGGGGGAAAAGAAATAATATCATTGATCGCTTATGGCTTATGGGTAGAACTTCTGACAATGCATCATTACAAAATAAGAATTACACATTTAGGTACCAGATAATCGTACATTTAATTGCATTTCTAAAATGGGTTTTAATAATTAGGATAAATGCCATACTGCACTGGTACATTAAAGTGAATCCGCTCATTTTTGCATGAAGTGATTAATTGTTGAAATTCATCAAAGTAATTATGTGTCATCATTTACTTTAGACTGTCCTAGAATTAGGGAGCTGGAAAATATCCATTACATTTGGGGATGAATGGGCATCGATACTACTTGTCGTGATAAAGTAACTATTTTTATCACCATCGAAAGATACATTCTGAATACTGCTTTTCACATTAGGATACAACGTCAGTATATAATTCAGAAGAAAGTATTCTTATATCCACGTCTTTTCATGGCAGTACAGTAGGACATATTCACGTCATTGATTCGTATTGGTTACTTAAGTTAGTTTGTGTACTTAAGCATGCAAGCTTTTGCACTTTATTATAGTACTTATGAGTGCAAGACCCCACTGTCGCACAAAAATTATTTATATTTTTATTTAAGTTTAAATCAAGTTTGATATTTCACCTACATTGACTTTTATGGGCTTTGGACTGACATTTATTCACTGATTTCTGTCAGTATTTTCCTCCATGAAGTAATAATAATGCTAACATATTTAATGGAAATTTATTTGAAAGATATTACGGATAGAATACCAAATGAAATGCTTGATGAAGTCATTAGCCATTCCTATTGGTGGTGTGCTCGACAGCATGAAGTTTATTATCGTAGCAGGGTCTGGAAATCAGAATCACCAGTGAACGGTCGGTAAAGGGCTGTCAGTTTTTAACAATGACGGCAAAGTGAGTCGTATGGCATTGCAGCGTGCGTAGAGATGGGTTTTCCTAAGTGCCACCAGAACGTGATCCGCTTTGAATGCCTGTAGAGAAGTGTAAATGTTTAAAATACTCCACCCACTTCTGCAGTCAAGTATGTGGACTCGTTCCAAGACTTTAAAACTGACTGCAACAACTCTAGATATTTCATGGAATAATTCAAAGTACTTCCTTTACTTAGTAATTAAGTACCTCCAATTTAAGCTTGTGTAGCTAAAGTACCTCCAATCGATAAGATGCCATTGTCAGGTTTAAGCTAGTAATGAAATATATTGTTTATTTCTGAAGAGTGTAATGTTTTAATAATGGATGTAGGGCTAACTTTCGTAGCCAAATTTTATTTTTGTTTATTTACCATAATTACTCAGAATCAGTGGAATTATAATTTTGACTATGTTGTTCCATGCCTATTGATAGTCTTAATGTCATTCTCTGCACAGTGAACACTGAAGGATAGGAGTGATATAAAAAATTTTATATCGTCTGTGAATTCCAGGTTTTTTCCAATTTCGTCCTTCGCTGTCTTAACTGATGATAGTCGTCTCCCATTTACGTCAACGAGAGGCATGTGTCTTTCCGAACGACACAAGCAATCAAGTTCGACTTCGACGCTAAGACTGGGAATCCTGATCGCATTATTCCTTGGCATTGGACTTATCCCATTCAATCATGTCCGGGCTTGATGGAATTAGACATCTTGGAAAGTAAAGAAGGGCCTAAGTCGCTGGGAGCCATCTTGGTCTGAGTCGAGGATGTAATCGGAAGGGAATTTTCGCCGAATAGAAAAGGTTGGGGCGAAGGGGAAAGGATGTGGCGAATCACAATTCCAGCACGCGTGACCATTCTCTCCCTTTCGAGTTGTCTAGCGTGCACATAGAATTACTGTCCACTGGTTGTCCCGTTCCTGTTTTACATCAACCTTCGCCTACTACCATTACATTTTCACTTTGTAGCCACATTTTTTCTACCTTCACCCTGCTTTGTCTGTTTGACCTTTTTATTCCTAGCGGGAGAGATTAATTTGCGATTGTTCAGTCCGAGGAGTTGTATTTGCAACGCTCACGTCTCCAATGTTTGCACGTCCAAGATGTGTACAACTCAATTAAATCACGTAAGTTAGGGGATTATTGGCAGTTACTCTTGCAGTACTCACCATTACGTTTCAAAGTCAGTCATATTCAAATTTAGAAGTTGGGTTTCATTTGTGAGATAGTATATGGAAATATATAGCTAGCCTCATATTGAGCGAAATTAGACTTGTTAAAATCCTGCAACCCAGTCCAAAGGCAAATGGATCCAGTTGACCCTAGGTTTATGCTAGGGTTATGCGAGAATATAATGGAATGGTATTACTGTAAACTTACGAACTTTGACAATGAATTTTCTCCAACCTCAACCGCCCGGTTAATCCCTTCCCACCGCCTAAATTATTATACCTGCCCCTTTACCATCACACTCCTACACTCTCCCTCCCCTCATTCCTCTCCCTCCCCGCCCTTTCCTCTCTCTCTCTCCCTCCCCCTTCTTTCCCCTCCTTCATCCGTGCACCCCAAAAATGGTATATATACGATGTAAAATAATTTTTTGCCACCTGAAGATGTCATTATGTGACGAAACCTTGGTCGTTCTCAGTAAACCCATCTAGTGAACCTATACGACGTGTATTTTAATTTCCGTTAAGTATGGAGAGGTTTCACAAAGTTCAACCTGCAGGTATTAGTTAGATTCCAAGAGAAATTGAATTTACTGATAATTACACTAGGTATCATCACTTTCAAGGATGTCTATAATTTTATAGCAAAATTACATTAAATTTAAACACCCAGAAATATAATTTTGCCTTCGTGCAAGAGAATTGAAAAGTTTGTTGAGTACATAAGCAAGGATAAAGTGTCTCTAGGTTTAGTGATACTGGTTTTCCCGTTTTCGTTCTCCAGCAAGAATCACATACGGTTTTAGTTTCCATGGATTGAATGTATTACCATTTCGGTTTGAAATAATTCCAACCATATCAAAGCGCGTCAATCCTAGTTTTCATGTACTCATATTTTCATGCACGTTGATTTTTAAATTTAGAAAAATGTCACACCCTGGGGAGAAACTTTTATGTGCTGCCTTTAGAAGCCGTTACGAGCCGTCTATGTCTACTTCACTTATAAATCTTAAGGTATATGGCTCTCGAAAGAATTAAAGCTGAAAATTTTAAGTCTCTGCAAAGTGAAATACTTTTTAAAAACGATGGGCAATACTTGAGAAACTGTTGCAGGTCCAAGTGGTTGTGTAATTAGTCTATTCAAAGGAATGTTTGCATAAAAAAATACACACTCTGTCTCAGTCAAAATCAACAACAGACCTTTTAATTTATTTCTGAACTAAAGTAGAACGACTGATAGAAAAGACAAAAGTTGTAAGACACATGGAAAATTGATAAATAGAAGAATTATTTTTCTTCACGAACCAATTAGGATTATAACAATAACTTCGTGTCTCTAACATGAGACTCATAGTTAACATGCATATTATTTCTGTCCTTTCTCTGTGTATTCTCTATTCTCGCCTCTTTACTGGTTGGTCCCCAAACTACCCTAATCAGCCTCCTCTCCAGCAGCTCACAGGTTAGAATTTAGGGGTAGGTTATTATAGAAAAAACAGCCGGGATGTCATTAGAGTAAAAAAATCCGGGAGAATTAGAATCGCGAAATACCTCGCTATTTTCCCGAGTACATACTTCACATTAATCTGTTACATCGCTTGAAGAGTCATTGCTATAATCTGCGACAATTAATTTGGAAATTAGCCTCTTTTACCTTCTACGTCCTTATTATGGCCGCTTTACCTGAAAAGCTTAATCAAACCACGAATCCTGTTTTACCCGAGAAGAGTTTAAGAGGGCACGGGCATTATGAGCAGGGGTTATTTTTCGTGTATTTTGTTCACTTGACTGCAATAAAGAGTTAAACGGCCTTTCGGGTAGTTAGTCGAATGCAAAGGAAAATTCAAGCAGGAGATCCGTTTTGTTTGCGTGGACCCCTTTCCTGGGCGGCGGTGCGTAAGAATGGTTCGGATGTGGCAAAACAGGATTACTGGTTCGGTGAAGACTGTCAGGCAGGAAGGCATCATTTGAAAGAGGCAAAGGGAGGAAAGGGGGGGAGGTAACGAACCATTAGAGCAACATAAGGTTCATGTTGAGTAGTGAAAGTTAAGCACCGGTGTGGAGAAGGAGAATTGAAAGAGAGAATTAGATAAATGAAAAAAGCACGGGAAAAGAGGAGGAAGAATTGGGGAATACGAAGGCAGTGAAAGGGTCAACGGAGGGAGGAGAAAGGGTAAAAAGGTCAGGGTAATTCTTTCGGTACTTTCTGCTAAGGTTACTGTTAGTGGTGGAATAGCCATTGAATCAGACGGAGTTACTCGTTGCCCCGGAACGGCCCATCAAGCGATGGAAACTCGAGTTCAGGGACGGAGTGAAAGCGCACGCTTCAATAAAAGTCGGATGGGGGCTTGAGAAGAGAGTGTTCGAGAAGAAGGAAAAAGTTACTGGGCAAGGGTGCGGCCGTGGAATGCTGAATGGCAGAGTGGGTGAAGGCGCAAACTTAGGAGGTGTCGAATACGGTAATGGGAAGTGAGGAGACTGGGAAGGGTGCGATGAGAGAGGTAATGGTACCAAGTTTCTTTAGTCAAATGAGTATGCAACATCTACTGTATTTGGGCTAAAGGATAAAGGGCAACTGAGAGGATGGAAATTTTCCCTTTCTAGTAATTGCCGCGGAGGGCGCCCTGACGAGAGACATTCGGGGCACCTTATTAATATATCAATGAAAAAAACACGCGTATTTACGATGTTCGCCCATTTCCGCCCGTCCCGAACAATTAGATACCCCACGGGGGGAAATTTTTATCGATCTGTTGTAAAATTATTTTAAAATACATTAAATATGCGCAATTAATAGCTACAGGGACATTATGCATCCTTCAGTCGAAAGGATTGTCAATCGGGAGAGCAAGTCAATTGGAAGTTTTTCATATACGTAGAATGAGACCGCCGCGGCATAAATCGTAAGCAATGTAGAAGAATAATCAGAAAATATATGTCAAATAATATTGGGAAAACTCAAAAGGCATGAAAATGGTGACTTAAAAATTCCAAATGCCTTATCGATGCATTGTAAAAATAAGGAATTTTTGGGAAGGGTAGGCTTATTGCATCTTATGTTATCTGAATGATTTTTTTTTTCATTTTGATTTATACATATCCCTAGTGAATTTTTTGATAGGCAGAGATCAGTTGAGACTTCAATTCAACAGGAAAACAAAAAATAACCCATTGAAGAATTTTTTTACATCGGAGTCTTAATCCTTAAGTGTATCTCTTCTAACTTTCTACATTCAATTTTTTCGGTCAATTTCACTTCTAATATTTATCAAATAATTGTTAATATCTTTATTTATAATTTTTACTCACAAGTTATATTTTAATTTCATCTCACATACTCACATACATATACATATACACAATACACACATACATATAATTTTTACTCACAAGTTAGGGTAATATTTTAATGACATCGTAAACTCCATTCACATAAATCATCCAAATTGCATCTCGTTCACACATGTTCAAAGAGAATGTTTCCACATAATGATCTATTTCAGAAGATATCACAATTAAAAGATCAATGTTCACCCTTTTGGTGTTTCGTTCTTTACGATAAGATATCTACTGGCGTTATGATATTTCTGAAATCATCAAAAGCATCATAGCATCATTTATAATTTACAGTTTTTTCCAGTTTTGCATCTCTACGTGACAATTAGATTTGAGCCCTCTAGGAACCTTGTCTCGTTAAAAATTAGTTACACATAAAACATAGTGTTCTCTCTGCAAAATTTCCATCGAACTTTTGTTCAAAAACATGAACTTTTTAGTGCATATTTTATTTTAAATGGAAGCACAAAAATAATATTTAACAAAAATGTATTTTATCTTCTCGGGGCCATTCATACGAGTTCATAACCGTTTGCACTTACGAGAATTCATTCCAGAAATATATGTATTGTAGGCGGCGTAAAATGCTGAGTAATTCAGATTGATGGAATACGTCCTTTGATTTAAGCAATGTCAGTGGTGCCGGCGGTAAATAGTCATAATTTATGATGCCAATTAAGTTTGATTCTCAAATAGAATCTTTTTTATACTGGATTGTCAGGGGAATATAGGCCTCAGTCACGAATTAAATTGGATTGTCCTTTAAAGTCCTTTGGAGTTCTCCAGCCTCCTGCTTTGTTTCTGTCAGCATGCATTGTTCGTTTTCGAGCTTCTCATCCAGAGTTCGTGCGCATTTTACTTTATTTTCTGCCGTCTCGTGAACTTCCCTAATTTCATTTTGCAACGAATACCTTGGCATCTATTTAATGAGCAAATTACAGCCACTCATAAGCCTAATTCGTCCATTCGCTTTCCGTCTGCGATTCGTCTAGTGCATTGTCCTCATCCCATTATTCCCTCCTTTGCCGTCTGCAGCTTTTCATTTATAACAGCAAACACACTCCTCTCCCCACTCTCCCATCAAATCCCTTCTTACACTCTTCCCTCCCGACATTCCGCGTCTCATTTTCCTCTTCATATCACCGCTACTCGGTCTATAAACAGATATCCTCAGTAAAACAGATTTAGAGAGACATCCAACCTGACCTCCAAGAAAGGAAACCCAATTATTTGCACGACGGCGCACGACTCCAGGTAGTGGTCTGGAATTATGCAAGGCAAACTCTGTCTCCAAGGAAGCTTTAGATTCCCTTCCACGAGTGGGTAGCATTTATTTCCGTATCCCTATTTCTGATGCGTTGCGAAGTATCGTATTTGTTTTTTTAATAAGAGCGGAGCTTTCGCCAGTTATTTTATTTTTAACGTCTCCAGAAATATTTATTATTATACTATTTTTAACGTTTCCAGAAATATCTCATGAGATACTCGTGCATAAATTTATTCTTTGCAAAAAAATATATTCTTACCTTGAAAATTCCATATTATAATTGTCTTCTGGTTTTACTAAATTCAGTAATCCATTAATCTCAGACAACATCTCATTCCAGTATCTAGCGCTCAGTCCTAATCCTTTTTCTTCCTCAATACGGTAAAATAGAACAATGCTATACAAGTTCATTAATTTTTTAAGATTTTTACTTTTAAGAAAATCATAAAGAGTTAATCTCGCAGATTTTTCTCCTTGAGAGTTCCCATGAAATAAATTTTGCCATCATTTTTACTAAATTTTTCAAATTTTCTTCTGAATAAAGCGGTCGTATTGGACAACAGTTCGTTTCTTTTTTTACATGATGTTCGCTCTCCATATGGTTTATTTTCCTCAGTTAAGGGCTGAAGTAGGAAAAGAAGTATCCCGATTTGAAAAACCATAACTGTTGAATGGCAAGACCTCACACATCTTTAAGGAATTTTGTTGTTTTATTTTTTTATTTCGATTATTTGCAGATATTTGTTACTATCACGCACAGAATGGTTCTCAAAACAAATTTTACTTTCTATAAAGCTTACTGAAAGTAGGTAAATATGCGAACTTCCTAGGGATATCATGGTATATTGTAATAGAATTTAGCTCCCTTTTGTATTGGATTATTCATTCGAACCAATCTGGATCTTTATTTTCATTCTAATGGCATATAAATATGTTTTCATTGATATTTACTAATAAGAAGTGTCCATAAATTGCTGGTGGTATTTATTGTTTTTAATAAGAATTGATTTATTATAATGCAAAGTGCCAGGAAATTCTAACCTATTAAACGTCATTGAACTCCTATTTCCTGGATAAACTTATTTCTTTACACTTATATCCTCTCCCCTTTTCGGTGTTACTCAATTTCATAGATGTCTCTATTAAAAACTTGAGAATTAAAATAACGAGGGTCGCGGAATGATGGGACAACATTTGTAAACTTGGATAATTTTCACTGTTGCTAAATGAAATCTGGATTTATTGTCTGGGAATTCATTCTTCTTGAAAATGTCGTTGACCATAATCGAATGATTTCTCACTCAATATAGGATATATTCATATTCCTTGGTCTGATACGTAAATTGCCGATAAGTGGCATGTATGCACCACTCAAAGAAAATAATATTTTCGGTAAAATGTTGAAGTAATGTCGAATACATTACTCCTAAAAATAACTTTCTACATTCAATTTTTCGGTCAATTTCACTCCTAAAATTTATCAAATAATTCTTAATATCCTTATTTAAAATGTGTACTCACAAGTTATCTCATAGGGTAATAGCTTAACGACTCCGTGAACTCCTATCATATAATAAACCAAATTTCTAAGGATTTCGTATGCTGGTAGCATGCTTTTTTCGTCAAGCAACATTCTTATTTGCGTAATGAACCTTCTACTCAAAGAATTTCATATATGTCCACAGACCGCAATATCGGACAAAGATGAGGTACTTTTTTGTAAAAAATTAATTTGAATAAATGTGAAGGAATATTGGAATTAATTCCAGTCCTTATTTAATCATCAGTGGTCCACTTGGAGTACGGAACTGCACGTACCAGTACACGGAAATTTGCACACGCATGCGGAAGGGAAAACAAAGAAAAACATATTGTCTTTTAATTTAAATAAATAAAAAATTATTCCCTGATGAATTAATGTGCTAGTACATTTCATTTTAGGAGGGATTGATTTTTCTGGGTATATTGAGAGAACATAGCCAGAGATTAAGTTTTTGCGAGACGTGGAGGAGTTACATTAGGTACAGCTAACCCCAATCCCATGCTCTCCTCTATTTTTTTGAGGATATGTTTGCCCCGTCAAGCAAGCACCTAGTAAGCAGACAACATTTTCACTCTTTATCTCTCATTTTCTATCTTCCACACATCACCATTTTGCACTAATTCTCCTTCACTTGCATCGTATGCGTTTTATTGCATAACTATTCCATCTCTCCCTCAATTCTGCCATCCACTAACCGTCTCTCTTTGCCCTCCAATCTAATTTTCGTCCTCGAAAACCCCTCCTCTTCCCCTCCCGCATCTCCTGCACAATACACCTTTTGGATTTAGGCAAGAGTGAATCTTCTCTTAACGTTAATACAGCAAAATTGTCCGAATAATTAATTCATGAGTGGATCGGAGAAAATGCCAAGTTCATTTTCGGCTGAACTTAATGTGATGACCAATTAGTCCCTCGAGGATATTTTTTTGTACGAGGAGCATGAAATTTAGCATTCATAGTAGAATTTTTGCGTTGATTCAGCATTTTTATAAATGGCAATACTCCGATGAGACACTTAAATTTAAAGAAACTTGTAAAACTGACAATGATACAAATCACAAAAGAATCAGATACGTCTTTGTCCGTCCATAATTTCCTTATTTTAACTCATCATAAATATTTCCTCATTGACTGCTATTTTTAAATTTAAATTCACCAAATTGTGAAAAATAACTGACCGAAAGTATATAAAGCTTGTAAAAATATGTGTAAAATCCACGGATAAGTTTGTTTAAATGTTTCGGCTTTTTTCGGAAAAAAATTGGCAAATCATAAATAAAAATTCAACAGAGTAACTTTATTTACAATTAACTTTTTGTTTTTATTCAAAATCGTTTCTTGGGTATAATTTAATTTTTTTGCCACAAAGCAATTACATGCATAATTCAATAAACTCCTCTATTACTCCTCGAAATTATATCAACCAATTACATATTTTTTCCAATGCCTGAATGTGGAAATTCGGCTAAGCCGTCTACTAATTAATTCCTTCAATCCTAATTTGAATTAGAATTTATTTCAATTCATGAATTCGCCTTAATCCTTGGAAACCGTCTCATCAACTTCCCATTCTGCATTAACTGGTAGAATATAGTAAATGTATCGCAGGAAAGCAGCATTGATTGATTTTGCTTCATTTGCTATAAGTGCCCTCTCAATGCCATGCAGGCATTAGCGTTCATACATGCGCTATGGATGGCTAAGCGACAAGGCGAAATGTACCTAATCAAATTCTTGTAATTATTCAATACAATTTGTCGCGGCGGACTCGTCATTATACGCAAGGGTATTTAAAATGCATACTTGTTCAAAGATATTTTTATATGAGCCCATCCAATTTCATTAGCATCGCATTCGGTAAAAAGTCTCCAGGGTGGCAACCGAATGTGATGGCAATAAACTGTACATTGGTCCAAACGTGAAATTGTTAAAATTAGCTGTCTCGAGTGTCCTGTTAAACTTTGCGGACCAAAATCCTCATTACATTCCCTTATTAATTAAATCTTATGTATTTATTCTACCAAATGCATTTGGCACTGGATTATTCCCGCAGAACTTTGACATGCGGATCAATAGGCAGTATAGCGCATGGGTTAGTAGGTGTGCTACGTCGCCGTCTCCTGAAATCCACGGTTCTCCAGCGCTACGATATCCTGCACTCATTTTCGTGAAGCCGGGATAATGATATGACTAATTGAGTCCGTGACATTGCGGTCATAAACCTGATGCAAATGCTGCTTCCATGCCTATTGTAAGTATCCTTTTGCTTTAATTAGGGACGTGTCTCTGGGGAACTTGTTTGGGTATCTCTTTGAGTGCTAGTTTTATATATCCATTCTAAAATCGGCCATTGTCAAAATTCATCAGAGGAATTCCGATCTTTAAGTAGTCCATATACCACGTACAGATATAACGGTAGCACTTGTGGGTAATGTATCAATGGTAGTACCTTGTCTTTCAAACGTGTCGCTAAACTGTGAACTTCTTAAGACTTATCTTAAACACTTGGCGAATTTCCAAGGTTAGATTTAATTCACCCTTCCGCTAAATCTGAATCAATCCCGAATTTGCTAACCTGAGAGTGCTCTTAATATTGCAAATTTCTAAAGGTATCGGTGGCATATCCTCCGTTGCTCTCTACATAATAATATTGATTTTCTGGTAAGGTTACTTGTATTTGTCACATCTATTACGTGGCTTACATCTAAGATATCCCATCACACGTATTTAATAGATTACCCTAGTCGTCTGATATTTATGTTATTACTTCATGAGAAACTATTTAGCATTTTAAGGTAGGGAAACCCTAGATTATATCATGTACCTGTGGATTATACGACCAAGGAAATGTTAAGAAACCGTTTTCGATTTAAATGAAGGAAGGTTTCATCCAGGCTACCAAAAAAATCTTCTGTTTTTGAAGGTACAAAAAATAAAGCTAAGTAATATCATTCGTAACCATAGAAGCAAGGTGACCGCGGGTGAGCCGTTAAATTGTTGAAATGTGCGATACTCGCATTTCAAAATCATCCTGCATTATAAGGTTTCCTTTGCAAATCTACTGATATGTAATATAACATCAAAATCAGCATATTGCATCGTATCTCTTCACTTGCGTCGGGGAATTGCTGAGCATCGTATTGTTTCACTGAATTGCATACCAAATTACGTTGCTTGAAACGGACGAAATCTTAATGAAACGCAATGGATATTAAAAGCAGCATCGCATACTTAGCACTAGACATTTGAAGCACGTTTGAAGCACTAGGCATTTGAAACATATATAAGCACGATAGTAAAGTAAACAATTATAAAAAAGTTGCCATAAAAGTCACAGTTTCAACAAATACTCACTGTGCCACTTCCAGCAAATAAAATGGTGCTGCAAACTCCTCTTCACTTCAGTATCCACACAATTCACGCTAATAAAACACGAATAAAAACAAACCGTGGTAATTTTTCATCGTAAACAATGACCATTTGGCGAGTACATCTAGTTATTTCATGTTCCCTCCAAATCGTTAAATTAAAGTTTTACTATATTTTTTACAAGATGTCGTGTAATAAAGATCCACATTAAAGTACTGTGGTGGTGACTTTTTTCTCATTGAGGGCTGTAACTAACTAACCATTTTAGTAGTTTATACTAGTACTGTAAGTCATTGCAGACGGCGAGAATTTTCTTAAAATATTCACACAAATAAACAGATTTCAATTCTATTTACACAATTAATGAACATTTTATTATAACACTTGACTACCCATCGAGCGATTTCAAGGGCATGGTATGATTTAAGTTTTTATTTATTTTTGTTTTAATAAGAATTAATCGCAAAAAAGAGACCCCTAAAATCAATCCAATGTTTTTCTTTTGAGAATAAAATATGGTAAATCTGGAGTAGAGGACTCAATTGAATTTTTATTCGTTACAAGTATTGGATTACTTTCCATTCTGTCCTTGAGGCCCATTTCCAATGACTCGTATGTCCTGTGATCTATGCCTACCTATCATGTATCTGCTTGAAATATTTCATGATGATAGGTACATCAGTTAATCCGTAATTAAGAGAGAATAATTTTGGGGCCTCAGGAC
Organism: Ceriagrion tenellum; assembly: GCA_963169105.1. Classification (NCBI taxonomy): domain Eukaryota; kingdom Metazoa; phylum Arthropoda; class Insecta; order Odonata; family Coenagrionidae; genus Ceriagrion; species Ceriagrion tenellum. The sequence goes on from OY720636.1 coordinate 23,406,142, forward strand.
CCTTTAGGGCCCCAAATATAACTTTAAGCTAAACAAATTCATTATAGTTGAATGAGTGTACCTAAAATGTCTTAGAGTAGAAAGTTTTAGTTCAGCATTCTTCTACAATATTTGAGGAGCCCCTTTTTGGAGACCTCGGAACTAAATAGCCAACGCTCATACATTTATTAGTACTTAACGCTAGAATCATACAAAATTTCTGCTCCATCGGTTTTATCGTTCTCGAGAAGAAATTTACATACATATAGACCGAAACCACTGCATTTTATATATTAATATAGATTTATCTTGACCGTAAAAAAATTCATTTCTCATCTATTAATTTTTTCCTACTACTGGTGAACCCTGGGAAGTAAAGCTCCTCCTCATCTAATTTCTATAGAGATCAATTTCGGAATTGGTTTGATGTATTTCTCTCTAGTCTACTCTGGTCTCGATTAATACCGTAATGCATTCATCGTGTCTTTCTCCTCATGACTGTCACTACTATTCCCATTTTTCAAATCCAATGCCTCTCACCTGAGTCCTCTAGAATCCTATTGCTTTCCCTAGTAGTTGTTTTCGGCTGACAACCCATAATGAAATGCTTCCGATAAACCTTTTTCTTCTCTCATCCGAATATCTCGTTGTTTGTTTCTCCTTCGACCGCTCGTTGTGGAGCTTTTGCCGTCCATCACAAGCGCTCTCCACTCGATCATCTTCTTTTTCTTTGAGCTCAGCGTTTTCAAGTCTCTTGAGCTTCTTGATGGTGGAGTACTCTTCGAGACATTTTCATATTTTAGGTGTTTATTCTAGTTGCAGTATAGATAGTGGTACGATTGATGGAATGTATAAAATCTGGTAATAAGTGGGCAATGATAATATGCACTGTTTACTTATTTTTTAGTAATAAAGCCTATGTATTGTATCCAGAAGTTTATCAGTGGCAATCAATTTTGTCCTCTACATATGAATTGAATAATACTACTTAGCTAAAAATGTACAAAATATTTACTTTGGACCTTTATGGATATTAAACTCCTATTTCAAATTATCATTTTTAGATAAATTTTGAGGTGAGCAGTTTGGCCTAATATCCATGGGTACCTAATTTCCATTTGACTTGACAATTCTGGTAATCGCTATTCTACAAATATTTCCCTTGAATGCTGAAGTAACTGCGACAGTTTGAAGAAACGAAAATCACAATTTTGTTAAGGCAATGATGATTTAGCATTTTCTGGAATAATTCTTTTACTTGATTTCAAACGCTCTGAAAATGATCTTTTCCATAAACTTATTTGTATTCCAAATGGATATTAAATTTTTAGTTTAGAGGCTTAATATAAGCAATTTTAACTAAATATTCAAGATTAAGTAAGAAGTTTTGAGACATTATTTCTACCCTCAACTGATGCCTTCATTAGAATTTCAGATAGTTTAAAGAGGTTTCTTTTATACTTCATAATTGTCTTACCCATTTAACTTATAAAAGTATGCGTGGATGTAACTTTAAAAGTTTGTCACTCTGCTAGTCAGCTCTAACTATGAAAAAGAGCAGTTGATATTTTTCTTTGATATTTATTATTTTATTTAATTCTAAGTTGTGATTCAATTTTCGGAAGGCCATATTTCGCATAAAATACTCGATTTTATTAACACTCTAGTAGAAAAAAGTTTTGTGGGTCACCATAGCTTAAATTTAGGGTATAATTGATGATGTAAATACCAATCCCCAACAAATGATTATAACGCTTTGAATAAGGCAGTCGAATGAATTTGGGAATTTAGTCGTCGAAAAGAGGAAAGGCCTAGCTGAGTTTTGCTAACACATTTTATATCCGGAGGCTCTGGAAAATTATTCTGATTCAGTTTAACATCTACAATTTAAGATTTTGTCTCAAAATGGAGGTATTATTGGCAAAAAGCCTCGCTAGTATGCGAGATAAAAATCTCAAGGAATTCTTCATCAAGAAAACTACGGAAAAATCTTCAAAATCGCATGCAGATACCGCCGTGGCCAAATTTATTATGCAGTCTGTATAATCATCTCGTCGAGGCCAGCACTTGAAATCTTGTGAGAATGGTAGAGAAATTTCACTTTCTCAATCAACACCAACTAGTCTTTTGCAGAAAGGTTCAAACGCAGCACCGAATCGATTTTGGACTTACTCTAGAAAATTCGTGAGTGCGTGTACTTACCGCATCTGGAGTTACAATGGGAGCTGTGAGAAAATTGGATTTTTTCTGTGGAAGTCATTCTCTTCATCTAGAAAATACTTCATTTACCCGTTGGTGACGACAATCTTCACAAATGACGAACATTATCCACTAAGAAAGCTATTCTGTCGCTCAAGGTTTTTATGACAGGCATTTTTTCGATTTGATGAAGCGGAACATCGGCTCTTGGTAACCTTGATTTTTTGAGGAGTTCACGCGGAGGCCTAACTTTCCACGAATCGAACGAAGCTACAAGCGGAAAAAAGAAAAACTCTATGTTTCTGGATTAGAAGCGAGAGTATATAAAAAGATTTCGTTTCCGTACTCAAATTTCTTTGATATTTGGAATTATAAAATATGAACCTTTGACCAGCATTTTTCCCAGCAGCCTACCAACAAATTTATCAAACTGAAAAAGTTAATCACCGTATTTTATCGATTTAAAGGAGATGAAAAAAGCACTTTCTCTGATTTTTTCATTCCAAAACATTCCCTTACCCTCCGTTATTATGTCGAAGATTTTCATTCCTATGAGATATTCCGGTCATAAATTTAGCGTCAAATCACTTGTTTTTTTTGGAAACCTTACGTTGATGTGTCAACAGTCATTGGAATACCCCGAAACCAAAGAGTGAGGTTTCACATGGCGTGTGAGAGGGAGAGACCAGGATTCTCTCATGAACATTCATCGGTCAGCATAACAACGAATGTTTGGGGTAGAATCTCATTATGGTGCCATGTGAAAACGTGGGGGGAGGGCAAGGAGGGATGGGGTGGGAAGAAGAGATGCGGAGAGAAAGTCGGGAGAATAGTAAATTGATGGAGGAGGAGGTCCCTCGGGGAAAAAGAAGGCACTGTTTCGTCGTCAATATGCCACGAAGGTTACGGGAAAGACGCCATATGGAAAAGATTGGGACGAGGGCAGAAAGTGGGCGAAAATGGGGACCGGGAATGAACGGCAGAGAAAATTGAGAGAGGGGTGGGTGGTTAGAAGAACGTAGGAAAGGCAGGCAGGTTTTGATAGAGTTCGATCTCGGGATGGAGACGAGAACAAAATACTATGCGATGGGAAAGGAGAAGCTTCACTCCACATCCATCTTTCAAGTTGAAACGTTACAAAAATGCCATGAGGATGTTTACCACGCATTCAAAATTGATGTAAATGTTTTAGTAACAAGTGACGTTTGTTCACTACAATATCATTTTTTTATCATTACATTCTGTGAAATGCCGCACGATGAGAGAGTCGCAAATATGGAAAAGAGAGATCTTTCCCTCGGTGAACCAAAAGAGGAGAGAATTGGAAGGTCAGCAAATGTCTAGTCAGTGTAACGGTGTCCTCCCATTCTCCCAGTTTACTCACTCTTCACTCGAGTGATGGTGGAACTGACTAAACTAGGTAAAAACGTTTTATTCATGGGGTTTCGTATTTTCTGTTAACCCCTCCTATTTTCTGATCCACTAAGAAATGTTTATATTTATTCTTAATTTTATTTTGCTATATAGTCTTTAATCTTTTATCCCGCAATAGTGGCGTTTGTCTCAGGTAGGTACGTTTGGCCCAATGTTACTTTTGGAATCCTAAGAAGCATCAAAATTATAAAACTAAAGTACATTGGTTATAATATGAGAGGTTTAGAGTACAAAATAACCTTGCGCCTACCATCTTCTTCTGTAGCCATGCATTCATGATGAAATGGATGTTATAAGCAAAGAAGAAATATAAGAGGTCGAAAATGGACTAAACCGACTTAATGCTTGAAAATGGTTGGTAATGGGTACGTCAGAACGTGCGGCCTCCGATTTTACTTACATATCGATTTCATGATACGCTTAACTAGGTGATAAACTTAAAAAAATTCTTAAATTCAGTGCATATGATTGTATTTTATGCTTCTTCGTCTTCATTTTGTTGGTGCCACTCCTGTAACGTCAAATAATTGTGTCGATTTCTTCTTCATTCGTCCCTCTCATAAAATGTTCAGTGGAACTACAGTTAAGCCAATTTTTTTTAGCTCCGCTTCCCATCAATTTTTTTGGAAGTAGTTTCCTAATATTTTGTACTATACACCTCTCATATTATAACCAATGTACTGCAGTTTTATAATTTTGATGATTCTTAGGATTTCACGTTCTTTAGTTAGCCTTTGTAGTACTTCCGCATTCGTCTCACTCCCCATTCATGATATCTTTAGCACCCGCCTGTTACAACACATTTCCGAGGTTCCTATTTTATTTATATTATTTTCCTAGTGCCCAGTCTTCAGTGTCGCATAAGAGGTTGGGAAAAGCAAAACACCGTATCATGCGTTGTCTTAGTTCTAAAGTTATATTACGATTGTAGACAATTTTCAGAAGTATCAGAAGTCACTATAGCATTCTCTATACACCTTTTTCATTCCTTTCAATGGTCAAAGGAGTCTGTAATCCATGTCCGAAATTTGTTAAAAATAGAACTCTTTTAGTATGTGCATTTTTTTATAATTTCATTTGCTCTACCATCATGAGATTTTTTGCTTACACGTATTTAGGTTTATGTATATCAGTTTTAACTCTTCTTTGCAATTAATTTGCATGCACTCAACCAGATATTGTCAGTCTTCATTCGTACCTGCAACACAAACTATATCATTAGAATACCTATTGTTTGAAAATTTGCTATTTATAATTTTATCCCTTATAATTTTCTGCCGTCATTTTTCACAGATTGTGTCTCTATATACGTCAAACAAAATTGGAGATATATAGTAGTAATCCTTGGCGTACTTCACGGCTCATTTCAATTTTTTAAGTTTATTCCGTTCTAATTAAAGGCCTTCCTTTCTGTTTTCAGAACAAGTTAAAAGTGAGTATTTTATCCCAATTATCAATATTTCTATTCTGTATAATCTGATTCAACTTAATATGTTGCATTTTGCTAAAAATGTTTTCAAAATCAATAGCGAAGGCAACTTTATCCTGATTCATATCCAGACATCTCTGCATTGAAATATTGTAAATAAACGGAGATTCTCCAGTTCCTTAGCCTTTTCAAAACCCATTTTTTGTAAGATATTTCTTCTACTAATTTTAAGTATAATTTATTAGGAATTATATTAATATTATATAACATATAATATATTAGATATTAGATAAGGCGTCATTTAATGCAATTTTGGGTAAATACTTTGTTGCTCATGTGATGTTTCTCCTTTGGTATGAATGTCAGGAACCCATACATACACAGATAAATTGCATTATTTTCGAGTCACACCTTCTTGTACCCAATCCGCCATATATTTAATGGTTATAAATATTTCTCTGTATTTAATCTGTGTTATCCCCATTCAAATTGCATTGATCATAACCATCTTCAGTTACTAGCTGCCTAGATAAAAACTATACTGCATTTATGCATTACATATTTTAAATTTTTGTAACCAGCGTAAAATTTTTATTTAACAATTCTACCTCAAATGCGTCATTTGAGTTCGCTAGTTTTTTAACATGGCCTGATACCATGTACTTGAATCATCTTCGGGTGGTTCCAAGGTTGTTATTGTTGCGATAATTTATCTAATTTTTCCATGTTCTTTCCCATCCAAAAATTGCTCTAAAGATCGTAGGGACAATCTGTAACTCATTCCCTTCACCCTACATGGCGATTGGTCTACAAGTCTTGCAGCCTCGTTGTTAGACTCGTCTGGCTGCGTCTCCTGGTAGGGCTACTCGAGCAAAAGTTCACATTTACATCTCCTTTTTTCCTGCTATCGAGCGCACACTCTGTCGGCAAAGTGTGTTAGGGTTCATATCGTTAAAGATAGGTAAAGGGGCTCTCACTAGGGGGAAAAAGTTATGTAATATGAGATATTGAGTTGCTGTGGTGACCAGAAAACTTGTGCTCCATTCCGAATGGTCCGATTCAGGGCAGTGGTGGATTTTTAAAATTTTGAATCCCGATCCCAATTTGGCACGCGAGATTTAAAATTTTCGATTAACCTTTGAGTAGCATGCTACCTTTGAGTCTTCAGTGACCTAAACTATCGTTCTTTGACAGCGTTGCCATTTGTCTTCTCTTGTCAAAATTTTTAAGAAACTGCCTGGGGCTTTTTGCATATGAATCAGTTCGATTGATTAGAATGCGTATATAACTGAATTCCCCTGGTCAGTTTGACACTATGATGAATATTTGTCCCGTGAATTGTTCCATGGATCTTATCCCTGATTTACACTTGGAATCTCTGGCGGACATTGACACAGTCCTGAAGTTTCCAGTGCCATCAGTTCATTCTGTCGTTAATTCTTCCGGAGGGGCCTCTTTGGATGACCACAGGGAAATAAATATTCGCGGGTCAAGTGATTCATTCCGCTCTTAACTCTTTTAAGAGTCCCATTGAGTCGCACCGATGATGCAAATCCTATGAAAATTGCTGTGAGAGCACAAGAAGAGAATGGAAAGTTGATCAAAGCGAGAAATGTGCCGGAAATTGACCAAAAAGAGGTCATCCGCTGATTGATTCGGAGTGTTCCGTGTTCTGGGTGGGCTGTGTCGGAGGGCACCGTTGTAAGACGCGATTTCACAAAACCCTTAGACGTCGTTGGCTTGTTTCCAAGGTTCGGTGATTACAGGAATTTGGTTCCTTATGGTTTCCTTAAAGATAGTATGAAAGTCGGAGAAAAGAAGAAGACTCACAAATTGGGAAAGAAATGATAGTTTTGCGAAATCAAGTATATACCATTAGTGCAGTAAGGAGGAACAGTGCGTGGTGCGTGGGAAGAAAAAAAGGTATTGAAGACTGATGGTCATCACCATGAATTGACCTTTTGAATTGGAGCCAATAAAATCGATGCACACGTGCTGAGGAAGAGGGAAAAGGTGTTGGAAGCAAGCGAAGTCCCTGCTTTTTTTGGTGTTGGGAGTCGCTTCCTGTTGGAGAAAGAAATATTTCGAATATATTTATAAAATAAGGAGTCTCGGAGACGCACCGCATAAATAATTAATAAGACATCTGAATTTTGAGTTTTCCGTTCAACCGTGTATAACTATACTTTATTTATTTTTTCTTATGTATAAGATCCTTCCGATACGTGTCAGGGATAAACCTGGAGTTCGGATCTGAAAGAAAAATGATTGTGTATATGAATAACAGAACTGTTAATCAAGCAATGTGTGAAATTATGAAGGAAAGATATATTTTAAAACTGTATAAAAAATGTAATGGCAGATTAAGCAAAGATTTATCGGTATTTTATGTAATTTCTGAGAAAGCCTTTTAGTTGGGTTTACGTTTTCTCTAAAAATAAGCAAGAAAATGGCTACTCATCCTTATTTTTATAATTTATTTTAGTTGTAATTCCTCAGTAGAAGTGCGTTATTTTATACGATACTAAAATAATGAACTATATGCCTTAGAAGGGTGCAATGAAGTCTGCATTGTATAAACTAAGAGCTACTGGAAAATTCTTAGTTGATTACTCTCATGAAGCGTCTCCAGTTGAAATTATGGACCAATAACAACGCAATTGTACTTAAAATTGAAACTTTTGGAGAACAAGAGATGGCAAATATGACTCATGTGTTTGGCATGATTTTTTAAGACTCAAGTGCTCATAACCGGACAACGATTCATGTCTACGCTATCCCAGCAAAACCATCTGTCACAGGATCTTGACTACTCTTCACTGATGCCAACAGCTAACTTCCCGCGCGTCGTGCCTATTGAGGATCAGTTTTGGTTGATAGCCTATTTTCCAACCACCCAAAGCCACCGCGCTATCTCTGGCGAGCACTCTGGTCAAATACTGAAGTGTGCATGCCTGCAGAAATATTTAAAATAACTAGCAATAAAACAAATTAGTGCAGGGAATATAGAAAGGTAATGTTGGTTCTCAGGTTTCCGCGGAGCTGGAATGTAGATCTCTCCATGTTTCCGGGGCTACATGAAAGACATGGTCCTGAAAAGGGCCGCGAAGGAGGAGAAAAAACGAAACCAGCCCCCTGCCGATAATACCAGAGGAGAGGAGAGAGATGTTAAGCCGGAACGTAAAGCATACGCCAGAATCCCGTATATTGCGGGGATTTCGGAAAAGATTTCCAGAGCTCTGAAAAGACACGATGTGGTCACGAGATACGGTTGTGTGACCAAGAAAGCAAACCTTCTACCTGGACCCAAAGACAAGATTCCGCATGATTTGTGTGAAGGAGTCTACAACGTCCCCTGCTCATGCGGAAAGGCGTACATTGGTGAGACCTGCCGTTCAATGATCGTACGAATGAAAGAACACCGGAGAGCGACTGAAAAGAAACAGTTCAGCCGCTCCGCCATCGCCGAACACGCATGGAGCGGACCAGGACACACTATTAGATTCGAAGACGCCAGGATTCTGACCAAGGAAAGCAGATACTTCCCGAGACAAATACGAGAGGCAATAGAAATAATGAAGGAACCGAAAAATTTCAACAGAGAGGACGGATATCCACTACACAGCGCTTGGAAAAGGGTGATTCGCGCCTCAGCCAATCACAGAGCAGCACGAAGAAAAACGCGGGAAAAAGACGACATATAAGGACGGTCAACAGCAGACATGCTAGAACAGCGCTTCTCTAACATCAGTCACTCCATCCTGGAAAAGGAAGCCGAAGCCGCATGGCTGAGTATGACATGGAGCCCCGTCAGCAAGCCGGAACCTATAACAACCCCCGAGCTCCAATCCATCATCCGCACACTGAAGAAGAAATCTGCACCTGTCCCAGACCGGATCACCAACAAACTCCTAAAACATCTACCTTACATCACCCTGAAAGCCATCACCCGCCTCCTCAACTCATTACTGCACCTATCCTATTTTCCCACTCCCTGGAAACTTGCCAAAATCATCCTTCTACCTAAACCACTGAAACCACCAAATCAATTAACCTCATACCGCCCTATCAGTCTCCTCAACACGCTCTCGAAGCTATTTGAGGCAACTATACACCACAGGCTCATCCCAGTTCTACAAGACCACGACATCATCCGCCCAGAACAAACAGGCTTCAGTGAAAGAACCTCGATCACCCACCAAATCCTCCGCCTAACGGAGCAGATCATCACCGGTTTCAACAATTGCTGGATCACCAATGCCGTTTTCTTAGACCTTGAGGCAGCCTTCGACCGGGTTTGGACCACGGGCCTCGTCCTTAAACTCCAAAACCTCCCACTTCCCACATACCTCAGCAAAATCCTTCAATCCTTCGTCACCGACCGAATCTTCTTCGTCAACCTATCCTCCAAATCATCTACCTTTAAACCAATCACCTCTGGCGTCCCACAAGGCGCAATCCTATCACCAACCCTATTCAACATCTTCATCAACGACATGCCTGCCTCTCCTCAAACCCTCTTATATCTCTATGCGGATGACACCACCCTCCTGGCCCAAGGTTCAAACCCGACCGTGACAGCATACACGCTCCAGAATCATCTAACCTCACTCCAAGTCTGGTTCAAGAACTGGAAACTATCAGTAAACCCCGGAAAATGCATCAACGTGGTATTCTCCCGACGCCGGAAGACACGTGAAGGACCCCCGATACTTTTCGGAAACACCATCATCCCCAAAAAACAGGAGGCCGAATTCCTCGGAGTAACTTTAGACAAAGGATTACGATGGAGATCCCACATCAAGAAAGCTACCGGCACGGAAATAGCAGCAGCCACCGCACTACAACCAATCTTAAATCCAAACTCCCACATGGCGCTAAAGACAAAGCTCCTCCTATACAAATCCATGATACGACCCATCCTATGTTACGCCTCGCCATCCTGGTCACATGCAGCAAAAACCCACCTAAACAAAGTACAAACCACAGAAAACAAAATATTCCGGAAAATTGTAAATGCCCCCTGGTTCATGCGAAACAAAGATGTCAGAAAGGACCACAACATAACACCCATTCTGCAAACCATCCAAACCGACTTACTGAAATTCAAGAACAGCCTTCACCGCACTAACAACAGACTGATCTCAAACATTTGGGACTACGAAGAAACTTCTCAGTTTCACCACAAACCCCCAAAAACCGCTCTTTTCCCCTCCCACATACCCATCCCATAATTCCAAAAATCGAACTTAGCCTGAATCGCCATACATAAAAACGTGAACTGAACCAGAAACCACCAAAAATGAAATCAGCCAAAGACAGCTCAAGAAAGCTGGGAGCGGCGAAGATGAAAACCCAAGCGATAATCGAGGATCGGATCGGATCACTACACTTCGACCTGAAGACGCTGGCAGGACTGCCAGCGAAACTGTTGTCCCACAAACAACCTACGCGGAAGAAATCCCGGAAACATGGAGAGATCTACATATAGAAAGGTGTTCCGGAAATCAGGACGTTAGGATAAGTACCGTCAAAGAAACATCAGTCAGCATGTAGATTCGTTGAACGAATATCAAAACCGGAGCATGAGGCACCTTAAATCTGACCATTTTTTTATTTTCAGCAGGCTTGGCTGTGAGAGAGGGAAAATCCTCGTAGGACTGTAAAAACAAAGTATGTTCTGAACTTCGTTTCCGCGAGAGATGTTGGAAACGGAGCTCTTCTCATTAAATAATACTTTCCTGTAGAAAAATCTTCGACTTTTGTTTCATCTACGTTTGAAACATTCTCATCTTTTTATCTTCAAAACGTTTATAATCTATCTCTCCCATGCCAAGACGGATGACTATATGAGAACCTATTGTTTTGCAAGGGGGATAGAGAAATCTGAAAAATATGGGGTCTTAGCAATGTTATGACTAAATTTAATTTGAAAGTGAATAAAATTGGAATGTTAATTGCTCAAAATATTGTTCCTGATCAGTTGAACGTATCTGGACCATTTTTCCGGAGATAAAATTTCTTCTGAAAAAATATTGGCAATTTACTCACACACATGGTGAAAATGAACTACCGAAGGTAATTCACTAAATCGAGCGGTTTAATTAGCTAATTATTTTTCACTAAATTTTAATTCTAGTAGACGCGTAAAATGAACAAAACTACTGTTTCAATGATTTAGAAATATCTGTTTATACAAAATGACCACTTAATGTTAGATCGTTGGTTTCCCGCGGCATCGATGTGATGATTCGTACTTTTAACGGGCTATACGGTGGTTTTTTTTCTACTCACTACCGTTTATAGAGGCATAAGTAGATTACAGTATGCATCTTAATACATACCTTTAGCGGAATAGGTATTTGATATATATTTGAAAGCTCTACACTAATCCAGGGAACCAAAAAAAGAATATTTTGATTCGCGGTAATCGCATTCACACCGAGCTCTTAGTGTCTGATAGATCCCGATATATTTTGTTTCGTCTGTTATATTCTGACGTTGACGATTCCGATATCGATGAATTCGTGGGTTGAATGTTTCAATACGATGTCATTTCTTATGCGTAATCAAATGCAGACGCAGGTGTGTTTACCGCTACATTCGTTGAGTCATTACTTTCCGTCATTTCATTTAATATAGTTAAGTAGTATTCAGTAATAATTTTTTTTTCTCCGCACATTTATGCATTGCGGGTGACTCCGTAAAGTGGAACTCCGTGGCTAGTCCCGGATAGCTTAAAATTTGTCAAATAATTCTCTCTTTAAATATCAAATTAAATTCGTTTTTGGTCTTTTTATCTTGTCAAATGAGTATTTGAATATTTTTCAAGCCTATAATAAGTATTCAGTGGTAATTGTTAACGTTATCCTAACGCCAATAGTCATCCTAACGCCAAACCTTTCTCTTCTTCTTTCTCGCTAAATAAACCAATAACCTTCACAACTTCACACACTCTTATCATGTTCATTATCAACCAACTTTGCCGTCTTTAAGTATACTTCACATTTAATACCCCATTAATTTGAGAACGGTGCAAAAGAGCTAAGAACCTTACGGTATAATAGCACAGAAATATTGTAGGAATTGAAATGCGCAAACAGCCATATTGAAGGTATCAGTAGGTTTATCAATAGAATTTAAAACATATATATCTTCCAAAAAGCAATACATTGTTCAAAAAAAATACGGGCAAACTATGCGCCACTGCAATGGTGGGTGGATCATTTTTTCGGAGAAATCATGCTTCAATTTTATGCGCCAATATATTTACGATCTCTCCGTTAATCACCGTTAATATTATTTATATATGCATAACAATTAACATGTTTACTTCAGTCTTACACAGTATATATACCATTTGATTCGAAATAGTTTTGATTACAATGAGAGTGCCATTTACCACACAGTTTTCAGCGGTTTCCTCCGCGGCCTCCGGAAATTGCAAAACCAAGTTTACAAGCCTTAAAAAGAAAGCATAGAGACGGTTTAAGACTTTTCATAATTCCTTCAAATTAATCGTTCAATATATGCATTAGTTTTTAATCTGATATATACGTTATATATTTTAATTTTTTCAACAAGATTTCGATATTTTCACTGATTCTCAGTTTTATAATCTAAAAGTTCGTTTTCATGCCTCTAAGCGCGGAAAAATCGTACCAGCTATTTTGAGAAATAAAACGTTGAGTTTCATTTTAAGAAAACGAACAGAAGGAAAAAACTAGTACGCTATGCGCATTGCTGAGAGAAATACAGAATTTCAATCCCGTTTAGAATGGGAGAGCTCACACGCTCCTATATAATCATGCACGTGCCGATTAATGAGGGAACTGTTTGGACAAGCTAGCTGAACGCCTTGAAATGTTAGGCAGAAGAGGGATTTGGGTGGATGGTTTAGAACACACAGTTGTCTTGATTATCTGAGTCCCAATTCACTAAGATTCCGTGCAATCCGATGGAAAAGTCCTGATGCTGTGATTGTATCAACACATTTAAGCTCTTGGAAACAACCGATCGAACTAGTCAATCAGTTCATGACCATGTAGAAGCCAAATCAATGACGTAACCCAACCACGTCAAAAAAACGAATTACGAAAAAAATGTGGGAATAGGCATATCAACCATTCTTCGCAATTGACTCTTATGCAAAATATTTTATTTCCGATTTTTTATTTGCCGTGTTGTCTCACTTAATTGAGTGTTTACCGTATCTAGAACCGTTTGGGAGGGTTTATAAATGCATTACTGAGGGGAGATGGTGGAGATTGGCAGACGTTGGTTTGGAAAGCAGGATGGAGTGGGCAAATGGAAATTGAGGATGGAGACAGCAGCCGGAACGGCGAGTCAGAGTTGGGGATGCTACAGGAGCTGTCGGCGCGGATTAAATGGGACATCGTCTACAATGGTTTCCATTGAATGTGCGTCAACGGGTGATGAATCAGCGGAGTCAATTAGCGTGGAGAACGGCGGCGATTCCAAGACCCGATCGAGCGCAATGCTTCTTGGAAGCGTTTTAGTGGAGGCGACAGCGAGGATGGTGGCAGTGGAGCGGGAGGAAAGGATTGATTGGTGGTCGGAGAAGACGTTCTTCGACGAGACTAATTGGCGCGGTCCTAATTTAATGTCGAATTCAACGGCGCCGCATTCATCTTTCCATGGAATGAAAGGGAGTGGGAGGTAATGAATGCACAATTTAACGCAATTTTATTACTCCTTAACACACAAGTCGCAAGCAGAAATCTCGGTCGGACTATATATTTATGCTGATAGCTTAATTTCGTGCTGACATAGTCATTGTGTTCGATATATTGATAGAACGATTGCAATTCTCTGGGAATGATTTAAACATACTTTTAAGTATCATTTACATGTTAGAAAAACAATTAATTTTAGATTGCATTTTATAGCAAAATATTCAGATATTGTTCCGAATGCCTTGCTGCCCCTTATTATATTATCTAAGGAGAGTGGCGGATCATGGAAGGGAGGGGAATTAGTTGATTCTCTATGAGGGGTAGCCAATGTGTATGTCTTACATTTACTAATTATTGTGCCTGTATATTTTTACTAGTGGATATTTATTTAGCATAATTAATTATGAGAGAATTAATTCCCCTCCGGCCATTCTATCCGCAATTTTATAAAGAGAGGACGCCAGAATGAAAAGGAAGCAAGATTCAACAAATTATCTCTCTGCGCACACCTCTCTTTATTGTCCATAACAGTCATCCACTTGTGCTCTTACGTGTTACCAGGATCTCTACTCACGGAAATCCTCTGCCTCTTTTCCTCATCATTTATTTTTTAACGGGAAATTGAATGGCTGTGAACTACGACACATTTAGATCTGACCTCCAAATATGCGGAAAAGTTCACCAAGCCCCCTACGGTCTATTCAAAGGCGGCTGAAGTATATGGAGATGAAAATAGAGGTGTCACAACAGCCTAAGGATTATGGCTTCGTTTTATGATGCAGTTCGAAATTCATAAATTTCATTACCTTCCAAATCATTCTGGGCTGCTTAAAACGAACAAGTGCTCCCCCTACCTTGTTACATAGAAAAACGGATATTATCACGCAAACTACGGATGTTTAGCACTTGACAGGAAAACAAGGGAAAGAACTAACTGATGAAGGGGTAATCGAGACAATTCTATTCTCATTTAAAATAAAATTTCGTGCTGTCGGAGAAATACCCCGTTAAGATCTTACAAGTATGTGGGGATAGTGAAATAATTATCAGGTGAAAATAATAATTTCGGAAATTACTTATACTAAGTAAACAATAGTTTGATTAAGAGATATCTAACCGAAAAGTTAGTGTCCACACATTTAGGTGACTTTCAGATATCCTGAATTACGTGAAGATATTAGTCGCCTAGGGCAGGCACACTATGTACGTACGAACGATCAATTACAACTGAGAATAGCGTTTCTGGGAGGGAAGCTGAATAGGATTTTGCATAAGGACTAGCTGAGGTTTTACCAATCTAATAATCCTGAAGGGAGTGCATATCGGAGAACTTATATTTGAAACGGCTTCCAGAAGCGAGATGCATTCCATTTTGTGCACTGTATAAGAGTCATGCATGATGTTGGCAATGCTTACTAAGATTTTAAAAGCAGCAATTAAATGTAATGAGAGAGGTACAGTGAACCTTACCAGAATATTGTTGATTGGTGCAGCCTAGACACTAATGTCATGGCTAATACTCTTTAGCAATACGCATCTGGATGTTAGTGCATGTGGCAGTGATTTCATCGCAAGCAAAAAAGCAGGGATGATATAACTAAAAACAAAAAATTATAAATTTCACAAAGGTCAATGACTTTTTAGTGCTCCAAGAAATTAGTGAAGTAAAAATGCACTCAATTTCTATTCGCATATGGTATGTTAACTCGGGCATGGTGTAATACTGCCTATCTTTTACGTTACATTTGGAAGCGACTCCATCAAAGCAAATTCCCCATATTCCAAAGAAATCTCGTTACGTTTTTATGACCAAATTCCTCGCCTTAAAATCTAAAGCTTGACTGCCAACGAATACAGCTGAAGTTGATACCACATGGTAAGTAAAACAATTGGTCTAATGTTGCTGCAGTGCCGTATTCTTAGAAAGACGTTGGTTTGAAAGCATAATGTTGGCCATGGCGAAAGCCAACTAAGAGAACTGAATGAGATGGCAAATAATAGATCGAGTATGATGAGAACTATTTGTTCCTTGTTATATTAAGCGTGGAAATATCCTTCAATTTGGTGAGGTTTCCAGACCATAAACTCAACATCCCAAGCGCAAAAACAAACTTCGGGATTCGTTGAGAGAGAGATATCGTTCCAACGATATATTTGTGATTTGGTACTTTCTCTTTTCCTTTCAGCTCAATATCAGCCCTCTGATGTCACATAATTTATGAGCAGTGTTGTTACACGCCGATATAAATCCACCGTCCAGAAGGATGCAAATATTCAACGCACAAAGAGGGCAATTCGACCCTTAAAAAGTTAGACCTCTGTCGGAATAAAAATAGCCATCGCAAAATTTAAAAGATGAGCAGCTTAGATATTTCGTGAAAAATATTTTTAAAATCATCGAAATGGTACCTGTTTCGCAAATAAGTATTTAATTGCAATATTTAAATTAAGCAAGTAATAATACTGTGCGCCGTTGATTTTTGTTTCAAACAAGTATTTGTGCTTCGAGCCATGTATCCATAGATAAGTAGGAAAAATCAAGCATAATATTACGAGATGTTCAGTTATTCGTGCTTCCATAGCTAAGGCACGGGTTACTATTTTGAGAATCAATTGTACATAGCCAAAAATGTAGTAAAACAAAAGCATCCTCCAATTAGCCAAAATGGGAGACGTAGAGAGCATTTTTGGCAATTTTTCCATGGAACTACCCAAAGAGAAAATAATAAATCACCGAGAAAAAAGCTTTTTGCGTTGAGATGAACTGGACCGACGAGTTGGCCGTGAATATTATGAAGAGCGTTAAAATTAACAGTCCAAAAACGCATCAAACAAATTAATTAAGGCACTTAGGTTTATCGAGTTGTGTCGGTTGGAAAGTTGGTCGCATATCCGAATAAAAGTACGAAAACATTGATCTGAATACAGCCACTGAGTTAATCAAGGTACTGTAGATTATCATTGTGGAGAAAATTTTAAAAATTTTGATTTAAATATAAATAAATTTAACTTACTTAGAAAAAATAATGGCAATACGCGTATCAAGAGCACGGCGTACCTTTTGAGATGATTACGCTTCTTAGAATCTAATGAGAAGATAAAAGAAATAAAACAAATGAATATAGAAAATAACAAACCGACCACCATCAGGCTGAGCACCATAGAAAATTAGTTTCAGGTAGTTGCCGTTGCGTTAAGATCAAACAAGCCGATGTTGAGCACATACATGAAATATCAGAAATAGTAGTCGGAACAGAGAGCTGGGTTAACGTAGTTAACGAATCTTACGAGAGGAAACAAAGTCCGTACGCTGAAACAGACTTTACGAAACAGACATTATGCTGTCAGTCACTCTGCAATGATTAAGGTATTTATATCCTCGAGGTAATTGTAGTCATAAAGAAGCCTTTAATCCTTAAAAATGGCAGTAGAATCTACTGTAAACCAAAAGCTAAAGTGAAAAATGGAATTCAGTATACTTAAAGACATGTTTGAAACTCCTCTTAGCTCCACTTGGAATTTGTAGCTGCTACTAAAGACAGAACCACCGAAGTATCGTTAACATATTTATATTATAATCCACATTAAATGATGCACTATTGTTTAGTAAGTACAATATTGTCTATTGTTTTCAGTCTGTTCCAAACCATTTATTTTTAAACCTTTACTGGGCTCCCGAAAACACACATAAAGTTGGCTTCCATCAGGTCTTTGGTCTCCGCTGTTTCCATACCTTCATATCTTCTATCGCGCGAATAAATGTTTTTGCTCCGGGACCGCACTAACTTCAAATCGAAATATGGAATAAAAAATTCTACATATTTAACTTGCTATCCGATTAAAATATTTTCATGTTCCATGTCGCAAGGTTGAGTTCGTTTGATAGAAATGACCTATTTATTTGTATCACTACATCTCATGCCTTACAAAATACCCACTACATACTCATTTACTCCGCTATTGCGGAAAACATTTCCATAGATTTGAGTATGTACTCTGATTAAATTGGCTGTAAAAAATTCACTTCACTTTCAACCAAAATTTGTATAAAAAACAGATAGACTTGATATGGGCTCCCCTTCATCCCTCCTTTTAGAAGAAATATTTCTTAACTCCTTGTAGGAAAACATATTCAATTCCGGTTACTGGTGCATTTTCTTTGTAAAATACTGATTAAGATACGTGGACAACATCCTCTGTCTGCAACCAACTGCCAATTGAATTCTTTCAAGAACCATCTGAACTCCTTCATCCTAACAATTCCTCCACAGTTGAAAAAGATGTGAATGGCTTAATAAATTTCTTTGATCTCTTTAGATAACTGGGAAAAAACATTACATTTTAACCTACAGGAAACATCTTACATTATTCATATCATACTTAGCGATTTGCTTATCCGTTTTCCCCACAAATATGCTGAATAAAAATCTATAGTTCATTGCCTTGGCTAAACCCATAATCAGTCCATATGTTAAGTCATGCTGCTTAAAAGTTAAAGTCAAGTTAATTTTAAGTCCATGGCCGCTATAAATGTAACAATTGCAAGCGGTGTTGTCAAGGCATCTAATTGAAAATAATTGTGAAAGTGACTTCATCCTAGAATTTTTTAATATTTTCCTGAAAAGTTAAAAATGGTTGCTTTATAACATATTTAAAATAATAGACAGTCAACCAACCTTTGAAATAAGAGACTTTTTCCGCACTCCTCCCCACTCCTTTCCGACCGAAATTATCCCTGCTAACAACCTCGCAAATAAAAGTTGCCCCACTCCCTCCGAAAAGTGTGTTTGTTTTCCAAACTCCCCCCCCTTTTCTAGTTTGAGGTTACTATCGCAACAATCAGTAGATAAATCTTATGTATACAAGTACAACTGACGATGAAGCAAGCTGTGAATCCCGTTGTGTTCATAAAACAACTGTGGAAAAGTACAAAGCATCTTTCAGTAATATGGATTCTAATATAATATTCTACCACGAAATGACTCCTGAAGTCGTAAGGTTTTTTGGAAATTTCCCGTCTAGGATCACGGAACACATTTCTCATAAACTCAAACGTGAGAGAATAGAATCCCGTAGATGGTATAAAAAAGAAGTAAGCCTGGGGCTCCGGAGACGATGGTAATTAATTTATAATTTTAATAAAAATTCAATGAATTGAGGTATGAAATCAACCAAATGAAAGTGTTTCAGGCGTATTTCTTGGAAATATAGCATATCCATTTGGTAGGAATAAAATAGCAATAGTAATTTGCACACTTTTTCAATGATGATCAACCATGGTTTCGACACATTCAGTCCTTATCAAGGTCATCATTGTTATAATCAACCTAGCTTGCGATGAGAGAACTTTATGTTGCTTAAAGCTCAAAAAGAAATAAAATAATGCGTACTACTCTACAATACTTAAGGAAAAAAATCTTAGGTGAAATTCTGGATGAATACATCAAGTCATTCCGGTCTTACTCTGTAGAGTAGATATTCAATCAAAGAGTCTTTTTAGGAGAAAAACCGCAATTTAGTTACCAAGAGTATCGGCAATGCCAACATAATGAACCTACACTTCGAATGTGTATACGCAAAGAATAACGTAGGAAAAATTTCAATTATTCCTGTCATCAATGAGCCGATGGAATAACCTAATAGCTGTGTTCGATTAAAAGCAACTAGTCACCAGATTCAGAATAAATCTGCCATTGACCTCAATAAGTAATCGCTATAGATCCCATAATTACTGAAAGTTATATTTAGATAATCATCATCCGTAGAAAAGGTACTGGCATAAGGTAAATGGTAATTCTGGTAAATTCCAAGCGTAATGCCAGTATTTACAAGTAGAAGCATAACTCAGTCAGGTATTGTTAACATTTTTAAATGCAAGATCCTCAAATAAATAGTAATTAGAAATATAAGAGCCTTCATAGGCCATCGAAACTTCTTGCACGACAAACGGCACGGCGTATTGAAGGGTATATCCGGTGAAAAACAACTTATGCGCTTCTTTTATAACTTCCTAATGTCAGGTGTATCGAAAAAGCAGGTTGAAGCAATATTTCTTGATTTTAAGAAAGCATTTCACAAGGTTCCTCGCAATATATTTGAATTTCTAATGGGGTGTGGGGGATTCCAATGGAAACAAAGAGAACGGAACACGCCTGATTGCAGAAATCCCTTACTCATAATAGGATGGGAGAAGCAGTGGTTTTTGTTTTGTTACAAATAATGTATACATGATTATCAATGCTGTTACATTGTTGGAACAATGAAGTGTACCACATACTATCTTTTTTATCAACTGAACTCTTGGGGGCGAAAATTTACACCCTTCCCCAGTGGATCCGCCCCTGCCTAAAGGAGTGGTAAAAATAATTAATAAATTGAAAAAGTTGCATACATTTCAGCTTTTACTGCTCATTCGATTTAACTTTACCCTTAGCAAGTTAAATATACTCCTTTAAAAATAATATGTAGCAGCATTATGGTTCTTGTTGACCATTAATTATGTGGGTACAGCTCGCTCAATAAAGTACATTGGACTAATCTGTATTAAGTTTCCGTTGTTCGAACAAAACCAAACATTTTTGATGTGGCTGAAAGCTTTCGACGGATGTCATATTGACAATGTTCGTCGATTTCTTATGCCGAGGCCTGAGGCTCAGTTCCAGTTTTGAGAATGCCTATGAAACAAATACATTCCTACCTTACAATTTGTTAAATGGCGCCGTGTTCAAATATGTTCAAGTGCGCCGTTCAGTGAATTAGATAAGCGTAAGGAATAATACAGGTTATAATTATTCGGCGAAGAAGTAAGTAATTTGTTTTATGTAACTGAATCTGTGAATAAATGTTTAACTATTTTCAAATATGAGCGAGAACCAAAGAATTACAGGAGAAAATTAAACTTACTACCAAGTGTACTTAAAATTGTATGCCCAGTGTCGCAGACGCACGACTTTCCTGCGAAGTTTCCTCCTTCAGAAGATTAATTAAAATTATCCTGCCGACCGTCAGAAACTTCACCTTAAGGATCTTTTCCTTTCTTAGGCATGAATGAAACTTCTTTTTACCGCTTGCCTTCAAATTCGGCCTTCCTCATCAATAATTCAACGAGGACTGCCTCTTGACGAACATTCAGGGAGGAATAACCGAACGATTGAGCTGACGATAAGTCACTGCATTGAGAAAGAAAGTGCAAAAGGCCTTTTGATAGGAGCCCATTTACATCTCGATTGAGTAAAAGAATTTTTTTCAGTAAATTTAATACTTTTTGGCGCAGTAAACCGGTGAATATCGCTTGCATAGTCGCTCAATGGACGCACGTAGGACGACACAAGTGTACGGTCCGGATTTACCAATAATTAGTCCTTCATAATAAATAAATGATTGAAATTTTAAGATATCGTGATGTTCATTATTTTCCCACAGCTGCGTTTTAAATGAAATGTAATTGAAATATTGAACTCACTCTTAAATGTATCATTCTTTTCTGATTCTTATTTGAAGTGATCTAGTATTTTTCGTAATCGAATGAATGTGTGAAGCATTATGATCCAGGTGTTTACGTTTGGATGGATTGAATGACATAGTTTGCAAACCTTATATTATATGCAGTGATTAATGGCGCTCATTAGAGTGAAATCTGGGATCTAGGAGAAGTGCTATTTTTCGTGATTTCAGTGGTAGTGCTGGGAGATTGCTAAGGAGCTCCGACAGATGATTTTGCACCATTTTTTAGATAGCCTAGATGATTTTTCACCGCGTTTTACTTTTAGTTAACAGTTACAAGTATGAAAATAAAAATTTTAAAGACTATAAAGCAAAAAATAATATGTATTTACATTTATAGCTATCCATTTTATATGTTTCATTATCTTAACACCCACACAGAATTAGTTTTTGGACAACTTTGTTATTACCGTCATTAATTTCATTATATTTAAGCCTTCTCTAAAAACACAGAAAATCTTCCGAAAGAAGTAAAGCAATACCTTAGTTTTACTCTCACTTTATTTTTAAAGTTAGTCTGCCGAAATATTACATTTTTTTCGTTGAGTTTGAATGTCGTTTACGGAAACACAATCCACCAGGTATAGAGTATCTAAATTTAAAATTGTGGTTGACGTTTTCTCATATTTTATATTGATGAAGCTGAGGGTGTGTTCTCTGTCTATTTGTGTATTTGCCTATCTGCTTTATGAGTTCGTAAATCCTTACTTTAAAAGTTGCTTAAAATTTTTGCTACCATTTTTTACTAGAAGTTGAATGTTGCCGCTGGAAAATTTTTGATGAATATAAAGTCTACGGAATATATGTGTAGACCGATTACCTGAATTTTTAAATGCCTGAAGAGACGGGCTTAAATATTAGAATGCGGTTCCAGAAAAATGGCATTTATTGATGAGAGAGAAAAATATAGTCGTCTGTCCTCTTCGTCATCACCTTGGCCGGTGACACAGCATCAAATGTTAATCCGCCCATCCATTAAGAGCAGGACGCTAGGGACACAGTGCCGATATGTGGAGTTCGCCAACCCCACTCCTTTCCTTTCCCGCCCTTCTTTCGTACCTTTAGTGACTCTGAAAGTGACATAATTATGATGGCGTAGGAAATGTTATGCTAAATTATGTACCAACCAGGATTTGTGCGATAAATACGCTGTTGATAGATGAAGTTGTCTCCAAAGCAACCACACGTTTGTAACATCAGATAAGGTTAGTTTTCCGATAATGCCTTAACGGGCTATACAAAATAAGAACCTATACTATAAAAATTAATATAAACCTTGACTTCATTGATAGGTGCTCCAATTTTTCAACGGATTTGATAGTTAATAGAAATTGAGTATATACGTAGAAGGTGCCACATTATATATGGCTGTTGTTTAACGGAAGCAGACGAACGTATCATTTTGGAAATGCTAATTCTTCCTTCAAAACAGAACACGTTTCTAAAAGAAACTACGTTAAGGACAGGAGTCCGTTATTCAAATAACTATATTAAGTCAAACGCATCATTTATTAATAGCTATATGAAAATAGAAGGTTGAGATGAAAACTGGGAAAAAAGGAAGGATGAGAAAATAGGTTGGGATGAAAACAACTACAAAAATGTCGTAACAGGTTATACTATAGCTATACCAAAGCTATATACTATTAGGTTGTTTCAATTCCGGCTGGTTCATCTTCATTTACTCAATGTTTGTCCACTGACAAAATTATTAAGTTTATATTTGAAATTATAGAGCAAAGCCAAAAGAAGCCCTTTAAAAGTTTCAGGTGGAAATATTCTATATTCATGATGGTTGAAATTAAATAACTCGGTTGCGGTTGCCACACACTTTTCAATTTAAGCCGAGTATGGTTTGACGCCTTATGCCATGTATCCTTGAAATTGACATAAGTGTCAAAACCATGGTCGGTTTACAGTAACAAGAGTGTGGAAATTACAACTAAGTTATTTTATTCCTACCATCATGGAAATAGAAGGCCTATCCATCATTGACTTGAGGCGTTATATTGTTGACAATGCTCACCATCCAGGAGAATATAGAAAAATTCTGCAAATCAGCATCAAAGGCTTGGCTTTATTGGTTTACGTCAGGACCGATAGAAAAAATTTTACCTGAAATTCCTTAACTTCCGGCTTTAAATATAAATCAAACCTAATGCTACCAAGTGAAATTTAATAAGATAATTTCCAGAATCATCAATAGAAGCGAAGTAAATTTCTTTTTAAACCTCAATCTCTATGCTGATGAGCACCTTGATGAGTGTAATGCATGCATAGGAGTCCAATTCATTTGTTTTCATTGACAATACGGATAGTCTTTTTTTAATGTTCTTATCAACTGCTCTCGTCTTGAAATATATTATAGGTGATACGATAAGGGAGATGCGTACAAAACGTTGACGAATTGAGACCATAGGTACGTAACTTACTAATCGTAACATTTTCTCGCGTTTTTTTGTAAGTTTTCAGTATTATAGTTAGCCTGTCAAGATTCATTTTGACGATTAAGTGGATGACATCAGGAAATACCGTAGAAATATTTTTCACTTATTCTGCACAAAATGAAATCTTATATTATTTTTTTTGGGTCACATTTCGGTCCAATGCACTAGATCTATTTATACTCCGTTCTATGTATCCTGGTTTGATTTCCGTCAGAGGCGGATCTTCTATAGATTGTATCGATCCCTTGGTGCATGTTATGGTGTCCTGCCAAGCACGTAGTCCCGTCATTCACGTGGGAAGTGAACCTGCACAACCCGCTGTTCGACATGAACACCGTCCAGAACATGCTAATGCGGGTCCCCTGGGTGAGGCTTTTTTGCGCCCAGATTGGAACTGAGATGCCGCTTATGATCTTGGCTGCAGTGTTTTGCGTTCCGCATAACAAAGTGCCGTTAGTGGTGATGAATGCATGCATTAAGTGCGCTGGGAAGAGTTGACCCATCAAGTTTGCTTTTGTTAGCGGCGGAGTGGGTGCAAATATTTAGACGCAGCGATGTTTTTTTGCGTGCGGTAACGTGCATAATTTGCACAGAGAACATTATAAGCATATCAAAATTAATCTTGTGGAAACGAAATAGGCATTTCTTTGCGAATCAATTACACTGAATTATCGAGATCACGAAGAGGAATATGTTATCCTTTGAAATGTGGATCTTACTACGCATTTATAGGATCTCAAGGGTGAATCATAAGACGAATGAAGAATTCCTCTACAGTATGGATTGTCAGATATAACTGTATTAGACAACGAATATGTGTAAATTACAATGCTTTGAATGCATAGTGATGGAAGAATACATATTACAATTTATTCTGTTAATTCTCCAAGAGAAAGTCATAGGAAGACGAGAGACTAATAGGAGGAGAATATTCTGGCTTGCTTACCAGGAAAATTGGTATGGAGTAATATCGGTGAGACTTATCCAAACTCAATGAAGCAAAGGAGATATCGCTTTGATCATAGCCAACGTCTAAAATGAGTAAAAGCTCAAACGATTTCGTACTGTCTACTAGTTTTTATTTCACCTCTTGCTACACGTGTTTCAACTGAACAACAGTCATCCTCAGGCAAGACTCAGGTCTTCTGCTCAGGTCAACTGAACAACAGTCATCCTCAGGTCTAGCCTGAGGATGACTGTTGTTCAGTTGAAACACGTGTAGCAAGAGGTGAAATAAAAACTAGTAGACAGTACGAAATCGTTTGAGCTTTTACTCATTATGCTGTTCTACAATATCTCGCCTGAGAAAGTGGAACGTCTGAAATGCCTGAATATAAGGTATGAAAAGGTGAAGATGTGGCTGGTTACTGCCATCCCTGCACTCTAGTTTTTTCGTACTCTTTTCCTCCCTCTTGAACCCTTTTTTCCCATCTATTGTTTCCTCCCATCATCTCCTTTCCATTTTTGC
The DNA here is from genome assembly GCA_963169105.1 of Ceriagrion tenellum. Lineage (NCBI taxonomy): Eukaryota > Metazoa > Arthropoda > Insecta > Odonata > Coenagrionidae > Ceriagrion > Ceriagrion tenellum. The sequence goes on from OY720636.1 coordinate 23,431,297, forward strand.
CCGTCGCATTACTATAAGTTTGCGCTTTAACCATCAATTAATTATGTTTGTACTAAGAATCCGAAAACTTAGCTCCTCCATCCAACCGATCCTTACTATTTCCTTTGTCGCCCCTCTATCTTAACCTTCTACCAAACCGAGTTTTCTTAATTCGAATCCTTTGCTCAATTAATATCGTGTTCTCTTGTTCTCGCCTATATCTCCGCGCTTACACATCCCTAAATATCCCACTCTTACATTGTTTCCTCACTTCTCTCGTTCCTTGCCCATTACGCATTGCTCGCCCACTATTGCATCATCTAATTCATCCATGCATTAAAAAAATAAGTAGGCAATCCGTGTGGTCCTCTTTCTCTACGTGTAAAAATATTTTCTGTCCTTTTTTAAGCACTGAATTATTTGTGCTCCTTATCCGCTCAACGCTTTCGACTCTTCATGTGTTTTTCCTCACCTGGGAGAAAAAGAGAGCTAGAAGGATCCTGAACACCTACGATACCTACGACAATGTGGTAACTTTTAAAAAAACAGTAAGTAAGTAGTGTATTTTTCCCACCTATGCTTGTTAGGTGGCCAAACGCGATGAGCTGCCAACGTCTCACGCTGAGAGTTCACGAGCCATTTGCTTACAATTACCGTTTTGGTTTCAGTGTTCTGAGAATGGACCAAATCTTTGTAATTGAATTCTCCCGAATGGCAGATATACGCCACACCTTGATGACTAGTAGTCGGTAATGAACGATATGCCAATTGACGATTGTACGAGTTTCATTTCTCCGTTTTCAAGCTCACGGGTAATACTGTGAAATATAATTAAAAATTAATCATTCATGAATGTTCTAAAAGCACAAATACGTGTGAATGTACAAAATAGTCCTATTTAAACTTAGATCCTATAGCTCAGCAGATATTGTCATGTATAAGGTATTGGTTGATAGGCATTAAAATTAAAGCCTTGATATTACGGATAATTTTCCATGTTCATAAGGGAATGCTAAATTATAAGAGTGAAATCACTTCAATATTTTGATATAAAATAACCGTCTCCATTATATGAACCCTTAAAAGTATGAGTATTACGCATTAGTGTTTCTTCCTATCCCTGTGAATATAATGGTACATCTTCAATGTCGTCAGAGATATTTGGAAGTTATTTCTGAATATATTGGCTTTGATCAATCTGATATTTCATTAGCGAAGACAAAAAGGAAATCTAAAAATATTAATGATGCACATGTATTCCCTTTTCCATTACTGATTAGCTTTGCCTTGTTCCTTATATTTTGATGCCAACGGTTTCCTCTTTTACCGCCACTAACGAGCGTCGCTTTAAAATTATTGTGAAAGGTATTTGAAGGTGGTATAATGTACTGCTACTTCGCGATTCACTATTCAATTTCAAAGTAATTTGGAATAAAGATGGTATCCAACTTAAGCATGAGAGATAAAAAGATGATTTCGAGAAGGAAGTGACTTTAATATCTGACATGTGTGTCATTGCTTCGGAAAAAGATGAATTAAAGCCAATATAAACCATATTTTAACCCTCTTTGGACGGAATTATGAAAAATCAGCATGATAATAATACTGATACTAAGTTATTATTAAAGTGCTATTTGAATATATAAAAATGTAATTATTTGATTTAAAATTTATTTTGAAATATTTCGTATTTGTATTGTATGAAATTAATTTAAAATAATACTTTCTATAATGATATTTACTCAAGATATAATTCATCATTACCTTCATAACGTTCCTTTCTTTTCTTATTTTGACAGCTGAACCTATTTATTTCAGAGCTCCACCAGGGACGTCATAGATAGTGAATAGCGTCACAAATTCATCAATTCAAATTATTTGACAAACCGCTGAAAGAGACGCAACTTTCCTCACACTTAGAATGAAGTTGTTACCATTCTGTCTAGCGCAGCAACTAAATGGAAGAGCCCCTTAGAAAACAGATATTTTAATGATTTTGAAACGTAACAACTTTGACTCTCTCGTCCGTAGAGGGTTAAGTAGTTTCTCTTGGAATAGAATCGGGGAGTTTATACACCATGACCGTCTCCCAAAAGCCATTTTCCTCCCGTTTCGTGTCATCATCCTCGTCACAATTCCCCTTGCTTTCCGTTTTGAAGTGCAAATGCAATTCATTTAATCGTGGCTCGAGCATCCCTAATAAAAGGTAATTAATTTGACTCCAGCATTGTACTTTCAATTATGCCACATCGTCCCACTGAAGCGTCGTCAACTCATTATTACTTATTGATGAAAGTTTTCTCATAGTTGTGGCTCATTCTTCAGAAGGTTTCGGAGTGATTACACTACGGTCGTCGTCAAATGGTTGATAACTTTATTGTTCTATTTCAATGCCTTTTAAAATCGTTGAATATTCTTCGTAGCTTAATTTGTTACTTCATTTTTCTGCTAAGTTAGTGCGGAATGTTTAAGTAACATCGTCGTCGATGAGAAGAGAATTAATCTATCATCAATTATATGGATCATTCTCTCCATTATTTCAGAGGCATTCAAGTGACTAAGATATTTTGCTCCATATGCAGGAACAAATTGGCCATATACTTTTACTAATGATCGTACCCATGTAGAAAACTGCGCTCGTTCAGATACATTGAGTCGTTATTTCAGATTCCCAGCGAAGACCGTATGCTAAACTGTATAATATCCTTTCACTCGGCATAAACGTGAATGAATTGAATCAACAGGTCCTGCGAAGGCTGATATAGTCGAAGACTTAATGCTCTTTCGAGTAAGGAAGTAAAATTTATAGTCATTTATGAATATCTGGTTAGGAGATGTAATTTTAAATTGTCAATGTATATGAATGTGTCTCGCTACAATTCCACGCCATTTTTTAATACACGGCCTTAGTCTCAACCCCGTTCATTTTCCGTGCATCAAGATATAAGTGCAACGAATTATTTAAGTGAGTGTACTTCCTAATGCTGAGAAGTGGAGTTAGACAGAGGATGGGATTAGATTGGGAAATATAAGCAGCGGAGCACGACTTAACTAACGAAAACAAGTTGAAAGAAGTTTATAGTACTGAAAAAAATGACGAAGGTAAAGTTTCCTCGGCCATTTATTGTTTTGCCAGGTCGTTTTGTCATGTATAGAGGGATAGGTCGGATTCAGAATACCGGGACTGGGTGAGGAACGAAGGGACATAACTTGGGGAAACAGAAATTGGTCATTTGACGCTTCATATTGCTCTATAGAGATTACTTTCCTATTTGTTAAAAGAATTGATATTAAAAGCTAAATATTGCTTATTTCCTGGTTTTCACTTTTTTTGGATGAGTATAATTTTCTGCCGCCTGAAAATTGCTATATTTTAGATTATTCTGCAGAATGATTTCCTTTCTACATTAAGTACCATAGCTCTCACACGCAGTGTTGACAAGTCACTTTTCGCTCCAGATAGTTGTAGTAATTTTTCTATTTTGAAGAGACTTCTGTTTTGATTAATGAAACTGACTTCACGCTTCAGTGTCAATGCTGTGAGGCATTCCAGATAACGCGGAAAAGCCTGAAACGACGGGCTCTTCTTTCTATTTTAACGCTATTTTGGATTCTGCATTTGCTTTTCTTTCAATCCTTCCGTTATTCTGTCACTAGGCTACCTTTTATGAGCATAATTGCCTTCTGCGGTAGCCCCGAGGGGATTTTTTCGTGTATCGCTTTGGTTAGTTCGGCGTGACAGGCTTCTGCTCTTTTCCTCATATCATTTGCCAACTTCCACGCAGTGCCAAGTAGCTTAGGAACTTAGTTGTGTTGCACGCTAGATGTACTTAGCGACGGATATAATGGCCAACGGAAATACGTGTATGTCGTAAAACACCTCATGCATAGGAAGGGTTGGAAGGGTTCTGGCTAAGGTTTATGGAGTAAGGTTTCTCAGCCAATGTTATGAAACCCTCTCTGTATTGGTGGGAGTGGAAAGAGTGTAAGTTTCACAATGGTTTTATGGAAATCAAAAGGAAATGGAAGTAATCTGTCCATGGTATATAGCCCAACTTCAAGCATTTTTATATGAACGCAGCATATAGAAAAATATCCTAGTCTTTTGTCTTTTGCTATGATTGAGACATAAATAAACGAGAGTTCTTTTTTTAAACCCATTGGCTCTTGACGAATGCTAGAATCAAATTGGAGTATACAAGTTTGGAATAGCTTTTTATCTTACTAACTCCTACTTCCAGGGCCAATTATATCTGAGCTGACATTTAGTCACACCGACATCCATATCACCTCCACCAGGATCCGAATCTTCCTCTGTCGCTCTAACCTTCTCTTTATCACTTAGTCTTAACTGGAGACACTATCTCTGTCCTGGTTTACCCATAGATTATCTTATCACTGGTTTTCTTTCCCATCCTTCCTTCAGTTCACTCCCCCTTTTTCCTTAATAATTAATAACCCCAACTTCTTCTTCTGCATGTAATCTCACATATAATATTGGAACTCTTGCATTTTTCTCTGATTTCCTTATTTTGCTTTCTCCTCCATTCTCCTTCTTCATATTTAGGCCCGGAAATCTTCCTTAATACTTTCCGTTGTCTCAGGAGTGAATTCGTGGAATTTGCTTAGCATTGTAAATAATAAGTACATATTACTTAGTTTTCCACAGATTTTTTACAGCAAGACGACCTTAATTTCGGCGAATCTCATCATCACCTGATGATGACGAGTTTCATCGAACCTAGGTCGTTTTGTTGAAATTAATCCATGTGGAAAAACTTATACTTATCAATTACAACCTTAGTATTTTATTTTCAAACACTATTAACCTTTTCTACTTAAAGTTATTGAGAATCTATATCTCGGATACACAGAGTAGCAATGGGCGAATTAGTGTTTAATTCAACCACAATAATGTATGTCACAAAATGTTATTTTCAAATATTTTCCGACTAAATAGCAAATTTCCGCAATCTATGTAAAACGTTTGAAGCAGCGAATGGGTTTTCTGGCGCAAGTAATGGCTGCAGAAGCAACTATATGCATGTGTGGTTGAAGATTATAGGAAGAATGAACATAATCTATATTCCTATTTTTTATTATTTGCTTTTGCATGTCTTAAATCGCAGGGAACGTAGTGTACGTAAAGACAGTTCTTTAGATTCTACTTTTTATCTTGATATAAGTAACTGAGGGCTAATTATCATTGCCAATGATATCTTCATTATTGTTTGAGTAAGTTTAAGTCTACGTATCTAATACTTTGTTACAAAATCCCGTTGATTATGATTAACAAGCCCGTCGTAAGTTGCAAAAAATTGTTGTCGAGTGTTTATTCTCTATCCATCCCTTGTAAAATTGAGTTTATGGTAGATGGGCTATGATGGGGGATTTTTAAAAATTTGAGTGTACCGCCAAATTTTCAAATCAAATTTCAAATCCAAAGGTTTCTTGTAACCTAAGATTCTTCTGTGTTGAAGATGGCCCTTGTTTGCACCAGTGTAGTCTCTATCTATAGGCGCTGTAGAATGGACGGCAATCGTTAGAGAGTAAATGACTCATGTAGGAATTAATTTATATAAGGACTTGTAGAATACATGCCGACACTCTGTTCAAATTCTGTTAATTTATACAACCATTTCAGACTTTGGTGAACTAAAGAAAAAGAAAAGTCTCCAAGTTTATAGATTTTTGGGTGATTCTTCCTAGATATAATCAATCATCTTAGGCCAGCAACCGTTTTTTTACTCATCAAAAATGAATTAAAGCATTAATTGCGGTTATATTTTTAACACAGTCATAACTTATATAACTTTCTTTGCAGTTTATCTTTCCTTCAGTATGATCGCCGATGAACATATTTTATTTCAGAACACGGAATTATGCATGCTTAAACCCTTAACTATTTTTAAATATGCCTTCATCAATTTTAATGAAGCATGTGAGCGTATTGGAAAAACTTATGAGAAACCCTAGCCGGTGGTTATTCTGTTTGGAAATACCTATAAAAGTCTAATTGCTCTGTGGTACCTGTAAACTACTATTGCAACCATATTTGGACCGTAATTTTAAGTCGATCAATCTGTTTTAACTGTCTTAAGGTATTTGTCCTTGTCGAATGACAATGTGGGAAAAATTTTTCAGGAAATTTGCTGATTTCCAGGAGTTTGTGGCCCCGTGGATAGGGCCCCATCTCGCTCTCCGGATCATAAAATGTATTTCTAATTTTTTAACACGAAAGATATCGTAAGCAGGCTATTAAGTCAGTGGAAATCAAGAGGAAATCCTCATCGTATTTATTCCAAGCTCACTATTTCAGGATTTTCTTCTAAAAATCCGTCATTTCTTTACCTTCTTTGGCGTGCAGTGGGCGAGAGAGGGATCCATTTTTCCACTTTCCGCTCATCCGTAAATAAAATTCAGCTCCGCTTGCCTTATCCTTACTTCCTAGAAAAGGCGATACTGATAAGAGAGCCGTACAGGGGAATTTATCCCCCTCCTATCCCTCTAAGAATATAATAAGCATTAATGCTATGCTTTTCCGCAAATATCTATTTGAGAAGGCCCTGGATGATGTGAGATAAGGTTTAAAGGGGTGAGGGAAATTGAGGTGGATTTCCAGAAACAAACGTTTCCAGTCCTCGTATATCTTATAGAAAGAGCGCGTGGCCGAAACTCCACCTGTCTGTTTTATTACCGATCCTGCTCCCTTAAACATTCTTAAGGTGCAACCTCAATATGGAAAGGAACCTTCGAATGGCTGACAACGCTTTTCCGGTAATCGTGAATTCCCACCTCGCGCCCCAATGCATATATTTCCTCCCTTTTCCGTATAAAGAACTCCAGTTCCGCCATAATTTTCTACTCACTCCGTAAAACACCACAACGTCCGGGGTGAAGGCATGGCGGCCGGAATATTCGGTGGTCTCGTGTCGGAGAAAAGGGAACTGGGGACACAGTCCCAAAGACTCCTCCTCACTCTTCCCCGCGCGTCTCAATGCGTTAATAAAATCCCTCCGAGCTCCATTTGTCTCGTTCTCAAACTAAGCTTTTGGATTCCTCTGTATCAAAACTACTCCTTTACTAAAATTTGAAGTCCCAAGCGAGTTAAAGGGGAAGAAGTTCTTCGTAACAAAAATGAATTGTACTTTGGCACAAAAAATTGTTTAGCGCAACGGTCTTCGACTCACCTACCCATCATTGGGTGACCGTTGCCTCATGAAATAGGTCAGCCGAAACTAATTGTTAGTTTTACAGCTAAAACGAAGTATTCACGTTACGAATAGTTAGTCATCTGCTACCATGTGACAAACCCCTTCAGAAATTAATTGTATAAAAACGATTAATCAAGACGGTTATAAATTGTCATGGGACAAAACCCTTCGATAATGATATATATAAATCACATATATTCATTTAGAAGGTTTATAATATTCTAATTAAGAGGAAATGATTTGGTTAGAGGCTGAATGGTATTAAATTTATCTGAAGCAGAAATTGATTGATAAAAATTTACCCGTCGATTTTCCTTAATTTATATCCCTTTTAGACTTCACCATACCACAGCTGTGTGTCACTCTCGTCCACCTTCACTGCCTCTGGCATTTAAGACACATGAATTGTCTCGCATGGCTAGTAAAATTCGGAATTGGTATACATCTATTTACTTAAATTTAAAGTAAGAATCTCGTAGCTGTTTAAAGAAGTACATGCGTCATAGCTATACTCGTACAAAATTGCATGCTTTTACCATTTTACTATGAAAGCCTCGCATTTGTTACCCTGAAAGCAACACCAGTGACATGGGTCATAGGATGGACCGGTGTTGCATTTTGTAAAGATGCTGAACCTACAGTACTGCAAGTTACAGGGAGGACGTCCAAGAAGTTTATTTTGAATTACTTTCATTATTATCGTAGGGGATAGCACGTACATGGATACAGATAAGTGGGTACCGAGAATTAGTGGGGAGAATCAATTAATGTTCTTAGGATGACTGGCTGTGCTAGCGTGTAGGTATTAAGTATAGGCAAATATAAAATTGAATTTAAATGTATCCTGGTCATTTTCGGACGAGCAACTTCTCAAATTTCCCGGAGGTGTTAATACCTGATGCGTTTCTATAAATATATAGGAATGGATATAAACGAGAAAGCCTAGGTATACGTTATGGAATCAATAAAGAAGTATAACACACATTAGGTTTTTTCTAGATTTCCAGTGAATTGTACCTGTCATTTACGTATTGTTATATCTGTGACGACGGATTCATCTCCATTTGCACGTTCTCACGTGGAAAGCAGTTACTTATATTACTCCACTGGACTTTCCAGTTAATATAGAGTAAGACTCGGTACTCAACGATGGTGTTTAATCCTTTGCAAAGGCATAATGCATATAATACATGAAAGGAATTACTGAATACACACGTCAGCTTCAGGTTAATTATTTTCTATCCCAGGGAAAATTAGCAATAGATGCTTGAAATTATCCTACATGCACGAGAAAAATAAGTTAAATTCATATGCAACAAATTCTCAGATTAGGAAGACAGTAATTAAGTCGTCTCATCAAGTATGGAAACTCAACATAGGAAAGACGCATGATTTTTCCACGCAGTAGTTCATAACACTGTATGAGTAATGTCGCGACTAGCTCAAGGTATTTTCTAAATTCGACACACCAACCCCATACCTTTCTTGTGCACTCTACTTCCAATCTCTCTCCTCTACAGCTATCTGTTCGTTTCTTTCTTCCACTTTCCTCTTTCATTTTTTTCTCTTGGCTTCCCCGAATTTCCTTCTTTTCCTTCCGGTCTCTCTTTCCCCTACCAACGTCTCACTCTCTCTTAAACTTTATTCCTCTCCTATCCACCCCCTCTAAATTCCTCTAATTCTCCCCTTTCCTGATGCCCGTGCCCCTTACGCCATGTTTCAGGAGGAAATGTACCAGACTCACCCCAATTCCGGCAGCCGCGGAAGTGGACCGTAAAAAGACTTGGGTTGGCTCAACTTTTTCGTTGGCACCCGCTATCGTATTCCGCTCATCCTTGGATGCCAGGAGAATTGAAGGAGGGTGTATTTTAGCGAAAAGGGTCTTTTTTCATTTATTCTGCTTTTATTTTCCACACTTTCTAGAGCTGAGTTAGAGAGGAGTAATGGCCTTACCCTGAGAGATGTGATGGCACGGTTGAATGATGAAAGAGTTCGCTAAAATAGGGGCTTTGTTGTTTTATATTAAGAGGCCAATTCTCATAACTAAGAATGTACTGTCCGAATTCTGTCACTGATTGAGGAAATTATTTCATGCTGGTTTCATTCAGGAGGAGTAATAAATTCCTTACATACAGAAGAGGGCGAAAGTTTTTAACCTTCATCCGGGCTCTTTCGTAGCGCCGGATCGCGCGCGGCGATAATTTACCGCGTTTTGCTTTTCCGTCTTTTTTATTCAATTCTTAATCGTAAATCATAATCTTTAGGATCTATCTGATTAATAAATTTAGCGCACACGCAAAAATTTTAGCAGTAGAGAACGTTTGACGATGGCTGAGACGAAAACAACAGGCCGAGTCAAGCTAGGTCTATTCTGGCATCTAGCATCATAATGTGTAACTGGAAAATACACGTCTCTCTCAACCTCCTGAATACCATCATGCAAAAGTTGCGCGCGCTTTTATGAATGAGACGGTAAACTACCGCCCGCGCGCCCGGATAAAGCTTAAAGAATATGCAAATGTATGGAATTACCCGTTAAAGTTTCTCGTGATGGCTCCAGTTACCCATTAATTATTGTTTACCGATAATGAAAATGGTTATTGATCCGTTAATGGATAAAATTTCACTGCTCAAAAGCTTGAAACAGTCAATTAAGCTTACCGGTCTCTTGATCCAAGGCCAAGTCTTCATTACTCAATTCAAACTTTCACTTACAGCTCCTTAACTGGGAATTTGGGAATGTGAACGCTCGCGACGTGACTGATACCTAGTTTCCTCCATCGTAATACTTCGAGCTTTTCCAGGAACTACCTGTTTTTTCTCTTTGTCCCCATGACTCATTTCTGATGCAAATTCATTGTGAATGTTTCGCTCCTTGAAAGGTATTTGGGTTGAAACTATCTGTAGATAAATCCTATTTCGTCGTTGAATTTAAGCCCGTTTTAAGCATAATAAATTTGCATACGAGTAAAAGCTCAGGGTGATCTGATTTTAATCATAAAACTGACCTACCATTGACACACCCCACTCTTTTTTTAAAATAAATACGGTATTTTTACTGTAGCTTTATATTTATAATGTGGAGGTATAATATACAAGACATATTGAATGTTTTCACAGATATTAGAAAATTCATCATCAACTTATTTATTAATATTTCGAATGTGTCTCATTACGTTTGATGGGAGATGAGTTGAAAGTCGAAACTAACTTTAGGAGACAGCATTTACTTACGTCATAATTGCGCATCAAGGATTTTGGCATTAAGTTTCTGTCAATTTTACGATATATTCCTTAAAAACGTACTTTTTATTGTTTTTTGTCAAATTATCGTAACGAACTCCACGACTCCAGTCTCTTCTGATTGGCTCTGGGCGGGTTCGACGACGTGAGACTTAAAACTAATCGACAGATTCGAGCTGGAGAATAAATATGGGCGCCAGAACAGGTAAAGAGAGGGTATAGGGAAGATTCGCCTGCACTCGGATGGATGAGGAAGGGAGGAGGGAAAGGTAAATCTTATTCGTAATTCCCTCAGTGACTTACACTGATCAAAAGTGCCGCGAGTCACATCCCATCATCGGGAACTACGACGAGGAAGGGGGAGGTAAAAGGAAGGATGGTAGGAGAGTGAAAGAAAAGGTAAAGGACTAAAGCAAACTTACTCGTTACCGTGACCTCCACGGCTCCCTAATATCAGTCTCTCTGCTCGTAACCGAAACTTCGAAACCAAAAAATCCCCTGCTTCTTGAGAGACCACCGAATTTATACTTTCGTCGACACTAGCGCTCCTCCGCGGCCCGCACGTGAAGCTAACAACCGAACAAAAAAGGGACGCTAAAAACTTGGCGCCAGCATAAAAACGTTACATTATACCAGGAGCATATCACAAAATCATGGTCTTTTTTTCCGGACGATTCTGTTGACCCGTATGTCCCTAGAATCCTAATAGGCTGCTGAGCCTGTCATCCGGTTTTCCAGGGACCGGACCAACAGGACTTGACAGACATCCATGCCCTGGGTGGTGAAAAACCCACCCAGGTGGGACTCGTACCCGCGACCCTCAGTTTAGCCGGCGAGGACTTAACCCCGCCGCCACCTGGGCCGGCGTTGATTGTTCATTACCGGTTTCTATGCTGAAAATGTTCATATACGTCGTCATAAAAATAAAAATGTCATGTAGAAGATCGAGCACCAAGCTAATGGACTAATAAACAAGCCAGAATCTCCCTGCGACCGTCATGTTACCAGTCAGCCATCGGTTGATCTACATCTACATAATACCCTGCGAGCCGCCGCATGGGCGTGTGGCAGGGGGTGGTAGGTCACCAGCCGTGTAAAGGTGTAAGTTGTTTGGAGATGAAATGGTGACATGTATTATAGGAGTGTATTTAGTGGAGCTCATTTTTTATTGTAGACGCTTGTTGTTCATGGAAAAAATAAGTTTTTGTACCTATCTGTTCGGCAGTGTATCTCTTATTTTATCGCAACTGTCAGACCTAGAGATGTAGTGAGGAGTCATGATAATATTCTGTGTGTCACTCTAAAAAATATCAGTTCTGAATTTATCAAGAAACATAAGCATTAGCGTGCTCCTACCTTGATCCCTCCAGAAGTTGTGAGACACCATATATACGCGTGAAGCAACATAACGCGCTGCTTTCATTTGTATTTAATTGATTTTTCGGTTAAATATTTATGACCAGGGTCCAAGGGTCCAAACTGCTTGTCACAATGTTCACTCTCAAACAAACTATTTCCCTGATACGCCTCCTTCGCAGCACCGTCGATTCTCCTCTTTCTCTCTCTCTCCATCTCATGTAGCATCTCGTAAAGGTGCCTCCTCCCTTTCACTCTTGGATTCCTGTTTACTTTTGGAAGAGGATACAAGACTGGCCCTAGGAGCCTTTCTATAAGTATTCCTTTGATTCGAGCTTTTATTTGTGAACGATCCAAAACAAAAACATTCAGGCCAAAGGGAATTGAAAGAGAAAGGGAGATTCTAGCACAGGAGCTCCCTCTTTTGTGGGAGGAATAAATTGAGAGCTTCTACCGCGCTTGCTGTTTTGCAATTGGTTTAACGGCACAGTTGACTTTTTCTGACACCTGAGTGTTTTCCTGGAAATGTTCGATGTCAAATATAGCCCTTCGATCTGACGCTAGGAAGTAAATGAATATTTTTTTCTAAATGAAACATATCTTCGGTTGAGAATAATTTAATTTCTTTAATTATTCGGTTCTTGAAACCTCAAAATCGTTCATATTTAGGAAGTTAAGCTTGCCATAGGTCCTATATTCGTCTAGAACCTGGGGTCCTCTTTCGATTCTGATTAAATTTTCGGATCTACTAAATACTTCCCTCATCATTTAATGTCCCTTACGTCGAATTTTTCTCTGCTACTACACCAAATAAAGCTGAACTTTTTCTGTGGTGGCCCATAGCTTGCCAGTCAGACCGAATAGCACTTATTCCTTGACACGTGTATAGTCGAAGATATTTAGTATGTTCACTCACTCCCTTAAGCATGTAGATACCCCCTTTGCTAAAAGTAAAACATACGAATAGCGAATGGCTATGGTGATTAAGGGTACTTAGAAGTGTTGACGATGTTGTCCCTAAGAGAAGCGGAGGGGTTGTACGCAGCATACCTATCCCCTAACAAAATTCTCCTTTATATTCCCTCCGTCGAAGAGCACTCTCAAATGTTTTTTTATCCAATTTACTCGCGCTCTCAAATGCCCCTAGGGGTATGCATAAGCTCAAGAAGAGAATAGGGAAAATTTTAATTCCTTCACGGAAGAAATTCTATCCAGACATCAAGATTTTAGTACATCATTGTGTGGTAATGACGACAGATGAAACATTTCTCAATCGATATTCGTGCCGTTGTGATGCTACATGCACAAAAATACCACCCAAATTTAAACCAAACGCTGCCTTCACCCGTTAGTGTTCCTACCTCTTCATAGCCCGCTTTTCCTGCCAATGAGTCGAATGCCCAATTGGGTAGTGGGTATTAACGTATTATATTATATTATCTCTTTTACCTTTACCATTCACCTCCTACCTATTTTCCTCCCTTACCCGTCCTGAAATTAATTTATTTTTAAAATTCTTTTAAATCCATCATGCTTAAAAAACGCTAGGAATAGGTAATTCACTTGTTGCTACATAAGTTAACTAAGTTATAAAAGAGCAACATGCATCAAATAAGACCGAAATTGTTGAGAAGTAGAGTATATTCATTTCTTTACGACTTCCTGTTTCTTCGCCTTCATCGCATTATTCGTGTCATTGTGTCATTGGTTTGACACACTTCCAATGCCATATCCTCACTCTCTCCCTTCCCCCGTCTTTCACTCACACAATCTGTCTGGGGATCGTGCGCGATTTAGTTCTGTACCGTACTCGAAGGTGCGTAATGAAGAAGGGACTAACGTATTTTAGAAACAATGGTTAAGGGACTAACCTGATCGATAACTCGCCAGAATATCTTAACCATTAGATATTTAAAGCAATAGTGTTTCACTTTCGTAAGCAATACCTTCAGATATTCTTTCGCGGCGGCATACTTTTTGAGTCACTAAGATATCATTTAGAGAATCACTTTACATAGGTGGTTGGTGGTGAACGGTTCAATAAAAGGCATAAATTTGGGCGTATTAACTTCAATACCATTGGGTACTATCTTAAGTTTACTGAAACAATATCCAACATTTTGCAATAGGCAAGGTCCGTTGTCAATACTCGCTCCTTCTGGTTCCCCGTGACGCTCGCATTTCCATACGCTGGACAGCGGGTAACCATGTTTTCTAATTAAGTTGTTAAGTTTTTAACTGATTTCAATAGTTTCCCGTATAAATCTGGGAGAGTTATCTTTTTCTTTGGCTGATTTCTTTGCCCCTTCCAGATTACTATCATGCGTGGAACCCGTTTCTGCTCCGCTTTGGCAAAGAAGCGTGGTTGCTTTGTTAGTGCAGCTCTCTAGAATACTTTCTGGTGGGATTTCAGTGCCCTGGATGTCCACCCTGCACAGGAACTACCACAGCTGTACTTCACTTCGTATTACCCCTCTTCAATTTCTTAGATCACCCGTTTCTTTATTTTGGTACATAGAAATCGACCAATGAAAACGGAAATAATCCCATTGAATGAGGCAAAAAAACGGCCAAAAATCCTGCGTCGCGTCGTTATGCTGACTTGAAATAGTCGGCTGCAGTACTGGCGAAACAGTTGTCTTTTCACAATGGATTAACCGCGGTGGAAATCCCGGAAGTCCTAAACCCTCAGAAGATACTAGGTTGAAGTACGTAGTACCTGTTTTTTCGGATTATCGTGCTTTAAAAAATCATATATTTGTCTCCGAAAAATCGAAAGAATTTCAACAAAGCTAGAACTGCTTTTATGATGAGGCGTTATAATAGCTGCTTAGAAGAAAATGTTGAGGTGTAGAAAGAAATGTCCTGGATTAAAACTTATGAACACTAGCACACACAGTTATCTACTGGGTCGTACATTGCGCCCAATAGGTTGACAACGGCCCAATATATATCGCCCAACGGCCCAATATATATAGTATTTATCACCCCACCTTGTAATTAATCACATTTTGTGACGTAGATTTTGTAATTTTTTCCTGGAAGTTTATTTTTATTATTTTTTTTAGAATTTAGGTCAAAGTATTCAGAAAAAAATGCACAAGGCAAGTATGACAGTAATATAGTTAATCATCGCATTAATGTGTTGAAGTTCTCTATAGTGTATTAGACAGTTCCTTTCATTCGGTTACATATGTCGGCTTTCTTGTCGGTAGGTCGGACATTACAGATGAATGCTGTAACTTAATTACATATGGTGATCCCGTTTTGTAGAATAGATAAGAGTCGCACTACCCACACCGTGTTTCTTTGACAGTAGTTAAAATTTACAAATACAAGAGTTAAATTTAGTTTTTAAAGTTAGTCCTCTATTATGCCCTCGATATATCGATTCCCGGATGGCAATCCTCGAATCGCTCACGAACCTTAATAAATTTCTCCACACGCGCATTTCCTTTTTCGGTCTAGATTGAGTAATCGGATATTTTCGCTCGTACTTTCTGAGGCTCAGCCTTTAGTGAAACTTCATTTGTCATGTTCCTTCTATGCTTTGATAAATTCATGTTGAAAGGCTGTCCAAGTGGATGGGAAGAAAGACTCTAAAAGCCGAGATGTCTTAATCCGAATAGCTGTACGATGCGGTACATACAAGCGTAGAGGAATCGGGAGGCCACTTTTGGAGGAAGTCAGCTATTGGTTGTGGAAAGATGGAACTGTTGGAGTGGCGAATAATGTATGTTGGAGTTGGAGGAAGTATGA
The DNA here is from genome assembly GCA_963169105.1 of Ceriagrion tenellum. Lineage (NCBI taxonomy): Eukaryota > Metazoa > Arthropoda > Insecta > Odonata > Coenagrionidae > Ceriagrion > Ceriagrion tenellum. Next base: position 23,446,848 of record OY720636.1, read on the forward strand.
AGAAGGAAAAGAAGCTCGACCAATAGAACCAAGGGTGGAAGATGATTATTTTCTCAACCCTGCCAGTTCTTCCTTGAAGTCATTTTTACCGCACCACTGAAGCGAATGCGAACATCGTCTATCATACGCGTCCTCTCCCATAAGAGCGAGAGTAGGTTTTCCTCGTATTCTGCGAATCCGAGTCGATCCAAAAGCGTTTTCTCCGTCCGTCTGCAACAAATCTTCACGCATGCCACAGCCAATCAATAGAACCACGTCCTCCGAGCTAATGGAAGGAAGGAGAGGGAAAATGACAATGCCTGGAATACGTGCGGTCTTTCAGCGATTTTATTCGGATTGGTTTTAGTTTCATTAACTGAGTTTAGTTTTTTTTTTAAATTTGAGTGAGAGAATAAAATTTGTATGAGATGAGAACATTGCTGGGAAATTTTTTCCCGTATTTATAAATATGTTAAATTTCTTTAATTTCCTCAATGATTGATATCCTCCAGGAACTAAAAAAGCATCAGAAAATGGAAATTCGATCATTTAAATTTCAAGGAGGGGATAGATCGAGGATTTGTGAGACCCCAGAGATAGAGATTTTAGTCGGACTACGTCTTCTAATTACTTCTTAGTCTTGTGTCAGGTGATTTTATTAATCTATCTCAAGTAAATAAACCATAGCGGTAAAATGTGACAATCATGAAACCTGACCTCTTTCTCTCAGGAAAAATGGCATTTTAACGGTTCAATTCTATCTCGCCTGTAAAAATGCTTTTTTTAGTTAATGAAAAAAGTATCACCGCAGCATGTTGTTATATAGCCGGGGTAATTATAAATAACTTGAAATACGTTGTAACTCGCGATTTCATAAATGATGAAATGTGTCCTTGGAGAAGAAGAGGATCAGATGTTCTTGCACAGCAAAATGAGTATTTTTTCGGGAAACGATTGCCACCCATTATTTTGGTGCAAAAACAGCTATTCACAGCCGTATTTTTTGCATTTTAGTTCAGATCAATGCTCAGGATGCCTCGGAAAAAAATAGTAGCCGATTTTTTCGAAGAATAATGCCAAATGTAAATACGCAGTCGCATTTCGTCCACAATCAGGCATCAGACACGACCACAAAGCTTGTTCAGATATCCAGCAGAATAAGAGCTTGAAGCCCAGAATGGCACCAAGGTATAACTTGTTATATAATGATTTGAGATAAAAATTGCATTATTATATTTGCATTTGTACAGAAGATATACTAAAATTATCAAATCTAATAAATTGCAAAGGAACCGATAGAAAAAGAATTATTTTAAAAAATGCTTGAATTACATATATAGGTAAGTCTAATGAGTCCATTTGTTCTTCAATTGTTTATTAATGTTAGGCTATGGACATACTTAAAGCAAGTTATCAATTACTATACGAACTGAAACGGCTTGATATGATGCTGGAAATGCGTAGAAATAATCAGCAGCTCGGATTCCCTGATGAAATAATTGAAAATAGTAAGTGAGTCAAACAAGACCCAATGGCGGTTCGAGGGATAGTCAAATTTGCAGCGGTTCTAGTGCTAAACAGGACCAGGTGCCAATAATTATATCTATATATATATTTTGGGATCTTTCTAATTAACATCATGCTCTGGAAATTCCAGGAACTCGAGGTAATCAACTCGTGGCTGTGTCTACATAAGAACTTTTAGATTTAAGCCGTTATATTTTTAAGATAACAACTCGTTATGGAACGTCTCATTAAGTTAAAGGTACAAATATTACGCCTAATTTACTGACATTAAACCACTGTTTGTCATAGCATTGCCTTTCAAATCAAATAAATTTTCGAAATCTTTAAGTTTTGTCTCAAGATTGGTTATCATTGATTTCTGGCAGCATGAAAGTAATTTCGTCTGGTCCAGAGAACGGCCCCACTGATTCTTGGTACATTGCTTTGGGAAAAGGTAGTTCATGATTATGGCGTGCGATGCATAAAAGATCGACCATTTGATTTATCCATTCTCTACTTCTGAACATGAGCACCGCGAGAACAAACTAAAGTTTTTAATATTGTCAGTAAATTTTAATTACAACGACAAATTTTAAATAATATCGGTTTACTAAACATATACTATACGAATTACCTGTAATAGATGATGTAGCAACAAATCTCACAGCTTTGACAAGATAGCATATTCCTGTCTTTCGTCAGTGATGACGCAGCTAGAGCCACTAATGGATCAGTTCCAGATTATAGGGTGGGGATCTCCAAAATATTAAAATAATCTCTTCTGGCTTTGGCCGAAAAAGCTTGTTTCCTCTACAAAGTTGCGTACTGCCAAGGACTCTTTCTCTCGCACTTGCCGAATTCGAGGCAGTTGCTGATGATGTACTTGACCTCTTAAAGGGTATGTTGCTCCCTTAGTTTCTCATCAACGCTATCAACCAAAAAACAAGCATTCCTTTTGGTATATGGTCCATTCTCAAATTCCTTTAGAGAAAGTAACAATTATTGATGCAATATCTTTTGAGAATCATTTCAAGATAAATTAAGCCAAGGAAACCCACATTGTCTAAAAGGGCAAACGCAAGAAATCAGTCAGATCTTCGGTTTGCAACGGAGTGAGACAGCTGATATCGTTATAAAATGAGACTGAAGTGATAACTCATTAAATTTCTGAAACTGAGCAAAGGAGCCACCATTTCCAATATGTTCCGATGCACCACTACCTCGCTGGTGGTGGTGTAGTATGTGCTCTGGTGAACAGTATATGTTTGGTAGGGTAACCATCACGAGACAGAGTGCCAAAATTTTAGTTTCTTGAAACCTTTTTCACTTTCTGTCACCGCATTATTTTGTTTCAAATTCATGGAAAACCAGAACGATAATGAGTAAAACATGGAATATCCCCGAACGTAAAAGAACACATTAACGTACCCTGATTTTCTCACGTAAACGTGCCATCCACTTGGGCCGTCCAACTTTTATATCACCATCATTTAGGCTATGTGAAAGGCACCTTATTGATGTTTAAATTGCAGAATGCCCACAAAAGATGAAAAAAATAGATCGTCCTTTACTATTGACATTGGATAAGTAAGGTAGCATACTATTTCAACTTCAAAAATTTCAAATGCGGCACCCCAGTGGCATGAGTTGCCGAGGGTTGATTGACTCTAAATTTTGTATACCTAATATAAGCATACAAGGTAAAACTTTAAGCTTCAAGAAACTAAATTTTTGACACTTTAAATTTTGACCTACCCTGATGTGCATTGTGATGATTTAACTCTTAGCGATATTGTGCTTTCCCATGGTGATAGAAAATAGTTCAAGCATATTTCATAATAGTTCTTAAATACTATGTCTCTCCTGCCAGAGATAGGAATAGAGAAGAATATTGATACAAGATAGACAAAGCTAACAATTTGGACAAATTTTAGACTTCAATTTTAACTTGGCAATCCTCTGCTTTTATTAAACTTAGAACTCGTAGCGGATTCTCTATGTGAATGATTTTAGGGAAAATAAGTTTGCGGTTACCATGTAAAAACTTAATTGGACGGCCTAAATAAAAACTTCGCCAAACAGAGAGTCGCAATGCATTGTAATCAGTAGCACAATACCCCGACAAGAGTTCAGTCCACAACTGCAAAAAACTCATTATTTCCATTAGCAAGCAGTTAAAATGGCTCCATTTTCCGCTTCAGATTTTTTCAAAATATGGATGTAATGCCAATAGCGTTACCCAGCTGAGGTAAAAATAGAGTTTTATACATTCTTTCAAACCGGAAATTCGGCTGGGAAGTTTGAAAGCTAAATTAAAATCTGAATTTCGTCTCTTTGAGAGTGTAAAAGTCATTGGCTATTGTATATATTTTGTGGTAGAGAAATTTGTGATATTGAAAGAAGTACTAGCGTTGTAAAAATTACAATTTCGTGACATTAATTCCAATCGGCTTATGCGAATAATGTTTTAGCATTTGTCTTCTGTTTTCATCAAGAGTATTTTCTTTTGGGAACTACGACTATTTGGAAAATTATATTGGGTGTTAGCCTTAAGTTGGCTTTTAGTATAGCTGTTTAATTCACAAGTTAAGTGAACTTCAACAGCCCATTTGCAAATGAATATTTTGGAAATAAAGTCACTTATCTTTTCAGGTGCTCATCTGAACCTTTTTTTATTCGTTGCATTCGTTACTACTGCGGGAAGATGTTTTTAGATTATCTGAAAAGTTTTTAATAGCTAAAAACTGGTAGTTATAGCGCTAATGCTTAGTAAATAAATTTTGATATATTTTTATGAATTCTTTATTAGCAAATATAAGGTATAAATTGTTATCCATTATCATTAGCTAAATATTAAGTATTACCATATATAGACGACGATGTATTCTTGAACGGTATTAATAGTTAACTCTAACAAATTGAATGATAGAAACCTCTAAATTATGGTGATAGTGATACTAAGTTCGAAGATTACAATGTAAATAACCCATTATGCACATATTTTCACCCATTTTTTTAGTTATTTTTTAGTTTTTACGCATAACCCTAATATATTCACGATTAGGTTAAATGTATGTGTTAGAATTCAGGTTTCCCAAAGATCCTGGTAATGGGGATTACTTACTTCCTCCAAAGGACGAATCTGCTCCCAATTGGATTATTAAGTGTAATCAATTAATTGACAAAGACTCTCAAAGTCATTGTTTTTTGTGCTGAGATGGGCACAATGACACCGATTTAAATTTCTAAACTTCAAAGTTATTTTCGGTCAGTGTATCATCATCTATCGTTTAATTGCTTATTAAGAATAAAATTACGTTTATGTAACTGTATCTTTGGAAATAATTTTCTTAATAGCATCACAATATGACTGAGGCGCAGCTAATATTTGGATGTTTGAACAAATCGACGATGTATAAACAGCCACAGAAACGCATACATAAAATCATGACCTCCACGCGGGACGTAGTGGTGATACGCAGAAAATTTACCTTGCTAAAACACGTGGAAGTGGCTTCCACATTAGCTCTCTGATGTACCTACTCTCCCTACCATGTATCAACGGGCAACGGTGAGTGATCTTTCCTACCTTGACGATGTTTTCGTGTCTCAGCTGTCCCAGCAGGACCATCTCTCTAATGATTTTAGCCGCGGCCCTCCGATAGCAAGCCGACAGCGACCCTCCAGCCCTCTGACACTCCCGGATATCATGTCCATTGAGGTTCACCGTCTTGATAGCCACGTCCCGACCCCACACTTTGGCCCTGTACACGGCCTTTGTCCACCCGCCGGCCACGAACTCCAGGTCAGAAGCGGAATGCACAGCCGAGCACTCGCGCAACTTGACCTCGGCGAGTCCGCCTCCTCCGCCCGTGTCGTCTCGGCCGCCGCTCTCGTTGTTCATGCCGACGCCCATCTGCCTTGAGAGGTAAGCGGTGAGGCCGCTGTCTGCGCCTGGCGCGGTACTAACCCGCGAAGCGGGCGACGCGTGGTCGTTGAGGTGGTGACTGAAAGTAGAGGCAGGCCGGCCGTGGCGCCCGCCGCCCCCGTTGCAGGCCCTTCTGAATGCGACCTCCTCCATCGCTGGGTCGAACCCGGGCCAGAAGAGGAAAGTGACAGCCATGCCGAAGAGACAGCCGTAAGACACGACGCAGACACACATGACTAGAGAGCATGGGCACGCTGCCATCGCGAGCACGTGTCGCACATCACCGGTCGAAAAAGTAAGGGTTAGATTCGAAAGAAAGATCCACTGAGGTGTTTCATCATGAACCGATACCTGCGAAGAGTCAGGCTCAACTGTGCCGAACGATGTGGTGATAAAACCGTCTGAAGGAATCCTCTCTCTCGCGAGGACTGGCGCCTGCGCAGTTGGTGAAGGGGTCTCCCGCCACCCTTTCTCTCTTCGATGATGCCCCCTCTCCTCGCTGTCTGGGGTTCAGTCTGAGCGGAGAGCTTGTAAAATGTGGGTGCAGACGTCTGAATTTGTGATATAACATACATAAGAATATGCTCTGTGGGGCTCCTTAAATATTGGTTCGCGCTGACAACCGGGTAATGTGTTATGAATATGTGACAGATTTACACTCATGGCTTGTAGAAATTAAATGTGTAGTAAATAAATAGTTAATAAAATAGTAAATAAATAGTAAAAATAAGTGTAGTAAATAAATCACAGAATTAATTGAGTTAAGTTTATTCGGGTTTTTCCCGCGTTGCTTCATTTTAACGGACAACAGTTTCGCCAGCGTTACAGCTAGCGTCGTCAGGTAACGTTGGCGAAACTGTTTTCCGTTAAAATGAAGCAACGCGGGAAAAACCCGAATAAAATTAATTCAATAAATCACCGTAATATAAAATTAATTCAATAAACCTCCGTACCACAGAATTAATTGCATAAAGTAAGGTCAAGAGCATAAGTTTATGTTCATATGACCTTTTAAATTATTATTACTTCTCAGGCAAGAAATGGTATCTTGTTTTCATTATATTAGCGGTTGATATGAGATTTTGGGGAATAACAACAATGAGAAGATGTGTCGGTAGTTCTCATTACAGTCTTCTACTCTGGTCCTGTAGGAAAATATTATTGCTCATGAATTGTTTATCTTCAATGAGATACACATTCAAGTTTTTTGGGTTATTGTATGTACCCGGTGTGAATTTTCTTTAAGAGTTCACTTCTGCCCACTACTCTCCGAGAAAATTCAAGACTGTAGTGTGTATGAATAGATTAAACAATTTGGGAGACAGAAAAGCAGTGAAAAGAAATGATTTTTCGCCCAATTACTCACTCCTTTTTTATGTCGAAGTCTTTTTTACATCTTGGTGAAGCTGTGCAAAGTATCTCCTTTGCGTAATTGTGAACATCCGAATATTCGTTTACATTTCCTAGATTGCGACACCGCAAATCGGGGTTCTAGAGGCTGTGCGTAGACTGTCATTCCTCTGAAGGGAGGGAGATGGGTGACGCACCATGTGTCGGTACAGCAAGAGGAAAGAGGGTTAGAGTCTCGCAGGGGTAAGGAAAGGTGCGGGATATTCCACAGTGATGCAGCGGTACTGAGTGGAACCCTTAGTGGGTAGTTCGAGCTGCGCTGGACCTTATTATAGAAACGTGGAAATATGCATGTAAACAGACGAAATTTTCACGGGATTTATTTTTGCTTTTTACATAGGAAGACAGCTTTTTTCCGTCTAAAATATGCATATTTAATGTCGGAGTATTTAGAGAGGCACGGGTTCCCGATGACTGATGGTGACGAAAATAATTAATTGACACTCAAAAAAAGTTATTTTAGAGGTGAAATACATAACTTTTCTCAATTCTAGAAAATTTATGCCACCCTACTGTCCATGCCTAGAATGACCTGTGTAGGGCGGTAGCATATATTTTGGGTAAGCTAGGTAAGCTGCGCTTGTCCCCACTGCGTTGAAAATACATTGTCATTCTCTCCACAGGTTATATTTTGCTGAGAACTAATTGTCAACCCTATTTTTACAGCAGTCAGTTCTCCCAGTCTTGCAAATATGTTATAGGATTGGCTTCAAAATTATAAGAGCAATGGTTGATGGTCACCTTTCTTAAAAAGCGACGCCAACGACGAGCATTACATTTGGTAATTAAATTTTTCATTTCCAGATTGCCGTTCGAGATGTTTGCATCATTTAGCATGAAAGCCTAGACGCATATTTGGCGATGTATTTCCCGAGTCTTGATTATAGAAAGCCGCAGCGTGATACATAAGATTGATGTTGGCGTGTGCGCCATTTGCCAACAACGCTCAAGCTCGTGACCGCCCTCTAATCCGGTGACACTTGTGTGTGTCATCTCTCGGTCGGACGCCAGCCGTCTCCCTCAATTCACCCGCTTATACAAGCCCACGATGCAGAGAAGGGGCTTATTGGGGCGATCACTTGCTGTAGTGTGATTCATTACTGCCCCACAACAACCAGCCATGGGAGACGGATTTAAAGCTTCACAGATAATGATGCGTATTCCCTTTGAAGCGTCAATGCGATATTGCAGAACCTCAATTATTGAACGGAGTTCGACCCAATATTTCCGGCGCGTACCGTAATTATTCCACAAATCCAGTTACTTTATCTGGTGACATAAACTTTCAACGTTCAGCCCGGAAAGAACCAAATACAAAGCTGGTAGCGGAAAAAAATAGTCGCTTTCTATCGAAGGGTGTCGGTTATAATCATCGCCACTCTGACAGGACTAACCACAATAAATAATTAGGTTTTCCCTCCATAATATTAATTTTCTTGCTTTCATCGACAAAGAAAGTTGATTTTCTGTAAGCGACCAATTTAACTCATATTTGAACACTACTTTAGAAGAAATTGTTTCTTAAAAGTGTATTTTATTATTACTATAAAAGAATTTAGCAGTAGAAAGTGTTTTTTTTGCAAGTTGTAGAAAATTCTTATGAATTCTCAAAAATGAACGGCCTCCTCTCCACCTACTATTTATCCTTTTCCTCATCTTTGCGTCCGTCGTACGTGCCTTCTAATAATATATCAATGTGAAAAATATTTATTACAACAAAGGGGGGGATACTTAGTTCAAACGACTGAAAAAGACCAAATCAGATCTTTTTTAATACATACCCTCGTTTGGGTAGTCAAAATATCGGCGTTAAAACTGAATTTTTTGTCCAGAAAACCGTAGGAAATGGTCTCCTTGTTGTCTTTTGCTTTAGAGTAAGCTGACGCAGAGTTTCTCTCTACCCGAGACCCATTCATCAAGTTATCTCTCCCTTCCCAGGGTACTCATTCACTATTATTAGTGCAAAATGTGTCACTTGTCGAACTCCTTCCATCACACTAAACCATATAGACTTGGATACACGTATCTTAGGTGTATAAAAAGAGATATGCGTGATGGAGATAACAAGGAAGCTAGTGAGACTGTTCTGTGTTCTGCGCAATGGCATGGAATGGCCTTGGTCATTTTTCTAATTGTCTCTCCTTGTTTTTGTCCTAGGGTGAGAGAGGGAAGCATGCAAGCATTATAATTTTCGTATTTTATTTCGGGTTTACTGAAAAAAAATGTTTTTTCATTGAATGTGTACTTCATGTTAACAATTTTGCATTACAATAATATGGTCCTATCATATCCAAGAAATATATTTTGCGATGATTGTAAGAATTCTTCCAAGGTCACCTAGACTTACCGTCTCGGGTAAATATGATCTAACCACAGCTGCTCTTTTGGTATTTCCTCACGAATACCATCGTATCATAATTGCTTAAATGTTGCTGTACCGTTTCTCGCCTTGTTGCTATATTCCTCACCTTAGTTTTTGAGTCTCGCTCACCCCTCACTTGGGAATACCTAATTCAAACTCACAAATCGAGCTTCTGCAGCGCTGTTCCATTACAAAAATTTATTATAAGTTGGATTCCTCCTGAAAACTTTCCTCCTCTCTTTTCCGTGTTTTCATCGTTCGCGACATAATTGGTCGTGGTTTGCTCATTTTCATTGTAATATTAGGTTAATGGCCAATATTTTTGATTCCCTAGCTTTTGTCTGAATTTTTCGAGTGTTGGAGATATATTACTTTGAAATAGAGATCCGATATTACTTTCAAGCTTCTCGCGTCAGAAGAAACTTAATCACCGGGGTTACCGTATATTCACCATCATTGAATGTGACGGTTAAGCTAATTAATGCCAGCTGCAGCAATTGAAGTGTCTGTCTGGCTTGGAAGGGAAACGATCAAAGCCCACCGGTATTTTCTAAAATAAAAAATATTGACATTTTTAAAATCTTGGCGTTAAGAACACAAAGTGACTGGGGAAATGAGCATATATCAAGAATGAAAATGGGAGCGGATTCTTCCACTTTTTATTTAATTTCAATTAGTAGTTTTAACGATTGTCTTGAAAATCTGTTGTGAGATAGGCTAATGTTCTTCATTCCTAGTCGTACGTATGAATTTGATGCATTTTAGTGCATGATCTTGCGAAATACGTGTGCAGCGCATGAGGAGGAGAATTGAGCACACGCGTTGGCGTAACTTGAGGCGTGCTTTATTTTTTGGATGAAAACAGTAATAAGTTATGATGAAAATCACATAATTTTCTCAAACATCATAAATGTTTGATTTTCTTTGACTGGTGACGAGTATTAAGCTGAGAAAAATATTTTGGTCTTGCAAATGTTCTAATACCTGACGATTTTATTCCTTTCAAATATTGTAATTGCCTTTAATTTCATATATTCATTTATGTTTAAAAATATTATCGTAAGAAATAAGCCACCAACACCGAGCATTGATTCGGGCTAGGTATTAAAATATGTATCACGCATTCAAAGAACTCCAATATGAAGTTACAGTCTGATTTCTCGCTTACCAAGAGTATTCATTACTCAAATGTATTTTCAAGTATATGTTCTCAGGTGAGAATTGTAAAATCCTGCCCTCATTCCGACTTGTGTGAACATCTCTTCGACGAACATTTCGGTTGACCAACCGGTTGTCAATTTCTGTTCAATATCCTTTATTTATTGGCCACCCATCTAACATAATATGCTTTAATAGTACAAATAATTAAATTAAAAATTAATGCACCAAAAAAGCTGAAAAATTTATGTTCTCAGCTTATGATAGTCATACGATCAAATGCACAAACCTTTGCCGTCGCTTTCTGATAAGGATCTTTTCCCATGGGCTCCTGTTTTTATTTCAGCGCTGGTCTGAAGTTTATTGTTAACCTTAAAACTGGTTCTGAAATTAATGGTAATAACGGTTTATGAGCATATATACTCACTCCTTGTGTTTGCAGGGTGATATTAACTACAACATTTTGTGTTCTCGTGGGCCAAGAGGACTGGGTGAGTTACATTCTTTCTTCTTTCTCTGCCTCACCTATATCTTTTGCAGCTTTGGTACTGTTACAAAAACTCTGTCGTTTATATCATTCCAAGTAACTAAAAGCTATTGCAGTTGCCTTTGGATGAAATACCTAGTCGCTATTTGGCCCTATTTGTCAATTTTAACTTTAAAATCCGCAATCAGCATTAAGCTTCGAATTACTCATGTCTCCTCTCTTCCAACTTTTCAATGATTATGTTCTACATAATACATTTTGTCCATAACATCTAGGGAGGAAAATGAAAAAAAAATCTTTTTTCCATTTTTTGCTGCTAATTTAAAAGAAAAATCAAGAAGCTCAAAAAAGTACAGTTTCTGTAGATAATTTTCCAAAACATCGTCTGATACCTTCCATTCACCTTTTTGTTGAGGTTAATTTTCTCCGAATTAAAACTCTGCATTATAACAGATTATATAAGGTAGAATGGCCACTCTTGTTTTAACCAATATATTAATAAACATGGCAATTTTGCACTGTTCAAAATTTTCCGACTCGGGTTTAAATGTTGGCATATCATCCTTTGGTGACAACTGATACTATAAACATTCCTTTTTAATTATATGTGAACAAGATTAGTTTTTTCCAAAACTTCCGCGAAAAAGAAGAATGATCTGTACGCATAAATATCATGTGGAGAATGGACGGATTTCATGTGACTTTTCATTGAAGAAAAACAGTATCCCCTGTGTGTGCAGAGTGTATCCCTCTGGATACTTTCGATTATACATTGTGCTGCGGTATCGCACTAAGATCTGGTTGGATCTAGAAGAGATTGGTTGGAGTGCAAGAGAGAGACAGTGGAAATAGGAGCTATTTAATTACTCTAGAAAGCTGGGAAGATGCACATTGATAGAAGGCGGGCACTTCATCGCCACAGATGAGGAGGGAGGGATCTCTTCTAGAAAGTACCTCATTGAAGCGTACGCTCGTGAAAATACTCACCTGTGGTATCTCTTAGCGAGCTCTGCACTTGCAAAGAAGGATTTTAAGGATGTGCGCGTGTCCCACGCGCTTGCTTCTTGCAGGTGGCCTTAGATATTTTTCAATGTCACCCAAGGTTTGAGAATGAGAAGGTCTTAATCCTCTATAGTTGGAGTAATATAAGTGATTTATTTGCTGTCAATGTAATATCCTGACTCCAAAATCTCTGAGAGACACGATGTATTTGTTCTTTGCACGATAATTACGGTAAATATAATTGTTGGTTCTACTTATTTTTATAATTCAATACTATAAATTGCAACTGGAACAGTGCATAACTGTATGCTCTCATAGGGTATTGCAAGGCCTTTGTGAATTCCCGTTTTTCTTTTACAATGTTCGCATATCGCGAACCAACATGGTGAAAACAACTTCATATGAATTGACTTGCCTTCACATTTTCATTTTTCGTCTATTGTGGTAGATATTCAAGTTTCAAATTCACTCATGATTAGTCTTGAGTGTGGCCATTTAAATGCCATCACTTTGAGGGTTAATGAAAACTTTTATATTCCTAATGCACCCAAGGCGCGAATTATTCTCTCTATATGGCTTGAATACCTAAATTTAACGATATCAACTTAATAGTTAACAAGCTTAATGGGGAACGGCTCTTGGTGCAGGTGAGATGAATCCGAGATTGCTCGTGAAGCTTCTCCAAATATGAAATATTACGAGAATACTTGGGATTAGCGGCCTGCGTGAGTGTAGAGGGGTGGGCAATCGGAGAGAGCATTGTCATTTGTGAAATGGTTGAGCTATCAAGGCAGCTTGGCCAAAGGCAGGAATTCGATTTATTTTCTGCGGCGATGCGTTTCCCGGCACTCTTGGCATTAGATGAGTGGGTTATATTGTTTTGGGAGAGAAGGAAGCGTAAAGAAAAGAGAAATAGGATGGGGTTTTGCGCTTAAGTGGAGCTAAGGATGAGTTAATTGGTGCGGGTAAAAGGGGCACTGTGGAAATTCGGCAGAGCTAAATGGCATGAGAGTTGAATGGGAGAGGAGAATGGTATTGAGGGAAAGACGACGCTGGAAGTGAAGCGTGGGTTAGATTGTCGGGTATCAGGTGTGCATATCAAATGCCTTCGACGGAAAAATGCCATGGGTGGGCTTTATAATGCTGCTGCTTGGCTAAAGAAACAGTTGGTAGGTGCCAACCTCCTTGCGGTTGGAATCATTTTTGTGCATATCACGTGCTGAGCTTTAGGTTGGACGCTATTTTCTTTAGTTACATTCAACAGTACATTCCAATTATCTTTTGAATTAAAGCGGCTGTGGAAATAATGAAGTAAATATTATTACGTAAATGACGGAGAGGTTTTTGTGGGGGTGAATACGTAGTAATGAACTAAGCATACATTTGTAAGGCTATAACCATAGCTTATTTCATGCCATTTACTAAAGAAAACATGTTCACAGCCGCTTTAATTTCATGAAAGCATTGCGTTGACAAGTAAATTTATTTTTTTATCTAATTGAGATATAATTCATATTCACGCCACGGAAATATAAGAAAATGACACGATCTCTGTGTTGAAGCATCCTTATTTTTTTTAATGATGGTCGCCTCAAGAACATTAGCATTGCGGTACAATTGTGAGGATTTTTATCCTTCTTAAGAATTATCCTTTGGAATATTTAAAACTATCATTTCTTACCATTGAAATTCAACGAGTAACCTCCCCTTGTATCAATAATCACAGCTTTATATCCGTGTCTTTTGAAATATTAATTGATGTAAACTTATGAATAGGGGCAATTTCAATTTTCCATCAAATTGCCACTTTTGAATTTTGCACGGTCGCAGAGGAAATATTAATTCCTTCTCCAAACAGCAGTGTGTGTGGTTGCTCTGCATTTGACAAATATTATGCTCTCGCTGTTCATAATTTGCCATCTTTAATCGTTCTTTGCTAATGCCTCTCTTCTAGAGATTTTATATTTTACGAATGATCAATATTGCATCATTGTTTGAAATTTCATCTCAAAATTTCCTTGTTGAGGCAGAATTAACACATATATACATTGAATCTGCATTTTGGTTGAGAATTAACATTTTGGAGGCAAAGGTTTGTGAAATTGTACTCAAATCGTGCAGCAAAAAAATGCATATAATTTTTCTATTTGGTTACTTAATGTTTGGAAGTATTCAAATCATACGATGATAATCATACAAATTAAGCAGTAAGCCAGATCTACTTTTGAATTCAGAGAATGTGTAAAATGTTCACAAAAAATAACATAATTCTGTAAAATAACTGTTTTTCATATACAAAAGGTTTTTGCTTGAGTTTGTAGGAGTAAAATTAGTTATAAATTTCTGCGGTTATAAAAAAATTCGAAAAATACCTGACGTTGGCTGATTAAATGAATCACTACTCACCAAATATTTTTCAAAAGTTTATTTACTGATTCTCGAATAGTGCTTCGCCATCAAATGTATTTAGAAAAGCTTTTGGCACCTAATCATTTTTTATTCTAAAGTATGCTTTTCTTGGAATTCGTTAAACTGCAGTGTCAATAGTGATGAAAAAAATACGTCGTTCTGCTTCCAGGAAGGTTCTCTCGAGCGAGTGCTTTAAGTTTGTAGCTGTTTGTAACGTAGCGCGGATTGTTCGGTTATTTATCTATGAAAAATAAATAAATATCTCTCACACGATTACTCTTATTGACCTTGTCTTCCCGACACTCCCAGGATTCGAATGCGGAAACGACGCCGACGTACGTTACACATAAATTTATTTATGCCCGACTCGGGCCAATACCCACCACTGTCTAATTCACCTATCGTGTTGTTAGATTGCTCGTTTAATGAGACATTTATTCCCCAGGTAACACCGAACATTTATTACTCAACCACAAGTCGAAATATTCCACCAATCAATGAAACACACTATGAAATGATCACTCTGGTAGAAATAATATATGAAATCAATCCCTTTTCACTTTAAATAGCAAAATAAATTAACCTTCACTTCAAAATACGAAATAATATTCACCACTTTTCTTTCTTTAGGCTCATAATGTTTAAACAGGCCATATATTTCACTTTCACTCGCTGAGCTGCTTCACTACACCACATTTATATAAAATTTACCCTCTTATAACTAATACATACATAAATGGGTAAATCATACAAGGATGTGGGACCTTACGACGATCTTCCCTTCGTTCTGCTCTGGGTTACTCCTTTCTCCTGGCGCCTGGCACCCTGTTATCTGTCTGGTGTGCCCCTTTCTGTTAGCTGCCATCTCTCGAAGAGTCTCCGGGCTCTCCGCTGATCTCCCTAGCCCTTGAGCTATCAATTGGTTGGACCTCAGTCGTGGCTTTATCCCAACTTCCGCAAACTCGTGGTGCCACTCAATCTTCCAATATGACGGAATTAAATACTCAAAATATCGCCTTAAAATTACGCCAGATGTTCTTATCTCTGACAGACGGTTGAACGCGGACTTTGAAGATTTATTCAATGAATCGGTGAGTAATAATTATTGATTTTCCAGGTTTTATGTCTGTCAGATCATTATGATTTCGTTCATTTTCTCAAAGTAAATAGTTAAAAAGTCATTAAGTTAGTAAAATGAAATGAAAGAAACATTTCGTAACCCACATTTCAACTTCCAGGCATGAACAATTTTGTTTAATTTAACGAAGCCTACATATCGCGATATTCGGGCATATAACTCTTGAGTCCGTCTTATGGATACTTTCGCTAGATCATCTACCAGAATAATGGATTTCTGGCTCCACATTTGACATTCTGAGTAAGAGTTCTCGGAATATTTATATCTTCATTTACGCAATATAGGTATACAGCCTAAAGTTGGACTATTGTCCTCCCGGCGGTATCATAGGGCTCTTTCAAATATTGGAATGATTGATGTAGCCCCTGGAAAAAGGCTAATTACATGGTCATTAGTAACATTTCTAGGCGCCTCAATTGATTCACTGTCTCCTGCAGCATTATTGATGTCAGCTCCTTTATCGCTGTATGGTGCATCACTAATTCAATTCCTAGATTAGTTGTGTTTCCTTCAGTTCCATCAACCTTATTCGGAATCGCTGTCAAGTACTTCTAACAGTTTATACGTGTACTCATGGCCATCTTAGTAAAAAAATAGGAGATGAGTGTTGAAAAATAAATCAATAAGATAATAATCTCTACTCGTTTTTGCTAAATCCTTAATGCTCAAATTCAAATTCCTCAGCCCCTCAGTTCTATAATTATGAAATGGAACACAACATTCAATCGAGACAAATACGCGAAAGAAAGTATTTGATTTAGCTCAGATTTGAAATGTTGAACGCCTTCGCTATGGAGGGTTTTTTAATTAAAGCAAATAACCAATAATTATCACTTACTATTATGACGACTTGATTACTCTGTGGTAACTAAATTACATAATAATAGCATTTTCTCAACTTACTTCGTCAACAAAACAACAAAGAATCATGAGTTACCGGTGAGTTGAGCTGTATATACTACCTCATTTGAAATATGCCTAATTGAAACACTTAGAATTAGCAAACCAATATTCCGTTTAAAAATAATTTAAAAATTTGGACGCAGTTGTGTATTTATGGTAATAAAATTTACAAAGACACTTGGAAGAACTGTAGGTGAGTACCTTATGCTAACCGAAGTATCTCTCTGTATATTGCTTAAATAATGGCAGTGCCTATCATTGGAGCATGCTTTAAGACCTTGGGATATAAAGGAAAAAAATACCTCTGAAACATCGATTTTTAACGCGTTTACCCACGATTTTCTGGTAGAAGAGACTTTTTGGTACTCAGTATCAGCCGTACTTAAAAATGAGCGGATCTTGTTGTTACATTTTCAAAGCCTCCGACGGTTGGCTTCAAATTGAATATTTCATTCCGGATCTCTCTAGAGCGAGCCTTTTTCCACTTTCTGTGCGATGAATGAGCAATGCAGGGGATGTAGCCCTCATTCTCTCTTTCAACATCTCACCTCCTCACCGCTCCTTCACTTGCAAGTCTGTTGCATATGTTTTGGCCTTTGACTTACGCTCCTCGACTCCTCCGTCTCTTTTGCTTAATATTTGACGCAATCCTAGATAGCACAAAAACCCTCAGTACAGTTGCTCCCATTCCACATTCTCCTTCAACTCGCACCTTACATGACCTCATTCCGTCGGACTCTTTGTGAGCTCCGCTGTGTCCTCAAACTGACGCAGTCACCTCAACGAGCAAACTGGCCGAGTTTTCCGTCCTCGCCCTTTCTGTAGGAGTGATGTTGCGGGGGAGACGCGCTCTTCCGAGGGTCGGATGGAGGGAATCCTGTCGGTATCCCTTCCCTTCCTCCGAGAGCGGAAGATATGTGCAGCGAATACATAATGTCTCAGTGCTTCATCCGGATCCCCTTGTCTTGTATCCCTCAAACAGTCAGAGAACTTTGCACGTATCCGCTTCAACGTTAAACGGTTATCGAGGGAGCTCGAAGCATTTTGCTGCACCAGTGACCAGGAAACGGACCGGGCGAATCAGGAGGTCTCAAAGGAAGACATACCCCCATGGCCCACTAAGCAGATATTTGCAGGCTGCTCACGGCGTCGAACTTTGTTGTTAATGCTATTGAAATGTGCTTCTGAACGCTTCTCATGTCCAAGAAGAATTTTCGAAAACTTGTAGGTGAAACAACATTTTTTAGATTTTTGAACATAAAGACTTGACCCCATAGCGATAATAGAAAATATTCTGTGTTTCCTATTGTATATTTATTTTGCGGCAAGTAGGATGGATAGGGTCAGGAATGAGTGGGTAATAAATAAATGTGGGTTAGATGCTCCAGTAATGGACATATATGAAAGTAGTGTGCTTCGTTGGATTGGCCATGTTGAGAGAACTGATGCAAGTTGAATAACGAAACAGATATATAAGAGTGAAATGAATGGTGCGAGAGGTAGAGGTAGGCCGAGAAAGTTGTGGTTGAATATGGTTAAGGATATTCTTAGGAGGAGGAATATTAGGAGTCTTAAAAACTGGAGGGCGTGAGTGAAGCAGTATATTGGGGTAAATTAAGCAAAAGAAGTTTGCAAGAATAGGTCAGTATGGAGGAAATTTTTGAAGCAGAGTTAGGTTCACAAATACGTATTTATGAGTGAAACTTTGTGACTGTGCCTACCCCGGAATGGAACGGCGTGATTGGTATGTATGTATGTATGAATGTATGTATAATTTTTATTTGATTTCTTTGAGTAGGAGCATGAATGCGTCATTTATTACTGCCTCGTTGTCATGTACCTGTGGATACTTATCCATTTACGATAATCTTCCAGGTTATATAAGCATATTTTTTATAGGATATATCATGTTACGTAAGAGAGTGAGATGACCTCTGACTCTTTGTAGCGTATTTATCATGACGTGTCTTGTGTTCTCATTTCTTTTTTGATAGTCTGGACATGTTTAAAAATTTTTAATATAATTGTTACTGTGAGATATTAATTCATTAGATTTTGAGTATGAGTTCCTTATACAATGAATATTATCTGCAATTACAATGCTTTTTATAGCTCGCGAAAGTTATATAGCTAATAATTTCAATTTCTTTTCAAAGGTACTACTACTAGGCTGCAAAAATATTACTAAAAATTCTGATCAAATAGCGTGATGATTCGTAAAAAAATTGTTACAACTTGCTAAAGCACATTTACAAAGGGCACTTATGGAATGACATATTATCGCTTCAAACCTTATTTGCGAGAGACATTATGTGAGAATTTATGGTCTCATAAAAATGATGTATCTACTTCTTACTCTGTATTTTTTGCGAACATGATTGTATAGTTATCAGTAGACGCGCGTGTGAATGGATGCCAATTACATAGTCGTTATTAGTCTGACGCACAGCGTTATGTACCGGTCGGAAGCATCGAACGCTACTGAGCGCCCAGTACGGATTGGTCATTAAGTCACACATTTCCGGGCGAAAGTAGCCGTGAGGAAAACATGTGATTGCTCTCGTGTATAATAGATTAATGGAACGGACTGGGGAGTGAAGTAGCGATGCGGTAGCACTTAAGTTTTCACGCGTGGTAGTTCAATCGACTGAAGCGGACGGAATCCATCAGCGGTCGTCCTAGGCTTAGCGCCACCATTCCTATTCAGTGAGCACAACGACAGGAAGAGGAAGACGAATGGAGAAGGAAGAGTGGCAGAGGAATGGTCCATGTATCATTCTCCAAATCCCCGACGAACATGCATCGGATAGTCATAGACTCACGGTCGTGACACAAGTCGTGAGAGCCTCTTTTATTAGTGGTTCATACGCATGTTTTCCATCCCATCCTTTCGTTGGGCCGATTCCACATCGCCCATTAATCACTCCCATTTCCAACGTAAAGTATATATAAATTAAGATTTCGCCCGAAAGCGCTGTCAATGATGAAGCTTCTGCAAATGGAAGGAAAGAATTTGAGGCATTTTTGAGAGCTACATCTACATCTACATACTACCCTACGAGCCGCCGCATTGGCGTGTGTCAGGGGGTGTTAGGTCACCAGCCGTTAACAGCCGTGTAAAGATGTAAGTTTTTTGGAGGTGAAATGGTGACATGTATTATAGGAGTGTATTTAGTTAAGCTCATTTTTAATTGCGGCCTATTATTGTGCGCGGAATGAACGAGTTTTTGAACCTATCTGATTGGCAGTGTATCTCTCTTATTTTATCGCGTCTGTCAAACCCAGAGATGTAGTACGGCGTCACAATAATATTCTCTGTGTCGCTCTGAAACACACCAGTTCCTAATTTCTCAAGCAACCTAAGCGTAGCTTGTAGCCTCCGAGTCTTTAGGGGCTCCCACCCAAATCCCTTTAAAAGTTGTGAGATGCTATATGTTCGCTCGTAGCAGTTTTTAACGGATCTTGCTACTTTCATTTGTATTTTATTAATGCTTTCGGTTAAATCTTTATGACCAGGGTCCCAAATGCTTGCGTAGATGAAACCCTTAATATTCGAAGCTCAATACCGTATCACCCTCAAACAAATATTTTACAATTATGCTCTTCTCTTCAGGTTGATGTCTTTCTTTCCCTGGTTGCTATTACAGACTCGGTGGTTCATCGATTATTTGTATGGAAACTTTCGTCGGAGTCTCCTTCTCGTGAAAACACATTTAAACCTTAAAACATAAAACATAATAATTTTTGTTCGTGGATTTTACAATAAAAGTAAAATCGATGACAGAAACTGAAGATTTATTTCGAAAGGAGAAAAATCTGTCATTGGAACTCCGCTAAGTAAATACGCAGTTCATCACATTCTTCTGTTTCATTCAGAATTTCTTCCGACCCATCCCTAGGGAAAAATCTTCGAAAATGTTTGTTAACTAAGTTGCAATCTGGTTTCAAATGCCTCACAGTCATTGTTCAGTTATCTGAGGGTGTAACTATGCATCGGATAATCTCGATGCATCTTTCCTTGGATCACACCCATTGAAATCCTGAGCCATTGTACCACAATTTTACATTAGATTCTTCAGAGAGGTAATGGATACAGAAAAATATATTCAGATTCAGACAAAAAATTCGTTCTTCATATTCAATGGAACAATTCAATTCAATGGAAATTGCATCAAAATTATCTGTCAAACATTTAATTTCGACTACCTTTAAGGGAAAATTTGTTGTCGTTTGTTATATGTCAAATCTGCGTTGAATATAACGGTTGTTTATGTACAATAATAAACATGGATTGATTGGGCCAGTATGTACCCAGGCAATGATAATAGTTAAATGTGATCAAGATCGTTAGTGAAGAGAAAGCTCATTATAACGCTGTTTCTCTCCGCACGTCATTACCTTTCCCAATTTACTCATGTTACCTTATCCCTGTAGCGACTCATATAGATTCAGCGGACGTCTGCTATTGAGCACCTCGTTCAACAAATAACTGCGGGGTATAAAAAGTACACATGCATTTGATATATCTTTTCGTGGAATAGACCTCAGGATACGACCAAAGAGGATTCGTGAGGGGATTCGAGGGAAACTATCCGTGTGAGGATAAGACGTTTTTGCCGCTGGTTGGCCAAGTGTTTGGTCGGCGAGAGTTGAGGATGAAAATTGTCAACAATATCGGTTTACATCTCGGGTAGCGTAAAATACATTGCTTAATGCTTATATTTGGGTGAAAAATACAGAGCTATTGTCATATGGAGAGGCTAAAAATGATATTTGAAATAGAGAAGTAAACTAAAGTAATATCATTTAACTTAGCTTTGGAAGGACGATTTATATTATCTAAAAGGCACAGCGAATTGAGATGATTGAAATTTGTTTTGATGGCTTAATGCTAGTATTTTGTCTTGGCAAAATACTATACCTCTTCCCTCGATAAGTAACAAGTAATTTGTCTAAAAAGTAGTAATGCAACAAAGGTAGAGGTATAAAATCAATGCGATGCAAGTTAAATTTATAAAATCAATGCAAGTAAATCGATTGCGACGAAAACGTACCATGGCCACATCCACTTCACTTTTTCCAATCCTCCCGTCCGGCACTAAGTGGGTGAAGTTACCCTTTACTAATAATTTAACATATAAACTATATAGACACTTCCCGAAAAATAAGTACAAAATTTCCGTGTATAATCCTGTGACACTCCAGAAATTATTATTTGATTCTAAGGATGAAATTGACATCAATGATAAAAGTAGGGTATATTTACTCAAGTGTGATACTCCTGAATGTAACTCTTTTTATGTGGGTCAAACTGGTCAAAAATTGAATATAAGAGTAACGGAACATTTTAAATCCATTTTCAACGGTGACAAAAAGTCCAATTTTGCTGAGCATTTAATGGATGAGGGTCACAGATTTAATTTTACCTCCAAGCTCTTACACGTTTGTGACAAGGGGGGGAAGTTGGACTTCCTGGAAAATTTTGAAATTCTGTCATATTACAATGTGCATGGTGATAAACTACTCAATGGCGTAATCCCTTCAACCACCTCACCCTTGTTCTCTGTGCCACTACCCCCACCTCCATCCCCTTAATCCTTGAGCCTGGCGTCACCATCTGTTTGTTCCTTCCCTTGCAGTTTTGCCCAGTCACCTCCTCAAAACTTACTCACCTCTCACTCTCCCTTCTTTCAACCGCCTCCCTCTCCTTGAGGTGTCTTATATAAACTGTGCTGTCTCATGGTATTTAACTTTGTAATCTTGGTAATGACATAAAATGGCCGAAACAGGTCGAATTGTGTTTTTAATACATTGGTGGAAAAAACTGCTTTCATTTTTAAGAAAAAATGTGAACGTAATTCAGAATTTTTAAGTGAAGAGTGTACATATTTTTAACATCGATATAACTTTTTTAATAGTTTCCTGTGTCTTTGCATGACCTTATCCCGCATTTTTCTCAGTACATATATGTGCCAAGGCACAGGGTACACGTAATTTTCGGTCGAATGCTGCATTATGCAGATTGTAGGTCTACTCGAAGGTTGGCCAAGTTTACGTTGAAATTCAGAAATTCTCTAAAATGCAGATCGTTTGTTCCGTATTTTCTTTAGGATTTGATGACTCACATCTCTGATTTCCATTTCAGAGCAAGTGAAAAGCGTGGAAACTCAAGTAGGTTTGGCTTATTTGCTTCTCAAGAATAATTTTTCGGCGCTTATTGAAAAACATAGTTCTCATTCTTGTGACTAAAGTCAGCTAGCTATGTTCATACTAGACAGCATATCAACAAACTCTTTAAACCTCCTACAAGTGGAGGATCCTCCAGTACCTAATTAAAACCAAGCTCAATAGTTATTTGATTATTCTGGAGAAGACAGACAACCCAAGGGTAACTCTCTGACCACGTTAAACTTACGTGGTTCGTGTATGTAATACGTTGGAGTATATATTGAAATGTCACAAAAGTAAATTGTAATTTTAAAAACTGCAACGAACGAGCGTGTCGAGTAGCGTTATTGGTTGGGACCGTAACTTCGTTCTAAGGAGGTATTTCCCTCTCTCCTTTAATTCCACTCTCCCATTCCTTTTCTTTTGGGTAATGGTGTTTGAACACTCCCAGGCACCAGCATTCCGTAGACTCAAAAATTTGTCTATTTCGATGCTGATACTAAGCAGAAAAATACATTTTCCCATCAATTTTTAAAATTTGAAGAAATATAGGCTAAATTATTAGTTCCATCTGCCTAGGTTTGGTTCCATCTGCCTATCTTGTGAATTACTTATTTGAGAGAGAGATCAAAGAAGTGTGGAATTTTCTGGAAATCATCATTAAAACTGTTTTTGCTGTTTTCCCAGAATTCTTTTCTAGGGTTGCAATGAGCAATACATTAGCCGTGTAGTTCAACAGTTCAACTTAGAGGATGGAGGATATGACTTAGAGGATAAAGTAAGTTTCTAAATCATTAAAATACCTTTTGACTTATTTGCAGTGAGAAAGTTTTTGCTAAAGTTACAGAGTCAAATTTTATGTAGATCATTCATACACTCACGAGTAAGTAATTCTCCGACAACAATGTATTGCGTATCTTCCCTACTAAAGTTCAAAAATACTAAAAAACCATCTTTTCCATGTAGCGATATAGCAAAAATTAGATATCTTCCGTATGCTTTTTTGTATACACCTCATAAATCCACTGAGTAGCCAATGGAGTAAAAATTCGAATGTGCACCATCAATGGTTATACAATTGCTACGTCCCTAAAGAATCTATTC
This sequence comes from Ceriagrion tenellum, assembly GCA_963169105.1. Taxonomy (NCBI): domain Eukaryota; kingdom Metazoa; phylum Arthropoda; class Insecta; order Odonata; family Coenagrionidae; genus Ceriagrion; species Ceriagrion tenellum. The sequence goes on from OY720636.1 coordinate 23,470,402, forward strand.
CTATTCAAATATGTTGTAATATTATTGCTTCTACGGAGGTTAAAGTTATGAGTTCCCTACATGAAGATATTAACAGACTTTTAAGGGGGTCATAAATTTCATCTCTTAGTGCTAATGAATTTTGGAAAGGGCACTATATAGCTTTATTTAGAACAAGTGGAAAAGGATAAGGTGTATTCGTAAGTCTCTCAACCTGAGTCATGTGTTCACATAACCACAGTAATTTATCTTTGAGAATTCAGCTGGTATTTATATAAAGGATGATGATGTTTATCAGCCTAATAACCAATCCATCCCCCTCCATTCTCGATTGCATGACCCAGTCTCTGATACATGGAGTTGCCCACATTTTGACATCATCTTACTGGGTCCATTTCCCATTTTTCCTCTATCATTTTCCATATCGCATCTAAATTTGAGGTCGTTTCGTTTGAGGGAGTAAACAATGTCTGTTTCTCGCGGTTTTTTGATAATGAACGCCCAAATACTTCCTGTGGATTTCAGATCTGGGCTCCATGCAGCCCGCTCCATCTGTGTTAAATGGCTTGTTTTGAACAATCTAGAATTTAGACGTTTGTCAACTCGCAAATATTCCTAATTGCGGACGACAAATGAATATTGATAAACATTTGAGTAATCATAGTTCTCATTATATGGGACAATTTGATGACTTTCGTTTAGTGGCAGTGAGAAATAGGATTTTTTACATTTATAAACCAAATAATAGTGGGTGAAAGTCGAAGGCGCACATCTACTTGGATAATTTTTCGAATGACACATTTGCCTTTAACAAATCTACACTCCAATTCCTCCGCCTGGGAAAAAGATGAGGCATACTTAAAGGCTAATAAGATCTTCTTTCCTCCAAGAATTTAGGGAGAGTCCGGTAAAACTTTGAAAAATATCCCTGATTGCGCTGCCTGCACTGCTTGTTCATCTATCGACGCTTGTCTCAATGAAGCAGTCATCAGTAAACCTTAGCGAAGTACCGGTTGGTGGTGGTCGGGGTAGAGTGTTGTTGTGAATGATGCAGAGGTTTTTGCTGCTCCAGAAAGGAAAGGCTCCTTGCGCTTCAAAATGTTCGGAGGCACCCGTCGAATACTTTTGAGGGGCTGAAAGAAGTCAAATACCACTTCTTTCCTGTGGATTAAACGACTGGCGTCAGAAACATGATCTTTGACAGAAAGGGTATCGCCCGCAACATAAGGGGAATAAAATCTCTAATTACAGGCATACTACGTCCCAAATCAATAGCATGCGCCCTGCACACATTCCGAGTTTGACTATATTAGTATTGGTGAAGCTTTGTTTCGACACGGGGAAACCTTTTGGGATTCTCAATATTCTCACAAGATTACTCGTGGATTTAACAAAGACTGTCAGCTGGCCTCAAAACCCTAGCACGAAGACAACTAATGGCGTTTGATTGGAATGGTCTGGGCTGTTGAGTTGAAATCCGAGAACTACTGGTTTCTGTTTGTTTGCCAGTGAGAGTAGTATGCTTTTCCTTTCCTTATCGTTCCATCAAACGTTTGCAGACAAAATTAACTTGCATTGTAAATGACTCAGTTCACAGTATCTCATGTGGACGCAAATAAACACACTGAAAGATACGAAACTCCATCTGAAAATCGCCTTGAAATAAGAAATCTCGGTAGTGGTAACTGGGTAACAAACCTGAATTGCGATCATGGTTATTTATATTGCTATTGTTCAATTGTGCTCATGATTTCGAAAACGTGATCGTCATCAAGAAAGAACAGGTGCTTCATAGCCGAGTAGTGCGCTCCCAGAACTTTGAGCATTGCCCTACCAATGCGGCTTGCTTTATGGATGACGATAACGACCACGAGAAGGAAAGAACCGTAATTCCGCCTCTGGTCGAGACATTTTTGAGTTTTGAATTCAATTTATGGTGAATTAAAATGATTTTTACATGACGAATTTTCTCTTTTGTATGTATAAAATTTCATATCATTAGCCAGTCCTTGCAACTACGTATTACATTAATTCATATCACCAATATGTGGAAAATCATATAAAAAGTCATCTACGTTCATTGAAAATCTAACACGGACCACTCTTTTGCTGGCCAAATACGTCTGACACCTGAAAAATCAACCGTTACCTATTTATTTCATTCATGACATTGTATTTCAAACTAAAGTCTTATAAAAGGCTTTTTGTTAATTTTGTATGTGCGGAAAATTTAGATCTAATACATATAAGAACATATTATGCAGTCAGACGTAAAATACTTGTTTATCCATAACTACACCTAATTTGGGTTAAATTTTTCTGAACGTATATTCGTATGTTCTGCATATACTAGATAATGGCTTGTCAGCAAGCTTCCTGTGATAAGATGAAATAAATTTCCGAAAAATATATCAAGATTATTTGGTATCTTAATTCATAAAATCATATATTTACTAATAATGTCATAGTTTATTCCCAGTCTGACAAACTAAGGACGGATTTATATTGGGTCATGAACGATTCATTAATAAATGTCCGTTTTGCGATCGAAACTTCATCAATCTACAAATTGAAAATCGTGAAATATTACATCACCTAGGCTATATCTATTTTAATTAAATCTTTATTGTATCAGCACTTGGTGCGTATAAATTTCGATTTATATTATATCGGAACGAGACACAGGACGCGTCATTCAAAAATTCCTCGGAAAGTCAACCACGATAAATATCCCTTGGTGGTAGCAGATGAACATTTCAGCATATATTCCGAGTTGGGTGAGGTAAGTGAATATTTGCTATAAACAGTCTTTCAGTAAAAATGATATTATTTGACGTAAGAAACATGCTGAAATATACATATCGATACACAGCGCCTGAATGCGCAAATAATATGAGAAGAAGGCTCGAAAAAGAGGCGATTGATGAGTAAGTTCTAGGCTCCGGTAAATGTGAGCTCCATTACAGATTTAAAATATTGCGGTAGAAGATGTATACCTCAGTGTTGCCAGTAAGTGTGTGCTGCTCCTGGAAGTTCCCAAGAATGCTGCATTCTGGCGCGCGAAAAATTTTGCGTTAATTTATTCCGCCACTGTACTTAGAGAAGGCGCACATGGTGCCTACTCGGGATGTATCATCCAATATTTAGCTCTTCTTCTTGCATTTATCAATCCTTAAATTGGTTTGAATATAGATCTCCATTTCCATCTTTTCTGAGCTTTCCTTTACATTTCTTCATAGGATGTTGCTCCGGAATCCTTCCTCACTTGCGCCAGATTTTGTTCCCTTGACCTCCCTCTGTATCGTACCCCCTCCACCATTTCCTCTAACACACACATTACTAGACTCTCGTGTCTCAATATATGCCCCACCAATTCTGGTTCTCTTTTCACAATACTCTTCCATAGTATATTCCCCTTCTCTCTCACTCTCTTAAACACCTATTAATTTTTAACTCCATCCATCCAACTGATTCCCAGCATTCGTCGATAACACCACACTTCTAAAGCATCCAGTCTTCTTCTTTCTTCCTATGCAATGGTCCAGGTTTCACATCCGTTTAGAGCAATGCTCCACATGGAAACTTTTATCAATTTTTTTCTTATATATATTTAGCTATTACAATCCTAAGTGCAATCAATGTATTTTCTAAATGGAATCGTATGGTTGAATGTAAGGCTTATAAACATATGCTCAAAACTTAGCAATCAACATCATTAGCTAGAGCCAAACTATTACAGAAGAAAAGGATTTTAAAACTGACCACATAACTGATATATTTAAAATGTCATTCTACAACTTACTATAACAGCCCGTAATACCTGCGATACATTAGTTCCATAAATCTCCGACCCTTACTAGGTGTAGCAAACCCTATACGTGTGCTTAATAACTTACCAAAAATAATGATAACTCCCTCTGCTTGAAGTGTCCCGTATGATGTTTACATTCTCCTTGATTTACTATATACTTACAATATATAACAATATAATTAATAATGATAACCACTAGTTAAACATCATATATCTCTTTTGCTTGTCAGCATATGCGTCTAAGAAACTCTCCTGGTTTCTGGTTTGACCTTGTATTTTTGTCCTGAATACTTTATGGTCTGCACTTGGTAGCCGAAGGAATGTACGAGGGCCTGATTTGTGCTAGGATGAGTGCTGCACGCCTGTAGTGGAATCACCCCATACTACACTCCTTTTGTGGTGTCTTTCACGGTATTTCGTAGAAGAAAGTAGAAGATATAGAATTATAAAGTAGGAGCACCCACAAACAATCCCTTACTTTTCGAAGATTAAAACGTTTTCGCCAGTGGCGGGTGAATGATGCTACGTTCCCTTTTGTAGGGGAGGTGGGAATGGTGGAAAAGTAGAGCGTAAGGTATGGAGAGTGTTTGCTATTGATCTTTCAGTCTACCACGTTCAGAGCGACTCGATTCACTTTAATATCATGCGAGGAGGTGGATTCCGACAGCAGGAAATGCGGCAGAACGGTGAAAAACATCCCCAGAGACAAATGGCACGACGAATCGAGCTTGCTTCTACCGAGCGTAGATTGGTAAGTGCAGAAGGTGCAGGCTAGGGACATAAGGGGAGACGTAACGGATTCCCAGGGGATGGCTATCGGATTGGAAAGGGAAGAGCGGTTGAGGAATGGATTTCGAGTTTGGATGGCGAGGGAATACACCCGTTTCATCGTATAGGAGTGGAACGATAATCCGCGCATCTCGGCAATCAGCACTGGTGTGAAGGGTTTGTCAAAGAGATAGGATATTTGTATCCCGTGGGTCTTGAAATGGATTCGGGATTCGTGTGTCCGAATCGCTGCGATATATTCGTTAGTTAAAAATTTCGAATTGTAAAATGATCATCCTAAAAATTCCATTACTATGTCTTAAATGAGCAACTATTTGTTCCACTGAACATTTTATAAAGTTTCAATTTTTTTTAAACTGAGACGACATCAAGACCTAACAATGTCGAATATTTCATGAAAATTTAAAAAGAAAGGTGCTAGGTTTTTTTTCCTCTAGGCAGGAAATTGCAGTCAAGCTTGATTTTATCGAATTATTGGGGTAGTTAGCGGTCACCTAATTTTTTAGCTATCGTTTCACTAAATGTGAGCGTCCCATCGTTTTTCGCAAACATGAGAAAATATAATGAAAGATTATTTTTTTCTTCCTTAATCATCATTTAAGTGAAGCTGCATGTTATTTTCGAGAAGTTAGAGATGCTATTAGGATTCAGATTCGATTCCCCATTCTACGGAGCTATGCTTATACTAGCAACGGACAAATTCTCGGGTGAATACATTCTCGGATATGGGGGCGATATACTGTCCCGTGGGATTCCTCCGAAGTTTATTGCCCTTTACTCGTGGAGCAACGGCGCCATGTCCGGTTGCTTGGATCCTAGGATGGACACGAGAGCGAGATAGAGGCGGCAAGTATGACCAGTATTTGGAAAATCCTCATGCGGTCCCCCCGCGCATAGTTATCTAGTCGAGGTACCAGTGACAACTCTCGCATTGCGAGTGAGTATTCAAAATTCTACACAAGTGGGAAAAGCTACTCTGAGGAATGTCAAACCACTAACTACCTATTCCTACTTCCTCTACCTCTTTTCTTTCTTAACTCAATTAAATGCCGAGTAATGTCAAGAATTTAGATATATTTGGGTTTTGATTGAGGAAAGAATCATATGACTAATATTTGGAGTTACTATAGACTTGAAGGCTACTTTCTTAGATAGGACTACTCGAAAAAACACTAGTCTTAGTAGCTTCAAGTTGACATGACGTGGGTATGTGTGCCTCTCCATACCGCATTGGAAGTCTGGCGAAAGAGAAAACTTTTGAGAATTCCGTTCACGCACAGATCAATAATATATTTTGAGAGTGCGAATAAATTCCATTGACAAATACCTCAAAACCACAGCAAGATTGTTATCTGTCAAAATTTCCTTCCAACCTTCCCTTCCTTGGTATCTTCCTTGAAACGGCTCCTGTTCTATTATCTTCTGTTTGCCTCCCTTGTAACACTTCACTGGGGAGTATGTAGATGTAAAACACTCCCAGTTCCCTTTCCTGCATTTCCCCGCGGAGAACAACCGATGCATCTGCGAATAAAGTACCTCGCCGCCCGCAATCTAGGCGGGAAGTGATAGATGCCGCCGAGGAAAGATTAGTTCAACTTGGAACATTCTGAACTATTCACGCAAGCTGAGGTAATCTTTCACTGACTTGAATATTAACGTGAAATGATTTACCTCCTTGAATTAACGTGAAATGGTTTAGCTCCTCCAAAGGGAGACAACAAAGGCTATCGGACTATGTAGAAGAGAACGGATTCACTTTTCAAAATATAATTATAGCGTCTTGGTGATCCTTTACACTATATACAGTTATAAAATCGCCATAATAAAGTTCATGGCTGAATAGCGTGTGATGATACCCGCCGTGTCATTGAATTCCCATTAGCTGGCGCGTAAGATTGTACCCCGCTGTGCGATCGAAAAACCGAGTTTATTTTCGGCGCCGCGAACATCCGCAGACTTTCTCAACTGATTCGTATTTAAGAAGCTTCAGCAAATATCGTGGTGTAAGTTACTTATGGTTATTTCGTGTCCCTCTCAGCTATTTTTCTAAGTAAAATCAGAAAATCAGCGTAAATTATGGGCCGCTGCTTTGTCCTATTAAAAGAGCAAATATCCCTCTATCATTTAAATCTTAGCATGTCAAAGAATAAGGTCTTTTATTTGAAATAATATAACTTTTTATTTCGATAAGCTCGTGAAGAGGTTCTGTAGACTCTTCATTTTGGAGATTTTCAACGAAATCTCATTTCTGGATGATTTTTCAAATTTTGTCCAACTTTAAGCTCTTTTATATTGTTAATGCGGGTGAATTATGAAAAATGAATTGCACATAATACATACTATTTTTAGGAGAGTCACTATGCCAAATTTTAACTTCCTGACTGAAAAATTCCACTTTTTGAATTTTGGCCAGCTTTTTTCGATTTCAGCCCTCTGTGCGCCGTCCGGAGTGGAGAACACTTCTCTCCAGGGCTGGTGGGAAGGAATTTCAAGAGGTGGATAAGGCTTTCAATATGCATGCAAATTCATTTGTCCAAATTTTCTCTCGTTTTGGCCCGATCGCAATCGAGGGAAGGTAACTGATATACGGAAAGACATCAGGTAAAAGAAAATTCTCGTCATTCGTTAGTCGTATCCAACTCCACTTGAAGAACCTACATGGACCTGAAAAGGAACTTACCTTAAAACACTAAAATTTTTTTTATAATTGTCTAAACGAAAAAATGGAAATGTTGAATAGAAAAGATGTAGAAAAAATACGTGTCACGAGGATAGAATATGAGAGAAAAAGGCTATTTGGAAAGCCTATAATGTAATCTTGAAACTGTGGAACAGTTTCTATAGGAGTCGGTTGTAAATTTTTACATTCAATTTGAACACGCCTAATCGATATATTTCCATTTATAATAATTGTTTACCCCCATCAAACTGAAAAGCTGAAGTCCATGTGGAGATTTTATCAACCTGTTTTCAATAATTCACTATTCATCAGTTAATCTATTACAATTCTTATATAATATGCGATATGCTAAGATATTTTCCTTTCAAAATCAAAATAATAATGAACAAATAAAATTAAATGCATTATGCAAACTTGTTACCTAAAGTATTTCCTCGTGCCACAAAAAATGTACTTGGCGGACCAACGTTTCTTTAAAGCAGGAGGAAACATTGAACTGAGTGCTCTCATCCTCATTCAATCTCAGAGTCCTTAACGGCGAAAGGTATATCTGAAGGGACGGAAAGTTGAAGCAAAGAGAAAAGGTGGAAGAACAGAAGGACAGCTGAACATGGTGAGAAAGAGGAGAGGATAGAGGTGGAGAGAACAAAGAGGGAAGTTCTCTCACGCGAGAGGGAAGATGAAATGAACTGGCGGTGGGAAAGTGAATATGGTTAAGCAAATGGCATCCCTCTTGAGGTGGAGTTAAGAGAGGAGCAGAGGGAGGGACGTAGAAAGGGAGTGAGGAGGGAAAAGCCAGCTGGTCTCCTCTCTCCAAGGTGAGGGAGCCGCTGGCGTCGGGGACTAGTTCGAGTAGATGAGGAGATGGAAATGGGAGGGTGTAAGGGAGAAATAATTACCTGGAGGTGTTTTTGTGTGGATGGAAGGGATGTAATGTTTTAGAAAGGGTGGAATGAGGTGGAGGAGTGTTGTCGGGAGCGAACCGAGTGCGGATGGAAGGAAAGAGGGAAGATTCCTAGAGTGCCATCCCATGCCAAAGCTTTAATGTATACATTACATGACTAGTTTGTTTCCTCTTCTCTTTTATTACGCAATTGGCATGTCAAAAATTAAGTTTTCTCCCGCATTTCATGTGATATATACTTGCTACAACGCCATAGTTGTCTTTGCCGGTGTGTCGCTGGTAATTGTCATTCATTGCCAACTCATCCTCTTCACCCCCATTTGCTCTGGGGAAATATGCCTTATTAATCTCCATTCCAAGAAGTTTCCTCGGTATCTAGAGCCCATCCTCCTCTATTTGATTAAAAAAATGCCTTTCCGCAAATCTCATTCACCATTTCCATGCATTCCTGCCGATGATTTTCATAAAACGATCACTTCGACCTCTGCTGTCTGATTAGATCGTTCAAAGCACGGTAATTACTCTCTCACTTTGAGATTCATGCTATACGAGACCTAAAGAGTCCATGCTGACATCTTCAGTGGGTCGCCCAAAGTTCTTGAAATAAAAATGGTTGGTACATTATCTCATGTCTTTTGTATTCTTTTTCTGTATTAGCTACAATTTGAAGGCCACAATTTCTGGGGCCTTTTTTCATTTTTTGTTCTTTCAATATCAGTATCACCATTTGAAACTTGTTCCTTTTATTGCAATTGATTATAAAATTTATGAAAATGGGATAAATGTAATCTCACTCAATGGCATCTTAAATATATTTTTTCCTGAGTTTCAGCTGTTGATAATTGAATGAAACAGGAGGCAGAATGACCTGGGAGGATATTGTTTAAAACCAATCAATCGGGTTTTCTATAGGAGTAGTTTTGCATTATGCTCATTTCCTTCCTCGAATGTATAAATTACACCTTGCATTTTAATTATGAATAATGCTCACTTCATGCCTTCCTGTTGATGTTTTGGGACAAGGTCCAAATTACACTACTAACTGTACCGAATATCATGACCTCGGTCCATGTTATACGAAACTAAATTTTATGTGGGAATATTGTTAAAAGATATGCCTTCTAAAATGGAATGTAAGCCTACCAGAGTCATATTCATTGGGTATGGTCCGTAGGGGCAATAAATCGTCATTGTAGGGCATTACGGAAGTTAGCTACGTTAGCGGGGACAAAAATACAACCGAACGCATTTTAAAAATGCAGAATTTACTTTTTTGAGTAACAAACTTCACCTTCGATTACTCTCCATTAATACTAATATGTTGGTTCAAACGTTTTTACCACTGCGCAAAACGCCTTTTGTACTTGTCCTTTCCGATGCCTTGCAATGCCACCTTCGATTTTCTTTTCACCTCCGGAATGTCTGCAAAACGTTTCCCTTTCAGCTCCATTTTCATTAGAGAGAACAAGAAAAATCGGAATCCGGTGAGTAAGGCGGGTGAGGAAGCTGTGTCATGCGGTTTTTCGCCAAGAAATCACACACAGAAATGGCTGTTTGGAACTGGAACATTGCCATGGTGGAAGAACCAGTTCCCACTCCGCTACAAATCGAGCCGTTTCAGCCAAACAGTCTCACTCATGTAGAGGACTTGGTTCGCCATTTTATGCTCAGGGACGTACTCTGAGCGAGCAATACCAAACGATGAGCGATGTAATGTCAGTTCTGGACGTGAAAGGCCCGCCCGGGCGTTGAATGTAATCGATAGACGTTTCGTCGCGTTGGGATCACAAATACCACTCAGACACTTGAGGTATTTACAAGATGTGTTCTTTATAAGCAGTAGACAATATATCAATCATGTCAGATGCACATGACAAAATTTTAACTCCACACGCTGTTCTCGAATATCAGCCATTTCAAAACATCAAAGAGGTCGAAACACTCATCTCACGAAAACTGTCTCAGGGCCTCGCTATGGAGTGTTCAAGCGACGCAGCTTGGGATACTGACCCAAGAGGGGTTATTTAGCACCCACCTAGTTGGAGACGCCCGAACTACAAAAGCAACGCTCGCAGCGAATTTTGAGCGGTTTATTTTTGAGTCTCCCCTCGTACTTGAAGTCAAAGCTCGATGGTCCGAATTTCACCGACTTCCCCTTCGTGAATGCATAATGGCGATATGAGAATCCGAGCTGAGAAAGCGATAGTCGGGTGTTAGTGGTTCAAATAGGGCGAGGTGGTAGAAATGACCCAAATAAAAAAATTTTAAGCGATGCGATTCCGAGAGAAGGTTTGTCCTTAGGGAGATTTTGCGAATCGAGTCACGGGGATAATAAAAAGTTATCGGTTAACGATAAGTACTTCGGTCACCGGTAGTTAGGGTTCAGGAGTGGTCAAGAGTTTGAGGTTAAGAGGCAAGACGGCGGATTGCGGAGGACTGAATGATTTATAGCGGACACGGGAAAGGCGTGTCGAATTGGGAAGAGCTCTAGTGTGATCGGTATATGGAGAAGAGTCGCTGATTGTGGGCTGGGCTGGGTAGTAAGGGCTGCACATTTGGTTCCGCACATTTGATATTGATGTTGATTTTGTTTTTTTTTTGTGCTAATTTTGGGTCATGGCTAAGGAAAAAATATGTTATATTATTTTCACTATGCACGCTGTCATGTTTCAATTAAATTATGGTGAGCTTTTGTTAAATGATGAGCGGATAATTATGTTCTTTCATAACATCATTACCGGCTACTTACCACAAAATACTTCCAAATTTTAAGCAGAAATTGGCATCCTCCATTTGGAAAATGGCATATCTCGCGCGGTGGTATCAGCATAAAAACAAAATAAATAAAACAAAGGATATGTCTAATTATATTGAGCGTCATAAGTGATTACTTTGCCTGAAGGAATTATTTTGATAAGGACTCTTAGGCAACACTTTAATTAATGGTGCCACACAAACCCGGGGATATTTCGCGGATTGAAAGATTAATAAATTTTATTTCAACGCTATGAGAGGCACAAGATTGATACATGCATTTAGTTAACAAACTCTGAGAGGTAGACGATATGAGCTCTTTTTTAATATGCATAGCAAAAAAATTCTTTAATTAAAGATATGGAAACTTTTACTGCATGGCCAAGAGAAAAATTCATTTCATGATAATAGATTAGATTTTTTTAATTCTACGACTACCGACCTCAAATAGCTCAACTTCAGAATCCAAATTTATTTTCCCAGCATTAAGTGCATTTACATGCTGATGCTGTTGAAATATATTTTACAAAAATTCTAATGAGCTGATTATTGAAACCGAAACTGTCAATTTTGACCCATTGATGTACCAAAATCATGAGTGATTGAAATTGAAAGTCTTTTAAATGTGGTACCACGATGCGATTCGCATTTATCCTTCTCGTTTATTTAGTGCCTACTGATTTTTCTGCCATTCTCATAATTCCTATTTTATGTTTTGCAGCCATCCTCTAATGCCTTATGTATATCCATCTGTTTATTGAGACTCCTACTCACTGGATGATTCCATTTTCTTCTCTTTCGTCCATTTAAGATATCGCGTTCCTCGTTAGTGTATTAATACCGTCGATGCGGATTTTTGATAAATCATTACACTTTAATAATTTTAGATTATGTTATATACAAGCTTACACGCCTGGAAAACTGATCCATTTTCACGCAGAGCGCGAACATGCCATGCTCATCATCCGTCAAACGATACTTGTAGGCGTGCGTAACTGAAATAGAGCGAAATTATCCCCGTTAGCTTTTATTTGAACCAATGATATCCCAATGCTCTACAGTTCTGCGTTTATTATTCCTTCCGCAAGTTTTGGGAGCCACTTCCATTTGCATTTCCTCTTGTGATCCCCAGTAGAAATTTTTATTTCCTCCCTAGTTCCCGCTCTACTTAAATCTCACCTCACGTTCACCGATCGCAGTTTTAGGCATAAATTCTCTTTTTCCATTTCCCTTTTTATATTTTCAATGTCCTCCATTGAAACCCTCAGACTTTTACGAATCAAGTAATTTTTATTGCTACTTCCCATTTTCTCCCATTGTATGTTTTTTAGTTGCTCAAATGATAACGATCGCATAGACCACGCACCCTGCTATGGCGAGCATTTAACACCTTCTACTACAATGGAAATAAAATATAAAACTCTTTGAACTCCTCATAAAGATATTACCGACGCTTTGTGTCAACTCCAGGCCTTAGGCAAGAGCAGAATTGACTGAGCGAATTTTCCATTTTCCCTCTAAATTTTGGAAGATATTCATGTTGATTTAAACAAAGTAATGTTTGTTACCTGAGATCTACAAACCAAGTATCTGCAAATTATTTCAAGCGCTTATCTTACTACAGTTCAATGTTAAATATTGCATCTGATTGCCAGCGAATTCCGAGGTACACTACTTTGCCTTTTAAAACTTTGATACATGGAAAAGGAAAGAAAAAAATAGTGTTTGAAATATTTTTTGATGAAATCTTCACTTCATCAACCTTGTTATAGTTCATTTGGATATTGATATTTGTGAAAGGGAAAAAAAATTCTGCTCAAATAGTTATTTAGTATCTTTAAATTACTGTCACTAGTAATACTATACCAGTCCTATTCCAATATTCCACTCAGTCCTAAGTCTTGCTTCAACTAAAAAGTTTCGGAAAGGAATTGCCCTTTTTAGAACAAATTATATAATACTTGCTTTGTGCTGAATATGAAGCTTGATTTGTTGAAGAGGGATTCCACTTTCCAATGTGTTTTGGGAGATATTAATTTCGCCATTCGGCGCCCATGGATTATTCGATTGATATAAGAATGGAGCTCTGAGATTAAACGCAAATATATACATGGCAGAAAGGCCATTAATGGAATTGCGCCGGAGAGATTATACTGTTTACAATTCGGAGATGTAAAACAAATATCAATACGTTTTGAATACTAATATTAATTAAAAAATGAAATCGGATGAGAAGCGCCAAAGAGCGCGATGTTTTTTTGGCATACAAGCTTTGAGTGAAAAGAAGGGAAGGGGAATTAGACTCGAGGAAATAGAAGATGGACATCGTCCGGATCCCGATTGTTTTCTGCTTTGTGAAACGAGAAGGTGCAGGAAGAGAACGAAATATATGAAGCGAAATCCTCGTGCTCGCGTTTCAGGGAGAAAAATGCGAGCTATCAGTGCGAAAAACGACCCGCATTACGAAATAACACTATTTCTCTCTATGGTTTACAAGTTTACGTAGTTCACTCATAGATTAAATCAGAATAAATGAAGTACGTTTGCCATAAAAATTAGTGTCAGTCCTTTAGATACCGAGATAACATTGTCAGCGTCAAATACAGCATTAATTGCTTTGCTTTACACCCGAGAGGCGTATGGTTGCAGTGCGTTAGATTTAGATTTACTCTGGAATACTACGTTGTATCCTTCATTTTTTAGTAATGCTATGTCTATGAATAGGTTCAAAGAAATAATGACTTACCTCAGGTTTGAGCGTAAGTCTAATAGGCTGGAGAGGTAAAAAAATGACGAATTCGCCCTGGTAATTTAACTGTGGGACAAATTCATTAATAATTGTATACTTTGCTACAAGCCTGTAAAATATTTGACTGGTGATGAAAAATTATTCCTTTGTAAATGCAGACGTCCATTCATTCAATATATGCCATAAAAACCTGACAAATTTGGTATAAATTTCTGGATGCTAGCTGATGATAAGAGTAAATACATGTGTCATGCAAAACTTTATCTTAGCAATATGATTTTCGTCCTCATGGCAAGTCCTTGGCCGAGAGTGTAATTATAATGCTTTATGGAGCCATATCTCAATAAAGACGGGAACCTAATGACAGAAAATTATTTCACGTCAACCGCTCTTGAAAGAAAATTGAAAGCAAAATGTACTAGTATGGTGGGAACAATGAATCGTGCTCGTAAATAAGTTCAAGCAATATTTAAAAATGCAGATGTTCGTATTATTCCACTGACGTTCTAAAGTCTGATGACATGACGCTTACTAGATATTAGTGTAGGAAGAAGAAGAACATACTGGTAATGAGTACAATACACCTCTATGTTTCCATTTCCCTGGGACAAAAAAAACTTCCAGAGAGAGTGCTATTTTATGATGCTACAAAAAGTGGTGTTGACTGTTTAGATCCAATGGCGTGTTAGTACTCTGAGCGAGCTTCAACACGCCGCTGGCCAGTATCAGTGTTTTTCAATTTTTTGGATCTCTCAGCCATAAACGCAAGTGTGCTGTACCGTGAAGTTACAGTGACTGAATTACCTCAGCACAAATTTCTGTTACAATTGGTCTCTGAACTATGCAAGGATTACAAACAGTCAAGGCTATCGCGTAATATTGTAGATTCAAATTCTTCTTATGAAAAAAGAAGAAATTGTCTTATATCTAAATGCAAGGGAAATAAAAACAAAAGCAATGGATACGTGCCACAGATGCAAGAGGCCGGTATGTGATGAATGTACTGCATCGTTGTCGAAGATATGCATTGATTGTGATATCAATAGTTATAATGATGTTCAATAAAAAGTTCAATAAAGTGTTCAAAAATATTGATTGCATCATAATTAATGTTATTATCAGTGTTATAACTTCTATTGATGTGTTTAACCATAAATTGGAAAGAAAAACTCCAAAAGAGTCAAAAGAGATACTTCGGGTGAAAATGACCCCTTGCGGAATTTCTAGGAGGTAAAAAATTCCGGACCTCCGCGTGTTAAACTAACTTCCCGATGAGCTAGTCATTTGACACTTTAAAAGTAGTTCTGAACTGAATGAAAATGCAATAATATGCAGTAATAATGTATAATATAAATATAATAATTAAGGTACGAAAGCGGACCACCTCGTGGCGTACCTGGTAACGGCTCTGCTGTCCAATGGTGGACGTCTGTGTGTGGGGCTAACCATCCAACACACAGGATAACTGGTTCCTAGGAAGATAACCAGAAGTGCCACCTACAACTGGCCCCTCTCAGATGGGGGCCCAAGTGGAGTTGGGTGTGGCAACAGTGATAACACAAACAAGAAGGGAGTTCGTATGGAGTGGACGGAAACCCTAAGGGGCGACCTCCTCGCATGCCATCCTGCCAGCGAGCCCAATCGCAGGGGGTATATGGCAAGGATGCACACTTTGTGGTTTGAGATGCATCCTGAACATGACCATCTGTCGCAGCAGAATCTGCGCGACTATGCCAACCACCTGCGAAAAAAGATAACTCCCCAACAACCGCGTGTTCAGAGGAATACACCACCTGCCAGACCACCCTCCCCGACACAAGCAGTCTCAGGGTTTCGTCCTCGCATGCCAGGATAGTGTCATAAACACACTCGTGTACCGCCGCATTATATTCAAGACGGAGATTGCGGACACGAGATGCAGGGCGTGCGGAGCCCAGCCGGAGACTGAGCCACCTTCTCTCCGGCTGTAGCTATTACGCCAAGTCAGCGTACATTGCTAGGCACAATGCGACCCTGCGGGTGTTATATTTCCATCTTCGACTCCATTTTGGCATAGACGATACTCCTGTCCTGCCGTATGCCCCTGGAGATATTGAGTCCGTCGTGGAGAACGATAAATGCACTGTCTGGTGGAATCACTCCACTCCTACCACCAGGCAGTTGGAGGCGACCAAGCCTGATATCGCTCTTCTAGACCACCTCTCACGATCCATATCCGTGATAGAGTTTTCGGCCCCGGCTGAAACGAACATGGATGCAAAGGAGGCGGAGAAACAGGCGAAATATTAAGACCTGCTTTTTGAGCTTCGGCAAATGTACCCAGGTCACTCTGTTAAACTGGAAGTCCTCATCAGAGGTGTGCTCGGTGGAGTGAAGGGCTCGCTGCTAGAGAGCATCAAGTGCATTCCGTCCTGCGTGGCACAGGCGGTGTCACTTGCAGCTCGCATGCAGAAGGCCGCTATACTTGGGTCCCTCCTTCTACTTCGTATGCACAACCCAACGGCAGCGTAGCCACCAATCCGATGGGAGTCGGACGCGGCCTTGCGATAACTGCCAAATTCCTCTCTAGTCCTCGGCCATTATGACGGCAATGAATTCCGATCCTGCCGAGGACTCGGAGTGAAATGTTACTAAGGTAACTAATAATAATAGTACTTAACTTAATAATACTTAATGATAATAATCTTACAAAAATATCGATTATGTATTCTTATAGATTACTTCCCCTACATGCATATCACTTTTGCCTGGAAGTATGCATTTAGTTGGGAGTCATTGGGGAGTGTTGTTTACTCGACATGGGTCGATCCAAAAATACTTTACGAATAGAATCAGAAATGAACCGTCTTAATCAATTCCCTACGCTCTTCCAATGATATGTGTTGCAATTCCTCGATCTTTACTTTGTATTCAAGTATTGAGAGCACATCCGTAACCAGAGAGATGATGTCTCGGGGTAAAGTGTAACAAAAGTGTCTCAAGTACGAATTGTGTGAATGTAATAAAATTCTAGAAGTAAATACTGTTAATTAATGATATTGCATGAATGCCATTCACAAGAAACTTCAGGCACCTCATTTCTAAAAACTATCGACTACACCTTAATGCTCAGAGAGCTTATAATATTTTGTATTATCAGAAAATGGTTTAAAAACCAGAAAGTCCAGCCGTATATGTGGAATATTTAAAAGAGTATATCAGTAGACATAAATTCTGTAGATTCGTGATTGAATTAACTGGATTTCCTCAAGTCCCATTTATGAAGATGATAGAAAATGGTACTCAACCTACCGAAACCCTGTGGAACACAGTGCAGCAAATGTGAGTTAGAGGACCTGTTTCTATGGCTAAGTATGCAAGAAAATGCTAGCCCAACGACTTATTACATACAAACAAGTTTAATTAGAGTAAATATCTTTAAGAAAGAAAGACGGATAAATTGCTGACGCCCAAGAGAAATCATACGACTGATGAGTTCCCTGCAATTGTGATACTAAAATTCTTCCCTGAAATTCATTGATAAAGAAAGCATCGCTAGGACTAAGATTTTCGTTACTTTCAAAAATAAAATTTTCAAAAGGAAGCGAGAATAGCATAACATTGAGCACAAGTCTGTTTCTGTGAAAAAACGTGAGAAAGCGTGTTTTAAGATATTTATCACTCATTGCATCGACTGACCTCCATAGAAATTCTTGGCATTCTCGACTGCCCTTGCTGAATTAGATCCCATTCTGTTACAAGTCGTATTTGGTCATTTTAAGCTTGAAAAAACGTAATATAATTCTCCCATCGCTAATGATACTCACCATGGCTTATTTCCACGATCTCAAAATCATATCAGCTGCATATTTGTAAATACTCGCCTTGGATATTTTTCTCAGTCAAATAGTGCTCATGGTTTGTCCAATTTCAAACAGAAAATTAACTATCCCCTTGGGTTAAAAAATGTTGCTGTCTCATAGACGTTAGCAAAGGCATGTCTCTTCAAAATGTTCAAGTCCAGCAATGCTGTCCTATTTTTCATGAGATACAAATTTACTTTGAATTGGGTGACATCATATAGGGTTTTTATCCGTGTTATTTTCCCTCCCTTACTGAGAGAGGAAATTTAAATTCGTGTAGTGAAGAGCCTCGACTCCACCCGAGTCATTCATTTGATACCAAAATTAGAATTCTCGAAAGCTCTACCTACTTTCATCACGCGTGGATAGGAAGAAGATACAATTCCGACCAGATATTTGGACTCTTGAAAGAATGCTTTTCGTCAATTTGAAACTCATTTTACATATGATGGTGACAACATCTTCCGTGACCTACAGCACAAATTTAAGAGCAAAACCTACACCTAAGTAAACTATTAACTAAAATTGTAAGTAGTAGTCAAGTAGCTTTGAGCTTTAGCATAGTTTTAGGCTAAATTACATTTTTTCAACTTGAATCGAAGATTTACTACTTGCACTTTTTGTTGCCTTTTTGTTCAAAACCCTTTTTCTATAGAGAAAAAAAGAAAGAAAAACTTTCCCATACCGATTCGTTAGCTGGCTGGTCTGAATTTAATTTTCCATTTGACCTGAGATCCAGTCAATAGTAATTTTTTATTCAGGGCTGAGCTCTGGATACGATTTTCTTGTTAAGCATACTTTCCCTTTCGTTCAATGCAGATTACGTGTTTCGTGTTCTTTATTTCTTGATTTCGCGGGGAAAATTGAAAATTTCAGCGTGAATTTCTCGTGCGTGTCTTTTAAATAAACTCTCTCTCTCTCCTTCCCTCAACCATCCTCCTTTCCTACGATACTTGGGTATCCTTTTGCATGAAATTCCGACGGATAAAATCCGATAATTCACATATCGGACACTATGAAGCTACACCTTTCCCAAAATCGCTTTCCGCTTTACTACCACTCAAACTGGACGAATGAATTCCATTCATCATGTGCTGTCATAATTTTCGTGTTTAAAAATATAATTTGGTTCGTTTCCCATAGTCCCACTTCCGGTTCCACTTCCGCATTAGTCTGTTTCGTTATTTTTCTCACTCTTTTTCATCCTTCTGAGCCTCCAATTCTACGTCCCACCCAAGCACAGGCACTCCCCAGCACACGCCCATTCGATCGGCGACACTCGTAATCCATCCATCAACCAAGTGGGCTGCTACTCATGAAGTGGTGGAGGAGAAAAATAACCTGAGGAGAATGGCAAATGGACTTCTCTGCGGACCTCTATAATTTTTAGGGAAAAGGTAATTTGGTCGATATTTGCGAGAAAAAAAGAGTTAGCAGAGGTTATGGGAGAAACCTCCATCAACATGATATTCAATTTTTTCTCCTAATTCCTGAAACTCATAGGAATTACATTCCCATTCCTGTTATGGTGAACAAAATTCTAAAAATATTTTATCATATAAATTTTCTCTTCGAGACCCGTGTACAGAATTGTCCATTTCACCCGCTAAGACGTTCTTATTATCAGGTAATCAACCTTTGAAAAGGGTGAGGAGACCTATTCAAACGGAGCTACAGCCTGCAGCTAGGTTACTATTTTTCCACTCGTCGGAATCCGTCCGTTACTTTGGTTTGTCCTCGATCCAAATACAATGCATACCTCTCCTCCGTCGCCTTTAAATATTATCGCTCTTCTGCTACTCGATCTCATATCTCTTTCTTTTTCTCCGTCTCTATTTTCTCCCTTTTCACTTTTTATCCCCTTTCTGTTTTCCATTATCTTTCTTTCTTTGCGAAATTTTATAATAATAAAGCGACAAATTAATGTCTCGAGGAATAGGTAGCTGGAAACTAGGAAATTGTAGGAAGGACATGGGAAAGTTTTTGTGGCCACAGCGGCAGATATGTGTAGGGAAGAGCTATAAGAAGTGGCAGGGGGGAGATGTGTTGTAGAGTGTTGGTCTGCGTCCTTACTAGATAGAAAGTGTGGTAGGAGAAGGCCTGTGCGTTCCTGAGATACAGCGGCTATGTCCCTCTTACCCCGTCCCCTATCTTTTGCCGATGTTGTGCAATCAAAGTATGCCTCCGCCCGGGATGTTTGCTTTCCTCATAGGCAGGGATACATCGATTTTTTTATCCGCAGATTCTGTCGCTGTCCTCGTGGACACACGCCATTTCTGAACAATAAAAACGTTCTAGGTAGATGTTCTACCGTCGTCTATGTGGGAGATTTGCATTTTAAAAATCTTTGCATGTCATCTCCTTACATGAAAATGATTAAAATACGAGATTTTGCGAGTATCTATCCTTTATTATCAGTAGCATCGAGATATATTATACGTACTGCTTCATAAAAATCAATGCTCCTATGATTTGTGGAATTGAGTCCTATGATTAAATGATAGTAAATTATATGGTATTAGATTTTTTCTCCAAAATATTGTACCCATGGTCTGTAACTAAATCTGTATCTATAGACTCATCATTAATTAAGAAGAATTTGACGTACACATGTCTGCCTACGCAATGAGCATTTAGGGCCTGCCATGTGTTAGTTTCAAGGCATTGAAATCAGATGTCAAGAACAGACTTGAAGTTTATTCATCTTTCAACAATCTTGGGCATATGATAAATGACTAGAATCCTCGGTTTAGTCTATCCCATCCATTCTCCTCATAGTTTGTGAGTCACATTTACATATTCAAATGATATTTTCACCTTAACTTTACAGTTTTTGCTTCACGTTGTTGTAATTGGAGATTATTATTGAAATCAGATTACTCTATGAAAATGTCTTCATATTTTAATGGCGAGTCTTGTCAAGTTTTGATAACTCAAAGTACAAAATAATGCGGAACTTACTTATTTTTGTTGATTATTGAGATAGGTTAGAGAAAAACGATAACGTCGAAAAGGAGTGAGAATTGAAGCGGGAATAATAAATAAACAAACGTCATCTGAATATTTGCTGCAGTTCAATTCGAAAAATTGCGCCATACAAACAAAAAAGGGTCAAAATCAAGAAAAGATATACTCACAGTGTTATGTCTTTAAGGTTCAAGTATGTATCTTGGCTATTATGGAGTACTATCTGTAGGAACTTAAATTTCTTTGTCGGAGGGCTTATGCTTTTTTCTCCATATATTCATCTCAGTATTTTCTCGTTTCTAAGCGAAAAGTTCCTGATTATTTTCATTATTCACCTCCTTTGATAAGTTGCAAAAGTGTCTCTTTGTCTTCTCACCGGGTTTTGAAATCTTGTCTCTGATCCGAAAAGTATGGTTATGAAAATCGACATTGAATTTTTTTTTTACTCCGTGCAAAAAAACCCTTATAAGTTTTATTAGTTTCCGCCGGCCAAAATTCGCATTCTTCATTGATGTAGGGTTTTATGATATTACAAATGTGACGAACTATTTGCTGGCGTTTGAGATACTTAAATGTCATTACGCTTTTCTTGTGTGAGAATAGAGGAGAGCACAGAAAATTCTGGGCACAATGGTCACACACTATTTCTTTTCTGATTTTCTATACGATACCAGTGTGCACGGGTCCATATGGGTCATATGGACCCCGTGCACACTTGTGCAAAGCTTTCACCAAAGTGTCATTCACTTCACCAAAATCTCCGCAAGAGGAACGTGTTATTTCATTTCGAAAACCTGGGAGGTTTCCATATCAATAAAATTAAATTTATTGGAAGAGTGGCATTAATCGAAGCGTGTTACAGATATTTACGACGGAAAACTTGGAGGTGATAGGGCATAATACTTATATCACATCAATTAGAGTAATGCCTTGAATAATCAAACGTAACAATTGTAATGTTAACGGTGAAAAACAAAATTAGTGGCAATTTGCCGTTAAACTCTTTTTAATGGCTGACGTATTTTTTCACTCAATATAAAAGATGAAGAAGTCAACTTTTAAGTATCGTAGTTCTTGGTATTTAAAGGACACTTGCAATCTGCACCGTTATCGTATCATTATCTATAGTTGTAGAAGGAACTGGAAAGTTTTGGGGAGTAACCTTCATGTCATATTTAATAATTCTTATGGGTTGTAATTATATACTTACGAGAACAGGGATATCTTGATTCATCAAATGCATTTTTCTAATATGATAGTCCCTATATCGGGTGAGAAATAGCACTGGACATTCAAATCAAGCGTTAATTTCAGTATTTTCCTCGGACTTGCTACGAAATTTATGTTTTTTTGGCATGGATTTTATTATTTATGTAACACGGCAACGATGCCTAAATATTTTACTACCATACATTTAATTTAGAGGATATTCTGGTAAAATGAAATATTTTATGTGATACACGTATCCAAAAGTTACTCATTGATCATCAAGCAATATCGCAAAGAAATAAATGAAACGTCCACGCAGAATAATGTCTACAAAATAAATCAATACAGGTCTAAGGTTATATGTCACTCAAAATCTTGTATTTATTCCAAATTGTTTCACTTTAACATTGTTAGTCCAACTTTTTAACGGAAAATGAAAACTTTCATTTAATTAGATGCTTGTCACTAGAATGGATACATGGCAAAATATGTAGAATTAAATCTAGTGTATTTTGCTGCATATTAAAATAACCTTTTTCTAACAACTCGAAGTGGAAATTTGAGATTTGGTTTCTCAGAGAAATATAGGTCATAATTAGGTTTAATTTTTTCATACAATTTTGCCGTTTTATTTTTTATATGTTTTTGTTATTAATACAATATTATTTCTAATTCTTATATCCAATTCTTTGAATTTTTTGTGATGAGAGTTGTGTAGTCTTAGTGGACAGGTGAATATATATAGCCCTTGATGAGAGAAACGAATGGTTCATGATGACCCTTTGATGGAAATATGACTTATTCCGTTACGCAACTTTTTTGCAAAAGATTTCCTATCAAATGAGACTTAAGTTAGAAGAAGTTTTGTCCCTGGCAGTTTTATAGGAATGCCGTCGGCTCCCATCCGCTTCAAGCAGAAGCGTGGGTTTCAAAAGACAACTCGAATGATCAAGTTCGTTTGACGAAAACTCAAAAATCACCGTATTATTCCTTAGCATTGAAGGTTATTATCCGTAGGCAACCGTATCACACAAAGTAGAGGCCTTAATTCGTTGTAATTCATCTCAATGAGATGCGAGGAAGTAATAAAAAAGAATATACTCTCCATAGAATATGTTGAAGGGCCGTGCAATATAAAGGCTTCCTTTGAGTTGACTAACACATATGTTTACTCACTACCCTTTGGAAGCTCTTTAGCGTGTAAAGGAAAACTCAAATCGATGGGATCACTGTCTCTTCAATACATCTCTGCTATTCCTCTTTTATCTCACTCCTTAGAAAAAACTGAAACATTACTATCAAATGGACCACACTGCATTAAAATATTCAACAAGGGTTACTTCCAGGAATATTTTATCTCTTAGGGGTTTTATTGGGAGCCTGATCTAAAAGAATATCTATCAAAATACAAGCATAAAAATCACGTATAAAAACTACTCAGGAACGTTGCAATAGGGACGTTAAATATTTTTATTTCCCTTAACCCACAAGTTAATCTAATTTGGTCAATCGATTTCAAGGAGATGTTGTGGAGCAAAATAAAAAAAAATGAAAATGGGATATTGTACAATCCATTTAGTTTTACAGTGACAACTCTTGTCTTGATGTATTGCTCCGCCATCATTTAGAAAAATGTGCTAGATATGGTACCTGATCATGGCAAAGTGAAGCGCTTTGTAGCATACAGAGGAATTACCGAATACATTGGCTGTGATTAATTGAAAGTAATTGTCAAGTTATTGAAATGCTAAAAGACATTGGTCGAGGTGCATGACACGCGGCGAAGCGAGAAAACTGCTTTTGTGGTAAAGCATAGTTTTATGCCAATGGAGAGGGTTGGGGCGAGAGGATTTAAATCAAGAAGGTTGACAAAAGAAAGAGGGAAGCAAACAAAACAGTGACGCAGGGTAATTCTCAGGATGAACGGTCGTGACGTTTGACCAAGGTGTTAATGGAAGAATGAAAGTAGATAGAGGAATAAAAAAGCAAAGAGTGGAAGGAGAGGAGGACATGTATTGAAGGAAGTGCAAGAGCATGGAAGAATGAAGGACATTAAGGGATAGTAAAGGGCAAATACGGGATCGCGGTAAAGGGTTATCGCTAATGACCCTAGGACCCACTAATGATCCTTTCCCTAATGCGTCATTGGTGGAGATGTCATTTAAGGAAATAGGATTTCCCCAGCGACTCGGAGTAGCCTATAAATAGGGGAAGCTTGCCTTTTGGCGCGGAGAAGAGTAGATTGGTATGGGGATGTTTAAATGAAAGGGAGGGCTGAGATGTTGGGAATGATTACGGTCAAGTTATTTTGAATTAAAGAGGAAAGAGAATTGAAGGAGCAATGGTAGGAGTTTTGCGGTACGGGAACGGGGAGAGCGGAGACTGCGAAGCAGGCGCGTAGCCAGACTTTGATTTCGGGGGGGGTTGGTCGACCTCATGTTTGTGCTTGCCTACCAACCAGGGGCACGTTGAATTCGCATGATTTCATTGATAAGAACTCTCCTAACTGAGAACTTTCCAACGAATAGAAACAAGAAAGAAAAGAAAGAGGCGGCAAATAACGAGATACTGAAAGGTGCGGTTAGTCATAAATGAATACAAGCTGTGTATAGTATTTTATTTCAATGCATTGCTCTCTTATACATATAAGAGAAACTGCGATATATGAATAAACATGGCGAAAACATCGAGGACCATGTCAGGTATACAGGAATTGTCCGAGTGAATGTACAGGAGAGTAAGACCATTAAGTCTGTTCTGCGCACAGCAAGTTCTTAAGGCCGTTTTACACGGGGCACGTAATTGCACAAGCTAATGTATGTGCAATCGTGAATTTAAAAATGCACCGTGTAAAGCGGCGAATTTCAAGAATGCATGCACAAATGCATGAATGCGAGACGTCAGAATAGCCCCTGCTCTAATTCGATGGTAGCATTCTTGCAATTTGTACGAATAGCCCTCCATCTAGCGGTCGCAGAATTAACGACATCTAAGTTCACGGGAAGTTGACTGACGAAAAGGTTCGATAACCTGAGCGATGGGTGTTTACAGTTATTCTCTGTGTGGGAGGATATTTACAGTTACTTATATTGTTATTTATTTAGATAGATATTTAATAGCTCATTAAATTGATCCTCTGTCATCTACCTAAAATTGCGGTAGGCATTCCTGTCTTCCACAGCCAGCTCCTGTTGGACCATATTAAGGATGCCCGTTCCCTCCTCTCGCCTACGGATCCATTCCGACATCCAAAGTGCTCTTCTGGCTCTTCTCCTGCGCTTACGCCTTTCTATGAGCTCTGAGGTACCGATCATAATTCCCACCACTGCTAGCTCTGCAGCAATCAATGCAGCCTCCTCCTGATCCATTATTTTTATCACACAGAGAGAGTGACTCAGTGTCAATATTACAGAATCCCACGATCACCATAACCTTATTTTTCACTGAATGTCAACAACATCGTGTACAAAATATCGTATCTCTCCTGTTTGAACAAAACACTTGCTCTTAGCGTACTTATCAGACGACTAGAATGCACTAATGAATGCATGCTTACGACCACCGTGTAAAGAAGTCACGCATTCGTTTTCGCAATAATCATTGCACGGCAGATTGCAAAATTAATGCAGTGTTAAGTTGTGCAATTTTGTGCCCCGTGTAAAACGGCCTTTAAATAATTCTTCTAATATATGAGAGTTGAAAAAGACTGTTCTGCTGTTGCAGTTTTTACAGGCAGGGCAAACAACATCTCCAGCATTTGTTGCATTGCTGGAAGATATCTATAAGTCAAACCTACTTAGCCTAAGGGCCAAGAGCCAGAAAGAACGCAAAAGTAACATACAGTCGGCCAACGAAGGGACATAAAACAATAATGACACAAGCCAATGAACGAAAATTTCTACAAAATCGCTATTGCTTTAGAAATGTGTAATGATATGCTCTCAGACAAACAGAAGAGTGCCTTGAGAGCGTCTAAAATTTCTTGGTGGGTCTGCCAATTTTGACAAATGCCGATAATACAGTCTCATTTCGCCAAGAAACTCGTCTTTTCCATAATCAAGGTAATCTGAATACGTTGCAAGCAGGATTTTGGCCTGCTTCGAGGCATCAGAATTAAAGCCCTGGCTGCAGGCCTCTTTATTAGGTAAAAAAACAGCTGAAGAACGTCAGGAGACTGCGCTGTGCCAGCAGTCTTTCATCAATCTGAACAAGGAAGAAGTCCAAGAATGGAATAAATACTGCCCACCTGAAATATTTCTCAGGGCTTGAGGCAGGGGTATCAACCCTGTATAGTTGATGGGCACATCGGCGAGGGACTTTTATTGCCAGTTCAAGTCTTGTAAAAGCAATGGCATACCAATTGACATTACGTGCTATCAGGGACAAAAGGAACGAACATGGCGTCCCAGATGACGACTGTTGCCCAGGTTTGTTTCTTTTATCCCTGATAGTACAGTGAGAAGGCAACAACGGTGAATACGGACCTATGGAATTCAAAGATCCTTTTTCATCGCGTCGCTACGCAAAGCGAAGTATAGCGAAAGCACATAACTGTGAGAGTTATTTATAAAAGCAAGGAAAAACTAAAGACAAGCAGATACCTGTAGCTGTTTACTGAACTCTGGTGAAAACCTTGTGAAAATGCTCAGTAGCATCGTCTCGCATTTTCTGCAAAGCACCTTGCAAAACACCTTGGGCAGTGTAAGCTAGAGACATTGCCTGTGCAAGGTCCATGTTTTAGGTCTGAAGTTGGTGACTCAAGGGGAGGCTTATAGCAAAACCCTTGGCAAAACATGCATTGTAACGAGAAACCCTGTCTAGTATAGACCTTTGCAATGTACTTGCAGTCGAGATGGAATCCTTGTCAATTTCGTTGGATATGACCTGATTCAGAGCTTGTAGAACAGGGCTGAGAAGTTCAGTGGAGGTCGGTGCTGAATCGTACCACTCAACCCAACGAGACCCACTAAGTTTGTTCAAGCAAATGGCGGTAGTTTTACACCTCAACTCTTCTACTGCCCAGAAGTCGTACACAGACACCACAACAGCCATGAAATTCGTGATGACTGGAAAACCACATGCATCAGAAACTGCAAGGTTGAAGCTGTGAGAACTGAAGTGAACATAAATGACAAGAGGGTTCTTAGCTCGGATGTAAGCTTGTACACCCTGAAAGCGAGAGCTCATTGAACTACCATCGTCGTAGCCCTGCCCATACATGTATTTTATGTCTATGCCCATGCTGATTAGATTATTCATAATGGCATCAGCTAATGCCATCCCTCTTAAATCTGTCACAGGAACAAAAGTTAGGAAGGCCTCCTTCATCTATAAATTGATCAAGCAACGTATGCATATTACAAGATGTTCTGTTTTAGAGGCATCTGTAGTTTCGTCTGCTAACAATAAAACCCTTTCTGCTTGATTAATCTCTTCCACTAAATACTTACCTATGATATCTTGACGAGGCCTAATTATTTCATTTCAGATGATGTGTATTTGGCATTCCCTGCAGTCGGTTCCAGACGTTCAGCAAGAGCCGTGACATTACTGTTAACTTTGAATCTGAGTAAAGCCCGAAATTTGCCATCCTTTGTTACTTTCTCTTGTTCCTCAGGAAGAATTTCTCATGCCTCCCTATATGGCCCCGTAACGGCAAACCCTGCCGCAAAATATTCCTGCTTCTATTATGGATTTCACTCTTTTTCTATTCTCTTGGACCTGAAAGGAGTGAAATCGCAGTAAAGTTTCTCTTTGTCATTTCAAGACGTATAAAAATCTCCCACTTTATCGCAAATGCATTATCTTCCGCTTGAAGGCGGAATCGATTTGGGCAGAGATTGATTCTTGTTGCTACAGTCTTGTAATGAGCCGCAAATATCCTTGCGTCATTGTGGAGGTGAGAGTTCTGGTGACTTTTAAACATTTCCCTTGCATCTTACCTCTTGTAGAATTTTGAATTGACAAGTTATCTTCCTCGTTCATGACTCATCTTCCTACACCCGGTGCTGGAAGCAAACAAGGATCACCAGAGAGCATCACCACAGCATAACAGTCAATCGTTGATTCGTGGATTTGTGACCGGGAGAATGAGTTTCTCGCACAAATGCATGGGTTCTTGACGCCAAACATTCCCAATACAACCGATCTCGTCGGCATTGTAAATCTAATAGGAGTCATAATGCTCCTCTACGATAAATTATTGACATTACTCTCGAAATGCATTAGCAGCGGCAGTGTTGGCACTAAGTCATTCTCCTTGAATACTAAGTTCATGAATGCCATGCCTCTCTTTGAATCTTGTGAGCCACTCTGGTGAAGCATTAAGCTCATTTTCAAATCCCAATTCCTTTTGAAGAACTTTGCTGTCTCTGTTATAACAGCCCCAGAAAGAGGTGTGCCTGCAGCTCATCTCTGGGTAAAGCAATGAAGAGGGCCGGGGTCTACCTCTTCGTATTAAGGTGTTTTGATGGATTTGCACTTTGAAAGTTATGCAGCATGGTCATAATTCCTAGTATTCTCCATGAATTTGGTTTTACATTTTTTAATGATGCGTACCGTTCAAATTATAATGCCATAATTTCTGAATAGTTTTATCCATGGTTCCCATTTCTCAAGGTTGTCGATTCGTTAAGTTTCTGTTTCACTGTCAGCATAATTTTCATTCAGAAATTGTGTTTATCAGCTATGATATCCAGATACGGGTTGGCGACTTATTCACCGGCCAAATGGAATAACAATGGCACACGGATGAGGACACCAATATGGATTCAATGTGATCACGAAAGGGAATTACCTTCCCTGATGTGACTGAGTGAAGCTGGGTTCACACGACGGAAAATGTCGCGGAAGAGGAAAGGCCAATCACCGACCAGCGGTAAGGAGCGAAGGAATTTTGCTTTTTGAGAGCAAAATGTGACGTCAAAACATAGCAGAAAGAAGGGAACAAAATAAATGAAGCGGGGAATAGACAAAACGAGAAAATTTTTTCACTTCTTATTTGGACGACGTTAAAGCCGACATTAAGAAACCTCCCTTGATGCTACTTTATTGATTTTGACCTCGCTTTCTTAAAATTACTCTCTAGCCCCTTAAATGTGATCGGTTTCCTGTGGTGTGTATATTTGACCCTGATCCTCATTTGATATTATAATCATCCGAATTTTATTTTTGTACACTTGTCCTTTCATCGAGATGAAGTCTCTCTTTCATCAGACACAAGAGGGCTGCAGTTGAAGCGTTTCCCACATAACAGGCGGCGGGTCCGCCCCTTAACCGGTCATTCGACTAGAGATCGACTGGATGCTTTTCCGTTTTCCGCGCCATTCCGTAAACTTGAGAAGCAGTCACTACATCGAAACATTGTCACCTACGTCTGATCAAATGTGTTGAAAAAAGAACCACCAAAAAGTAACCAAGTTGCAAAGGTTGAAGACGAGACCTCTAATGTTTAATTGTAGGTGAAGAAAATTCCAGTTTTCATAGGGCCCCGTCCACCGCAAGAAGCTACCACTCACCACAAACCACGATACGTGACACGCGGCAGCGCCGCAACGCTTGGACGTACAACACGGCTAAAAGATTCTCAATATATAGTGAAGAATATTTTACTATTCCACACTCTTACAGTTTACAGTCTCGGTTATAGTAGTTTTTTCGAGCGAAATTTGAAGTGAAAGATGAAATTATTACGGTCAAGAGAAAGAAAGCGTGTCTAATGTTTGTGTTATAATACATTCTCTCTCACTTTCTCTCTCCCTCCTATCTCTTCTTTTCTCTTCCTGTATTTTTCTCCTTTTCCCTTCCTCTCTCATTTTCTCTTTTTCCTCACCGTCGAAAAATTTCGGGGGGGTTTTAACCCCAAATCAATCCCCTCCCCCGGCAACGCGCCTCTTGTTATCCTCTTGAGGTGAGTCCCCAATGAATATTAAGAGATATGTGTACTATTTCGAGCCTAATTCAAGTATTTCGTCATATGCCTTATTGAACTCCCATACTCCCGCCGCAGAGTGTGGGAAGAGTTTCCCTTGCTAAGAAGGCGTTCGTGGAAACAAACAACTGCTGTGCTCGAAGAAGGAAGAAATACAAAATAAGAAATATTTCATTCGTGTAGAGCGTGGAAATCGATGGATCGGATGCAGGGTCCACAGTAAAAGCTGACAATAACTGACAAGGAGCCCTCGAAACCTGGCGCTAGAGGAGGGTGCTAAAGTAAAGCGGACAGGCAAAAAATAAGAACTTGTGAAGTTTACAGAAGAGACGACGAGGAAAGAACCATATGGAGCACAATAAATAATAGAAGAATGGAATGAATTGGACACACTCTGAGGCTCTTTGAGTCTGTGGTGAATATTATTGAAGGTTAAATACAGGGTAAAGTCCCCAGAGGAAGACCCAGAAATAATTTCATGGAACAAACAAAGAGGAAAGTATAATGGAAAAATTTACAGGAAGTAAGGGTATTCGACAGTTAACGGTGGAGAGCTTGAGTTAACCAGTCTTAGGATTGATCGATCGATGATGTCAGTGGAGGCTCATGTAAAGAGTAATAGAAAATATTTAATGCAATTAGTTTCCATTTTTCATATAATTATGAAGCTTGATGCTTTTTCGTCCTGCGCGTCAGTCTTGTGTCAACATCATATAGTAGTATTAGTATCAGTTTCAAAATATTTCTCTTAAACCTGTTTCCTGATTTACTCGTCAGCTAATGTCTAATTGAATGTAATTTCTAATGAATCCATTGGAATTAAACCAAGTCGTTTAATTAATTATTGTGCGAGAAAGTATCTGTAATTTGAAAATATTTTATGCCCGTATATATATTAATGATAGTAACTGCTGCAAGCGTTTGAGATGCGGGTGTTGAGAAGGATGTAGAAGGTGCGATGAAAAAAGGTGGACAAACGAAGAAGTTATTAGTATGGGTGGCGAGGAAAGGAAACTTCTGAATGACATTCGGGACAATCCGAGTAGGAGGCCGATGAAATTGATTAGTGGCAATGGGCTAGAAGGTTCTGGCATTCTGGCAAGGAAGCTTCTGGCATTCTGGAGTTTTTAGAGTCCGTCATATATTTTGGAGATTTTCTTTGATTTTCACTTTCCACTGGTTGATTTAGTAGTATTTCAGAAAAATTTGCAAGATTTTTACGTCCAATATCTCCAATTTTTGAGTAAAACTAATTAATATTGTTGAACACACTGTACGCCCTTATGTAATTTATATCACAGGAGAAAAGACTGTTAATTTTTTACCCTGAGACATAGTAAAAAGTTTCACTTTAATGATGATCTGTCCGACAAGTAACGACTCAAGCTACGCTGGTCATTGTAATTGTTTTCTGAAAAGAATGGACTCAGTAAACATTTTTTTCCCGCAAATTCCACTTCAAACGCAAAACTCTCCGTATGCATCGTGTTTGTGTACATGTGAGGAATCAACGTATATGTAAATATCCAGGGATAAAACATCCCCTCTAGGTTCAAAGTGTACTTTTTGGTTATATGTTAGATTCGGTGCAGGTCAAAAACAATAGGATTAGCATGTGGGAGATGGATGAATGAGAATATAGCATCTGAATAGGAAAAATATAAAATAATTTGACAACTGCTCTGTTTCGGGTTGTGTTGAAACGCAGAGAGGTCACAGCACTGGCGGAAACCACAGTTGCTCGGCACCCTGGAAAATTTGATCCCTGCGAGCATCCAGGTTTCATGAGTGTGCGAAGACCTCTGGGGTACATTGCTCTCTCTGTTCACTGATAATAAATTAAAAACCGAAAAAAATCACCCTCTCACGTGTACCCCAGTATTTTGCAACGGTCCTGTTGCGGCAGACGTTAACATACACTGAAACTGCTTTTTTGGGGAAAATAACCCACTCTCTAATTATGCCATCTCCGTCTATGCTTTCCTTTTTTATTTTTAACCCGCAGTACCCCAGCCATTACAGTATCTCTGATATTCAATCGTGGTCAGTCTTTTTTTTTTGGAGCCAAAAGGAGATAATTGACATTACGGGCTAGGGAGGGCATATATCTATTGCAAAGTTGTAATTAACTGTTCAAATAGAAGGAAACAATACCAATATAATCATTGGAGATAATTACGTGGCTACGGTTGGTGGTTATTCAATCAGGATTCATTTGTTTGAAAAAAGTTGTGTGAAAAAACATTTTTAAGGTACCAAAATTTGTTGTTCACTACTTGAACAGGGAAATTATTTTTTTCAGTTGCTTTAGAGAATGCCGTCATCATAGAACGATTTCCAAAAAGGAACTCTGAAATACGCTCTATTGGGTTTAAAGAACAATTGCATTTGATAATTGTATCAAAATAAAAATGTAGTTATTGTTTCCAAGAGTGTATTTTTAAGAGTTACACAGGTGCAGTTTTAAACCAATTTCAGAACCTTTACTTTATTCCCTAAATTATGTTATTAATACAAAATTCGAATTTATATTTTTCGATCTTCATCGGTAAACACTCTCTCACTCTCTTCCCGTGCATCAATAAATCAACAATTATATTTAAGGTACACGTATTTAATTAATATGGCTAAAAGTATTTCTATAGGATATTCTCTCGAGGAAAGGTCGTACAAGTAATAAGACAGCAATTCATAACCAACGTTTCGGAACGTAATTCATTCCATCATCGGGGCTACCAAAAAACATGTACACTGAAGGTCAACCACAAAACGTCTCAGAACAACCCAATATATAAAAATTAAAAATATGGTACATCAAATAAAACAGCAATGAAAATTACCAAAGAATCACCTTAAGTTCCCGAATTCACTTCACACTGCCACTGCAATTCTGTCATCATATTCCCGACCATCCATGACTAACTGGCATAACAAACACTTTCAAGCACCACTCCCCTGCCTCTATTCATCGCATCAATGTCTATATGACCTGTCATGGAAAATATAATTCCCCACAAACATCCACATGCCCCTGCTTGAAGACGACTGAACGTTACAAAGTACACAAAACCAAAGAAGAGCCACGATAGAAGTCTTTCAACAAAATTGCAAACACAACATAGTACACATTAAAAAGTTATATTTAAAGGGGAAGATATATCTCTTCTTCTTTCTTTAACTTTTCAATGGCGTAAAAAAAGCACTCTGTTCAGATGAGGAGATTATTTTAAGACCATCTCCGTCATGAGCATTCAATTTTGTAACTGTGAAACCGCGATACAAATATTATTGTCTCCAGCAAAAAGCTGTTCTTCATCAAGACAATGAAAAGTCGTGACTAATAATACGGGTTTTGGCTAATAATATGGGCCTAAGGATTGAGATTTTTTCCAATAACATAAACATAATATTATAAAAATAAACTTAAAAAGTTTTAACTCCTATCACACCGTTGTTTTGTACCACTTGCAGAAATCACTTGCGCAGCAGACTTGGTGTGAACTCATCAAAGCCTATGGCTTCTACTCTTTGACCAACCTGACACAATTTTCAGGAACTCTGATTAAACCGTCATTTTTGTGAATGTCTCATAAACCCATGTAGCAAATATTTTCACCATTAAAAATAATAGTTGTTTAAAAAAAATCAGTCCAGCAATAATTATGAAAAATATATATCGCTACTAAATATAACATATAAACAAGAATATATGTGTATTAACTTACAAAAAACAACAGTTTTCACGCGCTAGGTTTGGAGATAGAAGTGCTGGTTATACACTATGCTTATTCTCGTAGGTCACCTTTATGTTGATTCAACTAAGTGTCTGACCTAGCACATTTATTACGACGAAACTTTTTTGTATTAGTTTTTCTTACGCCTTACCTCTCTCTGCTTTAAAATCATGTCTGAGTGAGTGTAGCTTATTTCTCTATTAATAACAATAGCTGTATTGCTCGTTTTCAAGTATGCTGACTTTTAATGAACCTTAGAAAGTATTGCTCAGTAAATGCTTGTCTCGAAAAACTTAAAGAGTTGCCAATTTTGTGGCTACTTAAGTTATTTTCTCAACTTTTTGCATTACGTTTTTATGTTGATAGTGTGCTGGGAAATTCATATGGATGGAAGTTCTGCTCAGCTAAGCTAAATGTTAGTAACCGCTGCAGGCGTTTGAGATGCGGGTGTTGAGGAGAATGTAGAAGGTGCGGTGAAAAAAATGTGGACAAACGAAGAAGTTATTAGTATGGGTGGCGAGGTAAGGAAACTTCTGAATGACATTCGGGACAATCCGAGTCGGAGGACGATGACATTGATTAGTGGCAATGGGCTGCTTAGGCCTGTGGTCTAGGAAAGAATGTTAGGAAGGAGAGGAAGGGGAAGAATGTGAATAGGTTTAATGGAAGGATTGAATAAGAGTCAAACTAATACAGAGGAGAAAAAGGAAATACTAGAGACAGATTGGACACTGAATGTATAGAAAATAATGGACTTTCAATGAATTTCAACAAATTCTACCTTTTATCAGTAGGATACTTGAAAAAAATTAAGTTAACTAGTTGTCGGTTAAATTAAAATTGACCCTAGTAAATATAAACAGATTTTCTATTTTTTTATCATGTAGATAAATAAAATAGTTGTAAATTGAATAACTAGTAATCCTATATATATAATTGAGAGAAAATACTAATTAATTTCTAGATCACAAGCAACATATTTTCGCAGCGACTCTTTACTAAATTAAAGTTTTTCGGGGTTTCTCGCTGCGTAATGAGTATTTCAAATGGAATCAACATTTCGTTCTGCATTCTGAGGCGGAGTAGTATATTTCGCAGATGGCTGTATATCCCTAATTTTCTTAACTGTACCAAATCTGGTCTCAATCCTAGCTTGTCTTAGGATGCGAGCTATGTGGTCCGTTGTACCTGAAACGTATGGTAGCTGGACGAACGGCTTGATCTTTGCATTCTTCTCGTTGTCCTCTCTTT
Organism: Ceriagrion tenellum; assembly: GCA_963169105.1. Classification (NCBI taxonomy): domain Eukaryota; kingdom Metazoa; phylum Arthropoda; class Insecta; order Odonata; family Coenagrionidae; genus Ceriagrion; species Ceriagrion tenellum. The sequence continues at coordinate 23,505,001 of OY720636.1, forward strand.
TTACATTCAAGACTCTTGTTATGAATGAGTGACAGTACCCATTTTCTTTTAAAGTCAAAAGAAGGATGATAAAACATACAAGAGACTAACCAAGGATCCTACGGCAAAAACGGAAATTCAAAAAGTCATCTATTCCAAAAGAAAATCATTGGATAGTACTTCCCTGCGCATCAAAAATTCCACGCTTATACGGACTCTAAAAATTCACAAAGAGGGAGTACCGCTAAGACCGATAGTGAACAACATTGATTCTACAGCATACAAATTAGTACAATTTATTTCCAGATACATTCAGTCCTTCGCGGGATACTCCAATTCATATTGTTACGGATCGGTGTGATATGGAAGAAATCACAACTCAAGTTCTGCGACAGCACTAAAAAACTCCAACTTTACTTACTTATACTGTAACCAACATAAATAACCCTATCAACAACATTCACTCATTGCATTTCATTGATTCATTACAATATGTTTAAAATTCGACGCATTTCATCGAACTTCTGAGGGAAATAAAAGTGTCACACGAAGACATCTCAGTAAGTTTGCACGTCGTGTCCCTTTTTACAAAGGTTCCAATTGACGATTCAGTAATTATCCTCAAGAAGTTAACGGAAAAAGGGTCACCGGATTATGTCCCCGAACTTGCCGAATTTTGCTTAAGAAAACAGGTATCATTCTTAGAACAGGAAAATATATTCTCAAAGAGAAGGGGCAGCAATGGGCTCTCCTCTGCCACCAGTCATCGCTAATTTATTCATGGAGAAATTTAAAAACAAGGCTCTGGCATTCAGCAAACTAAAATCATCCTGCTGGTTTCCGTACGTGGACGACACTTTTGTTATTTGAACACACGAAAAAGAAGCTGTCAAAAGTTTCATGATAACCTGAAGGGCATGAAAAAACTTCCAATTCACAAAAGAAGTCGAAGAAAACAGTTCCTTTGCTTTCCTTGATATACTAGTCAGACGAAAGCAAGACGGAATTCTTGGGCACTCGGTTTATCGGATGAAGACCTACACAGACCAATATTTTAACGCAGCATCCCATCAACACCTTTGCCAGAAGTCCAGTGATATTAAAAGATTACATCATCGAGCCAGCATAGTATCGGACAGCGAGAATTATAAAAAGGAATTGGAACACCTTCTTTCGATTTTAAAAGAAAATGGGTACCGTCACTCATATTTAATTTAATTTAATGTGCCTTATAAATATTGTAGAAATCGAATAAGCTATTCTGCATTTTTTAAGGATTGACATGTATTTTTATTTCTGTTAAAATATTATGTACTGATAATTCATTAACTTTAATGAAAATGATCATTCACATTTAGATCATATATTTTTTATTACGATAGCATAACACTTTCTTTGGTAGTCATAGTTCGTTACTGCATTAATGAAGAAAACTTCTATACTGACTATACTGTAGAAAAGGTGAAAGTAGAACGTAATCTCTGAAAAACTGTTGGAGATACGGTAGTTCACTGTTATTTTTTTATTACTCAGGGCTTAAAAAATATAATTCAACTCAAATATAAAATGTATATATGTATATGTCACTTACTGTATTTTATCTTAGCTGGGCAGAATTGTTGCAATATGGATGTTGCGTGTAACACTTTTGCAGAATGCACAAATATCATATTTTAAATATATACTGCATCCATAATCACAATTTTGGTGAAACAATAACCATTTTCTGTCAATTCTTTACAAAATAGATCTCTCTTCACCTATTCTATAACACCGTTGAATTACCTATGAACAATATTAGTTCATTGTACCCTCATGGTATAAATATAAATAAATAATACAGAATGGTATTTTTAGCCGATTTTATTCAACATTACGTGAATATAAATTTACTGATCAGTTGTGCATGCATATAGCTCAATATTTGGCATTCATGTCAAAAAACACAATAATTTTTACAAGAATTTTACAAAGTTATTTATCAAAATACAAATACAAAATATCCAAAACAAGTGTGATACATCTATTTGAAAAAATAGTACATCAAATGCAAATATTTTTAAGTTTTCATATAAAAATGGATAATAACTAGGCTTTCATGGCTTAATGTTTACATTTTTGTCTGAAATACATTGAGTTGTATTTTTAATTTTAAAAATATATTTTAATGCTTCCTCCAGGATTATTCTGGTGTGTAATGAAGTGATCCACTGTGAATGCATTCTCTGAAAGAAACAAAAACGCATTGGCATGACATAGCCCTTTCATAAATTACCTTGGAATATTTATAACAAAAATATTTCTTAGAAAAATGTACCTTAATGAGCAGTAGCATTGCATTTTCTTAGGAGTTTAATTTAGAAACATTATTTTTACCCCAAAAGAAAATCCCATGAGTTTGTAAAGTTAAACTAATGTTTTGAATTTTTGAAACAAGTGTATCAATGAACTGAAACTAATATTTGCTTACTGAATAGAAAGCTTGGACGCTTGTAGGAATCCCCGATCCCAGATGACTTTATTAATCCGATTAAGTGGATGCTAATTATTCATCCTTAATGATAGTATTTAGGAAAAAACATTCCTGCCATGATAGCGATATAAGACTATGTCACAATGATGCTCGCTCATGCAATGAATGGATGCCAATTAGTAGTTCAAACAAAATTAGAGAACTTTTTCTTTATTTACGTCTTAATTTCATAACATATGTATGTCCGGATAGATACATTGGATTTATTAATAAGCAAATAAAAACACCTCAGCAACATATTTCTGGACTCAATGTCTATTCTCTCCGAATGGTATTCTTTTGTTCGCGGGGAAAAGCTTTTAAGGCGAGTATTACTTTTTAAATCAAAGGAGAAGTTCCTATTGGCTATTTATAGGTTAATTTGGGGTCGCAATTCTGTGATTTACCTTTGATAATAGTTTGGATTGCATCAAACAAAAATAGGCAGTGATTTCAAGCTGGTACCATTCATCAACCACTATGACTCATACTGATTTTTTCTCCTTACCACTTGATGCCATGTCAAAATTAAATACGATTGCCCATATGGCCCGTAATAGTGTAAAACTAGTCTATAAACTACTAAAAGTAGTGTCTGAAGCATTTCCATATGATTGTTAAATGATTACCGGTCATGTGTGTTCCTGGCCCACGACTACTGCCGGGCAGTCAAGATTTTTGTAGACATCCCTGTGGTTTTTTGTTTAATGAACACCGACATTTCGCAACCAAGAGAAAAAATTGAGTCATGGTCAAAATGATAGAATAATCCGGGATGATCACAATGAGGAACGATTTCAAATACCTGAAAACAAGAGTAATTTAAGTTATATACGATTAGACTGTTGCTGTCATAAAAATTCAAAATAATTCGATGAGTTAAGCTACCAAGATTCCCTTACCTAAATATCCTATTTAACTCTCGGAATTATCATACAGACTGCTGACCACCTTAGGGCTTAGTTCATCATGATCAACAGTTAAAGCCTCACGGTAGTCTCTGGAGATAAAATTTGCCACAAGTCTCTCTGTTGCCGCCAATATTTGCTCCGAGTTCCATTTAGCAGTTTTGTAGGCTTCCAACAGCTCTTGCGTTTGAGGCTCAAGAGTTGAGGGGGCACTCAGAGGTAGAAGAAGGCGAATAAAATGTCATCCTGCAAGCCACACATTTAGCCTCTCATTGTGTCCAACACAGCGGCCTTCTATGCAGGGACTGGAGGAGTGGTCCACCCCGAATGACTCATTACGCATTTCAAAGGGCAAGCTCTGCAGACAGTCATCTTCGCTGGCACAGGAGGGCTCCATAACTCCGACGTCATCAACATCTGATAATTTAAGGGTGGTTCCACCAACAGTAACAAACTTTTGCCTCCGAAAGTCATTCATTGCCAAAGATCCGAGAGGAGAATGAGCTAGGCGGTGAAGGATTCGAGCCATCCCAAGAGACAACTGCAATGAAGAGGGAAATATTTTCCATTACTATCCTGGATACAAAATAACAGCCAATCGCAGTACTCATTGCAACTCAAACCAACAGTTACCAGTTGCAAACAGATAAACATTAATGACTGTTTTTTTAATTTTTTAAAACGGTCAGTAATTTTAAAAAGGTTTCTATAAAAATATCCAATGCATTATGCGAATACTACTGTGTTTAGAGCAGTCTCGGCTATGCAGTCCCCGTTTTCAAAGCCAGAGTTCAAAACACTACAAAAAAGCTAGGATATTATTTGAAGCCAATGATCTTTCAATGAGGGTTTCACTAATTGGTATCACCGTCCCACCAAAGATCCGGTCAGGTCAAATTGCATAAAACTCCTTGCACTCCATCAGTGATTGTTACCACACACCTCTCTTACAATGTGCGATTGTTGGTCGGTCAATGGAAATAAGGTTCAAATTGTATGGAAAAAAATGTATGAACTTGTATGTATCTTGGAATTACCTTAACATCTGATATATCGTGGGAATTACACATACCAAATATATGTAGCGCAGCAGTAAAGAAACTAGGTTTTGTTAAACGTATCATAGGAAGGTCCTCGGATGAAAAAGTCAAAGAGAAATGCTACTTCGCTCTGGTTATGCCACACCTCGAATACACTGCGAGCATTTGGGACCCTGGTCAAATAGATTTAACCAAAAAAATTAATAAAATACAAAGGAAAGCAGCGCAGTTCGTTAAAAACTGCTACGAACGTACATATAGTGTCTCACAACTTTTAGAGGGATTAAGGTGGGAGCCCCTAGAGACTCGGAGGCCGCAAGCTAAGCTTAGGTTGCTTAACAAATTCAGAACTGATATTTTTCAGAGCGACATAGAGAATAATATCATGATTCCTCACTACATCTCTAGGTCTGACAGATGCGATGAAATGAGAGAGATCAACTGCCGAACAGATAGGTCAAAGAACTCGTTCTTTCTGCGAACAATAAGCGATCACAATAAAAATTAAGCTCACAAAATACACTCCTATAACTCATGTTACCATTTCATCTCCAAAAAAAAAACACGGCTGGTGACCTAACACCCCCTGCCACACGCCCATGCGGCGGCTCGCGGGGTATTAAGTAGATTTAGATGTAGAAACTCAATTATTCCATAGTCAATCCCATCTTTCTATCTATTTATTGAATCTGATTTTTACTCTACCTCAGTCTATGACTTCTACCTTCAGTATTATCTTCGATTTTATTGTATCGTTTCTGGAAAACCAAGTCAGTCCACAATGACGCAAAGAGTTACTTAAAATTAAGCTTATAGGCTCAGATATTCAGCTATTTGGGTGGTTTGATCTTTAATGCGGGCACTCATTCCAATTCACCCGATAAATAAATTATTGAAGGGCAACATCAATGCAGCAACACAAGTATGTGAACTGGATAAGCCAATTAGTAAGCCTTATTCATTAATAAGTGACTTATGGAAATTATTGACTGGTCCAGTTCCACATCCCTCTGTAGATTAGCTACTGATTCTGTGGGCACCGAAAATATAATATTAATAATGTAGGGAAAGTCATTATTCATTATCTATTGTGAGACAGCCGGAATAAACAAGCATTGAAGGCCGTGAAGATTCAGTTCTCTTGGACTCATGCGGAGAACGTACAAAGGAAAATAGCATCCCAAAGTAAATATTTCAACAAATAGATCGGAAAATAATTAAAAAGAATTAGGAAAACCAAAGTTGAGTGGAATTAAATTTCGTTTTTTCGAAATGCTTTTAATTTTCTGAAGAAATTACAACTTGGCTGTCTCCATATGAGGGTTTATTTTTACTGACCATGGTTTTGTCACAGAGAAACATCTACATCTACATCTACGTCATACCCTGCAAGCCACCCAAAGGGTGTGTGGCAGGGGGTGCTTCCACACCAGGCATGCATGAATGATACGGTAGAACGCCGAAATTACATTGAAACCCGCGTACCACACATGCAAAGCGCCAATTAAAAATCTACTAACCAAGAAACATTCTATCGTCAATCGTTCCAACATGCAAGGGATACAAAGACTACTACTACATATTCAAAATATCATGCATAAATAAGAACATCAATATTTACATCATGCATAAATAAGAACGTAGAGAATATAAAGAGAAAGATTTACTGTCTGCCTATTGTCATAATTCGAACTATTCATGACGACGATCACAGCTGTTATGGTCCCGAATGGTACGCGGCAAAAATGACATTTTATACCTATCGGTTCTACATTCTAGCTCTCTAATTTTATTGGCGCGTTTATTTAGTAACATTATCAAGGTAAAAAAATTAAAAAAAAATGAGCAGTATATATAGGCGAGTCAAGTGATGGGGGAGGTGGTGGGAGGGTGTTGAGGACTGGGAGAGTTCAGGTGCTGAGGGGGATGGGAGGTTAAGGGGAGGTAAGGGTTAGGTGGCGGTTGGGCTCGGTGTTCGGGTCTCTCCGGGCGGGGAGGGGGAAGGGTTGGATGAGCAAGAAGGGAAGTGGAGGAGGGGAGAGCGAGAGGGATAGAGGTGGTAATTGACGAGGTGTCATCAGTCTCCTCTTCTCCACTTTCCTTCTTGCTCATCCAACCCTTCCCCCTCCCCGCCCGGAGTGACGCATAGCCCAACCGCCGAGCCCAACCGCCACCTAACCCTTACCTCCCCTTAACCTCCCCCCCCCGCCTCAGCACCTGAACTCTCCCAGTCTTCAACACCCTCCCACCACCTCCCCCACCACTTGACTTGCCTATATATACCGCTCATTTTTTTAAATTTTTTTGCCTTGATAATGTTACTCAGTAACGAAACCATGGTCGGTAAAAATAAAACCTCATGTGGAAACAGCCAAGTTGCAATTTCTTCAGACGCTCTTACTATAAAGGATTTCCACGAAGTCACGCCTGCTACCATTACTTATGCTTTTTATTTAAATTTAATTATGTAGGATAAGAACAAGTGCCCGAAATAAGTTGAATTCATATATACTAATTGAACGACAAATGTTGAGCCCTGGTAAAAACCGGAAGTTTTATTTTAGCATTCAACGTGGAACACTGCTTTTCTGCATCTTAAGTATAATGTTTTGGGGGATAAAATGTTTCTCAAAAGCATATTTTATCAGGTTCATCAGAAAGACATCATTAAATGAAGAATTAAGCAAGCCGTATATTACTCGTGAAATATTTTTTTCAACTATAGTTCTTAAAATATGTACCAAACGCCCACAGTTTTTAAAAGTGAAAGAAATATGGTATCATGCATGATTTTTTTCCCCTGGGAAAACTCAGTAATCAATCATTAGGCAGAATGGGTTAGTCGATGCAATATTAAGTCTATTTTGAATAGGTGGATACAAAAGAATACGAGTATCAAGCTTGAGGGTTCGATGAACATCAGAGTGTATTTCCAAATGACATACCTTAAAGACTTCCTAAGGGGAAAGGTCGAGTCACAGAAATTTTCACGGTTCTACTCACTCTTAATCGATCCTCCCACGATAGTTGAAGCAATCTTATAGTATCCAGTGGTTCACCCAACTCCGTAACCATTGCAACAGGACCAAAATCAGCTATAGGGATGCATGATCCCAGAACCTGAAAAAGGAAACATACTTTTAAGCATGGTTAATGTATAAGAGCAAAGACCTCCCTGTTCATGGATAGTCGTAGCGGATGTAAGAATGAGGAAGAGAGGAAGGAGAAATTACATTCAGTAGAAGGATATCAAACGATATGAGCAGTAGCTGTCCGTCTGCCTTATGAAAGTGAAGAACGGTAGTCAGCATTTTGACTAGAGATTGCCATAAGATGGTGGCAAATGATTGAATGAGAATGCAATGGTAGGGGATGAGGAAAGGAGCTCGATGCAGCGCCATTGTATCACTGCATGACTCGAGGAAATATATATATTATGGAAATATGGGTGGTTTAGAGGAGAGGAAAGGTGCAAATAAGAAAAACATGAAAGTGGGAGGCCAGAACAGAGAAAAATAGGGTACGGAGAGAGTAAAGCACCAGAAGACGCTGCAATGTAGGTCAAAGAAATGAAAACAAGAAGCTAATGGGAAATACAGTCCAGTTGGACTAGACGCTGATAAGTGGAATAAAACGCTTACAGAAGACGGTGTAAATACGAAATTTCCATACGTAAGGTATTAGGAAAAGTATATGTTAGTTGATTTGATATTCGATAAGGCGACAAGTAGTTGACGTTGCTCTGCACCAATTTATTATTGGCTGGGTAGATTTCTGAAAGCAGGGATGAATAAGAAAAGAAGAAAGGAGGTGAAAAACCTCATCTGCGGAATAAGCCTACTAATAACATAAGGTCCTACATAAAGTTTCCTCCAGGAACAGATCGACGCTGTTCTGTTTGTGATACAAAACTTTTCATAAATATCCTCATCGAGACCAGTAAATTTATGCCAATCATGCGATTCAAATCCTGGCCCTTGGGATGGGAAGCCAGCGTTCTGGACATCAAACTAACCCGAACTCAGAGAGTTATGAGTGAAAGTGTATCATTCGCCTGGAGTTTAACATGCAGGAAATAATCAACGAACCGACGAGAAGAATTTTTTTATTGTCAAATACCCTGAATATCACCCGAGGGAAAAGGATGCAGTCGGTCAATATTTATTTATTTTATTCGTATTTATGATCGGTTGTGCGTCAAAATTAGTTTTGGATTGATTCTGTCTGTTGTCCGGCTGTTTATTTTTTCTGCTGGTTGTTTATTTTGAATAAAATAAATAGAAGGGATGATGGGATTGGTGTAACGGCTGTCTCACATGGCTCAATAAATTCTGTCCAGATTCCAGAATTGGATTCCCAAGAGATTTTGAATAATTCAGGCATTCCAGACGTAAATAGAATACAATGCACCGAGTCGCCATCGCTCGGAAGGCACGCCATACCGCTGGACTCTTAATGTGTCTTTATTAGCTCCTTCGACAGTAACTTGATTATTTCCTGCCGTTTTTTGTCGATGATTTTCTAATGGATAGGCTCACGTGAGCCGAAATATTATAGTGAGAAAATGTGGTAGAGTTGGGTACGCTATGGTTACCCTCAAATGAATCACTATATCCTGCGAGTTCTTTTTTTAGATAACAACGTTAATTATGGAACAAAAAAAAGACGGCCCATTTTAATAGAAGAATGGGAATTTAGTCGATTTTCAGGTAATAAAATAATCTCTATAAAGATAAGCAAAGGGCATTGCGGAGAAGCGTTTTGTAAGGAAATGTGGTCGATACGGATCCGTCGGTTATATCAAAAAAGAGGGGAAAAAAGGAACAGTTAAACTAATACGAATAATTACAGAAATTCTTTGTATTGACTTGCATTTAATTCCGTTTGATGTATGGTATTGGCTCCTGCCGGGATAAAGGAGTCCTACGCATTACGATGCCGCGTATCATTTTTTTCTTATTTTGCCGCGAATTGTGGTCCTGATGCAAGAGTTTACATATACTAACAGCATACTATTGATCAGAATGCAGTATTTTGCATGGATAAGAAGTTTATTATTTAGAAAGCCTTGAGATTTTGCTTTATCATTTCATGCGCAGCTTTACCCGGAGCCACGCTGAAAATATGTGGTTTGAATTATATTGAATCGCACTCGAATACAAATCCAAATTATATGATGACTTTCTCTGCTTTCTTAGTTGAGTGTCAGGTGAGCAAATACGACTAGATGAGGTGTCTACATGAATTTAATGATTTCGCCGTGTTCATTTGCTGAATCTGGCGAAGTTTTCCCTGGCATCCCAGGCAGCGTCTTCGGGGTTGAAAAGTGGATCTTCGACCGGACTACCTTCGATGTGAGACGACGAATTGAATGCCAACAAAACAGCTGTCAGATACAGTCAACGAACGTGGTGAAATCCCGGAGGCACTGCAACTTTCTTTCAAAAACGCCTACTGATCGGTGCTGTGGAAACCAAAAAACTCACGTGACTTTAAGACGTTGAATATGTATGAATTAATAACTGTGGAACGAATTGTCGGAGAGATTTACTTGGGTAAGAACGAAGGTGGATGATGGATTGGAGCATACGTGGTCATGTACGTGCATGTAAAGGAATTGGCGAATGAGAGTTCAGAAGAGAATTTGAAGGGAAGAGGAAAACAGTGAAAATAAGAACCAGAAGTTGGTGACGACAAGTATATACGTGGATTTAAACGGAAAGCTATTGGGTTTTGGTATTGGGAGAGACTTGGACTAGATAGGAAAGAATTTATGGGCAGGAGGTAGATCTCCGTAATCAAAAGAATGCAGAACGATCTCTGTAAGTAGATCTCAGGAATGAATGCAGACGATGAGCGAGGATAGTACCGCCCAAAATCTTTTATGACTCTCAATGCATCGTAGTCATTTCTAATATTTTTACTTTTCCAACCCATCTGATAAGATTTTACTTAAAGTTATTAAAAATTATTTTCATTTATATGTATTCTAATATCTTCTTTCTCGAAGTTTTTCGTACTTAACTAGCCAAAAGAACCTGGTATATCTGATTTTTGCTCAGTTTATTCTCGCCAAATTCTCCTTTCTTATACAAGTTCTTCAATTTTTCAAGCAATTGCATAGTTGCAAGAGATGTTGCTGGGTTAGTTAGTGGATGAATGTGAATTAGTATAAAATCATCGATTGTTGTGTTAATTGTTTTTCTTAGGACCTTTTCTCTCTTATAGGCTGAGTTATTTCACCTTTGTCTAAATGGAGATCGGATTGGTGTGGTGCCTAGAGGACTGGCTAACCAGACAGACGGCCAGGGTTCAAGTCCTTGCAGAGGAGGGTGTTTTTCAGAGGAAACCCGATCCCTACTTGAGTATCTTGTGGAGGGCACTTCATGTACAGTACTCCGTCTATCGGATGAGATGTTAAACCGTGGTCCCCTTGCCGCCTATCGTTTAGAGCAGGCTAATGCCGACGCCGGGTTTCTATCCACCCTTTCTCCCTTACCTATCCCCTATGACGCAAATGACTTTAGCTGTCGGTCGCCTCCCCAAATATCCAATCCAACCTTTGGCTATATACATGCTTTTCGTATTTTTTAATTACTCCGATTACGATGGAAGAGTATTCCGTCAATACGTTGGCGGCAGCCAAGTATTTCGCCCGGTTTTAAATCCGAGAATATTTCACAAATACTTTTCGCCGGGAAAATACATATTTCATATCGCTTTACATTTTATCTAAGCACATGAATCTTTAACCATAAATATGATGATAGGAAGGGATATGGATGTAATATTATTGCCTTACTTAAGAAATATGAAAATTAATTTTCGATTAAACATGACTCTATATGTTGGTTCTCAGGTTTCCGCGGAGCTGGAATGTAGATCTCTCCATGTTTCCGGGATTACTTCCGCGTTGGTTGTTTGTGTGACAACAGTTTCGCTGGCAGTCCTGCCAGCGTCTTCAGGTCGAAGTGGTCGAAGTCTTCGACCTGAAGACGCTGCCAGGACTGCCAGCGAAACTGTTGTCCCACAAACAACCAACGCGGAAGAAATCCCGGAAACATGGAGAGATCTACATGACTCTATATGTGCATACTTTTTCTAGATGGCTCCTGGACCGCTATTACTTTAGTAAAAGATCTTTCCGCGATATGCAATGGCTGCGAGTCAAGTTTTTTAGCGCTAATCTTTTCCTATAAGCCCTACAGTTGGTTATGTGGGGAAACCAACAAAAACCGAGATGTTTCCGCCTGTTCAAATTCAAGGGGGTAGGTTGGAAAGGGAAGGTAATAAGAGAGATAATGGGAAGAAAATTCTGTGAAAAATTGAGACTTCTGACACTTGGCGCCCCTCGTTAGTAGGCTAGTGCCGTCGTTGGGTATCTCTCCTGACTTCTTGCTTTACCCTATGTGGTTTTTCTCTTTCCAAACTGTTTATATACCCTCAAAGGCGCTCTTTACCTCAGTTCCCTTCCGCTTCCCTAACTTGACGTAAGCATATATTGTCAGTTCAGCATGAAGAGGTTACAGGGTGTGTCTTGCTAGATCAAGAAGATAGGCAGGGCTCAGTGCGAGGAGGATCTGAAGAAAAAGGAGTCGAAAGGACGAGAGCAAGATCAAAGGCCACGAACCTCTAATAATGACAGAGGGAGAAAACTCTTTAGAACCTATCTTGGAATCTCACGCAACTCTATCAAATGACCGCGGGGACCAAAAAACTTAACTACATGTTTCAAGTACTCTCGAACTTTCTCTTTCATCCACTCTTCGACCGTGGATAGCGGAATCCTCTACTTCCCCACTTTTTCTCTTTACTCTCACACTCCCTACGTACTGAAAGAGATGGTGATGGTCTGAGCTCTTTCACGTCACCACCACAGAGCTCTTCTCGCTAATCCTCAGAATAAACAGCTCTTTCGAACAGAGGTATGATAAAGTGGCACAAACCTCAACCTCCTCCAAATTCTTTTCTTGAACTTGCATTATAAGTTTGAAATATCACGATCAGCAATCTCATATTTCGCCAAATATCTCCTTCCATATGTTGATCGCCTAAGGGATACATGCACACTCTTAATGTAAGGAATATAATGTAATCATTTCTGAGGGAAAACGTTTCCCAGATGAAACACGGCTAAGGTTACTGGTGTTATCATATATTTACTGTGTGAATGAACTTTTTGTATTCGTATGTTTTGAAACGATATGGTTGAGATCAATTACAGTGTCAGAGAAAAAAAGTAATATTGAATTCTTTTATACTATTCAGGCATCAAGAAATTAGATCTTGTGAAACTTAACGATAGTGTAAGATGACCTCAAAACCAAAAATAAGGTATGTTAAAATTAAGGTACTTATCAATATATCGGAGCCAGATCTTCATCTACATCTACGTACTACCCTGCTAGCCACCACGAGGGTGTGTGGCAGGGGGTGAAGATCACCAAACATGCACTATTGACATGCAACTAGGATATTTAATGAAGGCATGCTAGATAATAGGGTCACATGGTTTGTATCTACATAATAAGAAAGGGATTATTGGCTGTTATTACATGCATCATGCACTACAGACTACTCTAACTATATTTCACCTACCTATCCCTTTGCTGCGCTGCCTATTGTTCTCTCTTATAGTACGCGGGAAAAATGACATTTTAAATCTATCGGTACGACAATCTATCTCTCTAATCTTGTTAATATGACCAAACCTAGCATAATACGCAGGGGTTATCAATATATATCTAACGTTATCTGTGAACAAATCGGTTTCGAATTTACTTAAAAGGTTTAAACGTTTCGGTTTGAAGAGGTGATAGTACCAAGGGCTGAAGTGCCACATTTAAGTCAAGTCACGAACAGTATCAGGAGAAGTGTATACGATAATAATTTGCCTATTGCCTCTCAATAAATTAGGTGATAAATATATGCATTTTTAAGTGGGGCATATCTCATAAGCCACCATTTTCCTAAGTGACACGTAAGTCAAAACGCCCAATAGTGGCACTGGAAGGGAGTGAGGTGTACCTCTCTCAGGTGAGTGAGGGTAATTAGGAATGTTTACGAGAGCTTACAGAAACAAGATATTCAACGGTATCAAGTGGCAGTGTGGAGAGAGAAAAGGATAAATTTGACGGGGATTGGAGAGAAGTGGGAGTTTATACCGAGCGTGTGATTTGAGTCGCCTGTCGGCGGGAACGGCGAAAAAGGAGCGCTCGGCGGAGGGCGGTGCACAGTGGGGCGGAATCCCAAAAACATTGCCAAAATTCGGTAATATTATTGTTTCACCCTGAAAATTGATACACACAGGTTTAAAACGTTGCTGAATGCGAATTAGCTGTCAATTTTTTGGAAAACATAAAGCCTAATGCGATAGGGCGAAACCGATAATTGGAGAGTTAATTATATTCGTTTCCATGGTACTAAAATGTTTACCAGGTTTACGTCCGCGCCTAACACAACCTCTCGATCCGCCCTTTCAGCACCAAATAATGCAAACATGTGCGCATTATTTTCTCAGTCAAATGTATTTTCAGGAAGCTCAAATGTTGGCCTACATTAAAAAAGTATAAATTTAAACAGACATTGCGCTAGCAATTACACGGACCCGGATATAAATGTCGAGTGCCTTTCCCGCTGACTTAGATAAAAAAATTCTATTTTTACACACTTTTTGCAGCTCTTCTGCAGTAGGTTTTTAAAAAAATAGTTTTCTAATGTTTTACTTTATAATATGCTTTGAATATCGCGACATGATCACGTTTGGAAATATAACTTTTCAGTGCATAACTACACTTTAACTTTAAAAACATTTACCAAATTCTTATGATGATTAACTAATTATTATTATGCTCTATATGATTAAATAAAAATTTTAAAAACATATTAAAATAATTATTACTGTCATGGTTTGATTCCATATTTTAAAATTAAAATCGGTTTAATTAGGGTGATGTAGTAACCGTTTGATGTACACTGTGAAATTCGGGCTCGGCGTCCTTAGCACGACTGCTCCGCTCAAGTCACATTCACAAAGATTTGTGCACTCAGGTGCATACTTACCTACCTGTTTAATGAATAATTTTGTAGCTCAAGCCTCAGGCTATCTAACCTACTCTTTCAAATAGTGAAATTAAAACTTTCAATTTTGGACTTTTGTACGCATACTTTGACCCCACTGTGCGGCGTGGGCTAAGAACGTTGGCGAGGCAGAAGAAAGTCTTTTGTGGACAATTGGGATGGTGGACGTGAGGTACATGTTATGCGAAGCAAGAAAGTGCAACAGGGCTGAAATTGAATGAAAACAGAGAAAGCAACTAACACTCGGGGTGCGGATCTTGGGTCTCCGGAGACCCGAGAAATGAATTTTCGAAAATGATCGTTTTAATTGATTTTTTTGCTGTAATTAATACTTCACGTATTACAAGAGAATAATTTAGAGTTTAAAATCTATTTTCATCATAAATCAACATTTAGAGTTTAAAATCTAAAACAAGGTACAACTTTATTTAAATACTAGGATTCTCCGGACTGTATAGCACTGAGGGTTTTCGGGGACCCGGCTTCCTACTTAATGTTGTGTAACTTTAATCGCCGTTATGACGGGACAGTTCGAAGTCTGGACAAATTCAGCTCACTTTGCACGCCACTGCAACCCATTGTAATTGTCCTCGAGGTCTAGAGGACTCGATTTTCAGTTTTATCGATGTGTCTTCGCTGTTTACGTCGTTTCTTTCCTCTATAATTACTTTGGAATATAATATTCGACTGCATGTGGCCCTAATTTTTCTGAAATGGGAGATTGAAAATTAATTAGGGAATAAGAAAGTTAACATGTTTCATGTAACTTAATTTTATTTCCAGCAATATTTTTTTGTTTCATCCAAATATTGTCCTTGAAAAAATTGTTTCATATTTATTTCAGCGTGATATTAAGTGTTTCATTTCTAAAACATAACATATTTATACTTTTTCGTCTAAATTATTATCCTTATTCCATATTCATTCATTTCTTACTAGGGTAATGAATATTGTGACTAGAAATTGATTTTAAAAGTCTGGGTCCTAGGGTACCCAGGTACTCGGCGCTAAGTGTGTGAGGTCGGAACTCGGAGTGCTAATGAGATGAAAACATAGTAAGCAACTAATAGCAGAGGATAAAGAATTCATATTATTATTGGATGGTGGGAATAGAGTTTTCAAACTTTTTTAGCGTCGCTATAAATGCGCCACTGTCATTAAAAACGTGTATAAAGTGATTGGATAGAAGCATAATATCCATCATAAGCTGAATCATTACAATCAATATAGGAGGGCATATGCATATAATTGGTACTCCGCGGGAAAATTCTTTCTTTTCCGACTGATGTCATAGTAATCCGAGGTTTTTTACAGTTTTACGAGTTTACAACATTAACCTGGGCAATAAAAATGCGTCTTTATCATATCATATCTTGAGTATCAAATATTGATTCTGAAAGGGTGTTGCAATACTTACGCGGATCGGTTTCATTCTCTGAATTAAAAAAAGTAATGTAAGAAACCCCGGAAATATAAGAGAGTTTACCTATAAAAGACAGGGACATCTAGGTTTAAAAAGGCAAAAGGCACCAAGTGCTACAAAATATAAGCATAAAGCAAGAAACTGGAGAAGATGCGAAGGAAGAGTTTTCTTTTTCACCATCATTGCTTTTTTCCTGTAATCAATCTGGTCTAATTCCAGTCTCAGACGCTTACCAGCGTCAGTTTCTGCGCCGCATTCTTAAAATATGTATGAATAGGGGACTAAAATTTTTAGTTTATCGAAAGAAGTAAAATCATCATTGGAAGTAGAAGTCTCCAAATACCCAAATTCAAAGTTATCTAATGACTAGGAGAATCGAATGTGGCAATCGCTGAAAAGAATCGTATTTCACTCTTAAGTTACATTGTTGGTTGTATTTAATCAAATTCCCGGTACACTGCTTCCAAGGTCGAGGATACGACATGGATAATCGACTGGCAGGTATATATTTGTTTCCTTACATGCTGATAATTCCCCTTCCGTACTTTTAGACTGGTTACCTTTGAATTTTATGAGAACTAAGTTGAGCACCGAATGTCTTCATCGACTCTCTAATGACTTCAAATTTACTCCTTAGAGCTTTTCAGCATTTTTTATCTTAATCGCGAATTATTAAGTGCGAATTTCCACAGAGAAAAAATCATCCGCCTTGACCGGGATGAAATCAATGATGAAATTAAAATTTGTCTAAAATTTGTTTAAAATTTGGCGAATTATTAAGTTGATGTACACCGATCAAGGAAAAAATTGTGTAGCATTGAAGTTAAAAGGTTTTATAGGCATATTCTCTGAGGTTTCAGCTAACGTTGATATCGTTTAATTTTTCCACTTTACATAGTTCTTTCTACATTCTTACATTCTATTAGAATGTTGTGGCGGTAGGTGAGTCTCCAGACAAACCTCAAATATATACATATTTTCAAAGTCAGTCTGCGCAAGGCTAGATCTCTAGACTAAGAGCGGCTTATTCCTCCAGAATTGAACAACTCGCGTGCACGAACCACCATACTTCGGTCCATTTTGGTCAAAATTGGGCCTTCTTATTTCCTTATACCTTTGCGACCCTGTATGTGATGTAACTGATCCTGATTCCAAGAATTGATCTCCAGTGGCTTATGAAACCTTTGTTCTCGAAAACGACCTCTTTCCCATCCTATCCTATCTCATGACTGTTTTTGTCTACTTACTCTTCCGCTAAAGGATTCCCTCGGGACTGATACGGCAGGCTATCATGAGAGCGTTGTGCCGTAGGGCCGACCGCGAAATTGCGCAGAAGATGGACAGCGTGCGATATAATGGCAATGGATTACTTGGAAAGGGAATTGCAAGGAAGGAAAGGAACTCCGTTGTCCTTTTTGTTTAGGACCAGACCAGAGAGTAAGGGAGAATTTAACGGCTATGTAGTCAATATCGGGTGGCATTAAAGTTGGATTCATGTGGACTGCAACCGACGCGGAAAGCGGAAGTGGGAAAAGTTTCTAGTACATCGCATGTCTGCGGGATGGGAAGTGGCTGAGCATCGGAGTACTGAATGGGCGGATGGAATTTTTTCATATCTTCCGTTCTTCACCAACGGAATATGATGTCAAAAGCAAGAGCATAGATTCTCATTGATAAGATACATAGGTGATGATTATCGACAATTTTACATTTACTCCACGGTCGAAGAAATCACAAAACTTTCTATCAGTATTAATTCATATTCTAAAGGTTTGCACGAACAGATTATTTAATCAAAGTAGTAAATTAATGGTGCTTCTACGTCTGCGGAAGAGTCTTCGACCGTAGTTTAGAGTCCCCTTAACGAGGCCACCTAGTCGCAATGTTTATGTCGTGCAGAAGAGGAGAGAGTTTCTGATAGTTAGGGCTGTAGTTAAGGAGAGCACGGCGTCAACCCGGAAAGGGAGCCAGGGATATACCTAATCACAATATTTTGGGCAACGGGCTCTTCCGGTTTTCAACGATGTGCGGTAGGTCTTTCGCGAAAGCGACACCGACGGCTACTCGTCTCAGTTGTCTGGGTAACCAAAGTAATACGAGCACTTCGGGTGGCGGAGGCCCAATTGAGGTCCTTTTGACCTCAATCCGCCTCATTGGTGTCGGCCTCGAAGGGGCTGTTGGTTTCGCTAACATTCCCTTCCCATCCCTTTCCTTCCTACTGCTTCCTCGCTTGGAGATAAGCTAGCAGCTTGAGTCCGAGGTGGAGGTTGTAATCCTGCGGCGAGAGCCGAAACACCTCTAGTTATGGAGAAGGGAAAGAGCCGAGCGACTTTTCGGAGGAAGGGTGGGTGGAGGTGAGCGGAGGATTCTTCGCACAAAGGATAATGTCCCCCTCTCTCTCTTCCCTCCCACATTCTTCCTCCAACCTCCTCTTTCTTTCTCCTCCTCTTTTTCTCGCTTCCCACAATATCGTTGTGTCATCCCCTGCCCCACTCCCTTAAATGTCTCAGTGCGGGGCAGGAAAGAATGAGGGTGTGTATACAGCGCATGGCAGCGCTGTGACAGCCTCTCCTTTTATTTCATCCCTGGTCTGCTGTCCTCACCATTCTTCCCTTTTACAAGTCCTTTATTGCAAGGCCTTTTGGAGGCGTTGATGAATGAAGGACGGGGAGCGCTCTTTGTGTGTCCTGCGAAAGGATGAAAGGGAGAGGACTGAGGCATTTTCTGACAACGGAGAGGTTTTCTTCCACGGCTACAAAAATTAGAGTCATCACTTATCTTATTTTTAACGGAAGAATATTGCGCGTTTAATTCCGAACCTACAACAACAGAAGCCGGCAGAGTGGGTTCACTGTTGGAGAGTTACATCAGAAGCTTGGAAATATTGTTTTACTAATTTGTCAAATACAGAGGATTATTTTGATCTAAATCTAAATCCCGAGGAAGGACTTGAAATTGGTGTGATTAAATACAGACGAATTTATTTTAAAGGAAAATAAACCTTACAGGGAAGCCACTATTAAATTCTTCATCGTGCTCTTAGTTTGCTACGTACTCGCATTTACATCATTCAAAATGAACGCTCTGGTGGCTGCTGCATCTATCTCATGTTTCCACTATTCTGGTGGACTATGGGCCGTTTTTTCAACTATTCCTGATGAATTCGTCTGAACTAAGTGACTATTTATTATTTAATGGCAAATATTTGATCAATGAGGACTAATCCGGATCAAGTAGTTAGCTACACAAGTTTGATTTACTATTTTGTTACGTTCATGACTTTTTTTCAAGTGTTCACGCAGACGCTGCCCTAAAGAACAAGGAAAAAATATCTCGGCCACAGTAGAATCTATCTTATGATTGGAACGCAAGCGGGAATAAACCTAATAAACTGACCTCTATCTTATGACTATTATATCTCATCAGTAAAAATTCTGAATGCTTCCTTTCACCTTCATCTCAGTGATGATGATACCTTGTATCGAAACCGGTCACACCTAATAAATCTCTGTGGAACTTTCATAGTGTATTTACTTATTGAAGAGTCTAAGTTGTTTGAAGTCACCTATTGAATTTCACCATCTGTATATCAGCCAAGTAATTCGGCGGAATTTACGTATTATTATCTGCATGAGTAAATATAATTTCCAGATGAGGTGGAGGTATATCGATTCTGGCACACTCCCATTTGTTTCCGCTTAAGCACCCTACGTGTTTAAAATGCAAGATGTTCTGAGCGATAATATCAACCTTCCGACTGGGCTTTTGCTTTGCTGTGCGTTTATTATAAACATTAATGGGAAGTATAATATAGTTAATACAGTTTTTTCTTGAATACGTCGACTTAAGAGGCCACGTAATTGTAATAATGTGCGGGGCTTGGACAGATAATGAATGAGTTTCATAACCGAGAGCAGGGAAGACCAAAATAACAAGCGGCGGTCACTGGAACTACCACTTTGCGAAATCATGTGTCTCCATCCCACCCAATATTTTCCCGCTCCTTTCATTAAGCGACTTATTGCATCGTACGTCTCCTCGACTTAAATTTAGCTCAAATTCTTACACAGTAAAAAGGTAAATCTGGTTTTCAATACGATCTGAATTTAAACGCGGAGTGGTATTACGCTGATGGTCTACATTTACAGCGCAGCTCGTGTGAGAATCACACACCTACGTTGATTTTCAAGGACTTTACGTTAAAAATCAGCGCGCTTGGTTTGGATATCAGGCAGCACTGACGGCATCTAGCGGTAAGGATGGCAGTAAGCTGTGTTCACAAAGACATATTGAACGACTCCTCGCAACGCACATACATAGATACACAGATACATAGCAACGCACTTCATTATATAAACTGTGATAAACAAAAGTATATTCGAAATACAACTGAGTCTTACGCATAGGAGTTTGTGTGACCGTACCATCATTCGCCATCGTGGCAATACGAAAAAGTTTGTGTGGTAGATACTCTAGTTTTTTTTGCAAGTGAGAACCAGTTGTACTTGAGTGGAAGCGGTTGAGGTATTCTCGTGTTGGACGCTGAGACATTCTTGGTATTTCTGCGGACGTTGTGAGGTATAGTTAGCTAATTTATTTAAAGATGGAGAGGTGTCAGTTTTGTCCAAACGTTATTGTGAATAACTAAGAGCAGTTATTAAGCATCTCCAGCAGTTTCACGCCAACACTCCCAACCTCGTTTTAAAATGCAACGTGCCCGTCTGTCCCGAAACATTTACTAAGTTTACCAGCAGAAGAGCACATATTAGTAAATATCATCGTGTGCGAGAGCGAGAACAGGATGGCGGTGAACATGTTGACAATGTTGTGGAGGGAATTGTGCATTATGAAGGACCTGTTGATGTACGTGAGATTCTAGTGGAGCAGGATGTACAAGACGATTTGCAGAAACAGGCTGAAGCGCAATTTTTGCTAGCACTCCGTGCGCAAAATGTTACTGCTCCAATTGTAAAATGTGTCATTGACAATTGTAAAAATCTTGTGAATGTTAATTTGAGAAAAAAATATATACCTATCTCTTGTATCTATGTGACTATTTTAGTTGCCAAATACTCTAATGCGTGTAATTTCTAAAACTTTGGTAGCATAACCATATATAGTCAATGTTGATGAAAGATAATTACTGTCAGACCAGGGCTGTCTTAAATTCAACATGGGTCTATCTTACTGTCAGACCAGAGCTATCTTAAATTCAACATGGGTCTATCTTACAGCCAGTACCACTTAGTTTGCCATTCAGCTCTTCATCTACCTTTTTCCTAGACTAGGAAATGGCTGTGAAATTCAACTGACCCTGTCTTAAAAATGTTGCCTCTGAAAATCAGTCCTCTTTTCTGTCTTAAAATCAGATGGACTTTTTACTGTGTAGCTTAGCTTAGATTCCTCACAAATTTAGCATTTCAGTTAAATGAGCCATGGGCACATGAACCATAAAAGACGGTTACTTTTTTTGGGATTATATTTGGTATATATATATATATATAATTTTTTGTTTTAATTGGGTTACTTTGATTGAAATGTTATTGGTGTCTCAATGAAAGTCATTTATTAT
This sequence comes from Ceriagrion tenellum, assembly GCA_963169105.1. NCBI lineage: Eukaryota > Metazoa > Arthropoda > Insecta > Odonata > Coenagrionidae > Ceriagrion > Ceriagrion tenellum. Next base: position 23,526,515 of record OY720636.1, read on the forward strand.
AAAAACCAGTAATTTGCTCGGGAATCGTGATAAATTCTGCATTGCATGAAACACAATATGTTCACCGTATTCTCTCATGCAGTCCAATTACTCTTGACACTTACTTTATTAACATTTGCAGTAATTTTAGTTCTCGTAATTACGCAGCATAAGGCTCTTTTGGAGTACTCGACAGAGTTTTTTCATTACTGTGACCTCTTTGGTTGCATAATTAGATGGTATTTTGAGACAGTAATTGGTTTATTTCCTAGTGACGTTCTGTAATTAGGGGTAGCAAAAAACTAGAATACGCGAAGCGGGATGATGAATGTGATCTTAAAAATGCGGCACAGTTGTTTGTCGAGAGTACAAATTAACCTGACAGTAATGTTGTTCAATATAAATATAGGAAGAAAATTACGAGGCTTCGCGAGTCTCATTTATGTCTCAAAAAAATCCAAACAAGGCAGTTATGGGATACTAAATGGCACAATTAAGGTAATTGAAAAGTGCTATGAGGGAATCCACAAGAAAAATTTTATTGGTCAAATCGTAAAAATCATTTTTAACTGGCAGGAAATAGCAGCACAGAATTGGTTTTAGAGAAATCAAAATTGGAAGCCACCATGCATAAGAATATTTACATTTTTTAATTTAAACTATACCAACATTCACGCTAAAATCCAGGTCGATGTGGATTTTTGAAGAGCATACTAAGACAATCCTGAATTTAAAATAACCTATATCCACTGGAGAACGTTGAATGGAGCATTATTTACACACTCACTCTCTTTCGCAGTGAACAACCTCAGTAAGGGATACAGATAAATAAACAATGGAGTGGAAGGTTTTATAGAGAAAACGAATTGGAAATTAACGATTGGAGGACAAATAGGTAAGAAAAGATACTGTTTGTTGTGTTACTAACAAGTTAGGGCGAGGAGATCGTGTGAGTTGTTCCACGCAAATTGCATAGACTTTGCTGTAGTGTGAGAAAACCTCTAGGTATTAATTGAAATCAATTACACCGTAATAGTCACACATATATTTACGGAAAAGTGTCATATAAATCAAAAGCTGTGCCCATATGATACTGTGAGGGGCTTTTGCAAGCCAATAAGCATTTTTCTAATTTGTCAGTAAAGGAAGTTCTTCTCTTTGCCCATGGATTCGAGTTCGAAAATGTTTTCAGCGGTCGCAGGAAAAGTGGCGCGGAGAGAAACTCGTAATTAAGGAACTCTCGTTGGAGGAATTCAAGTAAAAGGCAGAAGTCGATAGACTATCGGTACGATTTCGGTCACAGAATGAAACTACGAAATTTCCCTTCCGCTTTTTTTCCTACTTCAAAATTGATTGTGAAATGCCTAAACTTACATTGAATAAAGAATACGCTCGAAGGTGTCAAATGCTGCAATGGCAAGTGTCAGTCCCGACATTTTCAATGCAATCAACCACCCCTGAAGGCCGCGTTACACGGCACATTTTATGGTACAAACGAATGTACAAATTCCTTCATGAAGAAAAATTGTACCGTTTAAAGCGGCCAATTGTATGCTTGTGTGAATGACTTGACGGGAAATAGAACCTGCTCTAATTCCATTCAGCTTCTTCTACATTCCCTGATACATTCGTTTGTACAATAAAATGTACCGAGTAAAGCGGCCTTGAGACAGTTTCCAGAGACATGGAATATACCAATGGCTTCTTCCTCTTACCATGGCTCATATGTTTGCTAATCTCCTCCCAGGAATTTCGGGATTTGTATACTCTCTTTCCGCCTCGACAGAATGGGAAAGGCTCCTTCACGAATAATCCTCTTCGGTGGGTGGATCAATAGAGGAGAGTTTCAATTATGCTCTTTTTACCAAAGGGTCCGCGAAAGGAATGGTGTCATGAGGCGTTAAAGGAGGAAATGGGTGCCTGAATTGCCGGCTACAAACCGGGGAGGAATCTGAAACGGGGATGAAGTAGTGTAACCGGGATGAGGATGCTATATTTATCCTTTGGAGGATTATATTGTCGAAAGCGATTTTGATACTAAGCGCCCGCTTCTAAGCAAACTTCCATTATCCGTTCAGAGGGTTTTCTCGCGGGATTCTAAAGAGTTTTCCACACGACCATGACTGTTAAACTGCTCAATGGAATCTCCATAACAACGCGCGTTTAACTCCTGAAGTGGACAGAGAAAAATGTTCGTGTCTCTCTCTCTCTCTCTCTCTCTCTCTCTCTCTCTCTCCCTCTCTCTCTTTCCAACTTCCTCTCTCCCTCTCTTTTTCTCCCAGGCAATAAGTATCCTTTCCCTTTCAAAGTGAGGACTTGCTGTGGACGCAGTTCGTGACCACAAAAACACGGAGTCCCTTCACTCACTGGAGCGTACTCAAGGTTGCCGCGGCAGTCGGAGATGGGGAAAAAGCAACACGTGCAAATTCAAGTGAAAATGGAATTCAAAACAGATAACCTCCCTTCCTGGAAAAATTATCGGGTGGACGAAATCTCGTGAGCTAGCAAAATGTCTAGATTATGACGCCTTATGCTTTTTCTATTCTTTCTCAATAAAAATTAGGATATGTTTCAAAATCTCCTTTCACTTCCACTTTCTCCCTCACTTCAAGTCATCCGACTCCATTAAGGAGGCACCATCATTCTTACACTAATAGGGATGAATCACTTCGAAAGATATTTCCAAGCCAATCCTTTGGGGAGAAGGATTTCGAGGGACGAAGTGATCTCAAAAATCCGACATTCAGCAATTTAAGAATTGAATCGGAAAGTTTTAATGAAGAGAACGCCACTTGGATTGATTACCTTTATCTTTCACTTCTCCAACGACGGTGTAGGAGTGGGGAGAGAGGAGTTCCCCGGGTCTTCCTGAGAGTATTACGTAGGTGGTTGGAATCTTGATCGAGAGACGCGAGACTAGGGAATGACTATCCTCAATGAAGTTCTAGATTCCATCTCGTTATTTTTATCAGCCATCCTTTTCCTTTACTTGAGATTCCAAGAGTTTATAATTGTGTGGAAAAAACGATAAATCATTCCCTTTGGGCTGAAAGGTCATTATTTCTTACAGTTCATACGCAATCCATCACACTTCTTGCGAAAGGCTGAAGTAAGATTTTAAAAGATATTTCCTTGTTTAGCTTGTATGACTTGGAATAACAAAGGGTTTTTCGTTTCCCAGCCAGTACAATTTATACAGCAATATAAAATGTATTCTACTAATAGTGAACTTTTATACTGTCTTGTGTGAGAAAACTTGAAGTGAAAACTTCTCGTTTTTCTTAAATCAGACTTGATGATAAATGACTGAGAAAGAAACTGCCTCGCACTTCGGGAAGTTTTAAATATTTGTATACCCGCAAGCTATTTCTTTCTCCCCCATCCTTGCTGGTATCGAATGACCTCAAACCTAAAACTGATTCGTCTAGGACAGTCACACACGCATGCGTGTGGTGCTGGAACTATGTACCTTCTGCTCGGAGATGGGACAATGGGACCAGCTGAGAACCATTTCCTCCGCCTCGCGCTGGTGCCATCTTACCCCACTATCGATAGCGCAATCATTCCCCTAGAGCCCAAAGAAAGGCAAGGCATTCCCTTTTGCATCCTTACCCCACCTTCGTGGTTAAGTGTGGGCAATTGTTTGGCCCGGGGCCACTTTGAGAGGGCCGTCGTTAGCGAAGGGCACACTTTCTAAGACTGATCATATTCGTTAGTTAACATAATATGTTATTCCATGCAAAATTTAAAAAATAGAATAAGAAATAAATAAAATAAAAGAAGAAATGGTGTTCAGAAAAGGTTCTAATACATTTAATAAGTGTGTATTGCATCAACTTACACAGGTAATTCAACGAGACAAACGTCATGTCTTTTTTTCCATTCCTTTGAAATCAGCGGTGAGGTCACCATTTGAGGTATTCATCATTAACTAAAAGATTATGTTAGTCACAGAGGATCAAAGTATACTGTTATTGGCTATCATGCCAGAAAAAAATTGTTCACAAATATTTGCAAGTTCAAAAATAGAAAACGTTTTCCAGTCATTTTCTTCGCACTTGAAGTTGGGTCATTGGATCTCCCCATTTATCCACATTTGTGAAATTTTTTACTGAAATTTTATTTATCCTGGGTTGGATAGGACAGAACCGTCCCCTCTTCCCCCAACGCAGTTTACATACATAAATTCTACTACTGCCACCGAGTAAGATTGCTGCGAAATTGAGTAATACGTAAAATAGACTGAGCGTGCGTCGTACGCATTTTGCTATTAGATTACAGAGCGAGTTTTCCCTGAGAGCGAATTTCGGTTCGACTCGGCCTCGGCACTGTTAGCCTCCCGTCATCAATTTGTGAGAATGGTTATTCCCTGTGCAAATGCTGAAGATAGTTGAAGGAGAATCAAAAGTATAAATTTATCATCATTAATGAACTTATAAAATATTCTTCAACTATTTGCTTATTTGCGGAAATAAATGCTAGATGAAAAATCAAAAATACCTATTATGAGAGAGAAGAAAATGATTTTGAATAAAAATGGACAAAACGCATGCGTTTTCTATCATTTATAAATCACTCATCCTCGATTCCACAAAGTATTCGTGACACGGAGGGCATGTAAAAATTTGAAATTTAGTTTCTAAAAACTATTTTCTGATTTTTTCAAGTTATGAATTCAATTTAACGCATTTTATTTGTATTTTCTGTAGATGGTTGCAGGCTGTAGACTTCGAAATTTAGTCACTTCAGGCTTTTTAAATGGTATGAATTAAATAAAACGCCAAGCATTGGGAGGTTGTCGATGAGCCAGGGAACAAGTTGCCTTGCAGTCGACACTGCTAAACCATTTGTCAGGAAACGTTAACTGGGAGGACGAAAACGGAGACTCGTAATATATTTATTTATCATGAATGGAATCCATTTTCTTACCTTATACCAAACTTTATCCACCGAGTCACTTTGGCAGCTCTCACATCGTTGTCATTCCATTTTAGTTCCATTTGCGTATAATTATGATATCCAAAAATATGGTTAGATTGGGATGAAATTGCTCGCACGGATGGACTTGCAACGCATCTCTCAAGCGTGAGTGCTTCCCTCGTCGCAGGAGTACACCAGTAATTTCACAGTCTACTCCCCACACATTACGCGTGATCTCGCGTGTTCAGGAAAACAAGTATGCACCACTAGACATACTCGAGATGGGTTTAGATGGAAGAATGGCGGCTCAATGAAGAAGTTTATTGGAATGGACGGATACGTGCGGCGACTCTGGGAAACATTTTTTAAAAAGGAATGGATGCATTCCGTAGATTTTAACAGGGTGGCCCCAGACGTTGGGCGTGTTGGACCGAATGGGTGGTTGACTACAGGCGGTTCGAGGGGTGGTGCTATCAGTGCAGACGTCTGGCGCGGGGAACGGCGAATCGATCGCTGGCCAACTCGCCCCACGAACTCGCACATTGGGAATGAATTTCCCCCCAAACGCCCCCGGTTACGCCGCTGCGTAGAAAGGGATAGGTGAGGGAAAAGAGATGTCTGGAAAGAAAAGGAAAGTTGAGACGTGTCAGGTGAAGAGGGAGTCAAAAATAATAGTCGGGGAAGTCGGAGATTACGTATTGGATTAGTTGCTGATCACAAATTAAAGGAAGGATTTATTTACTTAATTTGCTGAAAAACTCATGGACATGCTGCATCACTCTGAACTTGTAGTACGCCTATAAATGTTTTAAAATATGATAATTAATGACTGATTTTTTTCAAACTTAATATTATTCAAATAAGTAATATGTACCACATGTTCTTAAGTCCCACTTTCCCTTTTACAAAAGAATAAACTAAATATATAAAAAACATCCAATATGAGAAGCCTTAGCCTCAAGAAAGACAAAAAATAGAAAGTTTATTGGATAATTTGTGCGCAAATATACCTCTTATTAAGTTTCTTGACAGTGGAAAGATATTAATCTGTAAGATGTTTGATTTCACTCGAGCGGAGAGACAAACAAGAGTGCATTCCATTTGTATCACCGTTCCGTCGATATGTCCCGAGTTACTCTCTCAGTCGAATTTTACTCAGAAACGTAGCTAGTTTACAAGAAAAGCAAATCCGGTGATCAAACGTGTACGTAGCCCAACGCTGTATGGAAGTCTTTCTTTGCTGTACTGGGGTGCCGTCCTTTTCAGCGCTACTTAGCAAATTGAGAAAAATTCGTCCATCGAATTTCTTCTCTCCTCGCTTTGAAGTGTGCCATGATCCCTTAGTGGCAGTGAGTGGAAGACACGTGACTGATTGAGGATACCAAGGGAAGACGATATCACGAAATAGCGACCCAACCTCTAGTACCACCCACCTTGTCCCTTTGCAGAATCATGCTAGAGCTCCCGACTCACTGGACAGCAAAGCTCTTTCCAGAACTCCCCAACCTAGGTCCCCCTCAATCCTCGAAACTACTACGGAGTTGGCCCCTATTATAAGCCGAAAACGGGACTATTACATCACCTGCTAAAACATCGGAATGATGAGCTATATTTCTTCGTGTCCTAAATCCTAATTTTTCTCTTATTCCTCTCGCAACGTCGCACACCCCATTCCGAGGGTCAAATCTTCGTCGCTACGAGTTCTGGATGGTTTAACTGGCTGAGTCTTACGAGGAAAGCCTCGTTCTATTATGCATATCTGTAAAGTGCATTACCAAAAGTTAGATCACCTATTTCCTAGGAATAATTTCAATGTATGGAGGGCTGGTTACTTACTCTAAATTATAGGATGTATGTGCTTATGGCTATTGGTTGAAGTAAGCTATGTACATACTTCGAATTTAGGAGGGAAACGTATCGTAAGTTTCTAATTTAAACCAGATTAATTTTCCTAATTTAAACCAGATTAATTTTCCTAATTTAAACCAGATTAACTTTGTGCTTGTGATGGATAGTGCTATTCTCTAGTCATCGGCCCACAGTTAAAATGAGACTTTAGGGCTATAGCAAAATCTAATGAAAACTCAGGCACCTTTAATATATAATTTCCAAAAATGATGGAGTAGCTAAATACGGCAGAAAAATATACTAACGAGAATACTGTTATCATTTTCACTTGGATGAGGAAATATGTGAAAAAATTGGGCTCCGCCAAGCATGCAGTGAATGGAAAAGGCAGGTAATAAAGAGGTGCCTAGGGTCCAGATATGAAGAATTCAGGGTTGAAGAGGAACCGAGGGGAGAAGGGCATCTTTTGTCTTTTTGGTGGTCAAAAAGGAATAAAGACCTGAATTTTGAATTACCATTAAGCAGTGATAGGTACTCTTAATGAAGATACAGAATATTTAATTGATTAATTTATCATGTGTTAGCATATTAGAAGAGGGTCATATTGCAGATTTTAATCGTAAATATCAGCAAAGGGTGAATTAATAAAGGGAAAAGTAAAAAAACCTGTATGTTTACGTATGAATTTTGAGATGTAACCAGAAAGAAGAGAAAACGATTCATATATATAATGATGGATGGATGGCTTTCGGACGCCGAATTGGAATAGTTTGAGGAATGCAATAATCTGAGACAAATATTTTGCTTTTTTCATTCATAGTGACGCAGGTACAGTTATACACGAAAATCCATAATACAAGCCTGCCCTAGGAGCTATGTGTTTCTTCCATTTATTATATATTTCACTGTTTCATTAAAGCATTCTTTGATTGGTAGCGGAATATAAATGTCAGCAGATATCTAATAATACGTGCACAAAAGTGTCCTAGTGAAATATGTCCTTGATAGAATCATGGCATGGGTACCGAGTATACGAGTAACGTGGCAGTAAAGTAAATCCTTCGTTCCGCGCGGAAGCATTCTAATAATATGCGTCAGTTCGTTCGCTGCATGATGACCCCTCCAATGAACATGAGATCACGCGTAAAATGTTACTCACACGAATACCTGGCCAAGGCCGGATTACCTAATCGACGTCTTACGGCAACGAAGGAAAGCCATCCGGTGAGTTTCACCGGTGAGTTAAATTGGCGTTTAGAATTCCATGAGAAGCTAGTGGCTTCAAACACGGGAATTATGTGCAGTGACCTAGTTCTCTCAGAGTTTACAAAATACTTACATCTTCAGATTACTCAATTATCCACGCCAATGTCATGAATAGTCGCAGTCATTAAAACTTAAACTAGCTCATACCTAGATGTGTTCAATATTTTTAAAGGACTTAAACAGGACTAAACTTTGCAACTATAAAAATTACCTTCAACTCAATGAAACGGACAAATTTACACTGCAACACATTTGCAATATTCACTCTGTGTCTGATATTCACCTCGATAATATAACATTAAATGAGCGAGATAAACGGGATCAAAATTACATATTGTTGCTCATGTATATTAACACATGTTTTTCCACCGTCACTTCTGTGGAAGCTTATGATAGAATAATTTTTGGAGAGGCTCATGTGTTTCGTTTTCTTTCCACATAACGCATACGTGCAAGTATCATTGGGTTTCGTCAACTACTACTATCAACGTGCAAGTGTAGCGGGCCCATTAGCTCAGTTGGTTAGAGCGTCGTGCTAATAACGCGAAGGTCGCGGGTTCGATCCCCCCATGGGCCAATCGTTTTTGTCAGCCCCGGTGGCGGCGGGGTAAAGTCCTCGCATGCTATCCCGAGGGTCGCGGGTTCGAGTCCCGCCTGGGTAGAATATTATCTGCCCAAGACATGGGTGTTTGTGTCTCTTCCGTTGCTGCTGTTATCCACCCGACGTAAATGGGCACATTGTGCTGTATTCGGGATAGTGAAGATAAATAAAGAAATAAATAAAAGTCATCGCACAAAATTATTACCGCTTAAAACCTGCGCATATTGATTTTAAAATGTTGCATTCCAAAAAAAATTTAGCGCTGCAGTTGGCTCCTGTGGTTGGAAAAAATTATCAACAATGTATTCGTCGAATAATATATATATTTTTTAACCTCTATTTTTCAATTTCGTTTCCTGAATAATAAATCTACATCATTCCTCACCATTTAAACTTGTCCATCACTCCATAGGTCATGCCATACCTTAAGCAATGTCTGTCAATATCAAGGAAGATGACTAAGGCGCGTAATAATTGAAAGCATTATTATCTAAAACAAGGGATGCAAAAAGATGGCATTTGGCATATGTTTTGTATACATTGCCATGGTGGAATCTCATTGATAAATTACGCAATAAAAGTGGTCGGACCCGAGGCATCTTCTGGATTTAAAAGACAATGAAACTCAGCCCTATCGCCCCTTCCCCCTCTTCCTGTGGTCGCTTTCCTCTCAAATTTCGTTTGCACCGCGTGATTGGAGAGTTCCAGCTTCTCAAGGGAAGCTTTATCAAGGCGTGTGTGTACTGCACGATGTTTGAGATCACATGGAATTGATGTGAATACCTCCCGGGCGCGCGTTGTACGTCCTTCAATAATTCGTTAACCAGTCGCGGTCGGGCCGAGGTTTTAATATTGCTTGTCCGGCGCGCGGGCATCCTGCTGAACTATTAAAACCAATACCAAATTCATCCATTGCTCTCCTTGTATGTGTGGAAAGCCCGTTCAAGCGCACGAAAGTGAAAATACGGCTAACTTTTTAAAAAGGCCTCAGATTTCGAGTCACGGTCATGTTTTCGAAGAATGTAAACTAATTTTTCTAAAAGTATTTCGGTTCTATTTCACCTGCCTACACGGTTTTTTCTTGTGTTATAAAAGGTAGAAAACTATTACATATAGTCGAAGCAAAACATGTTGGTGGCAGTCATCTCCGATATAGATGGCGTTAAGGTGACGGAAGACTACAAACCGTAGAGGCGGAGGTAGTACAAGGTGGGCTAATTTGACAAACTAACTGCAGTTTACTTGATGGTAAGGCAAATGACATGCGTTACAAAATATGATTTCTTTGCAAAATGACCTGCATAAAATACTGGTATATTCCTCGCAAACTATCCCCTAAGGTCTTCTAAGCAGTAATATTAAAAGCCATGAAGTGACAAAAATTTCATGTAAACAACAGGTAGAGCATTTTGAAATTGGCACAACCAATTTGTTGAGAAGTCTCATTGGCAGTTGCCATGGCCCCTTGGTGTTCGCAGAAAAAATGACATTTCAAACCTGTCCTTTCTGCAGTCAAATTGTCAAATTTATTCTTAGGATATAGTCTACCGTAGTAACTCAGAGTCTATTAGATGCTGTTAACAATTATTTTTCTTTGGAAAGAAGTGCACTTCGGCACAAGATGAAGATTCCCATGATCGAATGAAGGCGAGACAGAGATTTTTGGAGAGCAATGACCTGCGAGTCTTTGATTAACAGGGAAAATTATGGATGACTTAGACGTGGATGCCACGTGTATAAAAGACCGTTATTTAACTGATGGCGTGACCTTCAGAGATTCTTCCCCCAGCACTTCTCCAGAAATCCCTCCTCCAACCCATGGGAAAAGAGGCCAGAATCATGATGGTTCTATGAGCATGGCTGCTGAATTTCTTGAAATATGGATAAATTGCTATTGAAATATAAATGCTTACAAAGTCCGTACAGGTATTTACTCTTATAATTTATAATGTCACAAAAGAGAGGGATTAATAAATCTAAGTATGGACATCTCGGAGTTTATCGCTTTCTGAATTAATGTAATGGGATTTTGACAAAACGTTTCTTCCCTGATTGACGTTGTACAATTTAGTTTTCAAAGCAGATATACGTTTTTGTTTAATCAGTTAGCGTAGTTTATTTACAGAAAGAGCTGAGATTCTTTGGCGACTAACTAGAGAAAATTTATGTCGTTAAGTAATTTGATTCAAATGCTTTAAAGCTCTTAGATACATTGTTAAATGAAAGAGAGGTGACATTTCAATCCCCCAACGCAGGAAAATGGCCCGTTCTTTTAACCGTAATCAAACATTACAATTAGAGTGATTCCAAAAGTTTAATTGAATTTTCCATGAAACCCAAGTAAATCTTTGTTTAATAAAAATCATAATGCTTTTCTTATTCATGGGCTATATAATTAAAGATAATTGACCTTTCAGGAAAGTTCAAGGACGATATTCGTAGTATGGTTCGATAAGCCGAATCCCTTGTAATAATCATTCCATAGCTCTTATCGTAACGTGGATGAGAGATTAATGATCCGATCGAACTCGCTTTTCGTAAAACAGTGGTGAAGGGTTCATGAAGCTGACAAATGGGCAGAAAAACTTTATTAGGCTTTGCTTTTTCTTAATTTGGTGGTGATTCCGAGAAGAGAAAAACATATGAGGAAAGGCATTGGCATGAAGACCCTTGGGGTAATGACTGCCAAGTAAGTTAGTGGGGCGTTCGATTGGAACAAGATCCAAGTACCCTTGCGAGTACTCACCAACGAGTCATCAATGAAAAGATAGATCCATAGATTTCACTTGAGCATGTTTCGAGTGCAATGGGACCCGAATTTTGACACCATGACGATGAGGAACTTTTTTCTCTTTTTTATAGTACAGAGCCGAGGTGCTTAATCTATTAACGGACGGATACCTTTTATGTTTATATTTTTCTGGAGGAAAATACGCGTCTTGTGTAAAGGAAAATCGTGTAACGGCGCGGTGCGCGGGGAAATAGTCTCGTCAAGAATGAACACTGTCGAAATTCCCAAGTTCCATCCCCGTACTTCACGGAAGGGTTAAAAGTTGCATTCATTGCATTTTTCATTTTGTTTTTTTAAAGCAATCGGAGCCGTTCAAAAATAATAATCGATCCATCTCCTAAAATATTTATTCAAAATTCCATTCACGGGAATTCTGAATAACCTGTCGCGTGTGTGGTGCGACACCCATGCGAGTCTATGCATTAACAGAGAACGACGAAAGCAGTTGCACTTTTAAGTATACATTTCAAAAAAAGTTCATAAATCAGTAAAGGTGTTAAAGATTGAAAACACCGATATTCCTTCACATAACGTTTGCATTATGACATAAAATTTCTTCTTTAATTTGTATGAATTATCAAAATTCTGCAGTATAACTTGCGCACAGAAAATAAGTTTCATTAATAAATTTTTTCGTGGTTATGGTAATCCTTCTAACGCGTCAGAAAGAATCACAAAGTGACACCATGATCTTAACGGAGATCAAACTCCAGCAATTCAGATACTTTATCTTGGTTCTACTACACCTACCACTCGTTTCTCAACCCTTTGCACTATTAATCATAATTTTTATAAATTTCATGTATCCAAAATTTAGTGGAGCAACGTACTCTCAAGGCGTTCCAAAAACGTCTTCGCTCATTCCATTGCTTGCAGTTCATTGATTTGTTAAGTTTTTCTGAACAGATAAAAATTTTGTTAGATCGATTGAAGGCGACGACAGATTTATACAAAGTATCTATTTACTAAAATTGCGCTACTAACCTGATGACGCTAGTAGCTCTGTTGAGAATCCGAATGAACCTTAAGTGTAGAGAGTGCGGTAGGAGGTGTGAAATTCACTTGATCTTAAAAAAATGCTCCCTGAGATATTAATTGCACCATTCAGAGACCGATAGTGCGCAGTGTTCATATATCAGTTCCTAGCTCCAACAAATATGTGCAGCGACGGCGCATGTCCAGACGTTAAAGCAGTGAATTCCAAACTTTTTCGAGCCACCCCCCCAACCACAAGCTGGGCATAAGCAAAGTCATGGACTACATGAACAAAGCAAGATGTTCATGAAAATTAAGCTAAAACAATTGCGATTTCACTATTTTTTATTTCAAATCCAACAGAGAGATAGTCTACTCAATCCCGGACGTGTATATTCGGAATGAGCCCAGCCTCCAGCAGCTTGCAGCCCACTAAGATGAAAGCACCGCCCTTCAGGGGGCGGTAGCGCCCACTTTGGGAACCCCTGCGTTAAAGGAGCCTTAAGGAAGAAATATCTCACGGTTCGAAACAAAAACTCAGCATTAATGGAGATTTTGGCGTCAGCGATAGCCATAGCAATGCCTTTAGGAGATCGAAAAGCCCTTGTGTGGTTACTCTTACAAAAACCGGTCGGGAGGTGGGTAAGATACGGGGAGAGAGTAGATAGAGTTGGACCTAAGTGGTCATATGCCGGAGTTCCCTTTTACGAAGTCAATTTTAGTTTCTCTACTATGTATCTTCCCGGGAAATATAAGAGTTAGGGTTCGCTTTCGGTTGAAGAAGCTATCAATCAATTTAGAGGGAAGAGAAATACCATTTCGGTTTTGAAGCAAAACATTCCAAAAATTGATATGATGCGCTTCATCGCGTATGCACATATGCACATACGGGACCACAATTCCCTCTCTGTCCTACCTGTACCCTTAGAGACAAAATAGAAAAAAAGGGAGGTATGTGGAATGTACATTGGATGGTGCTCCACAGGGCGAAATTTTTCTCCTATGAACGGATACTCGATTTCTCATACCAGGGGCAGATTAAAAGTGCCAAGAATGTGTAAGAAGAGCGTCCATTACTGCAGAGAAAGGAATGGAATAACAAGGGACGAGTTAGAAAGGATGAAAGTTTCCATAAACTCCGAAAGATTCTGGGTCAGTGGAGAGGGAATTGCGTGTGGTTTACATGAGTAGAAAATTTTAAATTAGGAAACAAAATGTTGAAGTGCATGAAAACGGGCTAGATATGGCAGGGAAAACACTAATATATTTCCGTATTGAAAATATCGTATTTTGCTTGGAAATTGACTTTGGGAAATATAAATCAGTATAAAATTCTTATTTCAAGCCGATATCTATTTTTTTGCCTGCTTCATGATTCCGAAACAGCGACTGTTTATTAAACTTAAAAACTACAGTTATCAATGTGCATATAACCTATTTTCACACAGAAAAAGGATTTCATGACCCGGTTTTCAACGAATTATCGTCAAGGCCAGGTGATGAGTATAATTCGTTGAATCCCAGATTGTGTTAACTTTTATTCCGTTGTATTCATAAAAACTGGTAAATGAATTTGTTTACTATGGAGCACCATAAAGTAACTGAGGAAAGAAGAGATATATTCATATCTAAGTATCCATGTAGGGTAGTACAAGGATGTTCAATCATCTCTTGGAGCGAGTGGATTCTCAAGAAGAGGCCCAATGGATTCGTGTTCTAAAAGTTATATTATTTCTTGTGGCATGCATCTCCATCCAGTTTTGTCGTAAACGCATGACATTTATGACATGACACGGAATTGCGAATCCATTTTCTGCATCAATGAAGATCGTCGGTCAGATGGTTGTCGAATGGTGCCGTTGAGAGTACTAGGAATGGCCGTCACTTAGACTAACATTGCATGTAAATTGGCAAAACCTATATTCAAAATGCGTAGACACCTCACGCATTTCCCTCTCTGAAGGTACACAGTCATGGTACAAAATATTTTGGAGCCGGGTCTAGAGAAAAATATTTAGTTTAACAATTTATTTTTTACAATCCTACTCTTGCATGCATATTTCGCTTCTATTGCAATTATGATTGTTATCAATACTCGATTTACTCCTCCTAAGTTTGCTTACACTTCTTTTCTATACTTAGGTATACTCCATATAGTTATCTTCCTCTACATTCTCTTGACGTAATCGACCTACCCCTATTTCTCACAGCACTCAGTTCCCTATCAAAAATCATCTTTGCAATTAAAGTCTCATCCAGAGACTCCTAGTGGCCAAACCAAGAAAGCACGCGCTTTTCATGAGTACGATTTATGTCCATCACCGGATCATATAATTCAAATAATTTCACAACTCCTTCATTAATAACTCTGTCCCTCCAACTTTTTCCGTAAACACTCCTCAGGCACTCCATTCCCGCTTCAATTAGCTTATTATTTAGCTTTTCTTGCCGCATGCAAATTCACTACTACACATTATACCAGTTTAAGAAGGAGAAAGCGTATGTATTCCGCCGGTTTCACTTCTATATCCTTACATTCTTACTTCTTCCGATGACGCTTCTTAGTTTATCTAATTCGCTTTCTCTTGCATTACCATTCCACTAATCTGATCATCCAAGTTTTTGAAGCACTACGACATAATTCAATTAAATAACCTATTTTAAAAGATGCCTCCATTCCTCCCGTTTTATACAGTCATTACTCATTCGTATTATTAAAAACTACTACCTAGGCTTTTAACATATTTACGTTTACCTTGCGAACAATTCTGTGGCTTTATTCAATAGGTGTCCAAGATGCCATGTATACCTATCATGAGGACTACCGCACAACGCTGAGTCAATAGTGGCATGCAAAACAATCACATCTGAATCTTTAATTATCAACTTTTAATCTTACTTTGCTCAGAAATATTCACTACATATCTCTTTGCGTTTCCATAAAGCGGAGCTTCACGATAATGAGGAAAATAAATTAGTTTGTGTGCTGGAATTTAAGAGTAAAATCCCTTACCATTCACATGGATTTTAAAAATGGCTGGCTCATATATCACCTAAAAAAAACAATAAATGGCTCAGCTTCATTTGGCATATCCGTATGTTCTGGTCGTTGTATCAACATGAAACGCGTAGATTCAAGAATAAAGATTGAGAACACAAGGTTATTGCGTTCCAGAAAAATTTAATAAAATATTTCCTTTATATTATAATAAATGAATAGGGGTTTTCCACCTCTGCATTATACAAGTCGGTACGATTTAAATCGTTGTGAAAAATGGAGTTGACAGGGTGTGATTGTGCCATAAGGGTCTTTTTCAATATCTCCACTATGTTGTCGTGCTTCAGATGTCCCATCCTTCTTAAAATCTTGGCCGAGACCCTTCTGTTGCACGCCGACAGTGGGCCACCAACCAACTCTGACACTCCTGCATTTCGTGCCCATTGAGTTATTAAGTCTTGATGGCCACATCCCAGGGCCACACTTTGGCCTTGTACACAGCTTTAGTCCATCCGACGGCCACGAACTCGAGGCCGGAGGCGGACTCCACGGCGGAATGCTTTTACTCGATCCCTGCACTCTCACTGCTGCTCCACTCGGCACCCACTTAGCCGTTCCAATTCCTCGCATCATACTCTTAGTGAATTTAGAATAAATTCTCAGGCTTCACTTGGTGGAACAGCATTACGATGGTTTGTAAATAAACTCATTTTATAATATTTCAAAATGGTTTTTATTATTATGACCTAGGTTTCGACTCAATTTAAGTCATTAAATTCATTTATAATAAATAAATAAGTCATTAAAAGTCATTAAGTGACTTAACTTGAGACGAAACCTTGGTCGGAATAATAAAAACCATTGTGGAATATTACAAAGTGAGTTTATTCACAAACCATCATTACTTTAGTGGTTGGGTGACGGACCCAACCTTGAATGTAATTTAATTAATTACCTCTCCAGAAGGCCTTAGCTCTTCCCAGTCAGGGAGAGCATAGCAATTAGGGCGCTGCCCTCATCGTTGACCAGCTAGAGGGCTAAAGAGGACTACAGAGTAAAAAGAGGCCGCCAGCTTTGATCATGCATCTCCAGGGGATGAGCGTGGGGTTGTAGAGGATCACACCAGTGACAGAAAAAATGCATGTATGCATCAAGTATGCATAAACATCAAGTATGCAAGAATGCATCAAGTATGCATAAACGAAGACAAAACCCAGGGACGAAGCGTCCGGGGATATGCCGGCCTCCAGTCCTCCTTGATAAGCTATACTTACGTATCCTCCCTCCTGAGTTAAACCTTACCTAGGATCACCATCACCACTTTGGGATCTAAATTGGTTTCCGCGAGGCTCGCGAAGGTATTCACCTCCTACCATTCACATCCGTCTGCTCCTCCTGATCGACTGCTGAGTCTTTTGGCCAGGGTGGGTGGAGAAGGGAGAAGGTGTGGATGGACGCCTGCGCCGACGGGATGAACGCGGGAAAGAAAAGGAGTACGGGGGGGTTTGTACGACCTCAAGGCGGGCGACTAGGGAATCTGTGTGTGTGCTGGAAGGCGAAGTGGATGGGGGAGGGGTAGAGAGCTGGCATCCCAACTGACGAGTGCTGTAGGAAGAAGATGAAAGCTTTTTACCACATATTCCTCTCTGACCTTTCCTCGTTTGTTTTTGTGCGTGTGTCCGCTAACGAGGCGTGTCCAAATGCGTGTTGAGATCTCAATAGCCCATGAGACGGCGCTAGGTTATTCAGTCGACCGCTCTCTTCGTCAGGGTCATCTTATATTACGCTATGAAGCATGAAGAATTGTGGGGAGTGAGGAAAAGTGGCTACGTTTACCGATCTGTTCCCACTCGCGGGAAACTCCGATCCTCATAAACACGCCATACATTCTGTGGACCTGCCCCCCTCGTGATTTTGTTTTCAGAGGATTGGATTGGATATCTGAGGATAAGATCGACAGCTAAGGTTATTCGCGCCCTAGGGGCTAGGTAAGGGAGGAAGGGTGGATAGAAACCGTGCGTCGGCATTATCCTGCTCTTAACGATAGGTGCCAAGGGAACAACGGTTTAACATCTCATTCGACACATGGAGCACTGCACTTGAAGTGCCCTCCACAAGGCGCTCAAGTTGGGATCGGATTTCCTCTGAAAAATATCCTCCTCTGCAGGGATTTGAACCCTGGCCGTCCGTATGGTTAGCCAGTACTCCAGCTACCACACCAACTAGATCCCCCTTTATTCCAGAGCATCCACATTTATTCAATGGAGAATAATTACGTATGATGCACATTTTTGCCCATGTTACTAGATTCGTCCAATATGTATCTCAATAAACTTTAGCTATTACTCGGAAAAGATATATCTTGCTCTAAATTGTTTCTCTCATAGAAAGCAGCAGGTCTTTCATTCCCTTAGATTCTCAACACTCATGTTCAATTATCATTCACATGGGCGCATATTTTATATCTATGTGCGTCTTCAATTGTTGCATTTTCCGGTACTGACATATATTGGTTGAAAAAAATGATTGTTGGTGAATAAACTTTGAGGAAATTCATAAGATGCATGTTGGCTACAAAACTTCCTACTCATCCACCGTTTTTAATTTGTAATCTATGACCGGATAGCGAAAAAATTGTGGAAAAATACAAACTTTCTTTGATCTGAATTGTTAGAATTAGCCCTTGCGTAGGACGACGAAATGAAATGAAATGAATCGAAATCGAAAACGAAATGAATCGAAAACGAAATAGGAGCACACAAAGTATAAGCCGAAAACGGTTATAACACCTAGATTATTTATTGATTAAGGGTCACATTGTGCTGCTCTAATATTCCTCCTACTTAGGAGCTTATGGCAACCCTTTCTTGCGGGCGTCAGGTTATTTAAGGTCAACTTGATCTGCTATATAGATGCAATCATTATCCCTGTCATGTGTTTCCTAATGTATACTGACTACTGCAAATAGCATTTGTAAAGTTTACGATATCTGTTTATCCGTGTGTGGGTATTTTGGTGATCAATTAGAAGGTGGGAATCTCATTTAAAGCATTAATTCCGTGGAATGCCATTGAGGACAGTAATTAAATATCACTTCTCTAAGCAAACTACTTCAATTAATACAGAATGACGATTTACTTAATATAAATGAAGTCTAATAGTTCAATTATCAGGGCTTTCAGAAGGAATACGTACAGAATAGAAGCTATCGGAAAAGAAAGCAGAGAAATGGTTGGCGAGGATGACGGGCCGTTGTAAGAGGCCTAGGGTAAATGTAGTAGGAGGCAGCTTTCAAGAAAGCTGTTTTTCTTCCGAGGCCGTGAAGGATGAGCTGGCAAAGATTAAAGGAGCTGGTTGCTCAAACATTAAAAGGCTATGGAGAAAAAACATTCTGCATTTTCCCTTTCGCATAGAGATATATCTTATGTTAATTGGCTAACAAACTGCTTTGTTACAGCCATATCTCCAGATCCGTGGTAATAACCCTGTAGGAGTTATGAATGAATGAAATACACTTTGACAGAGGATAACATAAAGCTTACGTGGACACCTAATCAATGGCATGAAATTTATGCCTGATGATAGTGAAACTCATGTCACTCAATATTTGGATCGCATGCAAAGTAGCAAGGATGTTTGTAAATATATATGGAGATCATTGAACTACGCATGGTGATTCTTACTTGAGATGCAACTTTTTAAAAATAAAAAAGGAACCATGTCACGTTTTCTTATTAAGAAAGTTCAAACCCAGCAAGCACTGCCCAGAGAAGTAAATTTGTGAAGCAATGAACTCTTGGCTATTGGTATTTATTTTCTGAAAAGGAAATTTATGCCCAGCGTTACCTGGAAAATACTATGAAATTTCCGGTGTTCTTGCAAATTGTAGTTTGTTTCTTGGTCCTAATCTGATTGATTGCATGTGGCGACTCGTGTCGGAATTTATTTTTACTGAGAATATTTGTCAGTGGTCCCTGATAACAGAATTTGTAAGACAGCTTATGATAACCGTAAGAAAACAAGATATTACGCTGTGACAATTCCGGTACAACTTTCTCATAAAGTTATCACGGACTTTGGAAGATTTATTTTTCATTTTAGTGACAAAGTTTATTATTGTAACTAAATAAATTAATGAGCGACTTTTTTATATTTGTACCGAATTCAATTATGAGTTTTCTCTTATGATCTAATAAAAACGAAAAATGGACCTTTGGACTATTTCTCGTATTAACCGAGAAATGGGCCATTCTATATGAAGAAAATCATTTGGTAAAGCAGAAATATTCATTTGGATATGCTATGGATTAAATTTGAATTGGAGTGTCACAGCTCAAGAGATATCATAAAGTGGCTCTGAAAGCTTCAGTAAAATGTTAAAAGTTTTTACTGAACTTCCAAAATATATTTAATATTTCGAAAGTCTAGAAATTTTTGATGAAATTAAATATTCAAATAGCTCGAATGAGTATAACTCGAAATGGGCTATATTTTATTTAACTGCTAAAGTCAGTTATTCTAAACTCAATATAATTAATGCCTAAGAGCGACAAAATTTATGAGAATATAATGAGTTTTGCCTCCAAAATGCCATATCCATTATCCATCCTTAGCATGAGCTACTGAGGAAAGAATATTTTAACAATATTGGTATCAAGTCTAATTTAGACGTGTGTCCTATGGTTTTTACTACTTCAGTAATTGCTGATTAAACATTTGAATTTCATATTATTGAAATTGTGATGGGTCTCCTCCATTTTAGTCACTGAAGAATTTGGCGAAATTTAGACTTTCCGGAAGTTTTAGAGAGATCGATGCTCATTTTCTGTCGACAAGATAAATTGAATCCATTACTATGTCAGGAGATAAGACTATTTTACAGGTAAGGCTGTATTAACAATGGATAAGAGAATATTATTCTTTTAAATGTAGCCATCTCCTTTGTATAATGACGGTACCTCCCCGTTTCCTTGTAATTCTTGGGCAGTTTGAAGTTCGTGGCGTGGTTGTATATAGAGTTTGAGGATTTCGGTGCGTCACTTACCGTCAATCCTTCTATGGCGATTTTTGTAGGAAAGATTTAAATATCGCTTTTGCGAGATATTAGGGCTTATACTGTGAGTAAAACTAATTAAAATGTAGGAAAGTTCTATTGAATATCAAAAAGAAGAATAGTATTGTAAATGTCGGATATTTGAACATAAAAACCGTAGCCTTATGTAAATAGCACGGTAAATCTACTGTTGTAACTGATGAAGAAAGATACATTTATGAAGGCACTCTCAGTTGTATTCGTCGTGGTTTGGAACAGGCTTGAAAAAACAGAATAACTTTAATGGGTGAAAGCAGAATTTATTAAAAGAGAAAGGAATTCATAAGGGGAAAATGGAAGTGGGATTTTTTTATGAATTGGAGATGAATCAGTCATTTGTAAAGTTCGACGGGCTCTGAAGAATTCATATTCCCTGGGACTATGAATTCTTTATTCGCGGAAATATTTTTGACTACCAGAAAGTCCTTTGCTGAACTCATACTTAATTGATAGCTCGTCATCGTTTTACTATGGTTTGAGTGAGGGACTCTACAGAAAAATAATTATCTTCTACGTAATTTGAAGTTTTCTTCTATGAAAATTGGCCATTAAATACCTACACCATTAAAAATAAGTACAGTCTTTAAAGGGTTCGATTGGAAGTTGTCTCATAGAATAGGAATTCTGATATTCTTTAGATACGCATAAATATAGGGGAAGAATATAATAATGTAGACTTTTTAAAATACAAAAAATATTACAACTGGACGTAGCGGTAGGATTTGAGGAAACGCGTATGAAATGAATTTTTTATATTTTATTTAGTGGAAAGAAAAATGTACAAAATTTTAATAATCTGTAAAAAAAATATTAAACAGTAGAGTACAAGTGATGTAATTTATCAAAAAGTTTTGAATGTGAAGGTAATAGAAAATGGAATAGTGAATAAGAATAATAAATTCTTTCATTATTACGAGGAATTGATTAAGATTGTATTGAACAAAACTTTGTGTTTTCCACAGATTTATTATTACAAGCACAACCGGTTTCGGCATTTACGCCATCATCAGGTACACTGTATGTATGTAAACTGTGCGCACCTGATGATGGCGTAACTACCGAAGCCGATTGTGCTTGTAATAATAAATCTGTTGAGGACACAAATTTCTGTTTACTACATGTAAACTGATTAAAGCATTCAGGATAGCTCATGTAAATAAAAGTTTTCAAAAAGGACATGAAGACAAACATGAAATGAACGTGTAGAAATCGTATTTTAGAAGCTATGACAGAACAATTTGCAGGAAATCGCTTGTCATGGCGCATTAAAACGCTATTTCATACTTTGCACTTTATTAATCGGTGATGAACTGCTTTAACACTATACGTGCTTGATTTTTCCAGCAAATTATTGGTAATCACATTCGGATTAGTATTAACTTTCGCGGATCTGCCTCAATCTGTCTACCGCCTTGGATTTCACATAAAATCCCCATGAAGCAGAAGAAATAGGTATATCCAAACCGAGTTCATAGAGGCATCTGAGTTTGTGAAAATATGTAAGAAGTCTTGCGGTTGAAGGTTTCTTGTATACCATTATTTCCTCAGTTATCTGTCATCACTGGTGTTCCTAGCTCGAATTTTTTGGGAGAGCTTTTGTGGAGCTCCCACGAGCTGCCTATGTCTTACATTTTTACTCCAGAGTGGGGAGAGGTAAACTCAATATGTACAGCGAAGTTTGTTAGCTTATGGGAAACATTAAATATGCTGGTAATTATGTTGCCGTGTTGCAAGTGTTATATAAATATCATCTTTAGCTTGTTGTTACCTAATAACTGGGAAAAACTATTTACATAAACATGATAAAAAATATAGGAACTTAGAGTGAACCTTTAAAAAAGAGATACTACTCTCAGGCTTTTTCGCTAATTTATATTTCATACATATCACTACTATCTTTGGAAAACATATCAAAGATTTTACAAGTATTCATTAAAAAAATAAATATTTTAAAAACAAAATTATAGTTTAGCAATATTCGATAATTTACAATCGAAAAGTCGAATCCCTCTTCTCATTGGATTGGCAGCCAAATCGGAAAGTTTCTCGCACCAATGGAGAAAGGTTGAGCGGTAGAATGGTGGAATGTGAATGGTGTTCGTGCGTTCAAAGTGATAAAGAGGAGAACCAACTATTGGAGTATCTATTGCGTTCACAGAAGAAGGGAAATCGGATTAAAGATTTGGATGGCAATTAATTTTAATCCACACCACCATCCATTTCAACAGTGAAACGGTGAAAGGTTCACAAATTACCCTCTAGCTTTAAACACATGATATAAATCATACTAACGGGTAGAAATTAGGTTTTTTGGTGTCTCAACTTCTTAAGCTATATCAAACCATCAGTTCTAAGTTCCTAAAACTGAGACAAATACGTCGTGAACTCTGCAATGTACTCTGTGGACAATCTCCAGTGTGAAAGCTAGGGGTGAATTTACTCCTTCGTTTCTTTTTGATATTACGAAACTGTTGAGAATTACGTTTGGGTAAAACCAAAATATTACCGAGTTACCGAGTTGACTACACTCACGCATATATCATCCCAAGTTTGGAAAAAATCGTCTAATTCTACATTGTGATTAGTTGTAACCATAATATTCTCAAAACCTTAACCATCGGGAATTTAAATTGTGTAATTTGCATAAACAATATATCTTGGGTGTTTGAAATAATTATACCATATCAAACTATTTTACCTATGATCTTGATGAGAGTGTGAATATTAAATTCCTGCTAGAGGCAAAAATCGGTACTTTATAAAGTCAGTACGTTACGTTACTTACTTGCCCACCGTGTTCGGCTGGTATAAGTACACATGTATTAATAGACAGAGTACAATTAATCCGTGCTCTACGATTTTCGTATCTGGGGAAGCACAATAATCACGTTAGACGTGCTAATTGCAATTAATTTTATGCATTGATTTTCTACAGCGTTGCAGCTAGGATGACTGGACTTACTCAATTCCGAAGTGAGCGATAGTTTTCTGCTCAGAGGAAATGCACCGTGACTGTTGAGAAAATAAACACAATTGCAAACGTTAAACTCGGATAGGTAGAAATTTTTATGCATCTCTCGATCTCGATGCAAATCTCGATGTTAATGGTAAACACCAGCAGCCCTGCTCTGGTGGGCAGAATAGTGCATTAATGACGAGATGGACAATAAATAGAGCTTCTCCAGCTGGTCTCGCGTTCGTTCATCTCAGTGTCTTCCATCTTTGACTTTCAATCTATATAGACGTAAACAAGAATAATATGGGTAAAATAAAGTATCCATAGCCGTTACTTGTAATTTTTATACTCATTTCGAATACTGTGGTGACTAGTAATTATGTTTGCACAGTCATGAATCAGCACAAACGTGAGTTATACGGAACTCGCGCCCACCTGCTAACTCGGAGCTCACCTTTGCATCGGGAATACAGCGCGTCGTGAAAAAATTTATGGTAATTTTTGCCTGGCAAGCCGCACGTGGCGAGGAAGGTATCTAGTTACGCTATCATTAATTCATAGCCGTGAAAAACTCAAGTAAACGAATGCTCTGTTAACTCTTTTGTTCACTCCTTGCCTCGCGTCCCATGTATTTTTGCCACTTACTCTATTTTTACCCTTCCATTCTCTTGCTGTGCAGGTGCTACTTCTCCGTCCTTTTTCCTCCAATGACCGAAAAGTAGAATTGTTGTTTGTCTTTCTCTTTTCCACTCGGGTCGCTGACGTCCACAGAGAATTAAACAGCTTACGGTGAGGAACAAGTGCGCCGAATTACATAGGCATGAAAGGTGCCCGGTCCTCTTGCGTTCTAGAGGGCGTCGAAGTATGAAAGTAATGTGGAGGATGGAAAATGAATAAAAAGGATAAAAATGCCGGTTCCGAAAAAAAGGACGAAAGTAAATGCCTGAGGAAGTCGGGAAGAGGTGTGTTTGTGGTTGAAGCAAAATTTTCGCCCGTGAGTCTGAGCAATGCTGACGGCTGAAGGTTCCTGAACTGACGCGGTTGTACGTGGATGCCGCGCGGAAACGGGAGGGACTAGTGGGATGAGAATTTGCCGGAGGGTCTATTTCTAGAGAATCGAGGAGGAAAAATCCTCTACTCATCTCATTGCCTCTTTTATTCTGTGTTGTGGAGGGAGAGGACAGGTTTTTTTCTTGTGAGCAATATCATTTTGGGCCAGTTGTAAGGAGGTAGCATATAAAACCATAGAATGAATATATTACATTGCTATACTGTACGAATGAATTCAAATTATTGATGAAAAAAATTCTTGATGCTGAAGGAAAAATGGATAGTCACAATGAGGTAAAAGGTGGAGATAAAGGGGAAATTGGAGAAGATTTGGAGAGAGAGAGATAGAAGGGAGGGAAGGAATCAAAAGCAACGCAACGTTATGCGGTGGCTGTGTAGGAATGAGATAATGTCGGGTGTCGTGTGGCTTATGTTCGGAAAACACCTCTTGCTTCTAGCCTAAAAACTCCGACGCCCCACACTCACTCCCCTCACACATTGTCTCTCAAACTCGCACTCCATGCTCGAGTCTCATAGACTAATGGCCTTCTTCCCCCACAGACTTTTGTGTGAAAGTATTTGGATATTCTATAATTGCATTAGCACTGTCCCATAATTTTTTCATGTAGGCCTGCGGCTTTTAATGATTTCACGATGCTCAGAATACTCAAAAAATGTAAAATATAATAAGTAAATAAAAATCATGGCCATTGATATTATGAATGCAACAATCACCGTTGTATTTCTTTAGCTGCTCTCACACTGACGTTATATAAATGTGAAACGTTGTGTATTAGCAAGGCGGGGATTAAATAAATTTCAACAGAAATTATTTCATATGATTTTATTTATTGTATTGTATTGCTTCGACTAAAATTCAACTCTTCTCGTTGGGTGTACATCAATTTTCACACTTATTTATTATTTGTCTAAAATCTCGGAAAGTAGTTCGGTAAGGGGCTAATATTTTAGCATCTTTGGTAGAGTAAGATAATTTCTTTAAAGCGAGACCAAATTCATTGATTTCTAGGTGAAATGATATTTCGCTCTAACTACCTTAAGTATGTTGGCTTATACTAGATTAGAGTGTCGAGCTGTGGCGAACAAATCTTCGGCATAACGAATAAATTAGAATAACCTTGAAATAGCTTAGCTTACTTAATGGGTTACTTACCCATTTAAAAAGTTTTGGTGGTATATTCACTAAATTTCACAAAAATAAATCTCGTTTGGCAGTGTAATATCCGTTCGGCAGTCTAATTATACCCCTGCGATCTTATTGAATACCAGCTGACCCCAGAATGTTCTTGACATCATTAGAAGGCAGATAGATCTCGATCTTTTAGAAAAGAGTCGGTCTAATTTATGTTAATCTACGGTATGATAGTCTGTGCTGTGTAAAGAGCGTGGTTTTGTAACTTTTAGCAATGGTCCACGAGCTTGAAGGAATGAAGATATTGCCAGAAGATAATATGGAGGGAGGAGAGAATAGACCATGGATGAAGATATTGCCAGAAGATAATATGGAGGGAGGAGAGAATAGACCATGGAATATGGCATTGCGGAAAAACTGTTCGGCCATGGAGACCCCGCCCTGCATGAACAGATTCTCACGGCAAGCGAGCAAATGTCTTGTCTCGGAATGTTCTTCTCTTATTAATATAAATTATTGATGACTTCATTTCTCTTCTAATGGAATAACTGCACTGCCACCATACATATCCGCCAATGATCACGCAGAGGTTCTCCCGATTGCTTTGGCTTGCGTTGATTTCATGGTACCCTCAAGAAAGTCATCGGATCCGAAAGCCTGGACTGGGAATTGAACCCAGATCCCTCGATTTTGCGCCGAGTGCTCTGTGAATGATTTTTCCACTGTTAATTTTACACAATTGTGTGATCACTAGCGGGTGACTCCGTTGAAGTAACTGCGCGGCTAGTTCCGTGGTTCTTTGAAAATGTCCAAAGTAAACACGTTTGTGTTTAAAGTTGGGCTTTACCCCGTGTACTGTGGTGTTTAGCGGGTACCTCTGGCATCATATGTACGGTACCTGTGAGGACAACTTGCTCCTTAAAGCCCCCATGAGATTCATATAGGAAGAGGACGCCGGGGTAGCTTAACTGGTTAAAGCACTCGGCGCCAAATCGAGGGATCTGGGTTCGATTCCCAGTCCAGGCGAATGATTTTTCCACTGTGAATTTCATAGCATGGTGTGTTCATTAGCGGGTGACTCTGTTGAAGTAACTGCGCGGCTAGTTTCGAGGTTTTTTGAAAAAAAACTTTCTCTACTTGCCGTCGAACCACGAGGGTTAACGTCTACCTGATTCTACCATTACCTTCTTCAATAGAGAAAGCGCGTGAGGGAGTGAAAGATCCGCACCCCGAAATGAATAGTGCAAAGGCTTGGTGGTCCAATGAGCGGGTGTGAGTGTGCCCAAACAGAGATGTGGAATGGCGTAGAAGGGCGGTGAAGAAGGCCTCGGAAGATGTTAACGGGGAAGCACTTTCAGGTGTGTTGGTGCGTGGTCGGGTGAAGATGGAAGTGGCGGGCGGGTGCGGGTCACTCGATGGTGGGTGGAGAGATGTGACAGAAAGAGACAAGGTGCGACGTGGTTGAAGGGGTGATCTCCTCAAATGAAGAGAGATGATGCTGTCATCCGAGAGGGTTGAGAACGCGTTGGGCGAAATACGGGCGAGAGTACGCCCACGAGAGAAAGGAAGAAAAAAGTCCCGGAAGGCTGAAATATAATTAAGATTAGACTATCAGGGAGGACACACGCGAGAGGATTTCACCATGACAGTGTTGCAACCTTTCCTGTTCAATTAATTGATATTTTTTTACTACTTGATTTGCTTATTGGTTCCATGGGTGAAAGATTTGGGACTTGGGGTTGGTGATTTGGGATTGCGTATAATGTTCCCTGGCGTCAGCATTCTAATTTCAAATCCACAGAGTTAAACAATGATATTATGTTATTTTTCTTACGTTTGAATTAACAAAGTATCATGAAAGGCCATTAGAGAGTTAAGTATGGTGTCATTCCACACCAGGTATACACTTCTTGTCCCAGTTCAAAATCATGCCACCATTGGCTATGGTGCAAACGACCTCGAGGCGCAGACGAAACAGCAATGAGGTGAACTAGCTGCACCAAACCAGAAACTAGGTTACTATGTTGGGGAACTTACTGGCATGCGTTATACTGGTTTAATTACAGTTACCGATTAGTAAAGATTCTAATATCATTATTATATGATTACGACCAATATCTAATTCTTGCCGAAAACAAAATCTTGCAGACATTTAAGCAGTGCAAGTTGTAAGTAATAATGTTGCAAATGTGCAAATGCATCGACAGCTCTATCAACTAAAGTGGAGGAGGAAATTTCATTCGAATTTTCTCAATCAATATGGTTCCATATATTCAGCAAAAAAATTGGATTAAACCTAACGGTACTGCAGTTCATCTCTTGTATCTGTATCTAACGTAATAATTTCTAAATTTGTTGAACACCCGGAAAATAGGCCGGTTTGAATTTACGCAATATACTTATCAGTTATTTTTTCTTTCAGTTATACGGATATTCCCACCATTGTTTCTTATAGAATTCAGTCCCTCTACTACGTTTAGCGTTACTGCTCCACTGTACTCAATCTAGTATTAAACTGCCCCCAATGCACAAGGGGGAAGGAAAGGTAAAAAAGACGACGACGGGCGCAGACGAAATGGCTTCAGGCACGCTCTCGCGAGATCATGTTGATCAAACGTTCCTCCGCGAGGCAAGATGAACGATTCGGTTATGGAACATTCACGAGAGGCAAGAAAAATCCATTTCCTGGAAAAACGTTATGTTAAAATGTATTCTTTGGAGTTAAGATATGAAATCATACGCACAAATACATGAAATTTATAGAATACAGTTGTTTTAACGTGTTAATTTGCATTTATCCTGTCTCAGATGTGACCGTTTTGAAATTTTTAACTGTTTTATAAGGGGTTGCGTAACTACTGCGATAATTACTCAAAATTTGTGCTAATGCTTATTTCTTAAAAGTAAATTTAATTTGCATATGCGAGGTATTAACAGGACTTTCTGATTCACCCGTTGGGCTGATAACATCTTCACAACCGACAGTTTTTTTAATGACTTTATGAAAGTATTCCTGATGACAGAGTAAGCGAAGTAAGTGGCCTCTCCTTAGTGAGCATATATTTATAATCTCAATACTATTTAATTTTAAATTATTGAATAATTACCGATACAAATATTTTATCATATTGATACTGTATAATTACCGATTCATCTGATCCATCATTTCAAAAGAAATTGCCGGGCCTTCTCTCCGGATAATATTTCTTTAATCATTATAGCGTACGTCCTGTCTCTCTTCCGTCCCTCAGCAAAACATATCCTCGTCCTCCTCATAACCCTCTACCTCGGGTCTTCGCCCCTCAGAATATGTCGGTAGCTTACTGCTCCGTCACGACTAGTTTTAAGACTAACCCTGCGTCAAGTAGGGTTAGTTTTAATTCATGGAGACTTGACTGTACTTCTCGGTGAAAGTCATGAATATCCCGGCCATCCAAGATTTGTGATCGCAATAACCTAAGTTGAACTCGAAAAACGTCTTCTCTTAAGCATTGAACTAGTTACTGGAGCTAAATCATAGTCCCTGCTTTATCTCTAATTTTTGATCGACTGGAGAATCGTTGGCGTTGATTGGGTAATGATGCTACTGATAGCGAAATAGACCTCTCGATCGGCGATGATGACAACGCTTTACCCCCCACCGTGATCTATTGCATATAATTCTCTTGAACAGCAACAAAATATCGTGGAGGCCACCTCCAGGGCGTGTGTTATTCAACACACGTCACAGTCCAAGGTCAAATCTTACTTGCTCCAATGGTCGCTTGGCGAGGAGCAGTCTCATGAGCAATGCATCATAAATCAGAAACTAGGAGAGTTACATGCCAGCGAACTTCCAAACTGGCAGAACTTGATTTAAGATACTGCTGCTACTAATAATATTAATGTATGATTAAAACTTGATACTCATTCACGTAAAAAAATTCTTCATCATCTTAGCACCGTATTCATCATAGACATGCAGAGAAGCAAAAATTATCCGTCTTCTCTCCCAAAAAACTGGGCTCCTTGTGCTATTTTGTATTTTAGCAGTTTTGCATTGGACAAATCTTCTGTTGTCATTGGTGATTATTATCATTTGAATTTCCCAAATTGTAATATAGATGATGTATTTAAATATGTTGAGATAACTTACTTTTACTCCTCTCCTATCGTTCTAGCTCTCTTTAAATGTGCATTTTATCTCCTGGTGTTGTATTTTATACCCCATATGACGAGCTAGATTTTAAAGTCCTTATTATCTGACCATACAGCCTCGGTAGCCCGTAGCGGATGGACGTGTTTTGTGTGAGCTCCCGTCCCCGAAGACGGCCGAAATCCTCCTGGCAAGGGAAGCCTCCCTCGCCGGACAAGAGAGAGAAACTGGGAAAAGAGGGAGAGGCAGCGGGAACAACCAACTGAGCAGTACCCAGGACGACGGCGGAGGAGGTTGTGGGGATGACGCACAGGTCGGAAGGACATTGTGAGGGAGCGATGAGGAGCCTTCCAAGAGGGAAAAAACAGACGTCACCCCAGTTCCAGTTCCACGCTACCCTCACCACGAGCGTCGACACATTTTACTTCTCTCTCCTCGCAACCCCCGCTCACCCCCGCTCACCCTGGCCCCTCATCCCCTGTCATTTCCTCCCTCGCCCCCCCCCCCTTGTTCCTAAGAACGAGCACAGTAGGGGGGGACTCCAGGAATTGGGAGCCCGAGTGCAGCAATACCACCACGATCCCCGAGCCCGAGATACGTGAAGCCGAGACTTCAGTGAAGGCGGACGAGGAGATGTCTGATGGGTGTGACGACGCATCCCTGGCCCAGTATGCTCGGACGAAGTGGGCAACGTAATAGCGGTGAGTCCTGCCTCTCCCTCCTCTCATTCTGAAATTTTTCCCCCATTCAGAAGGGCTGTGACTTCCCCCTTCAAAATCCCCAACCCTACCCCTGTAACCTCAACTGTCTCCCTCCCCTGACCCCTAATCCCTTCCGATAACTGGCGGAAGACGCCACACGCGAGAATGAGTCGTACTCGAACTCTTCCCGGTGAAATCAAAGCCCAGGGAAGCAATGTGCGACACAGTGATAAAAACTATATACAAAATGCCAAAGCGAAACTTAGGACTCTTCCCAATTCTGATTGACATGAGAGTTTTCACGTCAAACATCGCGGGGCTGATTAGCGCTCTCTAGTTGAACCTTATTTCGGCTTTCGAAATATGTTAAAATTCGGACGTTGTTATGCTCCAAGAGACGATGGGGGTCACTTGGCCAGACCCCGTCTACCGCGCTTTTGCAAATTCTGATGGCTCTCGCAGGGGGATCATCACTAGTGAAAACTAGTGAAAACACTAAAAATTGCCTTCCCGTCGAAACGGTACGCCTACCTGCATCGGGTAGGATAACCTTCACACACAGGATGTTACTCTCGCCAATATCTATGCCTCGTCAAGGGGAAGGAAGCGACATGGTAGAGAAAGATCTTTCAACGAAGCTTTAATCGCGTACCTGACCCCTTCTCTTGGAAATCAATCTCAGCAGACGATTTTGATTCGATTTCTTTGTGGGAGAGCATTAAACATTGTCGTGTAAATATTTTAAACCGGCTGAGCCGAGACCTTAAAATTTTAATCGATTCTGCTTGCGTAACATACGTGGTTTTAGCTAGCTCTACGAGTTCCTCACCTTCTTCCCCTTTTTCCCACAGTAAATCGGCCTCCAGCTTTCCCGCAACCTTGACACCTTATCGAACGCCCCCCGCCATCATCGTCTCCTTTCCGATCATTGCGCCCTATTCCTAGACCTTGACGTGCCTTGGACCCCCCAACCTTATCCTCCGAGTGACCGACTCCCTCCCGCTTGGAGCGTTTAGACATCCACTTGATGTCAAGGTTTTCGCGTAGTTATCCGGTCACGGGTTGAAGAACTATTCTCCGGACTCCGACCAGACGAAAGTATTATACAGTGGTTGGTGAGCGCTGTTAAACTAAAAATAATAACATTAGACAAACCACATATTGGATAGAGGCGTAAAATTGCAACAAACATTTTTATCGATCCTGAGGTCTTGTAAGTGAACTTGCGTTGAACTTCGGGAAAGTAAAGCCTAATATTCTGAAAAGTCTCCTAAGAAGCGGACATCTCACTGTTTTCCAAGTTTAGCTATAAAATCGCGAACAGTGACGCTATACGCAAGTTTTCGCCTTCTTCTGTCGCATCATATGTTCGGAAATGGTAAACAACATGTACCTTTAAAGTCCTTAAAAGTCACAGGAAAGGTGGACACACTGGTAGTTAAACAAGTCAATGAATTAGGTACGTTGTAGGTCGGTCAGGGTTGGAGTCCTTGTCAACGTAATTGATTTTTCCGACTTGTAAATCCGCCAGTTTTTTCCATCTCACTCCTACTCTCAATTCTAAGTTTGCTATTTATGACCATGACTTTCAAGTTCTATTCTTTTGTATGTGTTATCTTATTCCAAGAGTACCTGAAATGAAGCGTTTCCATATTAAGAAAAATATGATCTCTAAGAATTTCTTTCACTTTTATGGTATCTAAATATATTTATCGATTTTTCACTTAGGCGTCAGATGAAATATTGAGGAAGATATTGAAATGCTACTCTGCATTCTTTACCATACGAATGTTAGTGTATTTTTTATCTCTGTAGACCACGGTGTCAGTTTAAATATCACAGATAAATGGAAACTCTTCTGCTTTTATATCTTGAGGATTGTTAGCGTGAAGTTTATGCGTAAATCAATATAATGAGAAATTTAGCCCCTTGCTGCTAATAGAAGTTGTCATTTAAATTTGGTCTAAATTGAATAATTTATAGTTCCAGAGCATGAAACTTTCTTTCATGAATATATGGAAGTGTTTTCCTTTCTCGGCATTCACTAGAATGGTATTTTATTGCTCACTAACGAATAAGTAAGTGAAGAACTTTACCATTTACACTTCATAGTAAAGATAAATCGTTAAATATAAAATTTAGCCTTCCTATCCAGAGATTGTTTCCGCCATAATCATGAGCGTAAAATGTGTGTGAGGTGGATGAGTGCTAATAAGAGTAATGTGAGGTCTATGAATATATATGAGGTAAAGGATGGTAGTAAACATTCCGGAGTAGTCAAGAGGCCTAGATTTCAGCCATCCTACCGTTTGTTCACAAATTAAATAATGACCTGCAATTTTAAATGTGTGAAATGTGGAGAAATGACACAGACTTTACCAAGAATTGTGCTTTTCCACTGTCGTCGATTTAGTCGGTTCTCGACGATCTTATTGCGCTAATGCAGCGGTTCTTAACCTGTGGGTCGAACGACGCTTTCACAGGGGTCGCCTAAGACCACTGGAAAATTTTTTCCGATGGTCTTTTGAAGAAGCAACGAAAATAATTTTATGGTTGAGGGTCACTACAACATGAGAAATTGTGTCTCAGGGTATCAGCAGTAGTAAGGTTGAGAACCACAGCTCTAAGGGATTATTAGCACAAATTCACGCCCAGGTAGTATCCCCCACCATCCGTCGAATTAGGAATGTCTTAGGGGTCTCTCAGGATGTGTGGTCGGTCAGTCTTCTCCTCACCACAAAGCTCTAAACGCCTGTTGACTGAGACATCGACTCACATGCAGAAACGGTGTCATAATCAGTACGTAATACTAGTTAAAGCAACCAACTGTGCGATTGCTACTCAATAAATAGACTCATACTCCAAGGCAGTGGTCTTCTTCTGGATTCCTGCATGCCCCAACGCAACGGTTTCCCTCCCTACTGCCTGACTACAAGCGCGTTTTTCGCCTATTTTTAACTGAAATAGTTAAAGCCTTTATTAACTCATTGAATAGTCATCAGGTTGCCAATTTAAGGAGGTTAATATTGTGTAATGATAAATGGAAAATATTGTCATCTCTTTGCCAATTTTGATCCCTTTCAAAACCTGTTAACTCAAGTTAGTCCGGTACCAAATACCCATCCCCGACCATTTCATTAAATTTGCATTTTTTATGCACAGAAACAGTAAGTAATCCCTAACTCTGCGTGTGTTTGCTTGTTTAGCATAGAGTAACAGAATCTACTTTCATTATTCCCGTGTTTAATACAAAACCTTCATTCCATAGATTTTCTTTTTGCGTGGATAATTGGTGTCAAATGATGATTATTTTCATTTGCCAAGCTTTTCCATTACATTGCCTTTTTTATATTCATATAAGATAAAAGTAAACTTACATTTTCATGCGTTAGTTTAGTCATGAATGCTAAGATCTTCTAGTTTCCTAGTGAGTGAGTGAGGTGAAACTCAAGAAGAAAAATTGCTAAATTCTCATCAAGAGTCATTTTTAACGTTAGCATTTTACTTCAGCTAGTACTGAATAAATTCTATTTATTTCGTCTAAAATTGTCAGAAATGATCATATAACATGGATCTAAATAATAATATGGCATATTAATTGATCAAAAAACTATGAAACTTCTAATTTAAAAACTGAAAAATGAATAAAAAGTGCATCAATTCTCTCCTACCCACTGTAAATCAAGGGTCTCGTATATGCAAATGCGAAGCAATTATGCAATAATCATAATAAGGGAATAGCTATAATATTTTTTCAATACATTTTCAGCCATATCGGTATGCTCGTTTGGTGAAAGGCATGCAAGGTGAATCAGGTCAAATCCTTCTTCATAATTAGGTCAAATTTGCGGCATGAAGCTTCGGTGACGAGGAATAGAAAAACATTACTTTTGACCCGACTAAAACTATGGAGATGTGACTGCGTTGAGAATGGGAAGGGGGCAAACGCGTCTTGTCAAATCGCGATGTGATTTACACATGGTTGGCTTTCCATATATTGTGGAGGAGGAGCGAGTCTAAAAGCTTACAACGCAAATCAATTGCGCTGGTTGGTCTATTTTGAAAGTTGTTGGGGGCTCGCTTAACAAATGTAATTCCCGTCAGAATAATCATTCGGCTTGCTTCAGGAGGAATGCAATGGGGAGGAGAGATTCCCTCGCGGATGTTTAATTAAAAGTACGGGGTTGGCATAAACGAGGTCAAGTCCGCACATAAACATATGAAAGCGAGTAGGTGAGGGAATTGAGGACTGGGGGAATACTTACAATACAATACGAATGTGGCGAGGATGTGAGGAGAAAATCAGAAAGAATGGAGGATTGAATGTGAATAAAAGCTACTAGCGGGAGACCCCTGTTTTGAGGGCGAGAGAGCAGTATTCTCGCCTCTCGCTGCCTCGTACTCATCCCTCCTCACACCCAGGATTACTGAGGAAAAAAAGAATGCTTTGAACGTCAAGGACATGCCTCGGCATACGCCCACCTGTCTCTTAGCGTCATTACTCATCTTCAAATCTTTCCCTGGCTCTTTCAACGCGCGACCCACTAGAAGACTACACACTTTATCGAGTTTTATTCAGCGATGATAAGTAATGCAATGAGTAATACTCCTATCCTAGTTCAAAAATTCCATTGGTTATTTGTAAGGTGTTTGCAAAATCGTGTTCTAGATTTCTGAAAGAAAATGGAAACGATAGGACCTAATGAATTGCAATGAAAACCATATTTTTGGCCATACATTTCAATCATAAGCATCAGGTTAAAAAATAAACTTTTTATCGGTGAAAAAATACCAATCGGAGGCCAAGATAAGCAACCGCATAGTATGACAACATTAATGTGTGAATTCGCGCTGAAAAAATTATTTTTATTTTCAGAAATGGTAATTGAGAATTGTTACTTTGTTCGGTTAGTTCTGCCCCAAGTTCGATGTCTAATGTTTTCAGAGTTAAGTTCTGCCACATTTTATGAAAAAGATCATTAAACTGACATTTTTCATTTATCGTTTAGTTTTCTGTTTGAAATGGGAAACTATATAGGATATATGTGTTGTCGTATCTTAAGAATTTTTGTGGTTTTACAATGCGCTTACGTATTTAAAAAAATTAAAGTCCCTCTGGAAAATTAAGTAAATGAAGGTTGTAACATTGTCTGAGTTTTATTTCCCCTGTGTGGATGTTTGTGGCTTAATTTAAATGCTAACTCGTGACTATCAAATGTGTTCCTGGACTTTGATGTGCTCCACATGAACACTTGGCATGGTTGGTAGGGCATTATGCACATCTGTTAAAAGCAAAATATTTACTCCTAAAATAAAATATATTTTGAACCGAAACCATTCACCTGTTTGATGTTATTTGCAAGAAACCAAGTAAAAACATGCTATAGTTATCGCCCATCTTCACCAATGGTTCATGTTTAAAAAAATTGTGGAAAAATAATGGTGTTGAAATTTATACGGGACATTATTTGGGAAAAAAAGGGGGAGCAAATTTTTTAGAAGTAATGGAACGGAGATATAAAAAGGGCCATTCTGATGATGCCATGCTGCCAGCATACCATCGCCTTGGCGACTTATCCGAGGCAGGCAAATTATTTAATTTTAAAAGGAAATAATTTCTCTTTCCATAAATATTTTACATGTCCCGCCAATTATGCCTAGTGTTCATGTGGAACACGTCAAATTCCAGGTCTACACAACTGAAACGCCGACAATAGTGCTTTTACAACTGCTGTCTGTGACAGGTGGTGATGAATTTCATTGCGTTGACTATAACTTCAATCCTAATTATCCGAAAAATGATTTTACTTCACAATCAGTTGCGATTCGTAATTCACTTCATTTTTACATTATAAGATAAGATATGCTCAAAACTGCTATTTTTTCTTGAATTTTTTTGCCGATTTTTTCCAACTTTACTTTTTATTAAAAGTCACCATGCATCACATTTGGTTACTTTTTCCGCACCAAAAGTCTCAAGTTCCGTCCCTGATCATTTATACGTATTTCAGTGAGTTATTTATGTAATTTAAAAAATTTAACACTTCCAGGAAGTGTGTAAAATTAACTGGAAATCTATGGTCTCATGAACTCGAGAGAACTATCATGAGAAAGGAAATTGAATGATTATTTACGTTAAATTTCGTTTAGAATACAAAATTGCGAGATCTGTTACAGAACATTTCAATATTTCCTAAAATGTTGTGCTATTTTTAGCAGCTTCACACATTCCCAACCGAGCTATTTTTGTGGATTGCTTGGAGGGAAAAGGTCAACAAGAAATCAATGGCGAAGTCAATGTTATCGAACAGAGGAATTCATTTCTGTAAGCACAATTAGATTAGAAAGAATGTTCAAACAGAATGACTGAGTTAAAACACCCTTAAATATTAAAAAAATTGTATTACCTCAAGCAATGTTGGTGGAGTGGGCGAATAGAGGATAGTCTTATTCATTTTGCTGCTATAAACGGCTAGGGGCAGTGATTCCTAGTTATAGAATATTACTACACATCCGCCACAGCAAGCGAAACAGACCGCGACATGCCGTTTATCTTGACGTACGGCTTAGAAATGAGGACGGATATTTCCGTTTAAGCTAGAAAAAAAATGTCGATTTTAGTTTTACACATTTATCTTTTTGTCCATATTATCTTATAGAACGTTATTCTACCTGATAAATGGTATACAAAAATGTCGGTTTGAAAGCATTATTTGCAGGTTCTTACAAATTCTAAACTTATAATAGTCGATAAGACATATCGTGAGGATAAATGACCTGACGTCATGCCGTGAATCATTTAATTTGCAAAATACTAAAGTATTTCCAAGATCTATATGCCATCTTAATGAAATTTTTAGGGGAGTTCTGTTTAGGCGGCTGGTTGATTCATGATCAGTATCATTAAGAGCTTAGTAATTAGTCGCAGTTGAATTCTAGGTGCTCTGTCGGAATGAAAGAATGGATAGTATATTCTTAAAGCCTCTGTAAATGCCCGCTGTGATTCCTAATATTTGCATTGATATAGTTTCATAAAAATAAATCGTAGAATGACAGTGACACTCTTGTGGCCCAGCCAGTGGCCCAGCAGCAACTAATACATCTTTACTCTCAGGAATTCTTAGGTAACTTTTTTATGAATAATTTTATTGGGAGAACCATCTCGTGAAAAACTCTGAATTGAGTGTACTGTCCATTTGTTCACAGCATTAATTCTGTTTCTACAAAATTAATCATTTACTGGAATTAGAATTTTGTGGGAAAATGCCAACAGGAAAGTACAATTTTAACTTGAAACACTGCTATCGTACAAATCTTAAAAGCAATTATTGCTTAATTTATATCCGTTATGCTCTTGTATATCACATGCTCACATTGTGGGGGTCGGTCTTAGTGATATGTTTCTTAAATTCAATTTTAAAGGAGGCTTCAATCATGTTGATGGTTTGACTTTGTAACATATTCGATCGTATCTTGATGGAGGATAATAATTAACTGTGTACACGACAAGGTTGATGGTGTGAAACATGATTCCGAATTTGGATTCGCGGAAACTTTACAAAATTCAGGATATTTCAAGCATTTTCGTTTCAAGGTTGTCAAAAATCTCTGCTGACTTCATTCACGTCATTAGTTTTAAACTGGCTGCCCACCGTGTGTGGATGTCCTTCAAGAGTGGACGCGGGGTGGTGAGTGTAGGATCGTACTTGCGGTGACCACGACTACTCCGGCAAATGGGGCCGTCACGGGGAGAACGAACCCGTGGGTGGGATGGTGAAAAGGAAAAAAGGAGGAAAAAGATTGAGCGACCGGGGCCCAGGCTCTGCAAACGAGGGCGTCAAAATTGCCACGACGCGGTCGTTTTTCCTCTTCCCGCTCCATACGCAAGGCGAGTTTGTGTCCCCCCAGTGAAGGGTAAAGAGAAGGCTAGGTTTGGTGCGCACCTGCAAATAGGATGCCGCGCAATGGTTATGATCGCGCGTATTTTTTAAATTATTTTTCCTCGATATCTTTCTACAGCGTGAGTTTGGTCATATGTGGGCGAGAAGAGCCACTGCAGGAAGTCGGATAGAGAGAAATTAAAGGTATACAATCTTATGCTCTCCCGGAGAGGGGTTCGGGTATGTTCTCTCCGAGGTTCTTTTTTTTGTTGTTCAACAAAAGCAGATGACAATCACTTCAAAATAGCCACGTATAATATTTTACGGAAACTGGAATTTCAGTGGGCAGGTTAAAATACCTTCTGAGCTTCTGCCTATAGTGATTGCGAGCGGTGTAAGTAGTTCGTCAGCGGTCTAAATTTTGGTTATATCCTTGCTCGACCCTTATTATTGTTATTGAAATTGCAATTGAGTGCAGGAAAGGAGATTGTGGTCACTTATAGCTTTTTGTGAATGATCTCTTGAAATTGTCACAAAGGTCTACTGAAAACGTCGCTATAAGTTGCGATTTGTCAGTTTATTACGCGCTCCAGTTAGACATAAAAAGTTTTTTCCTAACAACTTAAGAATGTAGAATTGAAATGCATTTTTTTAAATCTGTGGAATATGCTCCTGCTTTATCTTAATGAAATGTATTTCTCACTGCCTTGGGAGTTGAAAGGAGCTTCATCACAAAGTTTAAATTTGGCTCGTCTTACTTCACTTAAATGATATAAATATCAAGTCCCAACACCATTTAGTGAATCAAGGTTATTTACATAGGAGACTTGGGTGGTGACATCTGCCGTAAACATATGCGGATGAGAATTAATGAGAGCAAACCGCATACTAAACTATAAGGTATACCTGTAAATTATCCATGTATACCTGTGGGAAAATCACTCGCCAAAAGGCCACAAGATTTGTCATGAGTGGTTAAATATCCCTAGTTATTTGAGCAATCGTATATGAACACATAAGATATCAATCTCATAATTTCCACAGGCAGATTTATAAGTAAGCATGCCATTTAGCAGGATACATCTTTATAGAAATTGATATAATTATTATCCATTTAACTTCTGTCTCTTTTCTGCAGCTATCTAGTTGCGTTGGTACCAATAAATCAGAAAATGTTTATTGCTCGTTAATTAATGCCACTTTCTATCGATTCCATTGCTTAACACCACGTCAAAAACGATGCCAGCGTACTTATAGCAACATATGGTTCCAACTCCTAGCAAGATATGGTTCCGCAAGAGTGGTTAGCCATCTTAAAATTCTCCCACTCTGCTGCTCTACACCACTCTTTTCCTTTTCACTCCACCCCTCTCTCCAAAATGAGGTCGAAAGATGAAGTCTTCCTCTGAGATGCACCGCCACCTCTGGCACCTTCAAGGTATTCTTATACTCCTCTCCATACCACTCGCAAAAAAACTTTGATAAAAAACACGTCCAGCATGGTGCCAGAAGATAGTCCGAGCTTGAACACACAGCTGGCGCACACTTCCATCTGTATGTATGTACAAAAATATGTAGGTATGTATTCCGCGAGGGAGTAGCAGAGAAGAGCCTTTTTATTCTCGGCGGTGGGAGATAAGGCCGGGCCGGGATGGATGGCAAGGGAGCAAGGATCCATCGTAAATCCCTTACCTCCCATTATCGTATCTCCTTTCCCTACTCCGACGTTGTCGTTTTCTTCCGGGCAAGAGAGCTGAGACACCCGCTTGCCGCAGTGTCCACCTTGGCCGCTCCTTCTCCCTCCCTCGTCTCTTAATGCATCGCTCTTCTTCCCTTGTATCTGACACGCGGTAAATTCAATTAAGAATCTGTTAATTTCTTTTAAAACAGTAAAATAATACAACAGAGGAAAGAAAAAATAAAATGATCAATGTAAACTTCTTAATATCAGTACAAGCGAGTCACGTTTCAGGCCTTGGACTCGTCAGGGCATGGTTCCGTCCTTTATGAGTTCTTTGGCCATAATGGGTAATAACGCTGGTTGAGGGGAGGCCTAGATACGGCATTTGCCCTACGCCGGGAACACCGCTAAAACCATCAGGCCAAGATAGCAAAAATTAAAATAAAAATGATAAAATATGAAAATCTTATAGGGGTAAGAATATTATTATTTTTAGGAATGTAAAAAGTTAATTTTGGAATAAAAGACATCTCTCTGAAGCTCTTTGGGTCATGCTTTGAACGGGGATTCTCTTGGGATCACCGGTTAAAATAAATAATTTAAGGGGGTCATTCACTTGGGGGTTGACAACACCCGCCATCTCTATACCCTCCCTCCATCTAGATAGCTCCCTCCCTCCTGCTGCCCTCACTCCTTGGGACCAATTGAAGGGGATACCAGGATCTCTCACGTCTTCTCGTTCGCCACCCTTAACCTTAATACTCCGCCGGCCCTGCTTCTCGGTCGACATTCGCCACCAGGTGACCATTGAAAATCCGAATTAAACCCTTTTCATATTCCTACTCCGACTACTACTTATCTCCAACGGCTAATTGTTTTCTATTAATCTCTATATCGCACTGTGATGTAAACGTAACCCGTAAACGGATAAGAAATCGTATTTCATCGAACTTATCGCACTGTACCAATCGCATTATATCGCATTCCATGCCATCACATAAGCCTGGTCTCGCGCGGATTTTCACAAAGATTTTTCTACGATAGTCTGTTAGTCAGCTGGAAAATATAGCTCTGGACCCATTGCTATCAATTATGGAGACTAGGTTAACTCTGAAACAATTTTCATTATCACCAATTCTCCATTAATATTATACTTAAACCTTCTCTTACCAATCTATCCTCGCCTCTTTAATGCAAACAAATGTACTAAATGTTAGTCGTCTCCTCACAAAGATATTACAACATATTATATTATATTATATTATATTATATTATATTATATTATATTGTATTGTATTGTATTGTATTGTATTGTATTGTATTGTATTGTATTGTATTGTATTGTATTGTATTGTATTGTATTGTATTGTATTGTATTGTATTGTATTGTATTGTATTGTATTGTATTGTATTGTATTGTATTGTATTGTATTGTATTGTATTGTATTGTATTATATTATATTATATTATATTATATTATATTATATTATATTATATTATATTATATTATATTATATTATATTATATTATATTATATTATATTATATTATATTATATTATATTATATTATATTATATTATATTATATTATATTATATTATATTATATTATATTATATTATATTATATTATATTATATTATATTATATTATATTCATTCAAATAACATTGCAGTCTCTAGTTAGCTGCAGTAAGCCTAATGTCGCCTATCCGGACGGTTGGTATCGTATATCTCTGGCGTATTAAATATCGCCGTTGATGCTACATCATGGAGTCCTAGCCTCTCATTTTGTCTAGGAGTGTGTCGTACCAGTGAGGTTAGGGTGGGTGAGGGCTCGTGAGAGGGGGAAAATTAAAGGTCGCAGCCGATAATGGGGTACTATAGATGATAGTAAAGATTCCCGTGTGAGGGACCGGCGCGGAATACGCTGATTTAATTCGCGGGCGTCAGGGGTATGGGGAAGACGAGGGGTGAAGGGTGGGGTCTCAGAAGTCAGTCTTTTACGAGACATCGTCCCTTTTCTTCCCCAAACCCACTAACTTACTCCTCCAAGAACTTTTTTATTCGCCGTTTTTATTTTTGAAGAGGTACTAATTAAGTGTTGGACTTTCTATGCAGTGCTGTGCGATGAAAATTATATTTTTCTCTCATTCAAGTTTTAAGCACTTTTATGTTACAACATGATAAAAAAAACAGCACATCAGATTTTGGCTGGATAAGAGAAAGAGTTTATTTCCTCTACCCAGATACGTATTCAAAACCCAGAAAGCGAATATTACCAAAACCCTAGGCAAGAGAATGTTCTTTATTAGACAATTTTGGCATATTTCTTTAATTTCCATTTGAGTAAAACCGATGCGATATTTCTAAAATTTTACCGGGTCACTGCATACCAAGCGCATGCTGAACAAAGATTATCGATATCTCTCTCAGGAAGATATTAGAAGTATCCTCAATAATTTTTCCTGACAACGTTTGACGAAGTAATTGATTGAAGTCAAGAAACACTCGCTCTTGGGACCACAGGTCTCTTTAGCTTCGATTCAGTAGCAACCGAGGCTTTTTCATGTAGAATTTCCTGTCGTTACAGCGGAAATAGTTCAGTCGCGAATCAAAGAAGCACGCTTTCAAGTACATAATGATACAACCATTACATGGCGTCGTCCATTACGTGAGTTGCAGCGGTCTCGGACTCGTTCTTGCTCCTTTCTTCCATGGAAATACATGATGGTCATGGTTAAATTCTTGCAAATAAAAATGCTCTTTAGGAATCACAATCCGGATTAAGGATCAGGGCCAATTTATCTGGAGTTTGAAAAAATACACAAGAGGCGAGTTCTCTAACGTCTGTCGAGTTAAAAGAGAGGTATATCAACGTTCTGAAAAGGGTTTAATCCCATAAAATGCGTCTATTAACCAGCGAAAGAGTTTAGTAAAATGCCACTCGGAAATATTGAGCACGGATCTAGCTTCTGTGCTTCTACTCAGTAGAAAGTATTTCGTTTTAGCGTATTAGTCTATAGAGAATATGATATATGGTTCCGACGGATATTTATTGTTATTGTAAAACCTGATTAAAGTTTTAAGTGGTAAGTTGAGGTGCACGATAGGTGACCTTAATCTAGTGTATTAATTTCTAGAAATTTTAAAAATTGTCACCCACCCGATCCCCATAATTTTAAAATTAAAACAGAAAAGAGCGAGTTTTATCTAAGAGAACTATTATTATCATTGGCTCCTTTTTTGGTCCTGTGTTTGTACTCCTGATACTATAACAACTGAAACGGCAAATTTTCGGTATTTGCGTTCGTATTTTATAACATCTGTTGACATACTAAATATACTATTTAATACTCGGTCGGTTAATGTTGAATGAATGAAAGGTCCGATCATGTAAATAATTGTAAAAGACGAGGGAGGTAAATTACAAACACTTGATGAAATATATACGAAATATTCCCAATCTGTGGAAAAAATAAATGATAATCACAATTAATAGGCAGAACCTCTAACTATTTTTCTTTGCAAAATAGAATCCATGTAGGTACCTGATAATTAAATGTACCAAATCGTTCTTCGGAAATGGGTTTATATAACTTGAATTAATGCAATACTGCAGCTTTAAATAAGAGTGAATCCACATTAGTTGTGAGTATTAAGTCGATAAAAGTTTTCAGTTTTTGGCGGAAGGTATCCATGAAATATAATGCTTATTGATGGAGAAGTTTGTAATGGACGTACAACTTTTTAACCAAATTTTATTTTACTTTATACACCCACAATAACTATTATGAATGTGTGAAACCATAGTCTTATGTATGTTGTTGTCTGCCTATTGGTAGTTATAATGTTGAGCTCTACGCTATAAATGCTGAAGGACGGTGGTGATATAAAGATTTTCTATCGTCTGTGACTTTAACGCTTTCTCAGTATTGTTCTTGACTGTCTCATCTGATGAACTTTGGTTCCCATTTTCGTCAACGAGAAGCATGTCTCTCTGAGTACGACACGACCAATCACTCTATGATTGGAAAGCCTGGCC
This sequence comes from Ceriagrion tenellum, assembly GCA_963169105.1. Classification (NCBI taxonomy): domain Eukaryota; kingdom Metazoa; phylum Arthropoda; class Insecta; order Odonata; family Coenagrionidae; genus Ceriagrion; species Ceriagrion tenellum. Next base: position 23,570,582 of record OY720636.1, read on the forward strand.
GCATTCTTCCTCGGAACTTTTGTTACATTTTGTGTCTCATTCAGTCATGTCCTGGCGTCATTGTATAAGACTTTTACTGGTAAGTAAGGAAGGGCCGCAGTCGTTGGGAGACATCTCGGTGCGGCGCGCGGAGAAGAAGTAATAGGAAGGGAAGTTTCTCCCAACAGATTAGGTTTGAGGTGAAGGAGAAAAAGCAAGCTGGCATATTAATAGCCAGCACACGAGCTCACTATCTGCCTTTCGAGTTGACTGGTGCGCAAATTGATCTATACGTTGGTTGTCCCACTCCTTTTTTCATTAATTCTCTCCAATCACCGTTCCCGCATTGCCACGCAGGAGAATAAAGGGATAGACTATGAGGTCTGAAAGAGAGGTAGGATTCGCGGAGAATTAAGACTTGAATGAAATAAGATTTTCTTCTTATATTGGATAAAAAGAGGACGAATAGATCTGTTTTGAGGACCTCAAGGTTCCTCAATTGAGTTCCTTATGAGCATTACTTTGGGGAAGGTTTAATCTGATACTCCTGCGATTACAATATTGATTCCCTGGGCGTAGCTGGGAATTTAGTCGGCTTTTTTAAAAGTCTGAACAAATGGAATAAACTGGATCATCAAGTAATGCGTCATTGAAAGTCATCGGCTGTGCAGATCAAATGCTATACCTATTCCTAATTGGAGATATTCATTTTCGACTGTTTAGCCCCTGGAATATTATACGCAACGCTGACTTCTCCAATGTGTTCCCGTCCAACAAGCATATAAGTCGATGAAATTAGATCAGTTTGGTAATTATTTAGAGTTACTTTTTTAGTACCCATTTTTACTTTCCATAATCAGTCATATCCTGATATTGAGATTGGCCTTCAGTTCAGATATGTACTTTTTAAGGAAAAGTAAGATATTAAATGAGTGGAGAAGCAATATGGCTAGCTTCACACTTCATGAATTTAGATTTTTATCAGCTCTATTATAGTGCATTCCAATGACAAATGAATCCAGTTAACAAGTATTAAACGAGAATATAGTATAATGATCTTCTTGCAAAATACTTTGAGTTGGAATGCCTTGGAAGGAGTTGAAAATCCATTCATCAATGGATTTCCTTCAATGGCCATTTTGCTAGAACCCACCTTTTCATTACATTGATGATTCTCCTGGTCGATCTGTCATCTCACTCATCTCATGTCAGCCAACTCTCTCCATGACACCTCCATTTTTGAAAAGTTTTTCTGACCGCCGAAAATCAAGAGTGATAGCTGGTGAAAAATAGGAGATTAGATCATAATGATGAAATAACTATTGACTGAAAATTGTTAATGAAACTATTTCATCACTCAGATAATAGCTTTTAGTTGGAATTTCGGTAAATCAGGCTTTGTTACCAAACATTGTTATTTATCAACGCGTTTAAAAGTATACGTTTGCGATGTTCATTATCTAATAAATGAGCCGGCAACTTCTGCTTCGATGCTGCATTAGAAATAGGGCATATCAGCGCATTAGAACTATTTACTAGAATATAACAATAGAACTTACAAATAGGACATAGGTCAAGCAATAAAACTATATAGAATGTACAGTGACGGAAAAAATAACGCAGAAATCATTGGCGTCTGAATGCGGCGAACTAATTACAATCGCTTTTCCTTCGGAAACTTGAATATACTGAGGCAGCTAATTGTGGCCAGGAATATTCAAACTCTGAATGAATGGAAATCCCGTAATTAACCCGTCTCATAAATCGGACTACCAATAAGTTCCTCGTTTGCAAACTCGCCTTGGAATCATATACATGATGAGGTTGTTTCGACCCGTGGCCATTCGAGGTTTCGAAGTCATAGTTAATTATGTAGTGACACTATGCATATCTTTTGGAACCTTTGAACCATTTGAATACATCTTTTTCGATTGAAACTGTACGATAAAAGGCTACACATACATTATTAAGATTTTCCGCGTGGCTGTGGATGAACATTATGTTACTCCTCAAGCTACTTTCGAGAAATATTTTAAATCATACTTAATACTTTGGCCTATTATTTTGTAAATTTTTCGTTCAAAAAACTAGGACCTTAGTGGAATAGAGTACTTGAAAAGATGATAAAATTTATCTATTGAAGTATTTACAATATCTCAACACCATACCTAAGTTTCTGAAAATTGTCAAAAGTCTAGGACTACTAATGTGTTCAAATTTTCAATTTTAAATTTTCTTTTCTCGGTAATTATAAGATTCGCAAGACTTCTCTTAATCTACACACTGGCACAACGGGAAGAGAGTTTGTCAGCGGTCAAGAAGGTCAGGGGTTAAATTCATGGTGAAGCCTCTCTGAATGCCTTCACAATTAATCAATGCGATGTTACTTTATTGCTGTCATAACAACGGGGAATCCTGGAAAAGGGAAGAGAATGGATATTGAACTCAAGTTTCACGTTTTCCCGGCGAATGATTCCGATGGTTTCTTCTTGGACTATTCTAGGCTCGAATACTCTCGCTTTTTAAGCCGTATGAAACGTTGATTATATGTAGTTAGCTTTCAAGCCTCTGAGTTTCTTGTAGCTATGACCTGACACAAATAACCCAACATTGGAAATCCCTTTGTCTCACCCTTTTATGTGCATTAAATATATATTATATATAAATATATATAAAAATTTATATATATATAAATATATATAAAAATTTATATATATATAAATATATATATAAAGTAGGTATAAATCTAGGACGTTTGACGACATCTTTAGGCCCTCTCATTTAAAAATTTATAAAAAAATGAGCCCAAACTCATACATGTAATAAATAGCGTGCTCTAAACAGTAGAATTCTGATTTTTCATAAGCATAGTGATTTATGTGCATAATTCGTTTGAAATTTTATTCAAAAACGTGTACTTAATTGTGCATATTACTATTTTTCCATTCAAACTCGACAAGGATATTAAAGAAGAATTTAAGTCACTTCTTGGGGCCTTTCAAATACTTGTATATTCGTACAAATTTTTTATAATTATTTCGACAAATATATTTATTATAATTGGCCTAAAATTTTAAATTATGGAATATAGCCTTCGATTTGACTCTGTTGGTAGTACCTGCGGTAGATAAACGTCATTTATGGTTCAATTTAAGATTTATTACCGTGAAAATCAGTTTTTCATCGGATTTTTGGGGGAAAATAGGCCTCAGTCAAGTATAAAAAACTCTATTGTCCTCAGGAAATCCTTTAGCCTTCTCCAGTCCCCTCCTTTTTTCAGTCAATATGCATTGTTCCTTTCCGAGCTTCTCATCTTGAATTTTTCAGCATTTTACTTTATTTTCTGAGGTCTTGTGGACTTCCTCTAATTTCATTTTTTCTTGAATACTTTGGAATCGTTCCAGTGCACAAATTGAAAGCCGATTATAAGCCATAATTGTCTTTTCGTTTTCCATCTGCAATTCGTCTAGTGCATTGTCCTAAACCTATTATTCTCTCCATTACCGTCTGCTTGTCTCCGTTTATAAGTCTAAGTACCTCCTCTCCCCCATCAAATCCCTCATTATACCCTTCCCTACCAACATTCCGCGTCTCATTCCCCTCTTCGTATCACTGCTACTCAGTCTACAAACAGATATCCTCCGAGAAACAGACTCAGAGAGACATCCGCCATGAACTTCGTGAAAGGAGACCCAATTATGAGTACGACGGCCTACGACTGTGGCGGTTTGGAATTATTCAAGGCAAGCTCTTTCTCCATGAAAGCTTTAGAGCTCCTCCCACGAGAGTAGCATTTGTTTCCTTCCCCGCATTTATGATACGGTAATACCTATGTGTTTGTTTTTTTAAATCTTGATCCCTTGGCTTTCTCAATTTAGTTAATATTTGCCATATGACTGAATTTTATGTAACTGCATGAATTTATTTTTATTGTTTTGAGAAAAGAGAAGAGAAGAAATCTACTGCATTAGAAGATTTTTCGGCATAAGTGTCCCTATGAAATTAATTATCCTGTCGTTTTAAATCCTTTTGTATTATCTTCTAAATAATGCGGTGATCCTGAATAACAGCTGTGTTTTTCATTCTACAAAAAGTTTACTTTCCTTAGTTGAGAACTGAATTATATTGAGAATTCCCCGTTTTGTAAAACGATAATTGTTGCAACACAAGGGCTCACATATCTACGAGGAAAGGAGAGGAATTTCGTAGTTTTTATGTTTGATTCACAAAAATATTTGTTTTAACTCGTCACTATCACTCATATCATGGTTCTTAAAATATAATCCACTTCCTATAACATTTTTTGAAAGTAGGTAAATATACGAACTTCCTAGTGATAACACGGTTAATTGTAATTGAATCAGATCCAATTTGGAACCTGATCCCTCTTTTATTTCCATTCCGATATCCTATCAATATATTTTCCTTAATAGTTCCTAAGAAAACACTTTCCTGGATTTCTGGTGGATTTAATTGTTTATATTGGCAATTGATTAATTACAATGTAAAGCTCCCGGAAACGCAATTGTGCAAACGCAAACGCTATTGAATGGCGTCATACTTATGGCGTATTACATAGATCGTGTTGTATACTTACACTTAAACTCTCTCTCTCTCTATCGCTGTGTTGCACAAATTAATTCATGCAGCAATTGAAAATTTGAGTATTTAAATGGCAAGGGTCACAGAATGATGTAACAGAATTCTTCAACTTTGATAATTTCTCGATTTGATATATTTGTATTCGTTGTCTCGAAATCAATCGAGTTCAAGAATAGCGTTAGCCTTAACAGAATGATTTCCTTTCAATACTAGGATATATACCTATACCTTGTTACCATTCGTAGATATAGATGTTCGTAGATATAGTGTTGATAAGTGGCGTGAAAAAATTGGGTTTTTAATTATAATTGCTGTAAAAATGTTAAAGTTATTTGGAATAGATTACTCATAAAAATAACTTTCTTCGTTCATTTTTTGGTCAAAATTACTTCAAAAATGTATCCCAAAGTTACTAATATCCTTATTTATAATTTTTACTCATATGTTATTATCACATTATCAACCCGAATTTAAAGGATTTCATATGCCAGTTGCATACGTTTTTCTTCAAGCAACATTCTTCTTGCGTAATTGACCTTCTTCTCAGAGAACTCCTCATATTTCCTCACAGACCGTATTATTGGACACAGAGGAACGTTTTTGTCACACATCAACTCAAATGAAATCAGAACCTCATGCTTTGGGATGAATTCCAGTCCTCTTTTAACAATCAGGGCTCCACTGAGCACCCGAATAATTACCGTGCCTACCAGTCTGTGGAAATTCGCCTACTCTTACGGAAAGGAAAACGAAGAAATAACGTGTTCATTCTTTTAACCGACAGCTAAGGTCATTTGCACCATAGTGGATAGGTAAAGGAAGGAGGGTGGATAGAAATCCGGCGTCGGCATTAGCCTGCTCTTAACGAAAGGCGCCAAGGGGACTACGGCTTAACGTCTCATCCGACAGACGGAGTACTGTACTTGGAGTGCCTTCCATAAGACACTCAAGTTGGGGTCGGGTTTCCTCTGAAAAACATCTTCCTCTGCAGGGATTTGAACCCTGGCCACCCGTATTGTTAGCCAGTACTTTAGCCACCACACCAACCCGATCCCTTTTAACAACTTCCATGCGACTTAAAAAGTCGGAAATAATGCCTCGATGAACCAATGTATTAGTGCATTAGATTTAAGGAGGGATTGATTTTGTTAGAAATATTGCCCAAACAGATGCACAGCTAAGGAGGAAGAGAGGTATTTGTGAGACGTGGCGGGGTGACATCAGGTACAGCTAACCCCGCTCTCATGCTCTTCTCTATTATTCTTAGGTGTCGTTTGCACCGTAAAGAGAGCAACTAGCAAGAGGTCGACTTTATCTCCACCTCTTTCTTCCACACGTCTCCATTTTGCAGTCATCCTCCTTCATCCAGTTAGTCTTTTTTTCTTCCTCCATTCTGCCATCCGCAACCCCCGTCTCATTGACCTCCAATCATATTATCGTTCTCACGACCCCACCTCTTCCACTCTCTCACCTCCATCCATCCATTTCTATCAAAACCTTTTGGATTTAGATAAAAATGGGTCTTCCCTTAAGCCTGGTAGCGCGTCATTGTCTGAATGAATTAGGATTGTAGAAAAATGCCTAGTCTATTTGCGGCTGAACTTGAGGAAATTTTTTTGAAGAGTAAGCTACGTTGAGTCGGAAATCGAAAATGATTATGTTTCTATCGGTTGCTTTGCTAGGCGTCTAAGTCTAATTACTTTTTTTAAACTGAAGAAGACTTAGGAGTAACGGTGCTGCACTGATTAGGGACTAGATTGGACAGGAGTCATATCCGGCTATGCATTCCGATGGAGCCGAAATAGTTTTCAAGGATCTTTAAAGTTTTACTATTGCATCATTTACACCTGAACCATGGATTGAAAATCGCCTACATGGTTGCGTAAATAAATGCCATGTTCGTTGAGAGTGGTTTGTTGTGATGACCCATTAGTCCGTCTGGGTCATCTGGGTACTTGCTACGCATAATACAATTTTGTATTCATAGCGGAAAAGCGCCATAGTTATATTTCATTTTTGGCACTGCTTTGATGATAAAGACAATTTTTTAAAATTTCATTTTCTTAAAGACATTGAAAGAAATCACCTACAATAAGCCAAGGTTTCGTATGTGAATTATTTCCGTATTTTAACTCGTCATAAATAGTTCCTCATAGACTATTATTTAAAAAAATTTAAATCCTAAAATTTATGAAAACTTAATGACCAAATGTTGATTAAGAGTGTTAAAATATGTGTAAACGCCAAGGTCATGTTTGTTATAATGTTTCGGCTTTGGAATCCACGGAAAAATATGTCTTAAGTAAATATTTTCTCAGAGCTACATAAATTTCAGTGATATATTTTTTTTCCAGCATAAACGCTTCTTTGTTGTAATTTTATTTACTTGCCACAAAGTATTAATATATTCATAATTGTGTAAACTACTTAGAATGATATTTTTTAACATTTAATGATAACAATTCTGTGACCCATGTATAAATTTTTTTCACATATTTGAAGGAGGAAATTCTGCTAAGTCATCCAGTAAAAATAATTTCACTAATAAATCTAATTGGAATGGATTGTAATGCGTGAGTCTGCATTCATTCCTAGAAATCTTCTCATCATCATCTTCATATTCTGTATTAACTGTTAGAACAGAGAACCTTCCTCGCCGAAAAGGAGAGTTGAAGAATTTTTCTTCGTATGCTACGAGTATCCTCTCAGTTACATACAAGCATTCACACTCTTGCATGCGCTACTAGCGGCCTAGTGACAACGTGATATATACCCTGAGCAAATGAAATGTTTGTAATTATTCGATACGATTTGTTCCCGTGGTCATATTATTACTCACAAGGGAACTTAAAATGCATCCTTGTACAAGGATAATTTTTAATCAGCCAATCCAATTACAGTAGCATCGCATTCGGTCAAACCCTCCAGAGTGGCGACCGCATGTGATGGCAATAAACTGTACATTGGTCCAAACATGAAATTGTTTTCGTTGGCGGTCCTGTTGAACTTTGAAGACCCAAGTCCTCGAAATATTCCCATATTCATTAAATGACATGTATTAATTCTACTGACTTTATTTACCATTGGATTTTCCCCGGAGAGCTTAGACATGCAGATCAATGGGCAGTATAGAGGATGGGTCAATAGGGGTGCCACAGTGCAGTCTCCTGAAATCACCTATTCCCCCCCCCCGAAAGTTTATCCCGCGCTATGTTCGTGAAGCCGGAAATGTTAATATTAATGATGTCCGTGACGTTGCGATAATAAACCTGATACAAGTACTATTGGTAGGAACCTATGGATTTTGATCAAAGAGATGTATCTGGGGAACTTGGTCGGGTGTCGCTTTTAGTTTCATCTTTACATTTCTGTTATATTACAAGCCGCCGTCCAAATTTTTCAGTGGAATCCTAATCTTTGCGTAGATTATACGCCGCGTAGAGATGCAATAATATTACAAATTAAAGTGTATCAATGGTAGTAACTAGTCCTTTGAACGTGACGATAAACTGTTTGCTTCTTGAGACTTATCTTAGATACTTGGCGGATTTCAAAGGCTGGTTTCCATCCACCCTTCCGCTATACCTAAACTATCCCACCTTTGATAGCCTAAGTGAGCTGCTTATGTCACAAATATCCTTAGCTGTCAGTAGCCTCTCTTCTATATCTCTCCTTCAAACTTGAGTGACATTCTAGTGGCGTTACTTAAATTTGTCACATGTATAACATGGCATACATCTAAGACGTCCCATTAGGTCTGTGAAATACATTCCCCATGCCTGCTAATTTTTCATGTTTAATACTTCATGAGAAAATATTTAGTTTTTTTATCGTTGGGAAACCATTGATTAGGTCACACTATTGTGGATTGCATGACCAAGAAAATATTTTGAGACCTCTGTAGTACCAAATGGAGGGATGCTTCATCCAGATTGCCAAATAAATCTTCATTCAGAATACCAAATAAAGTAATCCCGCGTCAAGTGATTTTTAAAAAACTTTATAGCCATCAATTTCCTTGCAATGAATGGAATACGTCAAATCCTGTTATTATCCTGTGAAAATTGATTTTGTATTCTACATATGAAATTAAATAATGATACTTGGCTTAAAATCTACAAAATATATAGTTTGGAATTTTAATGAATATTTAGCTTCCACTTTAATTTTTCTTCTTTATATGCCTACCACCAAGCATCGCAGCCCGTTATTCAAAGCTACTTTTATGAAAATATTTAAAAATTCCTGTAGAAGTTTTGAGACACTCCTGTCACACAAAACTGATGTCATCATTATATTTGAAGTAGGTCAAAAGTGATTTCTTTGAGGATTCAATGTTTCTTGCCTATTTAACTTCTAAGATTATATGTTGGTGTAACCTTGAGAGCATGTTTATAATTCTGCTAGGTAGCACTTACTTTGAAAAAGACCTGTTGACATTTCTCTTTCATCTTTTATACTTGATTTAATGTTAAGTCTTGGATTAATTCACGGTAGGCCGTATCTAGCATAACATAATCCAATTTATGTAAACGCTTTCAGAAAAAAGTTAAATGATCCCATGATGATGAATGAAATTCGGGTGCAAATGTTTAGGTAGCTATGAATCTGCACCAAATGATAAGAATAAAGCTTTGACAAGAGGTAATCGGATGAATTTGGCAAATCATACATCAGTAAGAGGAGAGGCTTGCCTAAGGTTAATTATTGGATTTTCCAACAGGAGGCTCAGACAATTATTCAGATTCAGATAAACGAGTTCACTTATGTAATTTTTGTCAAAAAACTTAGGTACTATTGAAATTATTGGCAAGTTTTCGAGAGCGAAAGCCAAAGGAATTCTTCATCAAAGAAACTCAACAGAAATGCTCCATAATCGTATACAGATATCTCCGCGGCCAAATTAATTATGCGGCCCGCATAATCATCTCGGAAAGGCCTGCTCTTGAAATGTAGAGAGAGCGGTAGAGAGTTTCAGCTTCCTCAATCATTTCCTCCATAGAGAGGTTCAACTGGATCACAGCATCGATAATGGACTGTCCGTGGATTTGACAGAGCTGGAGTTGCAATTGGAGTCGTGCGCCATGCATATTGGAATATTTAATAGAATTGTATTTAACACTTTAAAAGCTCATTTACACATTGGTGAAGAATATCATCATAAATGACGAATGTTTTCTACCTACAAAGCTATTCAATCGCACACAGTTTTACACGGTGTCTGAATTTCATATAGCGGAAATTCTCAGCTATTTTGATTAGTTGAGGAGTTCATAAGGAGGCCTGACTTTCCAGCTATCAAATGAAGTTAAATGCGAAAAAAAGAATTGTAGAATATTACTGGATGATGAGCGAATGTCCATCAAATGCTTTCGTTTCCACTTTATTATGTCTCTGATATTCGGCATAGTAAAAATTGACATTTTTAATGCAGCATTTTTTTCCAGTAACATGTCAACAAACTTATCAAACTGACAAATTTCATCAACGTATCTTAGCGATTTAGAGCAGATAACTGGAGCACTTGCTCTGCTTTTTATTTCAATATTTTCCCCTTTCTTCTGCTTTTATATCGAAGATATTCAATTCTCTCAGATATTGCGAACTTAAATGTTGCGTTAAATCACTAGTTTCAACAAAGTTTGGCGTCGATCTGTCAGCATTCATTGGGATATCCCAAAACCAAAGAGTGAGGTTTTACATGGCCTGGAGGTAGGGACCTGGTTTCTCTCAAAAACATTCATCGGACAGTATAACAACGAATTTCCAATCATTGCATAAACAAATGATGTGGTACGAAGTCACTCGCATGGGTGCATATACACCAGGGTTGAAATTCGCCATGAACAAATCATTTGATCATCCCGGTCACGTCAAATGATTTTTTCATGGCGAATTTTCACTCTGGTGCATAACATCAAATGTTTGGGGTAGAATCTCATTATGGTGCCACGTGGAAACGTGGGGAGAAGAGAGGGGGAGAAGAAGTGTGGTTGGAAGAGAGGGGGAGAGAAAGTAGGGAGAATAATAAATTGATGGAGGAGGAGGTCCCTCGAGGAAAGAGAAGGCACTGTTTTGTCATTAATATTCCACGAATGTTACGAGAAAGACACCATATGGAAGTGATTGGGACGAGGTCAGGAGGAGGAAAATAGAGAAGGGGATAAAGGGCAGGGAAAATTGAGATTGAGTGAGGAGAGGTTAGAAGAACGTAAAAAGAGCAGGAAAGTTTCATGGTGTTCGATCTTTGGATGGAGAAAATAATAAAATAAATAAATATACTTCGCGATGGAAAGGATACACCTTCAAATTCCATTCACTATAGGCGTAGGAATGCTATAGAAATATCATAAGAATGCTTACCACGCCCCCTGTATTGATGAAAATCTTCCAATATTGAATGGCGTTAGTTCAAAATGAAGTCACGTATTTTCCATTACATTCTGTGGGCTGTCCCACGGTGAGGAGTGAGTCGCAAATGTCGAATCGAGGGATCTTTCCCTCTGTGGACCAAAAGAGAAGAGAATAGGGATTGAAGTCTCAGTCCCAGCCTTATAGAATTATCAACTAGTCCACTCACACTTCACTCAAGTGTCGGTTGAACTGACTAAACTAGGCAATAGTGTTTTATTCATGGGATTTCGTACCGCCTGTTTACCCCTCATATTATTGTATCCACTTTGGCATTTTGATATAATTATTTGCATTATTTGGTCACCTAAAGAGTAAATTATTAATAATAGAATAAAAAACAAAATAAAATTTTGATTCTTAGCTCTATTCGTGTGTGATTTGATTTCATTTCTAGCGGTTGCTAATGCCACTAACTTCTTTGAAGCTTTCCTCCGCACTGGTGATTCTCTTCTCTGGTTTTGATTCCTTTGGTCTCTTCATCCAAAGCCACGCATCCATACTGCGATGGATGTTTTAAACAAAGAAGAAATATATGAGGTATAGAGTAGACTAAACCGATTTAGTGCCTGGATATGGTTTCAAAGGGATAATGCCATGAAAAATCAGAATGTACGACCTCCGATTTGACGTACCAATCAATTTGAAAATAATTTTTACAGGATATTAAACTTTATGAATACTGATGTTCGATGCCTCCTGTTGTATGAAATGGTTTTTTCACCATCTCCTTTTGGTGCCTTTTCTATTGAAAATAGGAAATCACAATGGCTATATCTTCTTTGCTATTCCCTCATTTTTAAAGTTCAGTGGAGTTGAAGTTAAGCTATTTCTTAAAATTTTCCATCGAGAAAAAATCAACTTCTTCCTCTGTCCCGCTAAATTTCCTTTTTCCTTGAATTATATCTCATATCATTTGACAAGTTACACCTCTCATATATGAAATTTTGACGGTTCTTAAGGTTTCCGGCTATTTATTTAGTCTTAATAGTACTTATGCATACGTCACACTCTCCGCCCATAATATCTTTAGAATCCGCCTGTAGCACCAATTTACGAGGCTTCTATTGTCTTCATGTTATTTTTTTAGTGTCCAGACTTCAGCAACGCATTAGAGTTTTGAAAAAACATAGCAGCATATCATGCGTTATCTTTGTTTTAAACTGATTTTGAGTCACCCGGACTAGCCACGGCTTAAGCCTTACGGAGTCACCCCCAATGCACAATTGTGCAAAAGTCCACAGAGGAAAAATCATCCGCCGAAAATTCATCCCGGTCAAGGCGGGTTATTTTTCCTCTGTGGAATTTTGCACAACTCGTTCTAAAGATATGTCAGAATTTCAGACAAATTCCTCATGGTATTACAAGTCACCTGAGCAATGTGTACACAGCTTCATTTTTTTTAATGATAAAAGGAGTCAGTACACCATGTTCTAAGATATTTCAAAATTGTAACTCATTTAGTCGATGTATTATATATCGTTAGATTTCCTCTATTGTAGTGATTTCTTACTAACATGTATACAATTTTATTTACAATGATTTCAAGACCATGCTCATTGAATTTGAGGTTCATATGCATTTATTTAACAGACATTGTAATTCTTCCATCGTAGCTGCAGGCAAAACTGTGTCATCAGCATATATACAGAAAGGGAGAAAAAAAGTGGATAGGAACTTATAAAATAAATCAATTTTGTAGCACCCTCTGATCATTTAAGATATACACGTCACAGAGGGTCATATAATTTTGATTTATAGCAATGATGTTTCAACTAGGAAAAGGACTAATAAGGTGGTCTTTCCTTGGTCTACTTCATGGCTCTATATTCACCAAATACATTGGAAGCCCCCCTGAAGATTATTTGTGGGGTCGGTCCTCAAACTCGCAGCATCCCCAAGCAAGACGTGCCGATAATTTTCAGTCGTGTCGGTTCACTGCTACACTCTCTCATGAGTCGCGCCAATCCGAAAGCATGGACGAGCTACCCGATCGTCGATTTTCTCATTGGACTTCACCGCCATTGGATCACATCCATTCATCGTGAGGTGGAGAGAAAGAGCTTTACAGTTTGTGAAGGCGTAAGTTAGGCATCTGAGAGAACATCACAATTGTGATCTCTTTCGGAGAGGAATGAGATTGTCTAAGATATTGTGAAAAGAACAAAAAGGAACCATTAGCTTTGGCTAGTGGGAACACGGTACTGGTCTGCAAGATTGGTTTGATCCAATAATTATATTTTTGGAGAGATCATGCTCTCAGAAACTTCGAAACTACTGGTAGGGTTGAGGGAAAAGTCCAAAGAAATCCAGAGAAGTTTTAGGGTCGAATTACGAAAAATAAACAGCTGGAGAGCGTTCGTAGAGAGTTGAAGAAAGACGTTGATAAGAGATGGTTGCGGAAAGTCGAATGAAGTTTTGGGCGCAAAAGAGCTTGGCTGAGTGGTAAGTTTTCTAAGCGTATTATCGGCATGTTAGGAAGATTGAGGCTAGGAAAAAGTATAAATGAAGAAATTGTGGAAATGGCATCATTGGAATAAAACGGACATATTTCCTCGGAAAGGTGATAATCTTTACGTAATAGCTCAACTACAGTCGGAATGCTTTACATTTTTTTGGTAAATTTATTTTTTTGTCGAAAAAGTACAGTAGCGTTGCAGTTTTCCGATTTTCTCCGCGAATTGCGCCATTTTTTCCTGTCTTCAACATTAAATCCTCCAGTTTTCCCAAATCTTGTCATAATAAATGTATTCATCACAGCGATAAATTAATGCGCTTAACTAGTATGGCTCCTTAAACATAACTGTTGCTAACTTATTCATATAAATCTCTTTTAGTGTTAATAACTTACCAGAACGTTAAATCCTAATTTTTATCGCTCATTAATCATCTAATTTATGTAATGATACAAGTAAACTTTCTGAATTCCTCTCTCCTCAACGCGACAAGACTGTTTAAGAAGTCAGCAATAGGGTCAGCCCTCTGAAAGATTGCGTTAACGAAATCAATAAATTAAATTGCCTTTTGCCGCAGTTTTCTCAGTCACGTAGAGTTTGTTTATTCAACTTGTTTATTCAAAACCAACATGGATTCCGAAAAGACAGGGCCTGTGAAACCCAACTAGCCCTTTTCCTTCACTATGTTTTTTCCTCAGAAGAAAGGTTTTGAATTAACACGCTCTGACTATCTAAATACGTCATAACTGTACTGACGATTATATGTTCTAATACTTTGCATGAGATGGAGATGAGGGAGATAGGTCTATAGTTACTGGGATCTTCCTTATCGCCGCTCTTAAATATAGGAGTAACGTTCGCGATTTTCCAATCGTAAGGGACACGATGTTCTACTAGCGATTTTTCATATGTTATTATTAAGTACGGTGCTATCTCTGATGCTATTTCCTTATAAACTCGGGCGGGAATTTCATGAGGACCAGATGATTTCTTGGGGTTAATGGATTTTAGGTGACTTTCAATGCCGCGACAAGAAATATTTATAGACTGCATTGGCTTTTTGTATAAGCAAGGCAGGGTAGCGGCGTTATTCTGAGTGTATAAAGTGTACACACTTAGAAAAAAATGTGTTAAGGGTACTAGCTTTATCTTATGTATCGCTAACTCTTTCTCCTTGACCGTTTCTCAGTGACGTTACTGTAGATTTATTCCCTTGAACCTACCTCACGTAAGACCAAAATTCCTTAGGGTTATCTTCCAAATATTCACCTAATATTTTACTCTTTAATGCCATTAGTGCTTTTCTTATGGCCACTTTTGCTGTTATGCCTGCTCTCTTATAATTATCATAAATTTTCTGAAGTTCCTCGTCGGGTAGATCCTGATGGGCGTTCTTCATTGTCGCATGCAAGTTTCGTTGTCGCTTGAGAGAATTCCGAACGTCTGAATTATACCACCTAGATTCCGTATTGACTTATTTAAGTTTACTTGATACTGCGTTGTTAATGGCTAGTCGCGTGATGTTACGAAAAGTATTCCATGCGTCATTTGTGGTATGGTTTTGGCCTAGATCGCTAAACTTCTTACACAAGGTCGACAGTTCCTGTTTTAAGCAATCGAAATCCGCCTTGCGGTATACGTTCACTTTTATTTTTGTGGCTACCCTTCTGTCGGTATTTATATGAAATTTAGCACGTACTGCTTTGTTGTCACTAATTCTGTTCACTGTTTTAACATTAAAGACGCTTTCGGGTATTTTTGTCGCCATAATATCTAAAACGTTCTTTCCTGTCATGAGTGGTGTTACTAATTGATGTAAAGAGTTTGATGTAAGAGTATAGAGAACATAGGCGCAAAACTCCTTATCTTTTCCGCCATTTTTGAAACTATACGTCTTCCACTCAATTGAAAGAACGTTTAAATCACCGCCGGTAATAATATTACATTCGTTATTTTTATTAGCAAAATGCTTCACCTGTATTTCCAAATGTAAAAACTGTGTTAACACTTGAACTGGGTGGCCTGTAAAATGCGCATATAAAAATTCTTTTTGACGAGCTCCTGATGAAATACCACACACTTTCTACATCATTTTTTGGAAATATTTTGGCTCTACTTACGATCTCATCTTTTACAGCTATAGACACACCTCCTCCTTCTCTCGCCAATTGGTTTTTTCTATACATTGCATAAGATGTTGGAAAGATCTCGCTATCCAAAATTTCACTTGACAACCAGCTTTCTGTTCCTACCACTACATCAGTGTCCGTGCTTAAGATGAGATGGCGAAACTCGGGGACTGTGTTTTTTATACTACGGCAATTGAAGACCACTATGGAAATTGTATCGTTTGGTTCTAACTTACAGTGTCCTTGTTTAGAGTATTTTGAAACATCAATGGAAGCAGTTATTGATGAACCTGAGCCGCTTCTATTTTGCTAGGATATTAAGCTATTCTGAATTCTAACAGATCTCTCATTGCTACTATTATTTACGGCGACCCCTTTTCTAAATAACCCACTCTTTGATCTACTCACTGTCCAACTCTCTACCATAAACATTTCTAATTTGTTGTCATCTAATAAGCTTTTTCTTGGCCCTAAACTCTTTATACTCTTCATTATCTGAATTTCTGGAAATGCTCTAATTTCTATCGCACTAACTGACCTACTCTCTCGCCTACCGTCTATACTAAACTCGACGGGAATGCTTGAATATCCTGCGCGCTACCTTCTGCGATGCCTCGTACGTATAATGGACACCCGAGCCATTTATTGACACTCGACACGAATCCAGCACCGGCCTAAGGTCTAAGAACCCAGCTCCTTCACTCCAGCAGACATCACTGAGCCTCCGGTTTATGCCTTCCACTTAGAAAACACACCAAACCGTCGAACCCCGATCCGTATTTGGTACCAAGCTGCATATAATTAGCCTCATATTAATTCCAGAGCCGCTGCGAACACGGCGAAACCCGAAGCATAGATCTCTCACAGAGTCCAACATCTCCTCTGATCCCCGACCCACAACGTCATTGATCCCAACACGGGCCAGTACATGCAACTTAGAGCAGTTCGTGCCCTTGACCGCCAAATTCATCGCCTTCGTCACCTGTGCCATCTCTCGTCCTTGTATACACCAGGAGGTGACTCGTAGATCGTCTCCTTCCCCCCGGGCCTTACCACTGGGGCCACTATACGCCGGACATTAGAACTACCTATGACTACAACTCCCTCCCTTCCCTCTCGACTCCAAATATCAATGTGCTTCCAGATATCCAGTGATCCAGATATCCTTGTGCTTGGATTCAAGGGCCTCTTCCGACAATTGGCCAATTAGGACTGCCACTCCGGCAATGGACGCCCCATAAAAGAGTACCATGTGGACTGCGGGTGGAATGTAATACCATGGGTACGATTTCAGATAAAGGGCAGCAGTGGATGAGCAGTAATCCTCGAAAACAGAGTAATTTATTGCAGGTCCACTGGAAAGGGCTTTCAATATAGTAGCAAAGCGATGAATCAACTCTGCATTAATGCCTATAGGAAAAATAGAAGTAAGTTTTAGATGTGCAATTGTTCACGGGGTGCGTCACTTTAAAACAAATGATTCACCTCGAAATGATTTACGTACTGAAAATTTCTGATGCAAGTTCAGGATTGGAGAAAGTGTCCTCCCAGTTTAAATTTATCGTGCAATTATTGCAGCGCAGATAATTTCTTTGCCTCCTTTGTATCTCCTTTTCCTTGAAGAATTATATCGTGCAATTCTTTCCGTGTGACCATTCTACTTCTCAATTCCTCAGAGATATTAGACAAATACAACTGAAAGGTTCGAAGGACTCCGTAGTAAATAGTCACGAAACCGCTTGAGTCTGATCACTAACTGAGGATGGGAACTGCTCTTGCTTCATACCCTTATTCACATCCTCGGACACCAAACAATATCTCATTATGCCTGTCACCATTTGCATAAGGTCTTAAAGACTGCGAAGATGTTTATGTTACCCGGAAAACTATGAAAGGAGAGTCACGCGCCATCCCAAACCATAATGCTGGAAACCTGATAAGAAGGGTTATGAGTTGCAAAGGAAATAAACTGCTTCAGTTTGTACTATGCAGAGGATAGAAAAAACACCGCGGCTCTCTCCGCGGCTGATCACCACGTCGGACGGTGACACTTCTTTCCCAGGCTTATCTAATTCGTAGTGGAAGGGGACAAGTTGGAGCAAGATTTCTCTTTTTCAGAATATAGTGAAGACTTAAATCTTTAACATGGTGTAAATATCTCGCTCCCCGGGGCTATCGTAAAGTTTGTCTGTATTATGGAAATAAAGGGTGAAAATTAGAATATGTTTAATTATTTAATAATCTCTGTAAAACCAATAAGCCCTAAAATATTTCTGGGTCATCTAACTCGAAATAGTATTTACTTTTGAAAAATATTTTTGAAATGCCATACTCAAGAGCGTTAAACTCCAAAACCAAAATGAATACTGAATTTTTCACGCAAAACGCGCAGTTTCGGCTTCAGATATTCTTCCTTCATATCCAACGCCTTCTGCTGATGAAATGGAGACGCTAAAAATGAAACTAATTTTGGCTATTTGATCCATGGAAATTCTAAAATCACACTATTCCATTTATAAATCCCAAAAAAATTGTTAAAAATTTGGATTTTGGCCAGTTTTATTTGATTTTCGCCGACTGTGGGGCGGGTCTTCCTTTTCGCGATATTTTCTCGTACTGAATTTTGAATATTATAGTTATTCTTTCCAGATTTATTTTGATAATTAACTGGATGACATTTAAGAAATCTCGAAGAAATATTTTTCATCTATTCTGCACGAGCGGTTTATAATTAAGTTTTATTTTATTGTCATATTTCAGTTCAAAACACTAGCATTATTAAACATCCGATTTAAGTATCCTGTTTTGATTCCCCTCAGAGGCAGGGCTGCTATAGATTATATCGATCCCTGGGTGCACGTTATGGTACACGGCCAAGCACGGAGTGCAGTCACTGACGTAGGAAGTGAAGCAGCAAAACCCGATGTTCGACATGAACAACGTTCTGTCCAAGCTAATGCGAGTCCCCTGGAAGAGGCTTTTTTTACTCATAACGGAACTGAGAGGCCCCTTATGATCTTGGCTGCAGTGTTGTGTTCCGCGGAACAAAGTAACGTCAGTGGTGATCATGATCGATTTATACCTTTAGAGAATTAGGGAGAGTTAAATCATCACGCTTTTATTGTCTTGTGGCGGAGTGGGTGCAAATATTTAATGGTTTAATGGTTTTTCTCTTTTAGAGCCGCGATATATATAATATGCGCATTGGATATAATTTGCCGGTTTAAATCAATGATATCGAATCAAAATAGTGAATTTTTTCGCAAATTAATCACGTTGGATTGACCGTAAACACAAGAAGGAAGATTTGGCTATTGAAATAGCCGTATACTAGTGCTTCGTTGTGACACTAGGTGCAACTTAGTCACCCATATGTCCCAGCACACTATTTTAGATTTCAAGAATTTCCACAGTTGTTGAGGTGGAAAGTATTTCGGCATTGACTTCCCAGAAACAGTAATTTGTTTTCTTCTTACGAATTTTTAGGATTTCATTTCAAGGGTGAATCATGTGATAAATGAAGCATTCCTCCACAGTATGAGCTTTCAGGTCTAAGTATTTCAGACAAAAATCAGCGAAAATTATACTGTCTTAGACACATAATGAATGAAGAGACAAATAACAATATATCTCTGAGTTCTCCGAGAGAAAGTCGAAGGATGTGGAGGCTCTGGCATGAGAACAATTTTCCTACCTGATAAAGTGATATGGATTAACGTCGGTGAGGCTTCCGAATTACGTCAAGCAAAACAGACATCGCTTTGATGATAGCAAACATCTGACGGAGAAGAAGGTGAAGAAGTGGCTTGAGACGGGAAGGACACTGGTCTCTTTTTCTTGTGATGAGGATATGCCTTCTATGAATTGTCAATCTGTGCTTTTGAGCCAGTGTAATATGGGCAGTGCAAATGGACAATTAATGTAACCTTGACTTAAAAAGATCATTTTGGGTGTCGACCCATCCTCTGGTTACTGCCTTCCCCGCACACTAGCTTTTTTTCCTATTCTTTTCCTCTAACTCGTACCCTTATCTCCGTCCTTTACCTCCTTCATTCGACTCCTTTCCATCTCTGGCCGTCGCATTACTCTATTCTGCGCATTCACCATTAATCAACAATGTTTCTGCCAAGAATCTGAAATAGTTCGGACATCCAACCAATCCTTGCTGTTCCCTTTATCACCCCATTGTAACCATATCACAACCCTAGGACCCTTAATTCCCAATCCGTTGCTCATTCTTCATCTCGTTCTCTTTTTCTCGCCTCTATCTCCGCGCTTCCGAACCCTTAGACCTTCCACTCTTTCATTTTTCCATTACTTCTATCTACCCATTTCTATTAAGGATTGTTTGGCGCATATTGTGATACATTGTCTCATCCATGCATTAAAAAACTAATCAATCGATTGGTATTTTCCTCTTGCTCTGCGCGGAAAATACTTTGTCACCTTACCTATAGAATATGCCATTGTTCACAGTCCTCATCCGTTTTACGCTTTTGCCTACCCATCTGACTTTTTTCCATACCGAGGGAAAAGAGGGCTAGGAATATCCTGTCTTTATGTACTACCCTCATTTGTACCGAATGTAAAGATCTCACTGATTGGCTATAATATTCGTCTGCTTGGCGAATTTCAAGCGCTATCTCTTCATCACCATTTCTTCCCGTACAATTGATTCATTTGCTTATGAAACGATCGCCAATTTCATTTCGGTATACTTTTTATTTGTTGCGCATATTCATGCTCATAAATATAATACTTCTGGAGATGTTCATGCCTTTCTTCCCCTTATATCTTAACTCATCGTCTGCAATAAAAACCGAAGGGAAGGATTGTTTCTGTTAACATGCTTCGACTACAAACATGCCCGGTGTACACCTAAGCAATTTGGTAATTTTTCTAATAAAACAGTAAATAAGTTGTATATTTTACTCTCCTCCACTGTTTACGTTGCCATAGATGAAGAGCCATCAAACTCTTACTCTGAGAGAGCAACGCTACTGATGACTACCGTTAGTGCCACGGGGATGGACCTAATGTGCGCTCTTTGTAATTGAATTTTCCCTAAAGGCAGAGTTACGCCGTACATCCAAGACTTGTAGTAGGCAATGCACTCTGGGCCAATTTACACTCGCATGAGTCACGTTACTTCGTTATCAAGTACACGAATAGTAATGTGAAGCATCTAAGTTCTAATTAAGGTTTAATCGGTCGTGAAATTTCTAAATCCACAAACTTGCATATTTTGTCACAGAAGGTATAATTTAACTTCCATGCTATAGCTCAGCAAATATCTGTCTTGTTACAATTACAAAAATAGGAATATTTCGTGTTATTGCTTCTTTCCATCCCATTTAACATAATTTTGAATCTTCTATGTCTTCAGAGATTTGGATCTGGAATAGAAGGTGATTTCGAGAATGAAGTTATTAAAATTTCTGACGTGTTCGTTCCTTAAAATAAGTCTGATATTAAGCCAGAAAAATTCAACTATTATGGACGTTCTCTTGGAACAGAACCGAAGAATTGAGGCACATTATTTGTATTTCTGAAGCCATTTTACTCCCTTTGCGTGTCATCATTGATCATCAGGATCAAAAAGCGGTACTGGACAAATAATTGGATTTTTGATCTACTATTTGTTTTTTCTTGGCAAGAATATAGAAGACGGGATTCTGTGGCGAGCATGTGAGCATGTTTTTGCTATAATTTATTTGTATTGCATCTATGGTTCTTCCCTTCTATCATTTGGTATAATTATTATAATTAATAAAGTATTTAAAAAATTTTATTTTTTTAAATTTTTTCAATTGTTTTCTCTTTCAACTTGGTTATCCTATGTATTAAATCAATGAATTTGCAGTGTTCATGCGTTGATTTAAGTGGCAATACCTGCAAAAGAAGTTTGGATATCCAGGGCGACGTTCGGGAATCTTCCACGGCAGTTCAACTAGTGGATTATATCGCTTCGGCCAATGATTTTCGTCTGTTAAAAACTTACTTTTAGTAATGAGTTAAGGTCATTTGATTTTTTCTGTTATGGCATTAAATGAAGTCATGACTGATACAGTACAATGGTAATACAATGACAGTAATTTATCAGTCACAAATGATTGGCGCGATCTTCATCCTCCTGATTGGTTCTAGTTTACGTTTTATCTCCCGGTTTGAATAATGCGGATGTGATGCACGTTGTCTAATTTAGTTTAGTGCTGATAGGAACGGACTGCGGATGCACTTATCGCCACACTCTGGTTTATAAATTAGCTGGTCTCAACCCTAACGTGTTAGAGAGTCGCGATGCCAGGATGGAGCGGAAGGTTAATGAGATTTGGCAGTTCCCTTCCGTGAGCATCGTGCGTGTTGGACATTCTTTGTCGATCCATTCATTACATTAATTTACTCGCTGCCTCCAATCATGGTTTGATGCAAATGTCCTAAAAAATAAAACATAAATGAACATAATCTCGTTTCTTATTTGCTTATTATTTTGAATGTCTTTAAACCGTTATATACCAAGTGACTTCTTCAATTTCCACTTTCCATCTTGATATTCGTTATTGAGTGAGATAACTATTTCCCTATGATGTCTTCCTCTTTATTCGACTGAATTTAAGTTTTTGTATCTAATGCTTTCATAAAAAACTTGATTGTGTTTTACAAACCTGTCGTACGTTTGTAAAAAAAGCAGCCATGTGATACTTGAACCCGTGAGCTCAGTGTAAGAGGATTTTAGCCAGTCACTACCGAGGTTCCATTTCACCTTAAAAATGGAGGGAGCCATTAAGGAGTAGTTACTTATTGATGGAATCTAAATTAATTTTCAAGAAAATATTTTGACGGATTTCTCGGCCATCAAGACCATTAAAAATTTTAATTTTTGGATGACGGGATCTGATGGGCGATTTATTTTATTTTAGTGCACCACAAAGTTTTGGTAATCCGAAAGTTTTTGGTCGCCTAATGCTCTTCTGTGCTGAAGTTAGTCCTCATGTTTGATTTGTGTACAATCTGCTAATTATCGTTGTAGAATTAATGGCAATCGTTAGAGGGACATAAATGATTTTGTACATACTTTCCTGGCGAATACTATATGTGAAATTTTCTCGGGATTCACACCGGGTTAAATTGGACACGTTAGAGGGATAATTACGCATGTACGAATAAATGCATTTAACGACTTGAGGAATGCTTGCCGCTGACTCGTAATTCAAAGGATGCTAAATTGAAGAAGCCATTTCAGATCTTGTTTAACTAAAGAAAAATGAATATTTTCAAATAAATTTCTGGGCGATTTTTGTTAAATATCTGTTTTATTCTTATCATCAACAAATCTGAAATTTAAATATTGAGCAATAGTTTCCATTGTATCAATATCACAATCACTACTTGAATAACTTTCGTTGCATTTCAGGTTTCCTTCATAAAGTTGGCCGAATTGCATTTTTTATTCAAGAGCACGACGTTATAAATGCTTCAACCCCAAACTATTTAGTTTTTCCCGCATTAATTACATTAATAGCAGTTGAAGTCGCATCATCGGTGATGATAATGATTCAAATTGGCCTTCATTACTTTTAATGAAGTAAATAATGGCATAGGAAAAACTGAAGTGACAACCTAGCCAGTTTTTTTTTCTATTTGGAAAGATCTGTAGAATTGGCAAGCAGTGATGGTTTTTTTCTGGGATAACCCGCGTCAAGATTTAAAAAAGCCTTTATCCCTAGAGGTAAACCATTTTTCAGCCTGGGTAAATGTTTTGTCGATTGGCTGATTTCCAGGAGCTTTGTGGTCCTTTCGATAATGTTTCGACATGAACAACCCATAACATCTTTGTCTCCGCATCAAAAAGTATTGTATAATTTTTGAGCTCAGAAGATAGAGTAAGAATGAAATTGAGTCCAGTGGCAAAAAGTAGAACTCTTCATCATCTTTATTCCAACCTCATCCTTTCAGGTGTTTTCTCTTAAATGCTAACACCTCTTTAACTTCATTGGTGTGCTGTGGGTATGAGAGTGAATCCATTTTTCCGCTTTCCGCTCCAAACCCACATAGCAAATAGAATTCAGCCCCGCTTGCATAACCTTCACTTCCTTGAAAAAGTGAATCCCTTATGAGAACCGTACGAGAAATTCAGCCCTCTCCTATTCCATTGTGAAGAAAGAAAAAATTTAAGCTACGCTTTTCCGCAAATACATCCATTTGAGAAGGCCCTAGGCGTTCTGGGTCAAGACTCGAGGGGAAGTGGGTAAAGGGAGGAATGGGATAGGGAGACAGGAGGGCGTGGGTCTCCAGAAGAAAATGTTTCTGTCCTCATATATCTTCTAGAACGAGCAAGTGGCGGAAATTCCGCCCGTCTGTTTTATTGCCAATCCTACTCCCTCGAGGGTGCAGGGTCTGTAATCCTACTCCCTTCAGGGTTGTTGAAGTTAAGGTGCACCTTCAATACCCCTGTTTCCTTCCTCTCCCACGATGAGTGGATGGGTCCCTCAAACGATTGACAATGCTTTTCCGGTCATCATGAATTCAAAATTCGCGCCCCTATCCCTATATGTTCTCCCTTTTTCCTATATTGGACTCCCCTTTCGTCAACATGTTCCACTCTTTCCTTAAAACACCAAATACTCCGGGGCGGAGGCAAAGTGTGCGGAAAATTCAGTAGTTGCGTGAGGGAGAAGACATATCTGGTGACCCTTTCACAGAGACACTTTCTCGTTCCTCTCGCATGCCTCCATGGGTTTACATACGACGCCATCGTAGTCCTCCTATTCCTTGTAATCCCTCATAGCACCTTTCGTTTCTTTCTCAAAATAGGCCTGTTGGATTTTAAAATTTCGAAATTATCTCGCTAATAACATTGACAGTCTTAAGCGAGCCAAAGTGAAAGAATTCGTTGCAAGAATGAAATATCACTTTTTGAACTGCACAAGCACAAAATTGTAAAACGCAACTTACTTCTGCTCATCTAAAAATCATCAGGCGACCGTTACCTGATGACTTCTGTGTCAGTCGAAAGGTGTTGTCTGTTTTTCAGCAAAAGAAAGACACCGTGCTGAGTAATTAGTCATATCTCCTGCCATGAAACTAAACGCTTCTATAAAGAATTATATAAATCACACACAAACTATTCATGAAAAGGGTAAAATATTTTCTAATTTACAGGGATTATCAGGTAGAATGCGGAACTATATGCATAACATTTCACCAAAGATTGATTTATGTAAATTTATCTGTTGATCTTTATTTAGCTCCTGTTTTCACTTCACCCCAGTTGTTGTCCATTTTTCACCTCACGTCGTCCATGTACAGTGTACATGTGCAAGGTACTATATCTTTCAAAAGTCGTGTCACGAATCGAGCTAAGCCTGTTCTCACGTCACTTTCGCTACGATAGTTCATCAACTCCGTGATAAGCCCGCCAGCTCCGCCAGTCTATGTTCTAACACTCGATGCTCGGGCTACAAAAAATATTACGGTGCATTCGACTCCTCACGCGATATCAGTCTCTTTCAATCCCGTGGACGAAATGTCCTCTCATATTCCTTCCCTTGCGTTGCTATTTATGTGTTAAATTGAAGCAATATCGGTTGTCAACGAGAATAACGACATTGAACGTATGACATGAAATCAGGGGGCCGATTTTAAAACTTAGCCTTCGAGTGTTAGAATCATTCCCGCTGAATTGTGGGTAATACTTCGAAAACAATTGCCGGTGCATATTTTGTAACAAAAAATTCGAACGTATTTTGCCTCACACTCGCATCCTCGGCTTACAATACACAACAAAATATCGTTCGAAGCGGCCATAAGCGTTCGAAGGTGGGTTTGTTTTTGTTTCTCAATCGATTGTTATTTGAATAGCTATCGTCGTTTGGAATGTTTTACATACTATAAATGAAATATAACACACCATTCTTGACTTTGATTATAATTGGAGGCCTAGATAGCAGTTCATTAATATATTGAAAAAGTATTTCAATAACGCGTATTCTTTTGATTAATTATAGTATCCAATTGTCGCAACCTATCCCATTGTAGCGATTTGTTTTCGCTTTTAATTGCAGTTGGAAGTTTTAAATCTCATTTCTGCAAGGACGTGGATGTCATAATTGCTGAGGATAGTGAAAAGGATTATCGTGTGATTAAGCGGCAGTGTTTATTGTGCCATACCAGTGCTTACAAATGTTACTTATGCGCTGCTATGGATTTTGTGTGTGCTCGTGGTGATGTATTAACATATTAAGGTTAATAAGAGTTATGCTTCATCTATTGAGATTGTGTGTTGTGACAGGTATTGTGCTTATAATTCGAGTTCGTATGCATTGAAAATTTTAAAATTCGTCTAAATGGTTATTAAAAAATATTCAAAACAAGCGCGATCATTCAAAAATGGTTCTGCTGCGGAGTCGTCAAAGTCCAAATGCTAACAGAGCATGGTATTGCCTCCAATATTTTTCTTTCGTCGCGTAAAGTTACTGCTCTCAACCTGAATAGTACTTGTCCAATTGCCTATTATTACTACGCTGGTTTCTTTTATTTCTGAAATTTGGGCATTTCACAGTAGGCTCATTGCGCATGCGTTCAAGAGTAACAAGTGAGAAATATGCTATGCATCTGACAATAGAGTAACGTTCGACGGTCTGATGTGCGAGCGCCCATATAAAATAGCTCGAAACTCTTCACTCGAATTTAGTGAGCTCGATCGAAGTTGAACGGATCCCTAACGTTCGGACGTAAGCCAAGTTATAAAATCGGCCCCCAGGATTGACCTCACCATGTCATGAGTCAGGATTATCAATAGTCGGTCCTACTGTGAAACATTTCATTTACTCTGTTTATTTCACAGGGGTTACCTTACGCGAGAAAAATGAAGCCACCAGTCTTGCGCTTTGGCCATGTTCTGACTATGAAAACATTGCCTTCTTCCCTTTAACTCCGTGTATTTTAGCGGTGCACTTATAATTGAATACGGCACCCAGGAGCTAATATAACACGGGAAATGTATTTATATATTTATATTAACCTTTGTACCTAGAAATAATACTTGCTTTGATTCTTCAATTCGCGACAGTTCGTAGCAATAGAGAAAATAACATATGCCTACATCATCGTCTGCTACAATTCCATTGGAAACCTGATACTTACAGAAAACCTCCCATTTCCAAACAATACAACATGCAAGTATCGTTGGGGAAACTCTTGTGTATAAATGACAGTTCCAAAGCTTATGTTTGTCTCCGTTTATCACACATGGACGTAATGACGTATATGTCAGGAATGCCTTAGATATCGTCTGCTACGATGTCCAATAAAACCGAATACCCACTGATCATATGTCCATTTCGCATTCCAAGTAGTTTCAATCGTCGTCATAGAATTTGCTGGAAGCAAATGTTTTTTTTCTTTTTCTTCAATAGTCCTCAATCAATTACATATGCACGAAAAAATTGATGTCAGAAATGCATCCAATCTCGTCTTCTCCAATGCTAATTGTGAGCATGCTCTGACGAAAAGAGGCCGAGGACAAGGGTGGCAACTAGTTAGCCATCACATTGGATCATATTTTATCACAAGTTCGTACCTGTGCATTACGGATGATACATGTAATAATGAAATACAAGAGCTGCCCAAAACATGTAGTGCACTCCCTGCGAAAAGAAATCCACGGCAAATGGGCGACATTTTTTTATTATCACACCTTCAACACCAAGGAACTTTGGGAAAGACAATAATATTGGTAGCTGTTTAGATGTCTTATTAATTCTGTTTTGGTAGACCAATGCAGAGCACGATGCCATTTTTCACGCACAGATGGTCGCTCGCGTCACTCGCCTTATTTCACCAATTTACGATTGAAAACGCGAGACTACAGCACTTGTGTTGATTATGGAGGCAGCCACAAGCACGTTTTATTCGCTAGTATCCTGGATGGACTCAATACATACACAACTGAGCCATAACGCAGCCACGAAAGTCATCAGATTTCAATGCTTTTACATAGGATCACCCAATGTTTTCATAATCACAACATGGCTAAATGCGCAAAATTCGGCTTCACGCTGGAGAGAGCTTCAAGGCTACCCCTGTGGTTTATTTATAGGTATCTAGACAATATGGCGTCTGCGGTCACGTGACATTAACGCCATATCCGCCCAATGAGCTCTAGGTTCCAAGGGAAGATTGCTAGATTTGACAAGTTCGAAAACGACCTCTGCCGTATTAGGTGTAATAATTTTTACTGAAGAAGTTATCCTTGCATTGTTTTTAACCGGGCAGTTATCTCGCATGTCCCTTACGGAAAACTTCAAAGCCTCAAAAACTGTTTTATTTTCAACGTTTCGTCGAACATGGCAGCTCGGTCTAAAATGAATTTAAATACGATGGCATATGCACGGAATTTGTTTCAAACGCGCAAATATGCTTCTCATAGGGATGAAATGATTCCTCATATGTGTAAAGGTTAAATAAAGGTTAACTTCCGAATAAAAACAATTATTAGCATGTGGACGCCCTCTATATTTCTAGGACTTAGAATTCTTGTACTTGGACAATGTTCATTCGTGGTGCCAGGAGTGGGGTTAAGATTTAAATATTAGTGAATGCACCAAAGTTCACTTCCTAGAAAAGTCATCACACAAATGCCATACCTATACTGTGGGTGGAGTAAACATAAAATCTTCGGATACTGTAAAATATCTCGGAATTACCTAATCATCTGATATATCGTGGGGATTACAAATACAAAACATATCATTAGCAGCATTAAAGAAGCTAGGTTTTGTTAAACGTATAATAGGAAGGTTCTCGGATGAAATTATAAAAGAGAGATGCTATACTTCGCTCTGGTTAGGCCACACCTCGAACACGCCGCAGGCATTTGTGACCTCTTGGGGGGTTCATTCCGTATTTTGTCGTCGGTTCCGCACCGATCGGTATAAAGCCTACAGACGGCATGGATTCCGTGCCGACAGGGAGTTCCCGTCGGAGTTCCCTCACCGACGGAGCTTTCTCGGGCGATTCTGTAAGCAAGTCGAGCGCTGTTCCAGTCGGTTTGGTAACTCCTCCCTCTCGAGATATCCCTCCCTCCCGAGTGTTGCCGAAGCTGAGGGTCACATGGTCCGTTTCAACCGATGGAGACGAGGGAGACGATAGAACAAACAAATGACTAAATGAAACCGCCTAGTGCTCTCGTGGGTATCAACCAAAACGGCATCCAGTGGCAAATATTATAATACACAGACTCAGTAATGTCGAAATTAAAGTCATTCTCACGCACAGTAATGTCGAAGGGAGGAGGATAATAAAGTTCTGTGAATTGAGTGCGGACAATGTATATTTGTGCAATAAAAAAGTGTTCCATATTTCAAGTACATTGCAATAAGTAGCTTATTTATGAACATGAAGTTTCCCAAAGACAAGTTAGGTGCAACGAGAACTAATGTGTTATGATTGCATGTATGTAGAAATATGATTGGTCAAGTATACCAATTAATTCATTATATTTATGTGCAAATTAACGCGCGTGATGGAAAGCAGACAGTTTTTCGCGTTGTACATATTTGGTATTTCTGGCCGCAGAAGTGGCCTCTGTGCGGAGTACAAACCTTCGGACGATGGTTCGAATTAATAGTTGAATCTAATGGACAGTATTATCATGAATATAGAATGGCCATATAGTCCATATTTGTGGGGTGATTATGAAATGTTCGCATTTATATACTTTATTCGTGTGTATAGCAATGGTTATGCTGCGCGCTCGTGCCATGATACATTCATTTAGCGTCTTCGTGGAACGAAGTTGAATGTAAAAATAACTTGAATGAGTAGTATTAAAAACTATGATGAGAGAAAATGAAGTGGAGGTGCCGCTAAGTATGTCGTTGAACACTTCCTTGCTTTGCTGTTGTTGCATGTATGTCATTGTCAGTACACATATATGTTTATTAATGTCAGGAGCCCTTAATTTTCGCTGAAGCTTGCTTCCCTCCGTAACAACCTAACTCCTAGTTATTAGCATATTACGCCAAGCAGGAACGTTTCTAGTGGTTCAAGTGGAAAATTTGTCGTTCGAATGTGTTACACTATTGGCAGTATTTATGTATTAATCCGAATGAATTGAGGCACAGTTAGAGTAGTGAGGAGTTAATGCCTGCATGCCGGAGCTCACGGAGTTAGGTGGGAGACGAATAAAAAGTATATAAATTTAAATTATGTGCGGATTTCTAAGGAATTTGTTCCAGGAGAGGATTGTAATAAGGATGCGAGAAGCTGTGCGAATGGTAGACATAATAAGAGTTGGACGCCGATAATACCAGTTTGGATAATGGATTGTTAGCGACATGAAGTTGATGTGACAATCTAAACAAAAGCGCCACGATCATGCTTTTCTTTTGTCAAGATTGTACACATAATGTATTTATTAGCAATAAAATAAGTCGGGGTATTCAAAATTAAACTTTACCGATAATATCACGTGATACAAGTTGAAATGGTACGCAGTTTAAACCTGACTCCTTATATATAACTCAATCTTCCGCTGTGAAAATTTGAAGCATGCGCCAATGTTTTATAATCTTATTTATATTCATTTGATATTTTAAAAAAACCCACTGTTATTATCGGCTTTTTGTACTCCATTACAATTCATCGGTGAATTTCCAGAGTTAATATGAATATAGTCTTAGGTCAGAGGTGTTAGGTGCAGCCCTCGGAGGTAGGCGTGAGATTAAATACGAACGCATAAAAATTTTTAACGAGCGCATTTATGCTTTTATTCTAGGTAAGGTTAATAATAATATGAAATAAAATCGAATAAAATTGTATTACCGTTGGAAGTGCGAGCCATCGAATAAAAATCCTCAATCGAGATGGACGAGCGAGACAAATACTAATCGAAAAGATGAGTAAGGGATCGATTGACTGAATATTGGGTCGAGGATCCAGTTTCCTTTCATACGCAGATTAAAGAGCTCTTTTTACTTCCTCATCCTCAAATGAGGATAGATTGAATCGAATGCTTTCAGGTTAAAATGCAGTCGCTCATAAAAGGCGTCCTACCTATTTTTAGTATTTTTTTATGTTTGGACTTTTGTAATCCTTGGAATATATATCGTACCATGGAAACTGGACGGTTTTAATTAAAAATTAAGGACTTGCGTGCTGGCAACGGTGGTTAAATGCACAAACGCGTATTTTCAAAATCGTCATTTGATAGTCGTGACGTATCAATGCCATTGTTCGCCATGGTCTTCAGAGATCTACTCGGAAGCCCAGGTGTTACCTTACCGTGGCTGGAAACACGAGACCTCTTCGTACTACGCCTTCGCCGGGACAGTTCGTGAGCATTATAACGTGCCTAGCAATTACAATGATTACATAAATGCTCTGAAATACACTACATTATATATTAAATTTCGATTAATGTGCAAATACTTGGATCGTAAATATTTTGAAAATATATTCGCAAACTATCAAAGCAATTGGTCTTAAATCTCCCCTCGGTTTTTTATGCCACTTTGACAAATATAAATATTTTGCCTTATAATAAACCTACTTGATAGCGCCAAATAGTCAAATATTTTGAGGAGCCAAGCGATCAATACAATGCTACACATCGGAATCCCAGTTGTTATCAGGTTTTTCTTTTAGGCCGTCACTTTCATTATCATCACTTCAACTTGTGCATTACATATTATGTCTCCATTAATCCTGTGAATAAATTATATCACTATTATAAGCCTCAAATAAACCTATTTCAGACATAAATCTAAATGCGTTGTCGATTTGTCACGGTGTCTCTCAAGCAAACCGACTGATTACCCTGGGTACCGACAGCTTTTACGTGCCGGTACGATCTCCCGACGGAAGCTCCTCGGCACACCGATCGGTTTCATACAGGACACCACGGTTGTCGGTGTGACGTGCCACACGACGAAAATGCTCCCATGCCGATCGGTTCGGAGTTACAGAATGACCCCCCTGGTCAAATAGATCTAACCCAAAAAAACTAATAAAATACAAAGGAAAGCAGCGCGCTTCGTTAAAAACTGCAATACGAGCAAACACATAGTGTCTCACACTTTAAGAGGGGTTAAGGTGGGAATCCCTAGAGACTCGGAGGCTGCACGCTAGGCTTAGGTTGCTTGATAAACTCAGTACTGACATTTTTCAGAGCGACATAGAGAATATTATTATGACTCCTCACTACATCTCTAGGTCTGACAAATGCGATAAAATAAGAGAGATACCTTACCATAAACAGATAAGCACAAGAACTCGTTCTTTCCGCGCACAATAAGCGACCACATTAAAAACTGAGCTCCACTAAATACACTCCCATAATACACGTCACCATTTCACCTTCAAAAACCAAATCCCGAACAGCTTTACACGGCTGGTAGATGTATGTAGATGAATACTACAAACGGTTGTCTCTCAGGATGTCACATTTCACACAAACTTGCTGTTCGGAAAGCATTTGACCTCAAACGTATTAATCTGAAATGTTCTATGAAATGATTTTAGCGTGATTATTGCCTATTTAAATTTTTTCACATTTCTGCCAAAATAGAGCGATTCAGGAATGAAGTTTTTTGGTCATATGACTACTTCTATTTATCGAAGAGCAAAAAATATATATTCAGCGATAGCCAAACCTTTCCTGTTGATTCTAAGGTAGCAGGAGCAATTACTACACGTTCCGCTTTTTTTTGTTTTGGACCCATAATAATGATGTTATGAAGTGATATAATTTGTGTAAACCATTAATTATTTGGAAATACTTCCCGCCATGTGCGTTAAATGAACTATGATTCCTACGCTGCAATTACAGCGCTCATAAATCGCGCTTCTTTTCTTATACGCGAAAATCTTACGAAGATATACATTATTTTCAAGTAAAAATCCATTAAGGAATTTCGAGCTTAGAAATCAATGAATTTGGTCTAATTTTAAATAAAAGCATCTCACCTATCCAATGACACCAAAAGTTCTACCCCTTACAACGTTACTATCCGAGACATTTGCCAGTGAATACCAGCCATTTTACATGGGAAATGGTACGTGCATGCACTTCAGAGAGACATTATCTACAAAATGAGGTATTTCTAACACTTAGTTGTCGTAAAAAAACTAACTGTGAAGTGTATATGTTTTCTCAACTACTTTTGAAAATTAATCATATTGTCACCGCTGTAAATTCTTCGGGATCACAAAACACCTTCCGTGTTCAAAGGAGTTTCAAACGCACCGCGCGAAAAAAAATGAGTCCAGTTAAAGACTAATTTAGATATTTACATTTAATTACTAACAATTTCTATCATATATTACTACTATGCCACCATTAATAATGCAATATTTAATTGTTGTCCTACAGCTGGTGAAATTAAAACGTATAATTCGAATATGGTTTCTATTATGATTAGGGAACTATCTCGGTCGGACTACCTTAACAAAATGCCCTTGGTCTCGGTCCGTCTAGTATTAGGTTCATCCACGATCGAAATTTAGGGAGTTTTCATTTAATGATCAAATTCTTTTTTCAAAGACGTATCCTGAATCCACGATATCCCTTTAACCATGCTGGAACTTTTTAATTAAGCATCCGCAGGGATATTTTCGGCAGCCTTAGGGCATAGTTAACAATTCCATTGATAACATAAGTGCTCTGCACAACTCACTGCAAAATATATAAAATTTAAAATTGATTAGCGAATAACT
This sequence comes from Ceriagrion tenellum, assembly GCA_963169105.1. Classification (NCBI taxonomy): domain Eukaryota; kingdom Metazoa; phylum Arthropoda; class Insecta; order Odonata; family Coenagrionidae; genus Ceriagrion; species Ceriagrion tenellum. The sequence goes on from OY720636.1 coordinate 23,603,877, forward strand.
GGAGAGTAAAAACATTTGGAAAAGAAGCACGAGAACGATCGAAATATTATAACCCCCTTCATTTTGTATTTAACTTTGACAATTAAAAATTTCATCCGAAATTTCAGTAAATGCCGATAATTACATCGTTATTGCATTAATTTCCTCAAATTATCATCAAGAGATGGTAAATGCTTATTTATACATGCATTCAACTCTAAGGATAAGGATGGGAGTCCCTAGAAACTCTGAAGCCACAGGCAAAAATAAGATTAATTTATGGCAGAGATAAATTCAATATAGTTTATAATTTACGTTATTTTCATGTTAACTTTTTGAAATAAAAGATTCGGTACCTAATACTACGAAATTAGCCGCGATATGATTGGCTTCCTGGGCAATAATTCGTTTTCTTTTCTTGGTATTAATTATTCCGGACTCCTACGTAATATCTGTTCGGAAGGCGCGAGCAAAGACCTCGGGGTCACTTTACCGGGTGTCGCGACTGACTTTGGCGTTCAAAGGCCAGTAATTAGTGTGCCTATAACTCCCCCCTCCCATCCCGCGTGTACCTATTGGACCGCTTTCCCGCAGGAGAGCGGAGAACAGCCCTCTCTGCCCCAGCGTGTGAGAACCAAGGTCTCAGTTAGCTTGGCCACGCCACTGTTTGCGTTGGGCGATGTTCTGATTTTTGGTCCCCAGCCTGCCTAAGAGTGCAAAGGCAGTGCAATGGCTGGGGGTGTAAAATGGGGCCCTTAGCCAGGCCAACGAGTGCGTCGGGGGCGGCTAAGGGGTTCTTTCGTGTACCAGCCGTAGTCTTCTCGACTCCCGGTCTCCAAGACCGGAAGCCATTCTCTCCGGGCCGGAACCTCGGGCCTTAGATCCCCAGGCGGGGAGGCCCCTTCGGAAAGTGGTTACGTAAGATCGGTTACCGTTGGTCGGGCCTCTCAAACGTTCCAAATCCCTGTCCCTATCACGTCGCTGATGAACCTGTGAAAGGACGTCACGAGGATGGTATTCCATTCAACACGGCCCACGGGCTGTCTTCACTGGCTGGTACTCCTTTGGGGATCGTCCTTTCATCAAGGACACCGACTCGTCGCAACGGCAATCGGCCTCTTGCAGAAGATCCCATTCTCAAGCTCTCTCCTTTGTTATCCTTGGGTGGTCGACCTTTTTCTTTGTCTGGTGGTGATCACACGATGTTGTCCTGGCTGGAACGTGAAGATTGTAGCAATGATGCCAGTCTTAAATAGCGGATTTCGATTCCGCCCTTCGTCGTGATTGGCCGATGACTCTTTGTTGATGATTCGGCCAATCCGAAACCAGCACGGTATGAATCCAAATCGGCGTTCGTGCATAAAAACCAATCCGGTAATAAAACTGAATCCATTCTTTTTCTTTTCCCCACAGCAAAAGTTGATTTTTATAACTTCCTTCATCGCGGAGGATAACGAATGAAAGATGATCAACGGAGACAGACATTTGTGTTTACATTTGTGATTTTCCTATCAGTTTTTGCCCAATACAAAGTTATTATTGTTTTAGTATTATTTCAAATTTCTTTCAGTAATCTCATTCTTTCCTGGCTCACGTAAAATCTCGTATTAACCATCAATTATTTTATAATGGCATGTAAAGTGGATATCTTTTCTCATGTAATCTTTAGGGAAAAGAAGAGATAACAGGGCCCATCAATGCTATCTAATATTTTAATTTTTTTTTACCCGGAACAATTAACATTCATCCTACGTCTTTTTTTTTAAGGACAATTTTATCATTTGAATTTAGCCTTTTCTCGTGAATAGCTGTAGCCTCTGTAAATGAAATCTAATAGATACGATGAGACGAACGAGCTAACAAATATTCTATCATTTTATGTGATTAACGAAGCTGTTATTATTCTCTTTTAAATATTTTGTTACTATCTCGACCATTCTCAACTATTGTAAAATCCTAACTAACTCCTTAGAATTTATTAAAACTTTGTAATTTAAATCGAATGTCACGAGAGTATTATGTTATTATATGGTCTGTTACCCTTGAAAGTTGCGCCACAAGGATGGATTAATAAGTGTGTATGTTGTTCGAATGTCATAGTTTTTCATTTATGACATCCTCCCAACGCACGAAATTGTGAAGAAAGTTAGTACGACTTGTAACGTCCTTTTCATTTATTTTGCGTAGTTTCAAGATACACTCTCTCTTTCATTATTTCAAGTGATTTACATTCTCTGTTCTTCAGTATTGATTTTTTTCCAGATTCAATGGTGCCCCACTTGATTCAAAAAAGGTTGCAATAGCTCAGAGCGCGGAGGAACTCCGAGTTGTTGCGACATTATTCGGAAACTCTCTCACTTGTTTCTACGGTTGATTGGAAACATTGTGGATGATCTCATAGTAATCGACCGTATTACTATTTTCGACAATAATTCCGAAAATCATCTTGATTATTACCGACGAGGACTACGCGCTGTCGCCCGACTCTTCGGTCGTTATTCTTCCTGTCATACTGGAAGGATATAATTTTGGCATCGTGTCAGTAACGCAATTTCTCTCTCAAGTCATATTTTTACGTTGAGTTAAGACTGACAATTATATTGGTACAATAATATCATCACTTTTAAGTCTGGCCGATTTATATAAAGGGATAGCATACGGGAATTCTTCGTCGGCAGAAGTAAAGATCATTTTCGAAAATATTGTTGTGAATAATAATACGACCGCTTGCAATGAGATCATTCACCTTGTTTCCCCTCAATCGCAAAAACAAACAAGAGGTGCGTGCTTCTGAAGAATCACGCAATAACTCGGAGGCCTTCCAAAGTTAGACCTGCAAGAGTCTTACCTTAAGTCAAGTGGGGCAAAACCAAATTTCGAAATATCAATATTGAAGGGCCGTTTCTGTTGAATGGCTCTGAACAATGGGAAAGAGTGCGTTTGTCTGTTGTCACTACGCGAAACCGATGAAAAGGATGTTCAAGTCTTACTGACGCGCTTCACAATGTTGTGAATATTTGGAGGTCGTGATGCCGTATATAAAAAACGCGATAACATTTGAACAACTTTCACCCTTATTAATACTTTCTTACCGTGGAAATTCCAAAAGTAAAATACCTTCGCTTAAATTTTGAAGTTTTTATGTGCTTAGTGCAATTTTTCCATGGCTGAGAAAGGCAGAGATATGAGCACATTATTTCAAAGAGAAAAGTAACTGCGTCATAATATACATCAAATGTTGGAATAAATCACAACTCTTCAGCTGCCTCTCATATATCATTCTGAATCTTCAACTATTCACCCAATGGTGTAATCCAAATCAAGTTTCGTTTCGGGTAAACACCAATAATATTTGCCAATCATTCTGGGTTAACAGTGTATTGAACATGCCGCCTTTCGAGCAGGTGCTACTAAGGAGTACTGCTCTATATTTGACAGTGCTAAGTGGCCTCCAGTCGAAATATTACTTACGCTTGTGCGTGACCAAGAAGCGTAAGTAATATTTCGACTGGAGGCCACTTAGCACTGTCAAATATAGAGCAGTACTCCTTAGTAGCACCTGCTCGAAAGGCGGCATGTTCAATACACTGTTAACCCAGAATGATTGGCAAATATTATTGGTGTTTACCCGAAACGAAACTTGATTTGGATTACACCATTGGGTGAATAGTTGAAGATTCAGAATGATATATGAGAGGCAGCTGAAGAGTTGTGATTTATTCCAACATTTGATGTATATTATGACGCAGTTACTTTTCTCTTTGAAATAATGTGCTCATATCTCTGCCTTTCTCAGCCATGGAAAAATTGCACTAAGCACATAAAAACTTCAAAATTTAAGCGAAGGTATTTTACTTTTGGAATTTCCACGGTAAGAAAGTATTAATAAGGGTGAAAGTTGTTCAAATGTTATCGCGTTTTTTATATACGGCATCACGACCTCCAAATATTCACAACATTGTGAAGCGCGTCAGTAAGACTTGAACATCCTTTTCATCGGTTTCGCGTAGTGACAACAGACAAACGCACTCTTTCCCATTGTTCAGAGCCATTCAACAGAAACGGCCCTTCAATATTGATATTTCGAAATTTGGTTTTGCCCCACTTGACTTAAGGTAAGACTCTTGCAGGTCTAACTTTGGAAGGCCTCCGAGTTATTGCGTGATTCTTCAGAAGCACGCACCTCTTGTTTGTTTTTGCGATTGAGGGGAAACAAGGTGAATGATCTCATTGCAAGCGGTCGTATTATTATTCACAACAATATTTTCGAAAATGATCTTTACTTCTGCCGACGAAGAATTCCCGTATGCTATCCCTTTATATAAATCGGCCAGACTTAAAAGTGATGATATTATTGTACCAATATAATTGTCAGTCTTAACTCAACGTAAAAATATGACTTGAGAGAGAAATTGCGTTACTGACACGATGCCAAAATTATATCCTTCCAGTATGACAGGAAGAATAACGACCGAAGAGTCGGGCGACAGCGCGTAGTCCTCGTCGGTAATAATCAAGATGATTTTCGGAATTATTGTCGAAAATAGTAATACGGTCGATTACTATGAGATCATCCACAATGTTTCCAATCAACCGTAGAAACAAGTGAGAGAGTTTCCGAATAATGTCGCAACAACTCGGAGTTCCTCCGCGCTCTGAGCTATTGCAACCTTTTTTGAATCAAGTGGGGCACCATTGAATCTGGAAAAAAATCAATACTGAAGAACAGAGAATGTAAATCACTTGAAATAATGAAAGAGAGAGTGTATCTTGAAACTACGCAAAATAAATGAAAAGGACGTTACAAGTCGTACTAACTTTCTTCACAATTTCGTGCGTTGGGAGGATGTCATAAATGAAAAACTATGACATTCGAACAACATACACACTTATTAATCCATCCTTGTGGCGCAACTTTCAAGGGTAACAGACCATATAATAACATAATACTCTCGTGACATTCGATTTAAATTACAAAGTTTTAATAAATTCTAAGGAGTTAGTTAGGATTTTACAATAGTTGAGAATGGTCGAGATAGTAACAAAATATTTAAAAGAGAATAATAACAGCTTCGTTAATCACATAAAATGATAGAATATTTGTTAGCTCGTTCGTCTCATCGTATCTATTAGATTTCATTTACAGAGGCTACAGCTATTCACGAGAAAAGGCTAAATTCAAATGATAAAATTGTCCTTAAAAAAAAAGACGTAGGATGAATGTTAATTGTTCCGGGTAAAAAAAAATTAAAATATTAGATAGCATTGATGGGCCCTGTTATCTCTTCTTTTCCCTAAAGATTACATGAGAAAAGATATCCACTTTACATGCCATTATAAAATAATTGATGGTTAATACGAGATTTTACGTGAGCCAGGAAAGAATGAGATTACTGAAAGAAATTTGAAATAATACTAAAACAATAATAACTTTGTATTGGGCAAAAACTGATAGGAAAATCACAAATGTAAACACAAATGTCTGTCTCCGTTGATCATCTTTCATTCGTTATCCTCCGCGATGAAGGAAGTTATAAAAATCAACTTTTGCTGTGGGGAAAAGAAAAAGAATGGATTCAGTTTTATTACCGGATTGGTTTTTATGCACGAACGCCGATTTGGATTCATACCGTGCTGGTTTCGGATTGGCCGAATCATCAACAAAGAGTCATCGGCCAATCACGACGAAGGGCGGAATCGAAATCCGCTATTTAAGACTGGCATCATTGATACAATCTTCACGTTCCAGCCAGGACAACATCGTGTGATCACCACCAGACAAAGAAAAAGGTCGACCACCCAAGGATAACAAAGGAGAGAGCTTGAGAATGGGATCTTCTGCAAGAGGCCGATTGCCGTTGCGACGAGTCGGTGTCCTTGATGAAAGGACGATCCCCAAAGGAGTACCAGCCAGTGAAGACAGCCCGTGGGCCGTGTTGAATGGAATACCATCCTCGTGACGTCCTTTCACAGGTTCATCAGCGACGTGATAGGGACAGGGATTTGGAACGTTTGAGAGGCCCGACCAACGGTAACCGATCTTACGTAACCACTTTCCGAAGGGGCCTCCCCGCCTGGGGATCTAAGGCCCGAGGTTCCGGCCCGGAGAGAATGGCTTCCGGTCTTGGAGACCGGGAGTCGAGAAGACTACGGCTGGTACACGAAAGAACCCCTTAGCCGCCCCCGACGCACTCGTTGGCCTGGCTAAGGGCCCCATTTTACACCCCCAGCCATTGCACTGCCTTTGCACTCTTAGGCAGGCTGGGGACCAAAAATCAGAACATCGCCCAACGCAAACAGTGGCGTGGCCAAGCTAACTGAGACCTTGGTTCTCACACGCTGGGGCAGAGAGGGCTGTTCTCCGCTCTCCTGCGGGAAAGCGGTCCAATAGGTACACGCGGGATGGGAGGGGGGAGTTATAGGCACACTAATTACTGGCCTTTGAACGCCAAAGTCAGTCGCGACACCCGGTAAAGTGACCCCGAGGTCTTTGCTCGCGCCTTCCGAACAGATATTACGTAGGAGTCCGGAATAATTAATACCAAGAAAAGAAAACGAATTATTGCCCAGGAAGCCAATCATATCGCGGCTAATTTCGTAGTATTAGGTACCGAATCTTTTATTTCAAAAAGTTAACATGAAAATAACGTAAATTATAAACTATATTGAATTTATCTCTGCCATAAATTAATCTTATTTTTGCCTGTGGCTTCAGAGTTTCTAGGGACTCCCATCCTTATCCTTAGAGTTGAATGCATGTATAAATAAGCATTTACCATCTCTTGATGATAATTTGAGGAAATTAATGCAATAACGATGTAATTATCGGCATTTACTGAAATTTCGGATGAAATTTTTAATTGTCAAAGTTAAATACAAAATGAAGGGGGTTATAATATTTCGATCGTTCTCGTGCTTCTTTTCCAAATGTTTTTACTCTCCAGTTATTCGCTAATCAATTTTAAATTTTATATATTTTGCAGTGAGTTGTGCAGAGCACTTATGTTATCAATGGAATTGTTAACTATGCCCTAAGGCTGCCGAAAATATCCCTGCGGATGCTTAATTAAAAAGTTCCAGCATGGTTAAAGGGATATCGTGGATTCAGGATACGTCTTTGAAAAAAGAATTTGATCATTAAATGAAAACTCCCTAAATTTCGATCGTGGATGAACCTAATACTAGACGGACCGAGACCAAGGGCATTTTGTTAAGGTAGTCCGACCGAGATAGTTCCCTAATCATAATAGAAACCATATTCGAATTATACGTTTTAATTTCACCAGCTGTAGGACAACAATTAAATATTGCATTATTAATGGTGGCATAGTAGTAATATATGATAGAAATTGTTAGTAATTAAATGTAAATATCTAAATTAGTCTTTAACTGGACTCATTTTTTTTCGCGCGGTGCGTTTGAAACTCCTTTGAACACGGAAGGTGTTTTGTGATCCCGAAGAATTTACAGCGGTGACAATATGATTAATTTTCAAAAGTAGTTGAGAAAACATATACACTTCACAGTTAGTTTTTTTACGACAACTAAGTGTTAGAAATACCTCATTTTGTAGATAATGTCTCTCTGAAGTGCATGCACGTACCATTTCCCATGTAAAATGGCTGGTATTCACTGGCAAATGTCTCGGATAGTAACGTTGTAAGGGGTAGAACTTTTGGTGTCATTGGATAGGTGAGATGCTTTTATTTAAAATTAGACCAAATTCATTGATTTCTAAGCTCGAAATTCCTTAATGGATTTTTACTTGAAAATAATGTATATCTTCGTAAGATTTTCGCGTATAAGAAAAGAAGCGCGATTTATGAGCGCTGTAATTGCAGCGTAGGAATCATAGTTCATTTAACGCACATGGCGGGAAGTATTTCCAAATAATTAATGGTTTACACAAATTATATCACTTCATAACATCATTATTATGGGTCCAAAACAAAAAAAAGCGGAACGTGTAGTAATTGCTCCTGCTACCTTAGAATCAACAGGAAAGGTTTGGCTATCGCTGAATATATATTTTTTGCTCTTCGATAAATAGAAGTAGTCATATGACCAAAAAACTTCATTCCTGAATCGCTCTATTTTGGCAGAAATGTGAAAAAATTTAAATAGGCAATAATCACGCTAAAATCATTTCATAGAACATTTCAGATTAATACGTTTGAGGTCAAATGCTTTCCGAACAGCAAGTTTGTGTGAAATGTGACATCCTGAGAGACAACCGTTTGTAGTATTCATCTACATACATCTACCAGCCGTGTAAAGCTGTTCGGGATTTGGTTTTTGAAGGTGAAATGGTGACGTGTATTATGGGAGTGTATTTAGTGGAGCTCAGTTTTTAATGTGGTCGCTTATTGTGCGCGGAAAGAACGAGTTCTTGTGCTTATCTGTTTATGGTAAGGTATCTCTCTTATTTTATCGCATTTGTCAGACCTAGAGATGTAGTGAGGAGTCATAATAATATTCTCTATGTCGCTCTGAAAAATGTCAGTACTGAGTTTATCAAGCAACCTAAGCCTAGCGTGCAGCCTCCGAGTCTCTAGGGATTCCCACCTTAACCCCTCTTAAAGTGTGAGACACTATGTGTTTGCTCGTATTGCAGTTTTTAACGAAGCGCGCTGCTTTCCTTTGTATTTTATTAGTTTTTTTGGGTTAGATCTATTTGACCAGGGGGGTCATTCTGTAACTCCGAACCGATCGGCATGGGAGCATTTTCGTCGTGTGGCACGTCACACCGACAACCGTGGTGTCCTGTATGAAACCGATCGGTGTGCCGAGGAGCTTCCGTCGGGAGATCGTACCGGCACGTAAAAGCTGTCGGTACCCAGGGTAATCAGTCGGTTTGCTTGAGAGACACCGTGACAAATCGACAACGCATTTAGATTTATGTCTGAAATAGGTTTATTTGAGGCTTATAATAGTGATATAATTTATTCACAGGATTAATGGAGACATAATATGTAATGCACAAGTTGAAGTGATGATAATGAAAGTGACGGCCTAAAAGAAAAACCTGATAACAACTGGGATTCCGATGTGTAGCATTGTATTGATCGCTTGGCTCCTCAAAATATTTGACTATTTGGCGCTATCAAGTAGGTTTATTATAAGGCAAAATATTTATATTTGTCAAAGTGGCATAAAAAACCGAGGGGAGATTTAAGACCAATTGCTTTGATAGTTTGCGAATATATTTTCAAAATATTTACGATCCAAGTATTTGCACATTAATCGAAATTTAATATATAATGTAGTGTATTTCAGAGCATTTATGTAATCATTGTAATTGCTAGGCACGTTATAATGCTCACGAACTGTCCCGGCGAAGGCGTAGTACGAAGAGGTCTCGTGTTTCCAGCCACGGTAAGGTAACACCTGGGCTTCCGAGTAGATCTCTGAAGACCATGGCGAACAATGGCATTGATACGTCACGACTATCAAATGACGATTTTGAAAATACGCGTTTGTGCATTTAACCACCGTTGCCAGCACGCAAGTCCTTAATTTTTAATTAAAACCGTCCAGTTTCCATGGTACGATATATATTCCAAGGATTACAAAAGTCCAAACATAAAAAAATACTAAAAATAGGTAGGACGCCTTTTATGAGCGACTGCATTTTAACCTGAAAGCATTCGATTCAATCTATCCTCATTTGAGGATGAGGAAGTAAAAAGAGCTCTTTAATCTGCGTATGAAAGGAAACTGGATCCTCGACCCAATATTCAGTCAATCGATCCCTTACTCATCTTTTCGATTAGTATTTGTCTCGCTCGTCCATCTCGATTGAGGATTTTTATTCGATGGCTCGCACTTCCAACGGTAATACAATTTTATTCGATTTTATTTCATATTATTATTAACCTTACCTAGAATAAAAGCATAAATGCGCTCGTTAAAAATTTTTATGCGTTCGTATTTAATCTCACGCCTACCTCCGAGGGCTGCACCTAACACCTCTGACCTAAGACTATATTCATATTAACTCTGGAAATTCACCGATG